>JAWWMO010000174.1:10754224-10775625 GCA_035047845.1 Dendrocincla fuliginosa
TGGAGATGATCACAGGGCTGGAGCACCTCTCCTATGAGGAAAGGCTGAGAGAATTGGGCTTGTTCAGCCTGGAGAAGAGGAAGCTCCTGGGTGACCTAGTTGCAGCGTGCCAGTACCTGAAAGGGGCCTGCAAGCAAGATGGAGAACTGTTTACATGGATGTGTAGTGGCAGGACGAGGGGGAGTAGTGTTAAACTGAAAGAGGGTAGGTTTAGATTAGATATTAGAAAAAATTCTTAACTGTGAGGGTGGTGGAGCACTGGAACAGGCTGCCCAGAGAAGCTGTGGATGCCCCATCCCTGACAGTGTTCAAGGCCAGGTTGGATAGAGTTCTGAGCAACCTGGTCTGGTGGAAGGCATTCCTGCCTGTGAATGCAGTGAGGTTGGAACTAGATCATTTTTAAGGTCCCTTGTAACGCAGACCATTCAACGATAATGCAGTAAAGGTTTTCCAACTGACCTGTGCCCACTTAGTGTTACTCTGATTTGATTGTTTAGTGTAGAAGTTTATTACCAATACTTGTTCACACTTCCTTTTATAATGCTACTAGAAATTGCCTTGAACTTAGATAAGCCATGTTTATCCTCTGTCTCTTATTATACCTGCTTAAATAAGGTACTTTGATTTGGGCTTGAGAATGCTTTTGTCTGTAACTCCTTGCTGACCATCTGTGTTCTCTCCATAGGATTTTCTGTTCATGTACAATTTGGGAAAGGAATGAATTATCCTATTTTAATGCACCAGGCAAAGTGCTCTTTTCCTGAAATTCTATTTTCCCCAGTAGTGATCTATATGTTTTGGGTGCTGTTTCTTTCTCTTTGTCGATAACTCGCTTCTTTCTGCAGTGCCTATTATTGGTTATGCAAGTGTTAATTTGTTTCTCTAAAACTTGCTTTGCTTTTGCAAGTTTTTGTAGTTTTTCACATTTAACTTGCCTTTGTTTGGTATTCATGTTTAGTACTTTTTTCTCTACTTTGACCTGCTGCTGTTTAAGACAAGAGGACCGTAGGTTGCACTACTCCCTCCAGTAGTTTTCCTTGCAGAGTTGTTTCTCTTGTTGCCAGGAAGGACAGAATTATCCATGGAGGTTTCTTTGCCACTTCCGTTTGGCCTTAGTATTCTTTCATTTCATTCATTATAAGTTCATCACTGTGTTTGTTTTGCATAAGCTGAGTAGTTGAGGTAACTAGCAGCAGCATGTGTTTTTTTTCCAAAAGAGAAAAATGAGCTTAAATTCAAGATTTTTTCCCGACTTTTCTCTGGAAGAATGCATTTCTATCTCAAATAATAGTGTCATTTGACAAATTGCTCTGCTTGATTAGTAATTTTAAAGGATTGTTCTTAAACTTATAGGAAATCCTGAGTAAGACTTCACAGGTAGCTGCAAGTAGCTTCTGTTAAATATTTCATGTGCTATGTGAAGAGTGCTTTCTGTATCCTTGTTTTCTGATGATAATTTGTTCTGATCATGTTGTTTACTTTACAGAATTCTGAAGATGTTCGGTGTAAATGCATCTGCCCTCCTTACAAGGACCATTCGGGCCATATTTACAACAAAAATGTTTCACAGAAAGACTGGTGAGTGTGTGCCATACAAAATTATAGTATGTCTTACTGGTTAAAGACTTGTTCTGTGGCGATTATGTGTGACTCTCCAGTGTGATACCAGGAGAAATTACAACTCCTGCATAATTTACTGGAACTTTTCATTCACAAGTACTCCAGAATTCAGCTCTAGCAAGAGACATGGCCTGAAATCCATGGGGTTTGCCCTGTCTTCTGTTTTGGTGTGCTTGCTTGGATCTTCAGTTGTTTATTTAGACTTGAAAGTAGTAGAACAGAGGAAGGTGTGTTGTATTTTGCATTCAGTGATTTGAAATCATGTAAATCCAAGGAAGCACAGACCTGGAACTGGGGCTCCAGAGTGCTGTCTCTGTTTGCACCACTCTTGAAATCCATCCAGTCATTTAGACACTGTTGTTTCTGAGGTTCTGTGTTACTCAGAATTGCAGCCAGAGAGTGCAATTACATGGCCCATCTATCAACACTTGTTTTCAGAGAGAAAGAGAAAGGTTTTGCATTTGTGTGCCTCGGCAGTGTGCTGTACTGTATCATTTACACCAGCTATGGCATGTCAGACTCTTCTCCAAGCTGAGGACTGATGTGTGTGGCCATGGATGAGGGACCTGACAGTGATTTGTTACATTGGCATAGCTCCCATGTATAATTTCACCTAGAGTGTCATTGCCTATGTGAATCATACAATTAAAACACCTTGTTTTAGAGTTGTGTTGTTCTTGGAAGTGCTCAGAGATTCTTAGGTCAGCCTGTAAAAGTGTGACGAACTTCTTGATGTGTCGACTCTTCTTCTGTTGTATTAAGAATTTATAAAAGACTTTTCAATCTGACGAGAAGCAGCAGGCTGCTATCTTGATTATGAAAATTTCATGCTCCTCAGTAGGCCCACAAAAATAATTATAGGAATAAAATCAGTAATGCAGAGATATGTAGAGCTGTGCTTTGACTTATTAAATTACTTACAGAAGAACTGAGAGAAACAGTTCGAACTAATAAACATCATAACTATTCTAAACTAATAAAACATACTGTCCAATCAAAATGACTGTTTTTGTCCCACATGAATAGCTTAACATCATTAGTCCTAGTATGACAAATTAAGTTGCAGCAGTGAAACATACTGGTAGTATTCCAGCTGCAGCAGGCATTTTGGAGTAGCAATGTTACTGGTTTTATTGTTAATTCCCACTCTGCAAATGAAATGGATTTTTTTTTATCTGTGGGTACTGCTTAGTGTGGGCCTTACTAGCAGGAAAGACCGTGTTTCCCATTAAATCAATATTAGTACTCATTGAAGTGAAAATTACCTTTGAAGGCTTGACTAATTTTATGATGATGTACTGTTGCATAGAGTCTCAAAAATTGATTTTGTTATCTTAAATCTTGTTTTGTTGAGACTATTTCTTAAGTAACCATGTAGGAATACTTTATGGCTTTGATCTTCTGTTTGAGATGTGTTCTTACCACTTGTAAAACACTTGATTCCTGGTTTACATGCAATAAAATCAACAAAGTCAGCGCTCCATTTTGGATTATGGATCAGTGCAAGTGATTAGTTACTGAATAGCACTGGCTGGTGTGCCCATCCTTTAGGTATTTAGATCGGTTAATCCCGAGACAAGCCAGATCGATTTTTAGTGTCTTTGTGAATTATGTACAGTATAATGACTGCTTACTGCTGACTTGTCCAGACATAAAATGAAAATTTAAGTTTTAGTGTTGAGCCTCTTAGGTGCATCATGATGCGCTTATTTAGATGTTTCAGGTCTCTCACTTGGGGTGGTCTGTCCCTTGGCTTCAGGCTGGCAGCAGCACGTTTTGTGAACATCAGTATAGGCTGGGCTGCTCTGACACTGCTGAAAGCACTGACCCTTCTGGAGTCAGGTTTGGAACTGTTCCAGGCAATCCCATCCTGTGCTAGGCAAGCAGAGTGGTGTCTACAGGGTTAAATAACCCACTTCCAAAGCTCAAAGTACAAACACCCACATTCTCCAGGCACTGGTGTAGAGGCCTGTAGTGGTGTCATGGACATGGGGGGAGGGAGGACGCTCCCTGTGGATGAGCTGCTCTTCTGACAAGCCCAGCTTGCCTTGGGATAACTGCTTCCGTGGTGCTGTTTGCTGTGTGTGCAAAGGCCAAGGTTGTAAGGTAGAGGCAGGTGAGTGGGAAAATAGTTTAGAAAAGTGTCTGCTTTTTCTATATTTTCCTCTAAAATTGCCCTGGAATTACAGTCCAAGAAAACATATGATCACAATTCTAAGGTTCTGATAGATTTTGCCCTTTCTAGCAACTTGAAACACTGAACTGGAGAGAAAAACCTGTTGATACTAATATTTTTTATAGTCTCTGTAACAGACTTATTACTATACTTAAGCTACATACAAGATTTCAGCTGTACTTCAGCATATTGATGCAAGCTTCCAGTCATAGGAACAGCAATTGCACTGATTATAATTTGCATGTATTTTTGATTTTGCAGCTTGAATGCTGCACTCTTCCACAGAGGAGAATCTAATTCTGCTTTCATATAAATAAGAAAAATACACCTTCCACTCCCCTCCAGAGGCTGTGACTTGGGACTCAGTAGTTGTCCTTGTGAAGAAGAAAAACAAAGAAAACAGTGCCTGGCTGTGTTTGCAGCGCTGTAATTTAGCTCAGTAGAGTGTTGAGTTCTAGGCTGCTGCTGCTGTCTCTTCAGGCATTTTGTTTTGTTACCTGCTTCTGACTGCTAATATTGAGGTAACCAGGATAAAGGTGAAACAGGATTTTGGTTCTGTCAGTGGTCTGCAGGGACCGTGGAGTCTGACCTCTGAATAACTGGCCTGAGTCAGCAGAAAGACCAAAATGACATAAGTTGTTTTTGGAAGCAGTTATCTCCCAGCAGCTGGATTTTAGTGCTGTGGTATAGAGCACCCATAATACTGTCAACCACGCTCTTCCATGTGGGATTGGCTTACATTTTGTCATCTTTTAACTATAGTTATGCTTTCACTGAAAGCTGAAGGCTCTTTATTCACAATCTTGTTGCTTAGAGAAACAACCCATCTGACTGCCTTTTTTTTTTTTTTTCTTCCAATGCCTGTACCTTGTGATGGCAAGAAAAAAGAACTTCAGTTCATGAATGTCAGAGAGAGGTTAATCTCCCTTCAGACAGTGGAAGGAAAGAATAAGGCTCTTTTGAGTATGGTGAAGAAAGAAGTGAAATTAATAGCTGAAATTTACTTCTATCCATGATGTTGGTGTCAAGTGATGCATTTATGCTGGATTCATATCCTTGGACTTGTTTTGCTGACAGCTTCAATACTTCCATGAAAAATGAAAACACTCTATTGAGTTAGAAGGGTCTTCAAACTTGTTTAGCAGCTTGTCAATAGCTGAATTTCTTGTTTAGGTGAAATAATTGCAGAGAAGTGATTTAGTTATACCTCCAGTTTAGAACAACTGAGCTTAAGCAAAGGTGACTTCTCAGCTCCTGGAGCATAGTGGGACAGCCAAGCTAAAAGCAGCTCACAACTGACCGAGCAGTTTCTGTCTTTCTTCAGTGATTGCCTTCATGTGGTGGAGCCTATGCCTGTCCCTGGGCCTGATGTAGAAGCATACTGCTTACGTTGTGAGTGCAAGTACGAAGAGAGAAGCTCTGTCACAATTAAGGTAAATGTAATTTTGTTGGCATATATTAAATACTTCAACTGTTAGTAAGTATATCAGTTGTCTTTTAGAGAAATGTTCCTGTTAAAGGGAAAACTTTTCTAATGCAGCCTAAGATTTAACTTTTTTTCACAGTAGTTGCTCACAGTTTATCTTGAGTGGTAACAATAGTGTCAAACTATAGTTGAAGAAGCAAACTTGAGACCCTTTATTGAAGATCTCTACTTCTGAGATTAGGCTTTACACTTAAAATTCTTTACCCTAAAATTCTGAGTGTTCTAAGGCATTTTGTCAAGCTTTGGGGTTTGTTTTTTTTGTTATTTTAGAGGGCCTCTCATTACTTGTCTGCCTGATGTGCTTACTATAAATTTCCTTTGTACATTGGCAAGGTAAAAAGGCAAAATTGTCCATGTTTGTTCTAACAGATGTTTTCTGTCTTCTTCACATTCTGATTCTATCAGAGCCATTGAGCCCTGGACTGGGTGAATAGATTGTGCAGTGTATCTTACGGTCTTTGATAACACAGACCACTTTTTTGGTATTTTAGAAGTTTGGTATTTTGTTTTGCCTTCCTGTTTTGCTTGGTGACTGTTTGAATGCAGATCTGTTCTACAGAGTGGACATCATGAGGTGATGCCTGAAATTAGTAACCCCATTTTTATGGTCAGACTGAACAGTTGTCGTGATTGAGATGAGATTTGTAACACTGAATTGTTTTAAGAAGGATAGTATAAGATTTTTAGCAAGGTCTCACTAAGAGGAACTGTGTCAAGCTGATATACACCTGCTCCAAACCCTATTAATACTAGGTTGTAGTTTGTTGGTTTTCCTCTCTTTGTGAGTTTTAAGGCATCTGTTGACACACCAAAGGTCAGATTTTGGGTGTACTCTTCTTTTGGTCCTTGCTACCTGTTGAGAGATTGTGGGTGGAATGTCACAATTCTGGCATAAACTGTGCTTATCTTGTGTAGGTAACAATCATCATATACCTGTCTATTTTGGGCCTACTTCTTCTGTACATGGTGTACCTCACACTGGTGGAACCTATACTGAAGAGACGTCTCCTTGGACATTCACAGCTCATACAAAGTGATGAAGACATTGGGGTGAGTTCACCAGAGTGTTTGTGTTCTGGGTGAGCGTAAAGATTGGGATGGTTAGTTGATAAAAAATTATTTGGGATGAGCAGCTTTTTTTACCAGGCAGTGTCAATGCTTTGCCTGAAGGGAGAGGGAAAAAGACTGTGTGATGACTTCTCTGAAGCCACTCTCATTTTTCACTGGGCTAGAAAGTAGTGAGGGGAGAACTGCTTCAGTTATTCCTGCACTTGTCACAGATTATTTTCACAGAGGAGAAACAGAATAGGAATGGAGGCAAATGTGTATAGGAGTACAACTTCCTAAGTGTTAGTGATCCAGAGTCTTGCTGGTGATCACATTTATCCTAATTGCTTGCTGCTTAGATTGCTCTGTGCAAGAAGGAGGAGTAGTTTCATCTTCTTTTGCACCAATTTGAGTTTGTTGATGCTAAAAATTCAAGAAGAAATTTCTATAATGAAGCAAAATAGCAGTGGGTGCTGAAATAATTTCTAAGTATTACAGCTAGAAATCAAAATGTGAGTGTATTCCAACAGATCAAAATGGGCTTTTTTGGGAGGAAGAGGGGAGTGGTCCATTAGTGATACAGTTCTTGTTGTTACTGACCTTCCTAATTTCCATCACTGGGTAGCAGTCACTTATTTTTGTTGTGAAATCAAGGCACTTAAAGAAAGCACAGCTGATTAAAAACTAGTATCTATGAAAATGCTTAATTTTGCATACTTAATAACCCTCATACCAAACAGAAACACCTTTTCAAGTGAAGATGGCTGATGATGACCTCCCATTGTTTCTGAACTTCCATGTGGATTACATGTATATGTGTTCTAACTGTCTTTGTATTGACAACATAAGATTTTCCCAGTCACTTCTAGGAGGATTTTGGGTTGAGTTTTTTTGTTTGGCTTTGCTTTGGTTTGCTTGGTTTTTTTTTTTTTGAAAGGAAGAGTTTGAATGACCTTTTCTCTGTCAAAGAATTCTTATATCAAACTGAGCAGTTCCTACTTGAATTAAGTGAACTTTTGCTGTATGCTATACCTCAGACAAATTTGTACTTTAGATAAATTATATTAATACCTCCAAATCTGGGTTAAAATCTTCTGATCGTAGGTGGAAGAAGTGAAATAAGTCCCGTGGCACACTTCACATTAACTGCAGAATGAATTTACCTTAAAATCTAAATCCATCTTAACCAGAGTCTTGTTTTGCTGTAGCTTTCCTCTGACCATTACCTGTGCTCATGGAGTCACTAGTGCTTATATCTGCAGTAGTGCTTGGAACAAAAGACACTTCATGTCCTTGCTTATTTCAACTTGCTTCTTTACTGCTAATCCTCCATTTGTGACAGTGAACATAACATAATTTAAGGTTCCTCATTCCCATCCTTGCCTTCCCTCTTGCAAGTTATTGAGTATTCTTGTCACACTTTGGAAATACCACGTGCACTGAATTTTGTGGCTGAATTTCAAGCCAGTATGTTTGCTCTTTCTCGTTGCCCATTGATGACAGTGGCAACTGATGAATGTAAGCTACTTCTTTAGTCCTCTTTCTTTTTAATTTTTTTCCCTGTGTTGTCTCCATAGAAATTGAGAATAGCTAGCCTTTGAGCTGAGATTCTCATTTATCAGGAAGGCCGGTACCATCTAGATTGTCTTGTGTTGTCCCACCACCTGTTTTATGGTAGAATTGTCTTGCTATTGTGATTTTTTTTCTCTGTGAAATAAGTGACCTGTCACCTGTTAAGTGCCAATTCTAGGCATACCTAACTGTATAACTTTTTATGGTGAGATTATAGCTCTTCTGGTCAGGGATTGTCTCTTGTTCTCTGAGCATATTTCTTTGAGACTGATGTGTGGCTTTGGGACTTGCAGGAATCACTTCAGTAGATATCACTAATGATATCTCTGTACAACTAAGAACTGTCATTAAGCTGCTCTGCACAGTCATGTCACAAATGAAGTGCCCATGAATGCAAATGTCTTCAAAAGTGTTCTCAAAAGGACTATGAAATGTAGGCATACAAAAAGAGTTATTTAACAAGGGACATAGTTACATAATTTTGCATTATGCATTGTATATATGATGCTTCCTGACATAGCTTTAAGAGTATGACTTTGTCCAAAGCAGTTTGATATCCAAACAAGAAGTTCAGTTCCAACTTTCACTGTTTATAACTTGGTTATATTTACTAAAAGAAAGTAAAGCTTTGCGGGTACTGTTAGACAACAGACAGAGTAAATGTGAAACAAGCACTCAGTTCTTGTTGAGCTCTGTCACTTAAACAGCTGTATTGACACTGTGCTTTTAGACAGCTCAGTACAATAGGCTTAGTTTGGTAAACATCAAAGTGTGTTGGTTTTATATAGAGGCTGTGTGTGAACATCCTGAACTGCCTGTCAGCAAATGCCCAAGAGCTGGCAGGGAACTGACTCATAGATTCAGTTTTAAAGTGAAGTGCATTCAGGACAGTAATGGGAGGCTCCCAGTCTGTCCCACCAGCTAAGGGATGCAGGACTGTGCTTCTGATCCTGCAGCTCACCATGATGTCTCTGGGCAGCAGGTGGTTGTTTGACTGTACAGTGAAGTGTGGTCTATTTTGGAAACCTGTGGAAGTTACTACGAATGAGATACTGCGTGGTCATTATTACTGATCTACTTATTGAAATAGCTTGTTTATCCTAAAAAAAGAAATAAAAAAAGAAAACCGAAACAAACCCTGCATCCTTTGGAATGTAATGACGCAAAAGACTAATGTGGTTGCTCTTTGGAATTGTTGAGGTGTAACTATTAACTTTTGCTGTTCCAGGATCACCAGCCTTTTGCAAATGCACACGATGTGCTGGCTCGTTCCCGGAGCCGCGCCAACGTGCTGAACAAAGTGGAATATGCCCAGCAGCGCTGGAAGCTCCAGGTCCAAGAGCAGCGCAAGTCTGTCTTTGACCATCACGTTGTGCTGAGTTAATTGTGTCTCAGTAAAATAACTCCAGGGAAGTAAAGTGGACTAATGGAAAGAGCTGACATGTCTTCCTGATCCTGCCAATTCAGAAGAGTTTTCTTGAATGATTCGTTATTGATTTTAAAAAAATAAATAGTATATGAACTTTGAAGGAATGTACTGGAGTGGAAGCAGTT
The DNA here is from genome assembly GCA_035047845.1 of Dendrocincla fuliginosa. Taxonomy (NCBI): domain Eukaryota; kingdom Metazoa; phylum Chordata; class Aves; order Passeriformes; family Dendrocolaptidae; genus Dendrocincla; species Dendrocincla fuliginosa. The sequence goes on from JAWWMO010000174.1 coordinate 10,763,680, forward strand.
TAAAAAGATTAGTTAACCAAAAGCTAACATCTTTACATTTTCAAATGGCTTTTACTAATGAAACTGAAAACAAACCTAAGATACCTTGGGTTGCCACTGTGGTACATTATTTACAGTTGTGACTTTATGGTGGTTTTTAACTATATATTTCTCTCTACTATTTATGTGGTTAAAAAATACCTGGGAACACAGTAATTACTTACAACTCACTAATCACTTTATGTAAAGACCTTTTGTAAATATACTTGGATTTTCTGCTGATTAATGCTAGGTACTGGAAATCGAAGTCTTGCAGTGTAGTTTCCGTATCAGAGAATGAAATCCTGGTTGGCTGTATTCATCATTTGGTTTCTTGCACTCATACCTTCAAGATGCTTGTATGGCAAGTGATGTCTGCACATTTAAGGTAACACATCATGGACACTGACTCTTTGAGCTGCATATTTCAAGTACTGTGATGTAGATAAATTCAAATGCAGTGCACATCAAGACAGTGTTATTTTGTTCTATTTTGCTTTAATAGCTTAATATATTGTAGGTATATGATCTTTCCCTTTCTTTTCATGGGTAAAGTCTCAGGAGTTAGTATATGATGAAATATTTATTATAAAAATCTTCCTGCATTTGTCTGGATTGATGGTGTAAGGCACATACTTTCTCTAGCACCTGTCATCTTGGGAGTTAGGTGTATTTTTTTATCTGTGACTCTGTACTCATCTCTCTTAAGAGGTATACAGTTGCTAGATGACTAACTTTCATATATCCCCTTTGGAATGTAACAATTAAAGATAAAACTGATTTTTGAAAAATGGATCTGCATTTATCAGTTTGTCATTATTTTTCTCCCTCATTATGCTGCATGTAAATCCCATCTATAAAAGCATGTCTAAAAATGCTTCAGAATAGAAATATGCACTTGTTCAGTGATTAGATAAAGAAATGCTCATCAAGTTGTTAATTGAAAAAAATTCTTAATCCCAGACTCAAATATAGCTGTTCATATGCAGTTACACTATTTTCAGTTCCAGTGTGGAAGGAAGTGGTACATGGAGGCGTGCTATATGTTTCTGGATACAGTTTTGGCTTGCTTAGTCCACAGCCTGGGGGACAGACTGTACCTGTATTGCTCTGCCACATCAGGGATGGAGACACAGTTGCCCCATAAGATCTGCACTGGCAGATCTTCATGAAGATGAAGCTACAGAGCTTCATTCTCATGTCAGTCCTGTAGGCTTCCAAAACTGAGTTCATCTGGAAGGATGGCTAATTACTGGATGCGCAGGATTCTTGCTTTATATAAAAAACAAACCCCACAAGGATTGACAGGAAAATAAAATTGAATCCAGGCTTGTGTTTGGATACTGTGTTCAGTATCCCACCCTGATGACTGGATGTTGATCAGTTGATGGTGTTCAATAACTGGTTACAAAGGTGATGTACCCAGGGTCCCCTAAGAGAAAAATAATGCAGTTTGTGTATTGAGTATGTGCCTCTCTACCAGTCCTGGTAGATGTTCTACCTCTTGGCTGCCTTTCTGACAAGGCCTGAAGCTGCCTTGGTCCAGAGGATGCCAGATACAGCATTGTGGCCTGCCACAAGTGCAGCAGCAGAATGTTTCCTGGATGGCTGACAGTCTCAAGAAGACCAGACTGAGTGTATGTAGTTCTCATGGTAGTGGATCAAGTGTTTCTAATCTTACAGTGTCTTCTGAAATGTTTAAGCTAGACTGGTTTTGGATTTTTTTGTGTGGTTTATACTGATAGAAGGGTCAAATAGTAAACAGTCTAAAGTGTCAAGATAATCCTGTAATATGTGGGAATTTTGAGGATAGGTGTTCTGTTTCCTTGCACGTGTACAGTGGGACAGCTATATGCTGATATATTTAGCATCTATATACCTGTCTACATGGGATTATACAGACTGATTGCTCCATACTATATAAGCTTAAGCAAAACTTCAAAATATTTTTCTTGCTACTGATTGCTCTCTGTGTTTAAATCTTATCTCTTCTTACCTATATTCACCTTTTATATGGTGTTATACTTCCTAACACTAAAGGAGTTTCCCAAAATTACAGGAGAATGAAGATTAAATTTGAGGGTATTAAGATAACTAATATGTGTTCTCACCTCTAATGGAGACAAATCCATCACAACTTTTTTCTTAATAAATGCTGGTTTTCTGTGTTTAACATGAAGCTATGAAAATATTTTTATGCCTTAATGGTGAATAGTTACCTCAATTCTAGTTAATTGTTATATTTAGACATTAACGTGTGAAATACCAATAAATGAAAATACTGCTTTAGTAAACTGTAACAGAATATATACAGGAAGTAAACAAAGTATGTTCCTGATTACTTTTTCAGGTAATCTGGATGTGTTCAGTAGCAATTTCAAAATTTCTAGCCCTTAATGCCAAGTTTTGTTGCCATCATAGCTGTGGTGTGGGTGGAAAAGCCCAACCAGAAATGAGCAGATCTAACTGTAAGCTACTTTGCATGTTGTCAATTGACTATAAATTGCAGCAGTCATTGACTCAGCGGAACAAGCTACATAATTCAGGTAAGAGACTTGCATGTTGCTGTATCTAGCTGCAGATCTTCACTGAATATCAAATGTTTTTGTAAATATCTTCTACCAGCCATTCACTAACAAGGCTTCCATAGCTTTTTAATGAATCATTTAATAAGGTGTAAGGAAAATGGAACATTAATTTCGTTGTTTTTTTTTTTAATATCATTCAGGTATTTTCAGGTATTCGTCACTCTTAAAATAGCACATCTTGTTTCCTTGGATTTTGCTTTCATCTGAAGATTGGTGAGTCTCTGGTCTAAAAGGAAAATGTTCCTAACACTTGCATTTTGCACTTGGTGCAGGTAGTATGGCAGTAGGTAACTGTTTCATGTAATGCTGTTATGCAGCGGAAGTGTCACTACTAAGCAACAAATACTGCAAGGATCTCCTCCTGAGGAGTTGTGTTGGTTTTGGTTTCTCGCTCTGTAAGGATGTTTTGCTATAGAATTTTTTTTTGCTATGTAGCAGATTCTTTTTCCTCAGTGTTTTTAAGTTGTTAGCAATAGAAAGTTTTTAGACAGTAACCTATGTAAGTAGAAAAGGGAAAGATAAGGGACTACTATTTTCATTTTCTGAGTATATATTCACCTCTGATTTTTTGTGAAATGGATGTGTGTTCATGCTTTCAGCCTACCTACAGAAGTACCTGTTTAAGATGCATGTGACTTTCACTCATGTCTAACAGCATGCTATAAATGAATTCTTAACTCGTAGGATTTCTGTTGTGAAATCTATGTGCATTAGAAAAAGAGACACCACTGCATACAGAGGTATTTTCATAGAATGTGTTGTGAGGACAAGTCCATACAGAGTAAAAATTATCTGTGTGTAAATGCGGCAGGTACAAAGTTATTAGAAAACATTACAATATCCCGTTGTGAAGGCTTAAGGGGATCCCATTTATATTATGGAGCTGCAATCTGAACATTTGAAGCTTTGCAAGATTTTTATGAGTGTGGAATGTTCATGTTGGCAGTAACCTATCTTAGTGTTCAGGTGTGGTTTCCATTTTGGAGGATGTAATATACTCTTTAAGTGCTTTAGACAGCAGTGCGAAGATGTGCAAGTGGATGGTGAGTAAGAGCATTTTTGGATAAATTCTGTGTAGGCAAGTATTGCTTTCAAGCTGTAAAGACGGCTCACAGTAATTCTTTAAAAATTAGGTATTTAAAATGTATTTTAAGTAGCTATTAAGTAGCAATCATTACATTGTCAGCACTTAAGCTGATATTCAGCTGTTTGAGTAATGATATTGAGGAGACACTATAATGTAGCTTCCTATAAACCACTGCAAGATTATCTTTGTAAGAAATATGTAAGGATGACTTGAGTAGTTACACCTGCTGTAATTCTGCTGCGAAAAGAGGGTATGGAGTTCTAGAAAGCAGCTATGAGTTACAGCGGTGCCTCAAAAACTGTGTCCAGTCCTTTCTTAGTATTACTAGGACATTAATTTTTTCCTTTAATAAGTAGATTCTTTTATAGTCCTCTATCTGTAGGATTGTATTTAGTATTTTATGTCTGTGTTTAATCTGCAAGTGGGAGCAAGAGGACCCAAGAAGGTGTTAGATTTAGCAGAAATTCTCTCTTCTTTCTAAATTCTCTAGATTTCTTGTGAACCTTTTTATGTTGAATGGGTGTAATACCTGACAGACATGAAATTATGATTGAGACCCATTCTCTGGAAAGTTTTTCCATGTAATAAAGATAGTATAGTGAATGAGACATCAAATGACTAGAGAGAGAAATAATTTGTCTTTGAAGGTTTTTTGGTGTGAATAGGGAGTCTTTTACTGGAATTGTAGATTTAATTTTTTTCAAGAGAAGAAGAGGGTGGAGGGAAGCTCAGATGTTGACCTGTTTTGTGTGTTGTCTGTAGGCATGTAGGTTTTGATGGATTTGGAGCAAGCTACACCTGTGTGGAGTACGTAGATTTGCTTACTTTCTTCATCTGAGTTGAAAGGAGACTGCTTGCTGAATTATTTGAATCAGTGTTGTTGACTTACACTTTCTATATTTTCAAATGGGAAATTGTCTGCTCTGTCTAATGATCTTCTAACACCATTCTGAAATGTCACAAATGCATTCAAATCTCGTCCAAAAAATGCCAGTGATGCAAAATGTCGGTAGGTCTGGATGAGGTTTTTTGTACTCATGTACAAAACTCAGTACATGTTGTTTAAACTCCTATGTAATTTTGTATTTCCAGGTTACATGCAGAACATGATGGATGGCAAAAGCTACTGTAACCTCATCTGTGCTGAGACTCAGCGCATACAACTGGCCCGGCCTTTCTGTGCTGACCCACTGGTCACATTTCATGTGTACCCAGAAACACCGAACCAGGTCACTTGCTCTGAAGATCTGTCATTCCTTCCTTTCATGTCTGAGCATCTCATCACAGAGAACTTCTACAGTGAGCCCTGCACCTTTTCCTACCAAATGCCCCATTCCAGTTTCCACAGAAGTGAGTACTCCTATGGGCCAGCCTTCATCAGAAAGAGGAATGAGAGGGAAAGGCAGCGGGTTAAGTGTGTCAACGAAGGCTATGCTAAGCTGAGGCATCACCTACCGAAGGAATACTTGGAGAAACGGCTCAGCAAAGTAGAGACCCTCCGTGCTGCAATAAAATACATTAGGTACCTACAGTCTGTTCTGTACAGTGATTCTGTAGTGGCAGGAAAAAATGTCACCGAGCCAAGCCAAGCACCTAAAGCATTTAACAAACAGAATCAGTTTTTGAAGACCATCTAAAGTGTTCTGAATGAAGCAGCAGTTACTGTGTCTGGGAACGTAGTAGCCACTCTATTAATGACGTGTGTGTTCCTGGCACATCCTGGGAGCAGGTCATAGCACACGTCAGTATCAGCCCACACAAGAGATTCAGTTTTGCAAATAGTAACTACAGTTAAATATGAAAAAGATCACTGGGAAAATCTCTGCTGAATGACCTAAGTTAATTCATGAAAATCAGAAAACATTTCTAAATTTGTCACCAAGCTAAAAATGTAACACTATATGTGTGAGGTAAACGTATGTATCATCACAACCTGCATGCTTTGAAATAAAGTCTACTGATGGGACTGAGATTCTTCTCATTTTCTGTAATGTTATGGGTTTACTCTCACATGCACTTTATTAAAAGGTTCATGATTGCCAGTGTTTCTATTAAAAGACCCTTTTAAACATTCCAAAGAGCGTTGTTAGATGCCAACAAAAAGGATAATTTAGTTTAAAAGGGAGAAAATTGAGTAGCAGCTCTCTGAAGCACAGTTACTGAACACAGGAAGAGCAAAAATTTTTGTAAGTGCTGTTTCATTGTTTTCTTACTAATATTTTAAGCACATTGAAAACTGTTGACTTAGCCTAGTTTCTGTTGAGAATTGGACTCTTATTCAGATGTCACTGCCCTTAAAAATTACTAGATCTGCTCACACAGTACACAGTATAAAGAAGGCTGGGGAGGGGATAAAAATAATCCTGTAACAGAAATTTTTCAGGACGTTGATAATGGTTGAGGTCTAGGATGGTCTTCCTTGACCTCCCAATCTGTTCCTCTGTGCTGTTGATGGTTTCAGTTAAGTGTTGTAGAATAGATTTATGTGAAGGTGATGAAGAGAGTTCAGCTCATTACTGGTAAAAGTATTCTTACATTTGCTTTATGTAGGGGGATCGTATTATTGGTATTAAACAATTTTGCTGACAGCATGAGAGCAAGTAGTCTGTGCAGTAGAATGCAAACCAAAAATGGTCACGGACTTCTTAAACGGTATATCCTTGTCCCTAATTGCAGTTGTGCCCCCTGCCACATTGTTTCTGTAGCAGTGAGTTGAAAAATGCCTACAAAGGGCAATTAAGCATTCCACACACCCTTCAAAAACTCCCACAAACACAAAACCAACCAAACAAAAAAATCAAACCCCAGTTGTTAACTCTGTCTTTATTTTAGGGAGAAAATGAAAACTCGGGATCACAGCAGAGATTAACAGGTACATTTCTGCATTATTCTGCCGTGTTTTTGATAGGCACTTTGTAGGAGCGGGGTAGAATTCATTAATCCTTCCCTCTTAGTGTGAAAAGAGAAAGTTGTTAAGCTATTTAACCTTGGTTTGTCTCAGTTTCAACCTTTTTGTTCATATTTCAACCCAATTCATTTGTCACGCCCTATGGTTGTGAGCTTTCCCCCCCACCTAAATCTGAACTGGAGCTTTGATACTGGTTTTTGCCCTGCAAGGGTAGGCCTAGAGGACACTGAGCCCTCTTATAACCCCTCCTCTGCCCCTGCAGTTCTTTCAGAGCAGTATCTAAATCCACAGGGAGTTGAAAATTGAGTGAATGTGTGGCAGGCAAATGGTCCTCTCTGTAGTCCTGTTCCACTGGTTTTTAACTGGTAAGGTCAGGATGTCCAATCCTGGAAGGAACAGCTGTGGCAAACTCCATAGCAACTGGAAACGCTGGCAGCAGAAGGTTTCCTGTGTCTAGCAGGGGAAAGCATAAGATTTCTGCATTCAGACTAAATCCAAATCGACCAGATGTAGTGTCACCAATAGCTGTTAAGTTTGAAACACTGCTGTGTCAAAGTATTTGGAATTACCCTGAAAAAAAAATCTCAAAATATAGCATAGTTGCTTTTGTCAGTGCCTTGTTTTGTACAGAAATAGGGGTCCCTGCCCTCAGCAGTAACAGTGCTGAATGGCTTTAAAATGTGCTTTCTTATAGAAGTGATAGTTGCATTTCTTCATGAAGTATTACTGATTCTATCTTGGTTTTATAACAGGGGAGTTTGTATAGTTGTGGAATAACTGCATACACTGTGTGGTGATTTGCTGACTTAAATATGCATTTTGCAGCAGTTAACCCACTCTTCTTGCTGGGTTTGCTGGGCTAGTTTTCTGAAATTATATATTTCTGGGAGTCTCCATAAAAAAGACTTCCAGATCATATTTCTTAGATAAGAGACAAAATATGACCTAAACAAAAATTACTTTACAAATTGTTGAAACTGCATTTTGTAAAAGAAAGCAATTAAAATTTATGTTGTGAAATTTCCATGCAAATTTTACCTTAAGCATGCTAAACGTTTCTAAGCAGTTTTTAAAAAGAAAAAAAAAGGAAAATGAATGGGAGCTTGTCTACTACATCTTTTGAAATTACCAGAGATAGCATCACATAATTGATCTTTCTGTGACAGCCTCTGAATAGTTATCACTTGTCACATCTGAGCATCTCATTCTTTCTCATTGCAAGCCATAATCCTACTGTTATAAAACATGACAGGATAGCTGAAAGATCAAAATATTTCCTCTTAATACATCACTATAAATAAATAACAGGCAACTGTAATCTAACATCATTTTCAAAAACTGTCACGTTTACTCAGCTTGTCAACTTCAGCTGTAATTTTTGTCTCAGCTTGTAAAACAGCGGAGGTTTGGCTGGGACTGTGTACAAGAAAGCTGTAAAGGAGTATGTAGGTATAAGAAAATAGAGCTGGATGTTACAGAGGGAAGCAAATGCTGGAGGGAGGTGAAAGTTATTATTTTTCTGGAGATGTCAACAGCATTTATAGTTTCCATGGGTGTTTCTGTCCCTCTTCCAGGTTGGGATTTGGGTGACTGAAGATTGCAAGTCAGTGATTTGGGTTGATCTGGCCAAATGCCAGCCTGAATATTCTGAATTTAGTGTTTCTAAATAAAAATAAACAATCAAAATTACTGAAATCTTGAGGTACCCTGGAAAGCATTTACTTGTGTTAGAAATGCCAATACTTTGTCTCTTTTCTATCAACAGATCACAACTGAGTCCTGCAGGTGGCTGCTTTGGCAAGAATGGCTTGTTTGGAAGGGTTCCTGCCCACGGGTCACAGCTATTGCAGTGTGAGGACAGCTCTGTACAAGTTCTCAGCTTCCAGCATTGTACCTACTGTTAAACCCTGCTGCAGGAGCTCTTTTGTAGTGCATCCTGCCTGGATTGCTGAGCCCCTCACCCCCTAGAGGTAATACCAAGTTCCTGTTGGAGTCTGTGATTTGTTCTTTTCCATGATACCTAATAGGATAAGCCAGGCTGGCATGTCAGATTAATAAATTAGCAGTTTGAACATCATTTGAGCTTTCCCACCCCTGCACTGTCAGTTTTTTAGATAATGTTAACTAAAGTCATTTGCTACCTTGGAGATTATGAAAAGCAAAGCCTGAGTAAGCCTCCTATCAAAGAAACATTCCTATGATATTATTTGTACAAATAAAAGCATCTTGTGTTAGGAGCTGTCTTCTGTGAAATGTTTCTAATGCTTTGTGACAGGGCATTATTTTTCCAGTTTTTAATTAGAACCTGTCATAAGCCAGCAGCTTAGTTGTTTATTTCTTTGCTTTGCTGTTCCCTCAATGCTCAGTGTAAACCATCAACTACAGCATTCTTGAGCACACCTACGCTGTGCTCTGTGCTGGAGAAGGGTTGCATTGTCTTGCCATGTAAACTGCAGAGGGGTAATGCAGGTAATGCTGGCCCAGCATTCCAGCTGTCTCACTTCCTGTAAACTCTAAACCAAAGAAATTTGGGTAAAAGCAGGCACTGATGTGTTTTTCAAGATCAAGGAACTGCTCCAGCACAAGCAAGTTTTCTGTTTCTTCCCACATTATTTGGCCTGTGGGAGTGCTACAAAATGAGTTGGAGTGATCCAGTTCTTAAATCTTACAGGACCTTTTTTTCATGACCTACAGAAGCTGTTTCTCTCAGTGTTGACCCATTTTCCTTTCCTCAGGGTTCCAATGGATTAGCCTCGGCCTCCCTTCCCCTGGCCTGGCATGGAAGATGTTGGGAAGAGCACTGGGCATAGACAGCAACATGCCTGTGCTGGTGAGAAGGGCAGAAGATGGATTTTATTACCATGGTGCAGTAAAAGAGGAGAGAGGTGAGTGATAGTTGCTGTGTGGTAATGTGGATATGTGTAATAAGGGGCAGTCCTCACACAACACCTGAGTTCAGTGTAGCAGTTTTTGTTTCAGCTGGTGCATGAATTAGAGAACAGATCCCCAGGACAGCTGGTGCTTGTGGTTGTATCGATTCATAAAGCTCCCAGCATGCCTGATTCCAGCCTGTCCTCACCTCCTGCTGCCTAACACACCACGTGAGCCTCTTGTGTGCAGCACAGTCTGAGGCACCAATAAACTCACAAAAGATCAGAACCGTGCTCTGCTCAGCCTCCTTTATGGAGACTGTTCCTAGCAGTGAGCAGCTGTGTTTCAGGGTTCCTCATCGTGTGCAGAAAATGGGTGCCCCCAAACTCCCAGTTCCTGGCGAAAGCAGTGTTGTTGTGCACCTTGCAAGATCAGCCCTCTGCCTCTGCTGGTGCTGGACACTGAGCCAGGCTCAGGCAGCCCAAGTGCCATTGCAAGCAGTGTACAGGCTGCTGTTGTGTGTAGACACATAGCCATCAATAGCACAGGAAAAGGGTTAGTGTTTTATGTACACACATCCAGCTTGAGTCAGCAACAGACCAATGGCTCAGGGTCTTTCCAGAAATGTCAGTGAAAGCATTAATTCATTAGTTTGTTAGCACTTCAAACTTAACACAAAAAAGAGCCTATTCTTTCTCAAGAACAGGGAAGTGCCTCATTTCATTGTTGATGGAAAGCTTCTTGACAGGCTTGAGTGTAAAAGAAAATAAAAATTCCGAACAACCCCCACAAGAAGCAGAGTTAGTCTTGTATGTAATGAGGAAGGACTTGGGCATGACTGAAGAACAGGTCTGAATTGCTTCAGTGTCCCTTGTTACTTGGCACACATGGCATGATTTGTGAAATCCATTTATAGTTGCTTATAGCTTTTTCTCTCAGGAAAGCAAATACAGATCCTAGTGGCAGTGACTCTGTACATATGCTTTGCTCATCCTATTTTCTGGTGAGCCTCACAGAGGTTTTTCTGGTCGTCCCAATGCTGAATTAACACCACACACTATTTAGCTGCTGTTCAGGTTTGTTTTGGCCTTGTCATGTAGGCACAGGGTGGCCTTCAACTGAAGGTTGCATGACCTGACACGTTATAGACTGTTCTTCAGTGAAATTGTTATTTTATTCTTGGTAACAGTGAAAGAGACTTGTTCCTGGCAGGGTTTGCTAAACCACTTGTGTCACATGGAAAGCATCCAGCGTGTGTGCAAAACACAGTGAAGAAGGATAACGTTTTGGAATATGTGAATGGGATGAAGCACTCTTTACTCCCTGGAGACAAAGTGCTGGCACCCAGGGAGCCAAATATGGCCAGGTATAGCCCAGGAACTGTCCTCACAGGCATTGAGACAAGGGAGCCCTTAGGAGGTAAGAAAGTTGTTTCCCTCTTGTCTTGTTCGGGAACACGAGTGAGACTGTTGGGATAAACCCTTGTCATGATAAACTCTTATCACAGTACTACTGCCAGAGGAGTAACACTGCACAGAGTACAGTTTAGTATTGCTTGAAACTTGCAGGAGCTGATGGATATCTGTATGTAACCTCATCAGTCTGAACCTAAGGAAGTTGTGACCCATAAAAATGTCATCTTCTGTGTCTGTGGGTGTTGCTGGGACAAGGCTGTGTCTGCCATGTGCGGGACTGTGGCCTTTTCATGAGGGATACAAGTGAGACAACTTTCAGGAAGTATCCGTCTGAGCTTAAATGCTCAATCTGTAACAAATGGTGCATCTGGGGGTGATTTTATCACCCAAACATAGGAGATTTCAACAGCTCATTCATTTTTCCCATGTCTACTGTCAAGCTCCACTGACTTACCAAAATACTTTTCTTAGAGCAGCACTGCTAACTTTGGCAGTAACAACAAAGATTACTCAGTCAACATTTTCTTGTTCATCTCATGACAAACTGTGAGAGGAAAGATGCTGCCAGGCCTGCTGTTTTACTGCTGGTGCCCTAGCTGCCCCACTCCACCCCCATTTTGGGGGTGAGATGCCATAGAGGGGTGATAGGTGATCCTGCTGCTTGACAGAGTAGAAGGTGTATAAAGCTGCAAAGCTTGATCTGTGTATGTGCACTGCCCAGGCAGGCCAGCTGCTTTACGGCTGTTTACTTTTCCTCTTAACAGCCTCAGAAGATGAAGAAATCGTAGTCCAGTTCTGGAATGACAAGAAAGTGAAACTCCTATGTAATGTAGCTCTGTGGATCCCTCCTAGCCCATGGGAGAGGATTGTAAAGATGGCCCACATGCCCTTTATCAGGAGGGGGAAGCCCAGAGAAAGTCCGGATGCTGACTCTTATATTTCTCCCTGAAGCCCTAAACGAGCCCTGCTTCCTGTTTGTGCTGTAGGTAGCCCTGCCAGGCAACTGCTTGCTCTGCTCACCCTACTGGCCACACTTCCACTGCCACTATGGTGGTGGCA
>JAWWMO010000174.1:10788335-10922706 GCA_035047845.1 Dendrocincla fuliginosa
GCGGGGGTCGCCTCTGGGCACCCGGGCACGGGGAGCGGGACTGGGGGGGAACCATCGATCGCGCCCCGCATCGCCCTCCCTGCACCCCGAGAGCCTCCCGCGGGCGGGGCGGGCCGGGGGTGCGCGGCGGGGGCTCCCCGGGTCCCCCGCACCGCGACCACCGCGGGTCGTGCCGGGGCGGGCCGGCCCCGCTGTCCTTTCGAGCCCCTGCCCTGCCCGGGGGGAGCGCGGGTGGGCGCGGGGTCCGTGCGCACGGAGTGCGGGCAGTCGGTGCTGCCGCGCACGGGACACTGATCTGTGCGTGGGTGGCGTGGGCAGGGGCACCGCGCACGGACAGATCCCGGGAGACCCCCGCGCAGGGACAGAGCCCGGGAGACCCCCGCGCAGGGAGCGGGGTAGCCCCAACCCGCCCGGAGCCAGCGCGGGGCTCTGGTCCGCAGGGAGACGGGGAACGCCGGAACATCTTTGCCCTGCCAAAGCGCGCTCCCATCGTCTGCCCAGCCGGCTGTGTGTTTGCGTGCGTGTTGAAAAGAGTAGAGGAGCCACCTGGACTCCGGCGGAAGGCTTTAGGATCCCAGAACAGATCTGGCTGAAGAGCTGAGGGAGCTGCTTCAGCAGTTCACTTGGTGGGAAAATCAGATGTACTGCTCTTGGCTTGGTACCAAACGTTTGCATTACTAAGGTCACTGCAACCAAAGAGCAGTGGCTACATGTGAGAGAGCCTCCTTGTGTAAACTTCAGTTTTATCACTCGAATGTACTTCGAGTTTAGTAGTCAAACTAAATGAAACTGGATCCATAGTATTATTGCATGGAGTATGTCAGTAGTAGTGATTTCTACACCCCTCTTTTACTGTTGTACTGAGTCTGGGGAATAGGCTTTCTTTCATTTTTATGCTGGGTAGTCAGACTTGAACGTCTATTGAATAATCCAATAAAAACCATCTAGAATGATCAAAACCTGTGGAAGATGAAGGATGAAACTGTTAGTTGTAGTCTGATTTCTGAAGATAAGATGAATTGAAGTGAGGTTGATTTGCCTTTAAGACTTGATAGCGTTTTGTTTATACATGATTAATTTGTAGTTAGTAGACAAAAACATTCCATGTAGTAGAAGGGTAAGTTAACGAAGCAAAGGTGAGATTTGAGAAAATCATGTGTGTTCTAGGAACATCAAAATTTAACTTTCATTGTGGTGATCAGGCTAAGCAGGTAGCATAGTGATAATCTGTAACCAGGTTGACACGTAAGAATAAGATTTACTAATTTCCCTCCTGCTTTACGATTAGTTATTTAAAGGAAAATTACACACATTTTGTCAGTTGTGATGACTTCAACAAGCTACCTAAGAGTATAGTCAAGCACCTTTTAAAGTTAGCTGCAGTCTATGCACTGTTAAGAGCAACTAAACTGGCATCTTGCTTCTGGGGTGGAACCAGTTTCCTCTGAGATTGTGGAGTGAGAAGAGGGACTTCTTGGGAAGGTGTGATAGGGATGGTGGTCTTGGGCCTCAGTGGGGCATGGAGACTGTCCTGCTCCTAGAATTATATAGGATGTGTTGTCCTCTCAGTGTGCAGAAATAAGAGAGCCTGCCCGGCCTGGCTTTCTGCTGCTCCCTTCAGGGTGCTGAACTCCCCCAGCCAGCTTGCACAGTGTAGTCACTGCCCCTCCTGGCTCAGAGGTGCCTTCTGTCCTCTCCTACCCCTGCAGCATGTTTGTGCTGTGGCTGCCAGAATGTGCTCCAAGTAGCTCAGGACCAAGTGTTGTTCTTTTCCTTTAAGCAAGTGGCTTAACATATACTGTAGCTCTTTAAGGAGCGTGTGACCCCTTATTATTGGTGACCCTGTAAACCATTGTGTAATCTGTTGACTGTAACATACCATGCCAATTTATTCTTGGTTGGAAAGTCTTGCCAAGGACTTGATGGAATAGCATGATTTTATCCACTTTATTGTTTTCATTGTGTTTCATAAACATCTAAGACCCTCTGGGAAGAATCACTGGGGCGGCTGGGCCTCCTTTTTTTAATTGCTGGTTAAATAAATGTTGCCAGTTTGAAAAAAAAAATAAAGTGGTATGCAGGATCTCGGAATGCCTGGAACTGCAAAGCACTCATGTTTAGGAAGGAGGACTATTTTTAGTATAGGGGCATTTAAAGAAATGATACTAGCCCCTTGTGAAGAGGTCACTGTGAAGTGTGCCGAAGAGCCTGCTTTTAACTGGAAAGCAAACCCAAGTTTCCCACAGTTGAGTAAAGTGAAAGAAGCAGATTTGTGCTTTTTCCACTTAACTGAAGAGAAAAAGGATGGATTTTTTTGTTAGTTTACAGTAGTGGGAGTTAGGAGGCCTGAATTCTTATAATTTAAAAAAGAAAAAAAAAATCCAGGTCTTGATGTGACTCTTACCTTTCTGATTCCCTCCAGTGAGTGTCTGCAATGGAGATGTAGGACTGAAAGACATTTAACACTTTCTGAGAAGAGCTGGGAACTGGGAGCTGAGAGTATGGTGTATCCCTTGGGGTCTCTGTTTGTGGGAGGTCAAAAGTCCCTGGTTGCCATCCTTATCTATACCTAAAAGAACTGGGGTAAAACTCAAAAAAAAAAAAGAAAAGAAAAAGGCATGGGTGTTGAGAACTCCAGGTGATTTGTGATCCTAAATAAATTCTGAATATGGGACCGAAGTTGCTAAATAAATTACTGTGGAACCAGAGAAGTCTTTCCTCAATTCATCTGCCTGAAAAATGGAAGCACTTGCTTTGGATGGCTAAAGAGAATGTAGTTTAGGGCAGTTACCACTGTGTGCCAGAGCCATCATGTTATCCATGAGGTCTTCAGTAATCCAGCTATGGTTAATGTAACCCACTCTCCTGCAGGGCAGAGAGGATCAACATCTGGACTGATCAGCCTTTCAAAATGTACCAAATGATAATGGAGTTGAGTATTGGTCCAAACTTCATTAATGTCTTGTTGAACATAAACTCAGTTTAGATTATGAATTAGGATTTTTTTCTTTCTATTTTATTTTTTTTCTTTTCAATGCCGAGTGCCTTATGTGTTAGTTTTGTCTGTGTGCTGTAGTGTGTGCAACTGTTGCTTTTCAGATTTTTTGGTCTGCAGTTGGGACTTAGTTGGCAGAGCAGATCGAGGCAAGTTTGGAGAACTGAATCCAAATATTTACATTCTGAATTTGGCCTAGTTCTTGTGCTTGTAAACACTCATAGTCATACTGAACTTTGGTGAGGTTATAAGTGGCTTTGCCAAGCCTTGGAGAGTCACACCCTACAAGACCTGAAATTCCCCTTTTTGGGAAGAGTTTTGGGTATGTTTTTTGGTTGTACATACATCAGCTGAGAGTTAGTACCATCATTTTTACCCCTTATTTGACTGTGCAATCTTTTCCCGTATGTTGCTTTTTATCATGTAGGGATGCCTCTTGCTGGTGAGATGTGTCAGGTTAAATGTCATGGAAGAGAAGTCCTGCCCACCAATGAGGTGCTGTGCAGACTCTGGAAATCCTGGTCTCGTATGCTGCTCTAGAGCTCTACCCTGGTAGAAAGGGGCCATGGTGAAGATTCCCCTCCCTCTGTAGCTAACGTTTACCTGGTCCTTCATGTTTGGATGTACAGAAATAAAGTCTGAAGACTGATTTGGGCAATGAGGATGCTTGATTATGGAGTTTGATTTAAATCCTCTTTTCATTTATATAGACTTTAAACAGCTGTCAGATTTTGTTAGAAACTTTTCATTCACAGGTGACCGGAAGATGTATTGTGCATTAGCAGTTGAACTTTCTGAAGTCAACACTACTACAAACTGTAGGGGTAGGAATCAGCTAGTATGTCAACCCTTCATGGCCAAACCACCCTCTTGTTTGGGTGTGCTTTTCTGTCTGGGGCTGTTGCTGTTAACCAGAGTTTGAATTTAGGATAGTTTAGTTGCAGAGAGGTGGAGACTATAGATAGAGGGGATTGAGTTGCAGTGAGTTAGTTCCCACTCATCAGTTGAGATCTGTAGCTTTGTACTGTTAGCCAACCTAGTTTGGACTGCATTAGTTTAATACACAGTGAACATGTTTAGAGCAATGTAACTTGTTCTCCATCTGGACTGTATTCTCAGATAGTTAGAACTGTTCAGGTAAATGAATGGTGTAATTCATACAGCCAGTGCTTTTGATATATTCTGCTGTAAACTTCTGACCTTGGAGATGTGCTTGTTGGGTTGAGGAATGTAGGACAAGAGTAGTTGTTAGTTTTGCCACCTTCCACCATTCTGTGAAGATATGTTTGTTTGAACTGTATCTGTATGCTGAAAACCTGTCAGCTGTTGCAGTGTAGTTGAGACTCAGTGAACTTGAGCAAATGGAGAAATCCTTTTGGAGAAATCCTTTAAGGACACAGTGAAAGCACAGAGAGAGTCTGTCGGAACGGGATGTTAGTTTGAGTATATCTGTTTCCTAGTTTCTCTTTAAAATGAAGATGTAAAAATGCTTGTTGTGTTAAAATTTAGTGTTAGGATTGATGCCAACACAGGAAACCAGGTCTTTGAGTTGAAACTTTTAACATTGTTCTCTAACTCCCATGTTATTAAAAACAGTTGCTGCATAAAGTTTTAAAACCATTATTCATTTCATCATTTTGATGGGATTGTCACACTGAATTACTGGTTTGCATTTTTTCCCCTTAAGAAAAAGATTATTTGTCTTCATGAGACATCCAGTCAGAGTCATAGGGGACAGATGCTAACTGGCTAGCACTGTGCAAAGCTCTGCTCAGCCTGCTATTCCAAGTACTAGGGCAGAGATCAAAGACTTTAGGAGAGCTGGCCTGGAAGGTCATGCAACCGGTCTTCAGCGAGGAGCAGATGTTCCAAACACAGCCTCTGCTCACTGTTCTGGGAAGTCCTTCAAGTCAGGAGATGAATCTGTCTCTTTAACATTTTTGCTTTCAACATTGTTACTACTTGAGGGAGTAAAAACAGTTTTTGCAATATGGGGTGAAATGAATGACAAATTCTATGATTTTGATCCTTTGTCCTGATGAAAACTTCTTTCACTCGAGGTTACTGGAAAGGACCTGAACTCATGTTTGTTTCTATGTGGGCACAACATGCTAAAGAGAACTGGGGCATATTGACTCGCTATGTGTCAAAGTGCTTCTCATTTGTGGTACAGGATTGTAAGGATTGAAGTTTCCAGTTTGCCTCATATCTTAATCCTGGCTTTGGGCTCACAAGATCCTCTTAGCCAGTGCTGCTCAAGTGAGCTTTATGAGCTGGGAATATTGTTTGGAAGATATGGCAGATCAGGAAATGCAAAAGCTTACCAAATAATCAGCAAGTTCTGATTATTTCCACTGTTAAGTTGCAAATTGGGCAGCAATTCCATATCACAGCTTGCCTTTTACTGCCAGCTATATCCCTGCTATATTGTTAACTTAATCTTTGAGCAGAACATCCCCTGTGCCACCCAAACTGTGTAAGAAATTACTGACTTGAAAGAAAGGTGAGGTCAGTGTCGGAAAGAAGGGGATCATAAGGAAGAGGCATAAAATCATCTGCACCTCCCTGAAGGCCATTTGTAAAGATGACTTAACAATCTCCGAAATTGTTAAAACAGCGTTCAGTTCCCATCAATTCATGCACCTTTAGGTTAGTGTACATATTTCTGTTAGTGTTTTGTGGATGTATCTACCACAATTTCTATTGTGGAAATGAATAAATATCTGGAATTGTTTAATTTTAATGCTGGCAAAACCAAGGACAAGCACAGGGAGCTCATTCTGCCTCCTTCTTGGCACCAGTCTTGTCCGAGAGCCCATGTGACACCCATGGGTACCCATGAGCTTTAATGGCACAATTCTGTGTGGTTTGTGTGGTTTTGTTATTACCCCACCTCCGGGTACCTGGTAAACCTCCCTCCCCCCTTTCACAGGTGCTGTGACTTCAGCTTTGCCCTCCCCAGTGCCGGGGATTGGTGCTGAGAGGTTTCCTGCTGATTGGCTCAGTGCTTAATTATCCTCCGAAGCAGGACCATTTGAGGCTCTTGCTGTTGTAGTTGCAGGGCAGTTGGTCTTTCTCTCCAGAGGTGCATTCATGCCTAAAAAGCAAAGAGTGGTGGATATTGCCAAGCGGCAGAGCTACCTTCTCATTTAGTGCCAAGGTGAGCTGGGGGTAATTTTTGCTGGTCTGCTCTGCTTTTCCTGTGGGTGCATAACCTAGACAATGTAGATAACTCTCTAGGAAAAATAAATTCAGGAGAGGAAAGGGCTCTCAAACTCTTGCTGTTTTACCTACAAGTAAAGCTTTATCTAAAGCCTTGTGCTTTGGGGAAACTTGCCTGTTGGTTCTAGAAAAGTGTTTTAAATTCTTTTTCTTAGTGTGCTGCTTTTCTTCTTTCTCCTTTTAGCCCTTAGCTTCCCTCTCAAAGCACTCCAAACCCAGTAGCTGGGCCGTAATGACTTGTACATGTCATGCCCTTTAGTTTTACTGCTGCATTCATGCTGTATGTGGATGTGAGAGCTTGGTTTTGGGGATGCTGCTTTCACTGTGGCTTGGGGTTTGTTAGGCCCTAGAAGGGGGACAAGCGGTGACAGATTAATCGTTTGCTTTTGAAGATTAATGGTTCAGATTCAATCCATTACCATTCTTTTCAGTAGAGAGCGTTATTATCTGCAGAGAGCATAAGATGAACCTCACTGTGATTTTTGGCATACTAATGTTGACCCAGAACTACTGTGGATAGACTGATGTGATGGAGGAAAGAACCTGGCCTATGCTTAAGTTTGGAGACATAGTAGAAGGCTTTGCTCTGTAGAAGTGTAGTTGAGCTACTGGGCTAGAGGCATGCTCTGGAAGCAGGGTAATTTAGTGGCATATTCGTGTCAGAAAGTAAAATATGTATTGAATTTTGAGGGACATGCATATTCATGAGCCTATGGATAAAACAGCAGGCGTCCAGCCCTGGAAAACCTAGTGCTTTGTGTTGGACAAAAAACTTCCTTTTCCCTTTCCTGTATGCTTTGTAGCAGGACAGGTTGGCAACCACATCTGCTTGTTAGCCCAAATAAACATGTAGTGAGAAGGTTAGCTGGGGTGGAGCCCACACAATGCAGCTGATTTGGACCAGGTGAGTTATCCCAGCATGTAGGCAGTGTCTACTCCCCTCTCACTCACCTGGCACTGTTTCTGACTGACTTTTCAAGCTGTTTCTGAATCCAGGTTTTTTTGTTTGTTTGTTTTTAAACTTTCCCCTCCTAGTTAGGCAGAGAGTAAAAGGGAAGTATATGCTAGCTGGTTTGAAAGAAAGTGGGTGTTTTTGTGGAGACTTAGCATGACCCTACATGTTAAATAGTTAGTGAGGGATTTGTTGATACCAGATTCATGGACATAAGTTGTTTTTTTTTTTTCCAATGCACAACAAAGATCTACCTCCATAACTTCTGAAAGCTGAGTGCAGGAATCTGATACCTGGGGCTAGCGGAGATGTGTTATTTTCATCTCTAGCCTTTATCATGTGGATTTCAAAAATCTGAATGATGAGGGCCTCGGAATCAAATTAGGATTAGTGGTTTCTGGAGCAGGCAAAATGACAATAAAACCCAGGAACTGAATTCCGACAGTGCCAGAAAGATGATGAGGTATTGCAGCAGTGTAGCATCTTCCATTTGTAAATGTAAAAGCACTTAACAAAATGTGAACGGATGAATGAAAGACTGCATCTGACTTTTGTATAGGAGGGAAACATCAGCACAGATGAGAAGGATCAGGAGGGTAATCCTGGGAACAAATAAAACCTTTTTTCTCAGTTTTTTAAGTTTAACTCTTAGGAAAATCAGAATATTTTCTTTCATCTTGAGCTGTAAATACACACCTAGAGCAGTGCTTTCAAGATGAGAATATTTTGCTGTCCTTCAATGCTTCAAAAGGCTCCCCCACCTGGCTGCCCACCTAGAATGTAATTTCAAGTGAAGTTACTTTACTTCAAGATTTGTATGATCAGGTGGTGAGACTAGCAGGATAATTTAGGCTTTTAATACCATGTTTCTTAACTATCTTATTTCAAATATTTATTGATGGACTAATGCATATCTAGAGATATGATGTTAATACTTTCTCTTCTTGAAAGCATGAGTTCTGTATCTACTTATGTTTGGTTTTTGAGACTTAGTCATAATCATCCTTTCTGGTACAAGGTAGGAGTTATTTTGCATCTAGTATTCTTGTCCATCCTCTCCACTGTTAACCTGTGACAAGAGGCAAAGATACATTCTGGTACATCAGGTTTAAATCTTATGAAGAGTATATTAATCATGACTATTCAAAATATATTAATTTACCTATTTCACTTCACAAATATTTCAAGCAATATCAATATTTTCAATATTTCAAATATTTCAATCTGTTTGCAGATTGAATTAGCTGTAAATCCCTTTTTATTGATGTAAGCAAGGTTTGATACACAAGCTATCACAGCAGATGTTTCAGTTATCCCCAAACTTCATTTTGACCAGGAAGCAGAGAATGTATAGACCTTTTCTACTGTCATGGTTTCTGATCTTTATTAATGGGTTCTTGGCTCTCTATAAAGCCTTAACCAGGCTAGATTCAAATAGAATAAAAAGCATTCTGGCTTTTTGTACAACCCTTCTGAGGTTTTTCTAAGTCACTTTTGAGGGTTAGATGCTCATTTTCCATTAAAGTCAGTTTGAACCAAATACAAAAATCCTCAGTGTGGCTTTGGCCTAATTGTTTAACAATAAAACATCCACATGCTCTCCTTAGAGGGAACTCAGGATATTCACATTAGGAATGTGCAAGCAAAAGTTAGCAACTTATTGTTTCAGTGTTTTCCTCATATTAAAGATACTTAGAAATGTCTGTATATTTCTCTATTGAAAGAGAAAAATACCTCATTTTGTTTTTTTTTTAAAAACCACCAATTTTATCCCAGAATATCTGCCTTCTGTTCTCACACTTGGAAAACGACAGGATTACTATGCAATGCTTTTTTCTGTACTCTTCTCCCTTTGTTTTTTATCCCCTATGGGAATAATTGCCCGTAAAGAAGAGCATGTTGATTTGTCTTCAAAAGAGAGTTTGTCCATTTCCCTGCTTTGTTGTTCACTCATTCAGAAATCCTCTAAGTCATTCCATTACCTGCAACATCAGTTTCCCTGTGCATCTGTAAAGCAATAACTGATACATCTCCACATATTCCTGAGATCTGCACATTAAATAAGCAAAAGCTACTAGATTGTATTAAGCTGTTTTTTCTGACATGTACCTTTGCAGTGTGTGGCATTTCTTTTGTAACGTGGAGAAGTTGTGATGGGCTGAAATTGTGCTCTGAGGGGCTATGGCAGCTTTCCTCTAAAGGTTCAGTGAGCTAAATACTGAGCCTGAGTGGTGCACGTGGCTCGGGGAGCTCTGAACTTTGGGAGGCTGTTTTGCACTGACACCTCTAGCCAAGCAAAGAGAAGGTGTTGTCGTTGGATGGAGCTGCAGCCAAAGCTCCTTTGCCAAGTATGAGGTGAAGCCCTGAAGGGAAGGAATAGCAGCGATGCATGACCCAGCAAAGAGTGTTCAAGACTACTCCCTCGAAGTAGCTGGACCCTCCAAGGCACGTGAAAACTCACCATCTGCCAGCCAGGCGTTCTTAGAGGCTCAAAGCCTCTAGGTTTTATACGCCTGTTAAAGCAGGACTTTGCAAGGGCACTGTTATGTTATTTTTTGTGATGCAGCAGGAGTTCTTACTTTTCTTTTTCTCCTCACATTTCCCATTGTCCGGTAATTGTAGCATCTATCAGGTTACACTTCCGTTTAAACAAAATGCTACAAATATGCTTACACTTAAACATGCTGCATAAAAACCTTATATTGCTGCTTTATTAAATATGTAACAAATCTGTTTGGCGGCCACCTAATAGTAAATGGTGTATAGGTCTCTGTAGCACATTTTACTGAGCTCTAAAGTTTTCAGGTTCAGGTTAAATTGGGTTTTAGATAACACTTGCTCTCAAAAACTTTTCAAATAACCCTTTTTTCTTTCTCAGTCCCTTGGATTCTCTAGGAACTCTGTTGTTTTTTTTTATACATGCTGCCTATTTGAATTGACTCGAATCCCCTGAAGCAAATCTTGCTGCAGCTTTTTCAAAATTCTCTTTTATGTAAATGGGTGGCATTTGGGTAAATTTTTTTTATTTTCTTTTTTAAACTATGCATAAAATACAGAAGGGGGAGAATAAGCACGTAACAGGAGACTTTTATTTACATCCTCAACTGTGCTTTGGTTTCACAGTGTCTTTTTACATATGTTTGGTACCCCGGCTGTCAGTTTTTCTCCTGTCCCCTCAGCTGTGAAGGGGATGCAGGCTGGCTAAGTGAGCTACTCTCTTTTCCCCCATAGTATTTTTTCCTGGTCCTTTTCTATATTCACATAGACATTTCTACAGAGCTTGGCTCACGTTAGCTCATCTTTCATGACAGTGCTTCATTGTATTTACCAAAAGGTTTCTCTCAGTGCCATACTAGATTCTTGCTATTCTGGAGGCTCTCTCTATTCCCTGTAAAACTGGTGGTGGGAGATAGTTTAAATAAGAGACCAGGCTGGCTGGCAATTTCTGTCTCAGATGGAGGAAGAAGGAACACTACAAGGACAGAAAGTACTTTCAACTTGTGTATCCTGAGACTGAGCAGAGGTGACTTTAATATGCTTGCTGCTTGTTTTCCTCAGAGCTCTTCTCTGTCCTAAGGGAATCACTCCTGCAAAGTTTCCTTGGTTTAGGCAGTTGGTGACCTACCCCCTGGCCCCACAGCTGCTCCATCCTCAGGCGATTTGGGCATGTCTTTACACTGGGCCAAATGCCAATTGCATATTTGGGACTGAAACCCCATCTTGACTTTTTTTTTTTGAGTCAGAAAAAGAAAAATCCTGAAAATGTGTCTGCTTTTTATATTTTGTAAAGGATGTTGTTCACAGTAGGGGAAATGGAAGCCTAAACCTTGAACTACATTAACATACTTGCATTTTGCTGAGGCAACTCAAGTATTTAAATGAATGTGAAGAGCATGATACTGTGTTTCTTAGAAAAGGATCATGAAGGAATGGTAAAAACTCCCAACAAGGTGAAAATTAATTTAGACCTTCCCAGTGGTTTTGTTTCTCATTTGGAAACTTGATCCATTGATTGTTCTCTGTAACTGTGCTTAGCAGGAACAGCAAGTGAACTGAAAAGCAGGGACAAGCACCTGTTTTTCCATAGCTGATCCGTAACGAGATCAGATTCTATATCCTCCTCTAAGGCTTAGGGATGCCCAGTTGTTGTCAACCTGGGAGCACAGTTGTAAAAAACCTGATGCCTTTAATACATTGGTTTTTCTGGTCCATTTGTCTAGGAAGCCACTCTTGGGGTCTTGCTGCACTGTGAGCAGCGTGCTCCTTGTTGAGATGACCACCCATAGTGCCCTTCCTTACTGTGAGGCCCAATGTCAGTCTCTTTTGCAATCATGTTTGAAATACTGATGAAGAAAAGTAATCTGCATCCCACTCCCCTGCCTCTCAGGGTATTTCTTACTCTGTATAATGTAAAAGCATGAAAAAAAAATCCAGTATGATACGGTTTTACCCTTGCTTAAAGAAGTAGAGTGAAATTTTTCAGCAGGCTTGGAATGAATGTGGAATCTGCCTTTGAATTAGGATGAATGGGTTTGGCAAAGCAAGGCATGTGGCATGAGACTGGTTTTTGCAAGGTCCTCTAAAACTTCCTGACTAAACAGTTTCTTGTAGGCTAAACACTACTGGGAATGGCTCACTATGTGGGTAGGAGACCTCCCAAGAGCATATTTGATTCTATGATTTAGTGTATAGCATCTGTCCCCTGAACAGAGAAGATGTGTGTCAGTGGTCCAGGAAGGAGCTGAGGGCACAGTCCTGCTGGAGATCGTGGTTTTAAAATGAGATGTGGATCAGGTGCTGGACCTGACACTTGTGCCACTCTGCCTGAGGAGTTATTGCATCTCTTAGATTGAAGCAATTGTTCAAGGCACTCTGAGCTCACAAGAATGTAATAATGATTGCCCTGAAACATTAAAGTGTCATCTAAAGATAACATGAGATCAGCCCACCGACACTGTTAAGCAATCATAAACAGTACAGACTGAGGTAGCCAGTAAATCAAACCAGGCAAGCCCTCCCTTCTGCCCTTACCAACCCCTACAAAGATTTGTTGCTTTTGACTCCTCCTGGGAAGATTTACCAAATTTGGAAATGTGGGCTATTTCTGATCAATTTGGCATCAAGGGGAGGGTGCTATTTAAGTGCTTTTATTTTAGTTTGGTTTACTGCACTTTTGCCTCCACAAACTTCCTCTCTTGCCCTAAATGGATATAATAATATTTTTCACTTTGTGCTCTCTATGCTTCTGTGGCTTTGTACTGTTAAGTGAGTATTATGTTTTGCTCCAGAAACAGCTGTATTTCCGCAGATGAAGCAAATTGTGTGAGTGCCCACTTTTTCACTGTTTTCTTTCTCAAAAGTGTTGTGAGATTATTAATTGTTAAATGATTGAAATTTTTCCTTGAGGAATATCATATGACTTGGAGTAGCGTTTAAGTCAATGAAGACATAAAGATTTTGCTTATGTGTATTTTGAAGTCTCCAACTTGTATTTGTGTAAGTGATAATAATAACTAGCTCTTATACTGTAATTTTCACTGTAATTCTCCAAAGTGCTTTCCAAGCTGGTTAGAGCCATTGTTAGAGCTAATTGAAAGGTTTTGATTCAAAGAAACATGATTAAAATATGCTGTTTTGGATATGCTGAACACTTTCTGGAATTCATTTGATGCTAGGAGAGCTTCCTGAGGAGCCAGAGTGGGCTAGAGGCCTGACTGGAACACAAAAAAACTCCAGCAACTGCTTTTTGTGGGAAAATGGACATATCAGCACAACTGGCTTATTGTGCAATGCAAGGGGTTTTTTTTGTTTCGTTCAATTGTGAGATAAAAGAAAGGAATGAGACTGGGATTATTGTAAGGTTCTTGAATAATTTTAGCCAGTACCTCCATCTTGTAGATTAAGAAATCAAAGTGAAGAAAAATAAAATCACTTGTGTGACTGGAATTGCCCAGTATGCCAAAGATGGAGCTGGGGTTTTGGGTCCTCTGGCCACAGACCTGCCTCTTATGCTTTACTGTAGTTTATCAAGGTACTCGCTTTGCCACTTCTGCATAAACACTATTCTTTCTTCCACCAATTAAACTTACAGTTCCAAGCAAAGTGAAGTGTATAGATAAATAAAACCAGTGAATTTTCTCCTGGTCACAGAAAAGGGAAGTTATGCCTACCTTTAGCTTTAAGTGCTTATGCTATAAATGAGAACAAAACATTAACTGTTTCACTGCTGATATATTGCAATAGTTCTGACTTTGTTGGAATATAAGAGTTTGGGAGTAGAGATGGAACTGGATTTCATTTGCTTGGCCTATAGAAAATAGAGTGGATTCCTGCTGTTTATTGGTATCTAACAATGTACCTGTTAAGATGCCATAGATTAGAGGACAAAAAAATACTGAGATATACCTGTGGCAGGATGGATTTCACCTTGAAATTTTTGAACAATTAAGTAATTGATGCAGGTGAAAACAAGGTACTGCCTCCAAGTCAGAAAAGGCCTTCCTCTAACAGACTGCAGAGATTCAATGCCCCATTTATTGTCTTGACATTTTGTTTTATTGTTCCAGTTTGCAGAGCGGTCTCCAGAGGTTTCTGAAGTATGCATGAATAAGAGAAATGAGCTTCTAGTTTCTTTAGGGAATTTTAGCTTGGAGACAGGCCTGTCTATCTAAAACTCTCTCTTATACCTACTGGCATTGGCAGGAATCTGAGTGGCATGGTATCCTCCTATCTCATCTTCTATCTTTTCTCTATACCTACCTTCATTGGCCATGCCATGCTCTTTGCTAACAAGGCTGCAGTCTTCTCAGATTTTTTTTTTCCATTGACTGCCTTTTATTACATTTATACATATTCCAGTGTTGTCTAAAAGCACCATTTAGTGATTGAAGCCAGATTTCCTGGTCTTTCTACATGCAAAACTGTGTGTAAGCAATAACAAAGTGAAAAAGATAGAAGAAGTGGACAGGAAGAGCAGAAATACATGATAACCTTCATCCATTTATTGGTAGTATACTAAAAATTGGTCAGTTATGTTGCTCACTAAAGATTCTCAAAGGCCGGGGGGTTTCTGGGCTATAAGCAGGTTTATGCGGTGTTGGTCTTGAAAAACTATGTATGGGAATCTTCATCACATATGGGAGAGAAGTTATGTTTATATCCCAGAATATAAATGAGATGCTAACTGGAATAGCTTTGTAGCATGGAATGTCTCTCTTTCCTTCATAGCTTTACATAGTTCAGTGCTTCCCCTTCATGTCCTCATGCCTAAAGAATGCAGACAAATAGCTGAAAAAGGTTTGTCTTAGTGCTGTTAGGTCATTAAGGTTCTTGGCCAAAAAATATCCCTGACCTCCCTGGTCAGAGGAAACTGCATCAATGGCAGTAGTTTCAGGGAGATTTTAGCTAGTGTGTCTCAGCTGTTGTGTATGAAGCCTAAGCGTGCTGAAGGGGATAGACCAAAACCTGCTCTAACTCTTGTTCTAATCCTTTGGATTAGATGTGTCTAGTGAAAACCTTTGTGCTTCATTTTGAGCAAGGAGAACGCTTGCAGAAGATGCAGAGAACCATTCCTGCTGTGTCCATGTTTTGGTAAAACTTCAGGACACTTTCCCTGAGAACAGAGGGCCTGTTGGCCTCTCCAGATAAAGGAATTCAGCTCTTTGAAGGAGCTGGGCATCAATTATGAAAGTGTGTAATTAACACTGAACTGATAGTATACCACAAGTTTTTGGCCTTTCAAATTTCAGAGCAAACTATTTCCAACAAATTATGCATGTGGACATGATGTTTTTTCACTTTTCTATTGGAGGAAAAATCAGCACAGCTTTCTGCTGTACAGCTAATGCCTCCAGCAAACTTTCTCTGAACTGGAGCTGCCTTGCAGCCTTGCAGCACAAATGAACTTGGCTGGTGTGATCTGAGACAGATTGTTTATGACAAGCACTGGAAATGTTGTCAGGATGGCATAAGAAGAGCATCTGAAAAGCAAATACTCAAGAAGTATCAAGAGCCAAATCCCAGGATCTTGAATTCCAGCCAGAAAATTGGAATTCTACAGGAAGCAATGCAGAAATCTTGTGGAATATTCCATATTCTGATTGCATTAGAGACAGCTGTTTCTATGTTTCTGAACATAATCAAGTAACCTGAATAAACCTTAGAATCCTTTAGGTTGGAAACACCTCTAAGGTCATCAGGTCCAACCATTAACCCAGCTCTGCCAAGTCCACTGCTAAACCACATCCCCCAGTGCCACATCTACACAGCTTTTAAATACCTCCAGGGATGGTGACTCAGCCACTTCCCTGGGCAGGCTGTTCCAATTCTTGACAACCTTCTTGGTGGAATAATTTTCCCCCATATCTAAACTAAACCTCCGCTGGTGCAACTTGAGACTATTTCCTGTCAATCCTGTTGCTTGTTACCTCGGGGTAAAGACCAACCCCCAGCTTGCTACAGTCTCCTTTCAGTTGGTTGTAGAGAGTCAGTCTTACTGCTTCTTTAGAAAAAGTCACATCTAAGCCCTTCATCTTGTGAAAAGTGGAACACACTGGCTGTGTATAAACTGACCCTTCAGTAGAGATTCCTCTGATGCTGGGAATCCTTTTCCATTGTCCCTCCGAGGAGCATGAGGAGAGTAATTGAAGAATATGTATCTTAAATCCAAATCCATGTGCAGCTCATATCTGTTATTTGACAGTGCAGTGTTTCACTCGTTCTGATAAAGAACCCATATATGGGGAGCTGACATAATTTTCCTCAAATCATTAGTAACTGCTTAGTCTCAGATAAAGTTTATTTTCTTGCAGTTATTGTTGTTCTTGGTCCCAGCCTTTCCTGTGTTGTGAACCTTGTGTGAAGGTTAGCTCTCATTATAGGGCCAGGCTAATTTTGCCACATCCAGAAAGTTAATGATTTAAACTTCTGGACTCAGTTCCAAATGACCTATGTTCCCATAAGGCTTGTGCTCGTTGCTGAGCATTGTTTTATATACTCTCTTAATTACATTAAAAGTTTATGAATGTGGTCACTGTTATGTACAAGTATCTGGAGAACTGAGTGTCCTTTGGGAAAGCTGTTTTGGTTCTTTCAGCAAGCCTATAGTGTTGAAACAGAGTTATGGAGACTTATGTTAGAGCCCTAAAGTTTTTCTCATGGAGAGAACATACAGGTTCTCTCTTCCTCCTGGAAATCTGGACTGCCTGTGGGACTCCCAGGACACCCATTCCAGCCCACTTTTGTGCTTTATTATCTCATATTGTCCTTGCACATGCTCTCAGGACATGGGAGTGTCTTTTGTAGACATGTGGACCAGAATGACCACCAAAGGCTCAAGAGGCCACTGTTGGGGAGCAAAACCCCCTCTTTAACTTCTGAGGACTCAAAAAACCCCAACCACAATCTCCCCTCAAAAAAAAAACCCCACAACCCTCCCCCCAAGAAACCCCCAGAATCTGTACGCAGTGACACTGCAAGAGCTTTTGCTTTGCTATTTAGAGAGAACAATCTTTGGGTGTGGGTGGAATCAAATAATGCAGGTACCTTATTTAGAAAGTAGAGAGTTGTATGTAAAATGGTGCCTCTCCCAAAACAAAATTATCTATACCCAGAAGTTGTATCTTGGTTTGCTGCTGGTATGTAACCTAGGAAGCCACTGTGAAGGTGCCTAAGAGTTGGTACCATTTTGAAAAAAAACCCCAAACCAGCAGATTTGAAAGATGCATGTGCAGTTTCTCTCTTGATCATATGGCTCACTTCTGGCTTGTGTTAGTTTTGAACACCACTGTGTCATTCTGCAGAACCTGCAATAACCTCTGTGGTTCGTACAGTGCACCTGGTTCTTGGTTTCTGTCCTTAGTGAAAATCAGCTCCCTGGATTTCTGTGCCTTTATGTATTAACAGCAGAGAGGAAAAAAAGGCTTTTTTAAGTTTTGTTGAAAGGATGATGTGTATAGAGAAGGAACATATCTCCAAGACCAAAATTAAAAAGCTCCAAAACCAGACTCCAGTTTTCTTCCAGGATGGTGCCTCTGTCCTGTGCTTCCAACATGCAGAGAGTAAGGCAAGGCTGGTGTGCTCACAAGGATTGCTGCATATCCTGAGGAAAAGTCTCTGCTGCAGTTCTAGTTTTGCTGTAGGACTGCAAGGATGCTCCCTGCCATGTTGTATTTAGTGAAAGTGGCAGAAGCTTTTGACATTTTTTTTTTCTCTGGAAATAGCAAACTTGTTTTTGATTTTACCCTCAGGCTAGCTAGGAAAATCTGATTGGCTGAGAACATAGCTAGGTGTGAAAAGTTGAATTTACCCATCAGTGCTTTTTGTAATCAGAACATTGTATTTCTGTGATATGGTATTTCTGTTTGAAGGAAAGATGATAACTTGCTGAAGTGTCTTTCCTGCTCATACTTTTGATTGTATAAGAAGGGATGTTTTGAACTCAGTCTGAACCAGATGGGTATATTACCCTGGAATTGATCATCAGGAAAACCAGTGATGTGGTTCTTCAAAGCTGCTCTGATACTGGCATTGCTACTTATTTCATGTGGATGAGGAAGCTTGGGGAGGAGAAGTGCAATCTACTGACCAAACATTGCCTCTGAGGTGACCTTTCCACTCTCTGACACCAACTCCAACAGTGGCTTCACTGACATGTGACAAATTCCCAAGGGTTGGTGTTTCCAAGCAACATGAGCTCAGAAAACAGTTTCTCTCCCATCCAGTGCTGGCTTCCTGGGGGTTGGATATGCAGTGCTCATGAGCTGTCCTGACAGGGAGTGTACAGTGAAATCAGGTTCCCATGGTGGGGAAGCTACCTGCCTGTCCTGCAGTGGTGCCTCGGGTGTCAACATCCCTAGAATGCCCTCTCGGGCACTCAGAGCCAATGCCTTGCTATTGGGATGTGGAGGTATCCATTTAAACGATATAGCAGGTACCCAGTGGTTAGAAACACTTTGCTAATTTCCAGTCTGGGACTATTCATGTCCAGTCTCTAATTCATCCTTGTGTCAGGGAGAAGAAAAGGAATGCAGTGAGTGCAGTGAATGAGGTTTGCCTTGAGGGCTTGTGGAAAAAGCTGGCTGAGCAGGTCACCCTCCAGGTCCTGTGGCAACAGGCTGGTGACTTGACATTTGCCTGAAAGTACTTGGTGCCATTCTGATGTCCTTTGAAATGAAGGATTGTGGGTCTGGTCCCAAGCTCGGTGAAGCCTGTGGAAAGGCCCATGCTGACTTCAGTGGTCTTGAGAATTAAGTTGTACAAGGTTTGTGTAGAGCTGGTGCCAGATGCTTCCCCCACCCACAGTTCAGGCGATGAACATGTGTGCACAAGGCTGGTGCAATTATGATGGAGTTCAAAGGGAGCTATACATCCAAGGAGAATATTCATAGGCTGATCTGTGCCTCACCAACATACTTCCCCACAGCAGCTATCCATAGCATGGGGCCTCCCCAGAGGGAAACATCAGACTCACCCTGGTCCCCCCTGGGTTGTTATACTCACACGTTCCCTGGCAAATGAAGTTACTGCATGTGGGGTTCCTGCATATTTATTTTGTAAAAGTCCTGCAGCTTGCTTGTTTGCAGTTTGATCTGTAAGAAAGATCTGTGGTAGCATGTGTTTTTGCAGTCAAAACATATTTTGGGGGGATGAAGCTGAAGTGTAGGCAGCAGTAGGAAACAGTAATTGCAGGAATCACTGCGGGGAGGGTTACAAGTAGAGCTAGGGAATGAGAAGATGTTCTCAAACACCGTGGCCTGTAGAGATAAGCCTGATGTGCAAATGAATATGGTGATATTTATTCCAAGAAACTATCAGAAAGTTCTGATGGTATGCAACCTTGTGCCTTGGGTTGGTGGATCCTGTCTAAGTTGTTCTTGTTTTTCATCTCCAGAAGTGCCATTTTTGAGGTATGAATTCCTCTGGTTTCTCAAACACAGCAGGTGTGGGGCAGAGAAGAGCTGACCTTCAGTAGGTAGGATGTGGTGGGTTTTGTCATATCCCGAATCTGTCTCCCTAGCAATACTACAGCTGTATCAAACCCCAAACTCGGTGGCTGTATCCTGCAAGAAGTAGTTGTCAGCTTTCACTTAGAGAGATAAAGCAATAACTGGAACATCAGATGGTTATAAAATGCCTCTCATTTTTGTCATTAAAGGTAGCGTTGTAGAGATTGGGTCAAGGTGTGCTGGTCTGGCCTTCTGTATTTGAATTCCAGACTGGTTGATTTCTCTCCATCTTCATGCCTTCTGTAAGGGCTGCCATGTTGTGATCCAGATGCTGGTGTGTTTTGCTGGCAAATGAAGCATTTCTTGTTTGCTCTGTATACAGTTACAGTGAGTCAGGAATTTTGAAGCGAGATATAGAAGTGTTGTCACTGTGTTTTTACTCAATGGGTTTGTGTGGGAGGCAGCGTGTGTTAAATGCAAAAGAAGAAAAAACAACTTTGCTTTCTTACTCTTGTCAACTCTACCAATTTTAATGTAGGAATTTTTTTTTTGATATCAGTTTGGTTTTTAATTCCTTCTTTTAAGGCCAAGGTTTCTGGAGTTAAATGACTACTAGAAATCTTGACCTTCTCTGGCTTTTATAGCTACATGGGAAAGCTTGAAAGCATGAGTCCCAAAAGGCTTGAAATCTGTAAAGCTAATGGAAGGAGTTCAAACTTTATTTATACCTTGAATTTTGTGATTTGTTTTGGTCATCTCACAGCATCTCAGGGACATGTCAAGGCATTGAAGTACTTAAATCCAGTGGTATGGATTTCTTTTTATTTTCATTATCTACTTGCTGTGTGGTGTCAGAGGGAGAGCAGGAGGTGACTGTGACTCAGCCTTTTTCCCAGTGAGCTGACAGGGCAATAATGACAGAAGAAAATTGTGTCTACCTGGGGTGGTCAGAGTTCAGTGATCACTCAATGAAAAGAAACTGGCACTTTGGCTCAGAGTTGAAGGTCTGTCTTCCATTATCCTTCGCACAGTTGAGTATCTGTAAGGGATGGACAAAGCCACACCTTTGTGTGACTGTTATTATTTACAGCATGGTTACTTTCCTACTGATGTCACTAGAAACATATTTAATATTGCTACCACCTCTAAGCACGGCTGGAGGTCTTGCCATAAGAGAATCCAGTACTTGAGAATTTCAGTTCTGTGTAAAGAAACAAATATTTCAGGAAATCCCTGAGAATGGAAACTGGGGGCCTTAGCACAACAAGGAAACCCACCAAAAATGGATTTGTTCTTGTTGTTTTACATTTGATTTTGATAACAGACAAAATTTTCCAAGCAGAGGGATTGCAAATACTGTAAGCAATTCACCTAAAGAACACTTTTGCTGGAAAGCAAGGGGAAGGGGAGGAAAGGAATAACTTTTCAGAGATGTTTTCCTGATGCTTTTGTATCCCATTTAAAAAGAAATGTTAACTCATAAGCTAAAAAGCTTTCTCCTGCATCAATATAGTACAGCTTTACACCCATGCTCTCCAGTTTGCTCCAGTTACAGTAGCTGCACTGAAGATTGCAGTGATGGTGGGCAGGGCTCTTTGCTACTCAGGCACTCCCCTCCTGTAACACCTGCTCTTCAGAGCAGAGCTGTGTCAAAAATCAGATGTGATTGTGCACTGAGACTTTTTATCTTCCTGCCAGCTACACAGATGAGGCTAGCCTCATTTGCTTCTGAAGCTTTTAACTGGGAACGAAGCATTTTGAGGTTTCATTGTCAGACCCTTGGAGATTTGATTTGCCCTTGGCATTTTACATTGTCCATCCAGTTTTATTTGGTAGAATGCAAACAGGTTGAGAGTACTGAACTATTAAAAAAAATTAAAAACTGTTCCAACCCTCCTGCTCCTAAAACCCTTCCAGGGTTTGAAATTTCATAGAAACTTGCCTGTTTATTCACAGCATGGTGTTCAGGAGGAAGGTGTTTGCATCAGTGACCACCAAATTGAATGGGTGTAGCTCATCACTCTGCTGTATGGTTTTTGAATGTCCTGTTATTTGACTGCATCATTACAGCTCTAAAACTGGGCAGGTTATCAGGGTCCTGTATATATTTAAATTAGCTGTATGCTCTTGGTCATCTTTGGAGCCCAAGGGCTGGTATGGTATTTGCATTTTTGTGTTCACATTCAGGACAGGAGCACTCAGTTGCCTTCAGTGTCTGTGGATAGATAGTTTCTTATTTATGTCAGCACCCGATTAGCAGGTTGAAATGGTTTTAAAACTTGGATTAAATGAACTTTGCTTTCAAAACTAGATACTGCCCACTTAATGAAGCAGCCTCTGTTTGGTAGGTGCTATATATAGAGAGAGCTCTAGCATAGCTTTCCTTGCATTACCTTAAGGTTACAAGGTTAAACTTATATTGCATAATACATGTTTGCTTTGTTTCAAATAACTTTTACAGGGCATTACTTATTTCCTTGCTGGTCTCAGTCTGTAGGTAGTAGGTCACAACTTTATGGGCATCAGAGGAGCATTAGTCATCTGCAAATGGCAACAATCTGGTTGTTAATAAACTGCATCTTTATGATAACCCATGAATTAGGCAAACAAGTGTTATAATCCTGCAGTGAGGCATTCAGATTTTCGTGTAACTTTGGGTAGGGCAGTGGGACCACATTAAAATGAAACTTAGGGTTTAGAAGGCATTCAGCTTCCCATGCTGTCACTGGCAGGCCACAGGCTGCACCTGCAGTGACGTGATGTGCCCTTGTGGGCCGGCAGCACAACCCAGTGAGAACAGGATTGGCAGTGCCTGGCTCCAAGCTTGCCTTCAGGTGATCCTTCTTTCTAACTGAGGATCATAGAACCTCTTTCTTCTGACATTTACTACTCAATAATTTTGAGGAAAAGAGGCAGCAGATCAGGATAGTTAAAATATGCCAAATATAGCCTTGTTGAGAATAAGAGTGGCTTTACTTTGCCAGAAAAGACTCATACTTCACATGTGAATGATCTTCTTTTGACCTAAATTTAAACCATGAGTTCGGGGAACAACCAGTTATAGAATTGGTTAGGTCTGTAATTCACTGTGTGAATAACAGAATGGTCTGAAAGAGAAAACAAAGATCCCTACTTCTCAGCAAAGACACAGAATGAAGACTATCAAATTCTCTTGGGTTTTCTTGTTGCTACTTGTGTGTGGGTTTTTTTTTTTTTTCTTCCTTCCTCATGGAGCAGAATTGGTGAGGTTTCAGAAATACTTTCAGATGGTGTAAACCATTTCCTATTGTGGTTGGCAGCTGCTCTCTCAGTGATTGCAGATCAGGGACACAGCAACACTCCTTAAGGAACGATTGGTTGTGAAGAACAGATGGGTCTGAGGTTCTGGTTAAGGGAGAATGCACCCCCATAAATTACTGCATTATTATATATCAAGAATACTTTTGTAGTCTGTCACTGAAGCAACCATTGAGTGGAATTCTTCATCCCACACTTGAAAATGGTCTCAGCTCAGCCAAATACTTGAGCATGTGCTTGAAAGCTCAAGCTGACTTCAGCAGCTTTCCTAAGGGCTGCCTCAGGTTCCACGCTGGCCTGGAAGGCTGCTGTTGTTCTCACAGCAGCTCTCATAAGGTGTTTCCTCTGGTGAGAGTGGACACCAATGTTTGCGTGCTTCCTCTGCTTGTGAAATATAATGATCACTCCTCCTCCTTTTGCAATGGGAGGGAAAAACTTATTACCTGGCTGGATCCCTGGGGAGGTGGGTGACATCCACTGATGTGGTGTTGCTCTGGAGTGAGTTGGGCCGTGAGTTGCTCTAAGTTCACTGGTTGTGAGATGTGGTGTTGCTGTGTCCGTGGCGTGACACAGGGGCAAAGGTGACACGGAGCAAGGGAGCCAAATCAAAAGATAGGGGAGTTGACTAATGCCCTTGATTTTCCACACCACCATCCCGAGACTTGTAACATGTGACTAATCCAAAGCCTGCTAGGCAGTC
Organism: Dendrocincla fuliginosa; assembly: GCA_035047845.1. Lineage (NCBI taxonomy): Eukaryota > Metazoa > Chordata > Aves > Passeriformes > Dendrocolaptidae > Dendrocincla > Dendrocincla fuliginosa. The sequence continues at coordinate 10,811,447 of JAWWMO010000174.1, forward strand.
TGCTGCAGGGATGACATGCCTTAGTCACAGTGTCTCACCCTGAAGGGGCTGAGATGTAGTGTTACTGTGCTGGGATGTGGATATTGCTGTAGCAAATTTATTTTCTTTCCTCCAGTGTTGTTTTATAGTGTTTTCCAGAAAGAAAAGCACTAAAACAGTCTCAGCATATTGATGACATATAAGAAAGTTAGTTACTGTGCTGGGTAGGAAGCTGGTGATGGTTGGGTTTGTGCAGTTGCAGTGTAGGAGATTGACTGTAACCTGTTGAGTGCAGCTATGCTGACTCAGGTTTTTGTACGGATTGCAGGGAGATCAAATTCATGATGCTTGTTTGTTCCTTCTGTATTGATTCAGCGTGCAAAAGTGAAGAGAGCTCAATACAGAGATAATGAAGAGGAAAAAACACGTCTGACAGACATTTTGTCATTTTTGGCAAAAATAAATAACGAGTTTGCAGAGCTGTACAGCCGTGCTTTTGTGTTTTGCGAGCGCACATGATTTACTGCAGGAATCAGTTTGGCATAGCAGAGCTGTGCCGATTCAGCAGGACCTACCATTATCTTGTCATGTTTTTTAGCAAACAGACTTTTACAAGGCAGCAATTCAAAAACATGAAAGAGAAATGTGCTCAGCAGCCCATCCCTTCTTGTCCCCCCATCCAGTGTGTGCTGGCAAATCTGCCACAGTTGCACCCACGGGCATGGTGATGCTTGGCTCCCTCGCTTGCAGGCTTTGGGTGTTCTGTGTGCCTGAGCTGCTGTGGGTCTTGAATTTATTACTGTGCTCCCAAAACTCCCAAGCTGCTGACTTTTCAGCTAAGTGCTACAGTTCACACATGGCTTTCTGTCCTGCTCCGCTTTACAGACTTTATAGGATGTCACTGGTACAACAGCAACAAAAGCACTGTTAGCAACGTTTTGCACATCTTGCTGCTTTTTCAGCTCTGCTCACCCACAGCTTGCAGTCTCCCACGGACAAAGAATGGCCAGAAAGCAGCTCGGTTCCTGGGCTTGCCCTGACTAGCACTGCCTTTCACTGCCTCTGAAGGCAGATTATTGAGCTACAGGCACTGCTGGGCTGACCCAGAAGGGCTTTTTCAGTGTTTTTAAAGTACGTCTCTATTCCAGTCTTATCCGTGAGGTAGCTGTGGATACAGTACTTCTGCATTCTCAGATGTTTGGCAAATGTGCATAGAGTGTGTTTATTTTTAAGGGGTTAATTTAAATTGTGTAAAACTTTCCTACCTTCTGGGAATTCGGGAAGTTCAGCCCCATGTATGCCTCAGCAAATGGCTTCTATTTAATAACATCTTTGTACATATTGTTGAGAGATGGCTATCTTGGAGAGCTAATCTGTGGGTGAGTCCAAAGGGTGAAAAAAACCAAATAAGTAAGACTGAGAGGGGAGAGGAGATGGGAGAAGGAAAGTTCTTTCTTTGTGCAGGTTTTTTTTCCAATAGATAATGTGTGGGAAGGGTAGGGGTGGAGATGCTCCAAGGAGCATTCTGAGAATGCAAAATAGCTTGTTTAGGTAACCAGGATTGAAATGAAAGCCCTACCCATCCTTCTCTCTCACTCTTTTCTGAACTCACCAGTGCTCAAGGAGCAGTGTTTGTGTTCGGAGCAGGAATGTGCACAGCTCCTTTTCCTCCTCCCTTGGGTTTTGAGATGAGACTACAGGGCTAGTGGTGTTTTCCCTTCAGCTCCTGAGCTTAGCAACTTCTGTATGAAGGGCAATAAAACTGCTGGCTCCTCACATTTTGATAGATCCTCTAGCACCAGTGTGTGTCACCACACCCCATGAATCTGCTCCACAAACCCTGTCTCAAGACAGAGTGGTCATTTTTATTGAAGACATGACTATTTTCTCAACACAGCTTTTGTCTCTAGAAAGCACTTGTTTCCCCTCCTCTTCAGAAAGTATTTGTCACTGAAAAGGTTAGCCAGGCACACCAGAGATGCCAGTGAGGGAGACCCATCCTGCAGCAGGTTTTAGATCACACTGCAGCCCATCACTTGTGTGGTTTTACTTCTTCTCTCAAGTAATGTCTTAAAATCTTCTGAATGACTCACTCAATAGAAAAAACTCTACTCTGTACTAATGGTTATTGGGTCTTTCTAGCAGATGTAAAATCCAGTGAAACATACACAGTTTCTTTAGTTTTAAGAGGAACAGATGATTTAATAAGCAGCTATAAATCTCTTGGGAATGTACAGACATAGTCAAACAGCACACTTTCGCCAGATTTTTCACTGACTAGACTTATAGCCTATGAGTCATAGTGGTCTGCTCTACTCTCCACCTCAACTGCCTGTTGTTGTTTTGGCTTTTAGAGGTGCTCTGTGCTGCACATGGGTTTTTTATCACCTTCTCCTGTTAATGGACTTGCTCTTTCATCCAGAAGACAGCCTCCAAGCAGTTGACTCTTATTCTCTGTGAGTGCATGACAATGCATGATGTTTCTTTTTCCATTCCCTAGCTCAGCTTGTGATGTTAGAATTCTAGAGTGAAAATGTTTGAGAGTTGTATGAATACAGCCTCCTAAATGGGCTTAGTAGTGGGAATCTAGTTAAATTAGAAGAGATATAGTCAGCCTTTTTTCTTAATATAGTAAGGCTTTCCTTCCAGCAGTCTGTGGCCAACTTAAGTTTAACAAATTTATTGTAACAGTATTTCTAATAGATTCAATTATTAAAAGCTCTTTAGAGATAAGAAAACAGACAGAAAGCAGAAAGTTGTTTGTTACCTGTGGCTCATGCTGAATTGCAGGGGAGGGTTGTATTTTCTAAAGGAGATCAAGGTGGCATTCCAAATGGATGTCAAATGGCACTGTGTTTTACAAATGTCTTCTGTACTGTGCTGGTCTGCTGACTTTCTATGAGTGTCTCAGATATCTAGGAACTAGGGCTGCAAGCTCCTCTTTTATTTTACAGTTGGTTCACAAGCCATGTGAGTTCTACTTGGGAACCACTCTAGAGATTTGCTTAATGTCACACCCAGGCAAACTAAAGATAAAAGTAGTGATAAGACATAAGCTTTAGTATGGAATTTCTAACTATTGACTATTTTGCAAGACAGGTGCAGTGCAGCTTATTTTGAATGCACCTGGATGGGAGAAGATTTTAAAAGTTACCTGAAACATAGGTTTTTTGGTGGTGTATAGTGGGTTTTTTGGTGGTTTTTTTTTTGTTCTTTTTAATGTTGCAGCATAGCTGTCTATTTTAGAGTATCTTCAGATACAAAAATCTAAGAAAAATTGTGCAAAGTTCTGATTTTGTCTTAAACAGGCAGATTCAGTGGCATGGGGCTGTATTTGTGTTTGTTGTTCTCTGAAACTGTGTAATATGTGAGGAAAAATTCCTATTTCAGTGGTAAGGGTGATGAAGAAACCTGTTTGCCATTTCTCAGGCTGGAGGGGATATCAAGAACTCATAGATGTGAAGTACGTTAAGAAACTGGGAACAGTCTTAGACATTGTTTAATGTACAGAATTGTATAATGTGATCAAAGACACTTATTGTTTGAAGTTCATGGTGGGATTACAACTTACTGCATCATTCCAGTACTGTTTGCTGCTGATTACTCAGTTCTTCAGAAAGCCAAACAGGTCTTGTGTTACTAGGCAAAGAAGGCTGTCCAAGGTTATATACCTGGATGGTGTCAGAATCAAAATTTGACTCTTCTGACTCCTCCTTAGGTCCCTTCACGAAGCACAGGAGGAAGAGTAGATGTTCTCAACAGCATGCATATGTGCAAAAGAGCCCTTTCCAGCTCTTTCTGGCAAACTCAGAGCGTTGCTTTATGCTTTCAGTAAGCACAGAGCTCTCATGTTTACTGAGGGGACTTTCACACGTCAGGAAATCAGAAAACTGGAGACATAATCAGCATGTCTGTTCTTGAATGGGGAATTTTCCCCAAAGCAAGTTGTGATGCATGCTCCTAATGATTTGCATCTTATGGTTCAGACTTTCCATAAGCTGCTTCCAGCACTGGAGGCATTAACTTGTGTTTGCAGTGAACATACACACGCCCAGCTGCAAGGGTAACAGCCATAAAACTTACATGTTTAAATCTTGGCATAACTCTGTGTGATTAATAGGGAATGTCCAATTTCATTGGAAGTCTGGACCAGCTGCAGGGTTCAGGTGGGAAATGTTGGTACAACATTCAATGCTTGTGCCTTTGCAGGCTGCATTGGGGTAAGCTAGAAATCGAGGCTTTTAGCAGAGCTTTTGCTAGTGCTTCTTCACTGGCAGCAAGGTCTTTTGCAAACTTGCTGGTGTGTGGTCTTTGCACACTGACTCTCAGCCTGTGTTGTGGGATTTCACCACTTTCATAGTATGAACAGCAAGCAGCGGTGGTTCCAGGGAGTGAGTTGAGTTGTCCATCCTCTTAAAGCAGTGTACATTAGGGAACATCATGTGACTATGTGGGCCTTATCCAGTGTTTTAAAGGAAAAATATCTGTAACAGTGTCCTGGCCTATACAAGCTGTATAGTTTTCCCAGACTTGGAAGAAAAGTACTGGTACTTTCCCAAGTTCTGCCCTTTTCAGTTTGATGTAAAAAGAAAAATTAAAAAAAAAAAGATTCTAGCTTTCTTTTTGTCTCTAAAAGGGGAAATAATTTAATTAAAAGACAAAAATATGCATTTTCATTCTGAGAGGTAAAATCTTATCTCCGAGTCATCTGTTTTGATAAGAATAAAGCAGTATGTGTACTTTTTAAATGTTTCGTAAGTAATAGTCTATGCTGCTAGTGGTGAAGAGGAGACAGGTAGGGGTGTGATTCCCCAGCAGCCTAGACGTGGATGTTGGGACTGTCCATCCTTGGGTGTGAGGCAGGTTTGAGAGACATCCCCCAGCTCTGTTAGGAAGAATGCGCAGAATTGAAGGAGGAGGAATGACTTTGCTTTTAAGGCATTCATCTGGAACTTGGGGGCTGGAAGCTGAATTCCCAGCGCTGGGACTGGCTTCCTCTGTGGTCTGCAGTATGTTGCTCAGGGGATGTCTGTGCCACACAATGGAGCTCAGCACAGAGAGCCCTGGAGCTGACTCCAGGAGGTCTGCACCGCCCTACAGCCAGTGGGACACTGTGTGGAGGCACGACCCCCTTCCCCAAAACCACAGCTGTACTAGTTCAAGCACTGCTTTGTGCTGTTGGAACTGTGCTGCTTCCAGTTTCGGAGTTAGGATGGTTGTGGCTCATTTGGACACTTTTGCACCACACTCTGTTGCTGAACCCAGGAAGCACTGAAGTACTGAGAAATAAGCACAGAGTTCCCAATGTTTTTGATCTGTCTACGTGGTCTGGTTTTGGATTTCCTTTGTTTTGCACAAGCTTGTCCGCGTCACTCCACTGTCACTGACTTGCATTCCTTCTGCAGCACTGGAAACCAGCTAGAAGAAAAGCTTCATTTCAGCTGTTTCCCATGCCCAAATTGTTTTTCAGAATAAAACAAGTTCTCATATCTCTTGGTGTTCAGCTGACCCCAGTCGCCTTCTAGGTTCTAACTATGGCCTCAGAGGAGACAGCAGAGCCTGGTGCTCAGAACATGGTTGGTCACACACAGTTTCTGAAGGGCCACTGTGCAGGCTTACACACAAAGCCATTGAACTCCTCTTTTCCAAGCAGCCACATAGGAGTGACATTTACTGGGCTTTGTAACGTGCCCCGAGGGCCATGAATGAATGGAGCTGTGCATATTCAAAGCAATATTTTGTTTATCTGTTCTTTCCAAAATGGAGAAGAAAATAGCTTTATTGTCTGTAGCTTGAAAAATCTGCCTGCTGTGATGTTTATGACAGTAGGAAAGACAAACTTGCTATATGCCTGAAAAAACACACGCTGCTACTGGCTTTGATTTCAGTGGGGTGTAGGTGATGGGAGTAGTGCTGTGGCAGTGCTTGCACTATCTGTCCTCCCCAGACATGAGAAGTGGGGCTCATAGGCATTCCCCCATCATGTTAGAAGCAGTTCACAGGGTCTCCAGCCCAGCTTGGAGGTTCAACTCATGACTAAAATACAGAAAGCCAACTGGAGCACACTGATAAGTTGTTGCTTTTTGTCTAAAAGGAACATCAAGCTGACAGTTTCTTCTTGGAGTCTCTTGGCTTGTAATATTTGGATGTCAGAAGGGGTTGCATAAACTTCCTGTGAACTTTCATAGTTGATGATCAAAAGGAATCACAAAACATGTTGTCATTATTTATCTATTTATTTATCTATTTAGAAGTTCAAGGAGCGTACAATGCTATTGGTTGCAGTTTTTTTCCCCTAATGTAAATAAGGTGATATCATACTGGATGCATGGCCTTAGGCCCACATTTTCCATTTTGAGTTTAAGAACTTTTTCGCTCTGGAAAGGCAATTTTTTTCAGGGGAAAAAAATGCAGAAAATGCAATCACCACCCATATTCTGCTCTAGAAACCATCCTTGCCTTATTGAACATACCTTTCCTTGCGTCCATTGCTTTGCTAGAAGATCCTCTTCCCTTTGTTAGTTTTGTATAGCCAGTGTAACAATAAAGATTGTTCCCAACAGCATCTTCCTTGTAACACTATCTGGATGCAAGTACAGGAAGGGCTACTTTGACAATGATTTGAAAAGTTCTCCAGGTGAGGATTTGGCTTAAAGGATCTGTATTCCCATAATTTATGTGCTCTGAGAAGGGTTCTGGCCCTCTGCTCCCATTAAGTCAAAGCTTTGCAGCACTTGCTCAGATTCAGGCAAGAGTCAGTCCTCCCAGAATTATATTCTTGTGTGTCCTCCTTCAGTGCAATTCCAGGTTTGAGGACGTCTGTTTTTTAAGTTGCCTTCTAGTCCCATGTGCAGCTTCTTGTGTTGCAGGAGGTGTACTGTGAACAGGGGCAACAGAAACTTGTCCTTTGACTTTTACTTAAAAGAAACAGTAGTGAACTAAGACCAATTGAGATAATCTTGCATTCATGTAAGGTCAAATCAGAAGTCCTGTGGAATTTCAAGCAACTCATTGACATCTCTCCTGATATGGCTAGTTCACAGAGGAAGCCTGCTTGTCTCATTTGCTCCTCTTCTTGGGACATAAATCCATGCTTGATGGGGAAAATAAGAGACTAACACCTATAAAGGGCAAATTTATTTTTTTTTTGGTAGAGACAGAACAAATAGTCTGTCCTTGGGGGCTTCTCCCCTCCTTCAATTTTGGTCCTACAGATTGCTGTTTCCTTTTTGGGCATGCCTGGGATGCAGCACAGCCATGCAAGAATGGGTGTTGACTGGAGAGCAGATGGGTTGCAGACAGGGCTGGCTCTGGAGAGTTAAGGAGCAGAAGGATTTATTTACATGAGGTTCCCACCTTTTGGTTATCCCTCTGGCATGGCTTGTGCCCTGGCCTGGTGCCATCTGACACGGTTTGTAGCACTGGGATGTTGAGGGCTGGCTGAATTGGCTGCCTGGGCCCAGAGCCAGTTTGTATGGCTTGTTTGGCTTTGCCTTGCTTTTCTGGCAGGGTGAGCTGTAATATGTGTCTCCTGTCATGAATCAGGCTGTAGGTATGGATAATTCTCAAACCAGGCATTTGCATGAGTTAATTCCATACTGTTTGTGTTTAAAGTTGTTTTATTAAGGATTTATTCAGCTTATTGCTCAGCGAATTTTCAACCTTATTAGTAGGTTTAGCATGGGGATTGTGTCCCAGTGTGACCAAATCATGTCTTAAAGCTTTAATTGCCAAATAAAAACTCTTTCTGCCTCTCTTTTCTGAAATATACAATGTTGCTAAACCACCACTTTGGTAAAATATTGCAGCACATTTGGTGTATTTTTAAAGTTCTTTTGAAGTCAATGTCTAAGTGCTTTGCTGAATCAGGGCCTAAACCAATAATAGCCACAAAGTTAAGCCACTTTATTTCTGAATGAGTGTTTGCACAGGAGTTGAATGTGTGTCAGCTTCTTGTCATGACCCCCCAGGTACAGACACCCTCTTAGTTTTACTGAATCACCTAGAAACTTTTTCAGATTGCTGTCTTGCACCCAGTTGCAATGTCAGGGTCAGACCTAAGTATGTCAGGCTTTCATTTGCAGAATGAGATCAAACTGAAATGGAATATGGGGCCATAAAGGGATTGGCAGCATCTCAAAGAGTGCACAGCTATTAGTCATTTCCTATATACATACTGTATATATACTGTGTATATACACACATACACGCTCTTGAAACCAGTACTGTGCTGCAAACATGATCCTCGTTGGACTATTAAAGAGGTCATGGAAACTTTTAATTCTCCTGTTAGAAGAGAGTTGTGGATATACTATGGGTAATGGATCTGATGCTGAAATGGGGGAAGAAAACAAGTCCATAGCTGACTGATCTTAGACCTACCCTGTGCAGTCCCATTGTAATTGGGGGGCTCATATGTTGGGTCAACTCCTTTACTATTGTTTGCAAGGCTACAATGTATTTTTGTGCTGCTTGCTTTGGTACCACAATCCTAGCAAAACATGCAGTGAGGCAAAATTGAAGGTAATGGGTAACTATGTCAGTGGAAGGTTTAATCACTTCAGTAAAAATATGCTTTGGGGGTCAGAGGAGTTATCTTGTTCCGGTTGCTTTACTGCTGTGCTCTTATACCATCAGGTTGGAGTGTTAACTATCAGGGCCAGTGCTCTGCACTGTTAAAGAGCTCAGGGGTGTTGTGGGACTGCTTCAGAGGGCATGTGGTGGCTGCTGTCCTGCATGGCATTGTCTCGTCCCACCTGGCGGTCACAGAATGCCTTATGCAAAACCATCGAGCGCTGAGTCTCTAAAAGAAGAGCAAAGAACCTGGGTTTTGTAGTGCATGTGTGCTTTATATTGTGAGCTGACTGGGGCCTGTTCCCGTATTTCCATACCTCTGCAAGTCACTGCCTGGTGATGGGGAAGCTGCTCCCAAGCTCCCTGCCTCTCCCAATGAGGTCAGCAGGAGCTGCAGGCACTTGCAGCAGTATTGAGTTAAAAATACAGTGGGATGGGGTATGCAAGTTTCACTGTTTGTTGTTGTGTCTTAAATGACTGAATTTCAAACAAAAACAGATCTGTTGAGGTCGCTGGAAAGATGGTCAGTAAATGTGTAGAGATTACCCGAGAGGAAGAGAAATAAGATGGTCTTCAATGGGAAAGGGGAAGAAGCGCTTTCAAAGGGCTGAAAGTTATTTGAGGAGGGGAAAAATACCAGGCAATTTACAGAAGTATTTTAATGCAGAATTTAATTTTATTTAAAAAAGGCAAAGGAAAATGTTACTGAAGTTAGTGCAGTGATTAATTTCCATTTGCACCTACCAGATATTTGTGCTCCTGTTGTGGGCAGCATAGTCTGTAGCTCATCTCTGGCTTTGTCTTTTTAAATCTCAAAGTTGATGTTGTGTTTTCACCTACTGAAAGCAATAAAATTTCATGAGTCATTTAGGACAAGTCTGATTTTTGTTTCCCCTCCTGTTGCTAGTGCCTGGTTTGGAAAGGGTTCAGTAGAGAATCTCAGAGCACGCAGCTTGTGGGGAGAGCAGCTCATGTTTCCCTTTGCAGTCTCCAGGGCAGGGACGCCAGGTGTGCCCTGGTGAGGACTCTCCCTGTGCACTCATCCTGCTCGGTGCATGCCCTCTCCTGCGTGTGTTACGTGGCTGCTGCATCCTGTGCCTGAGGCCATGGAGCATAGGAAGGAGTGTGTTCCACCAGAGAGAAATGGGAAGTGTATCGGAAATAAGAAACCAAACATCAGCTGTGTGTGAGTAATGGATTGTCTGTCTCCTGCAGGGAATGAGGGTACATGCCCTAACGCCTTTTGATCACAATGTAGCCATGATACTGTAATTAATGCAATATCAGTTGTTCATCATGTCCTCTGTGTGTGATCCCAAACTCTGGTTTTTTCCCTAAATTGTGTTCTGAGGTATTGATGTGCTCAAATAAAAGCCCAGTGAGAAAAAAGTAAAACGTGGGAATGGTTCTTGTTTCACCAGGGTCAGTCTGAGCAAAGTATGTCACCTTTTGGCAAGGAACAGATTAGCAGAGTATTTATGAGGCTTGGAATAGAAATGTGCTTGTCTGAGGGCTTGTGTGGTAGTCACCTGTATGAGACCAAAGCTCAGGTCATGGTTTTACTACTGTGCTTTGTTCCTACATATTTGTGTATGCTTAATATATTTTAATGGCTTTGTTTGCTTTGCTTGGAACTTTCAGCTGTAACTGAGTGTATATGTAACACACTGAGCATTTTCAATTACTTGTAAGTGCTAGCTTGCATGCTCCCCCAGATCCTTGCCATATATGCATATGTGGTCATCTAATGAAGTGCCACAGAGCCTGGTGATAACCACTGGAGTGGGATGTGGTGCAGATGGTTGGTACGTACTCCCATGCTACCAGTAATGGGGTCTGTAGGAAATTTGAGACTGATCAGCCATTGATCAATTTATGGGTTAGTTTTTTATTGCTTCCGTGTTTTTGAATGCCCCCTCTGCTGTGATGTGGTGTAAAACATTACTTTCTTGGGAGGAGCAAGCAGCTTCCCCTCTTTGCCCAGTCACACTGCTGAAACTGTGCCCACTTGCAGCATGTGCTGGCTTTACCTCAGTCATACATCAAAGGGAACTTTGCAGGACAAAAACATGTCATGGTTTTTCATATTTGGCTCTTATGGCTCTGCTGAGTTTTGCTAGTGCATTCTTAGGGGAGCTTAGTGTGAAATTGCAAACTTAGCATGTGGTGCTTTCATATCTAGGAACTATTTTGTTTCAGCATCTTCTGAATTCATGACCACTGAAGTAGCTGTTGGGTTTATTTATCTACCTGTGAATAGTGTGCACACAGTGTTTGGTGACAGTGTAAAATACCCCTCATGTACATGCTTTTGTGTGATGTTTTTGCTAAAAAGAGAGGTGGCATAAGCGTTGCAGTCTGCTGGGAGTTCTGTTACTCCCAAAATATAGGGTTTTCTGAAGTACAGCCAATAATATGCTCCAGTGTAATTTATATCTAACAATGGCTATATGGGAGACAAATGTTCCCATAAGACATCTTGGCTATCTCACTAAGCCTTTTTTTTTAAACTCACCTTTACTGTTGTGGTACAAACACAACCAGAAGAGTAATATGTTGGGACTCTTTAATCTCCTTGTATGTAAACCTAGTTATGTTGACTATGTAATGTACAATTTCTTGAGTTCAGCTCCCCAAATAACATATAAAGGTTACATATGCTAATGTTAAGTTTTAAATGCAGGCATGGAATATCATAGCAGCATAATGAAGTGGTTTATAGCGAAAGAAGAAATTGATTTCCCACTGAGCATGACATAGGCAGCTTTGCAATTTTCTGCCCACTAGAGGGACTGTTGCTTGTACTGCTTGTTGCAGAACCCAGAGGCATGTAGTCCCTTCAGTATCTTTTATGAAGTTTTAAAACTTTGAATGACTGAATCTGGTTAAATCCTCTGAAAAAATATGTCTCCAAGGTATTTCTCAAAGTGTAAAAAACTTTAGGCACAGTGCTCTTCTCCTGAGTCCAAATACTTTTTAACTGAATTTGCTTACTAAATGTTCTTTCTTTTATATAAAGTATTTTCTGTTCTCTTGATTTATCAGTCCAGACTTTCCTAGATGACGTTGGTGAGGATTAATTTAGATTTTTTTTGTCAGGGAAAAAATGTTGTACGTCTTTATTTATGTTTGGAGTAAGCTTTGTTTTGCAACCATGGTGCCAGTGAATATGGTAAACTAATCATTTCTTGTATTCTCAAACGTCATTGAAATAGGTTCCTCCTTTAACTGGGAGATAGCAAGTTTTGAGTAAGACAGACTTAAACTTATAGTCAGTATGAGAAAAATTCCAGATGTATCTGTGCGTTCTTGTTTAGCTCTTTGGTTTTTTTCCTTTTGTTTATTTGAGTTGCATGTTCCTGACCTGCCCTTTTTTCTTAATTACAGAAACATGAAAGAATACAGGAAGTCCTGCATGACCGTGATGAATACCTGTGCTAATTAAGCCACTGGCTTGGTCCTGGGAGAACAGCAAGGTAAGCAGTCAGGCCATGCCAGCAGCATTTCTTGTAATCTGTGTTTTGACAAAGCCTTAGTGCTTTCAGTTATCAAATTCATAACAAGACAGGCAAACGCAAACAGCCCACAGGTTTGAATGCTATAGATTTACTTTTAGTTCAAAGCTTTGGTGAGAAAACATCTCTGTTTTGCTTCCTGGGGGCGGGAAGTGCAAGTTCTGTGGTTGTTTTCCCTTTTTTAACAGGCGATATCTCTAATATCAACAATCGATTCATGACCAAAGCTCAGCTTCCTGGGCTGACTCTAGGGAGTGGTTGGAGGAGGGGTGGAATGTTTCAAAAACTTAGCTGATGAAAAGGCATGCTGTTTTGTGGATGCCTCCCAGAATTGTTTAAATCTGTGTGTGTGTGTATGCGCGCGCGCTTATGAAAAGGGGGAGAGAGAGATCTCCATGACAACTGGCCTGGCCAGTCTGTGTTCTCTGCAATCATTTTAGCTGGAATCAGTGCTGCGAAAGGTCATATGAAGGAGTTATGGGAAGCACAGCAGGTATTAGACACTAAACGACTGGTTTTCTGATTGCCTCAGATAAGACAGTTTTGTCTGGGAAATACAAATCTGAGAATGGAGTGGAAAGGGAAATGCTCCAAATTTCAGGTAACAAAAATTGTCTTTTTAATGTTCTATCCTTCCATTGTAAAGTTTGATGGGTTTTTTTTTTTGGATCTTTTTTTTGTTCCCCTCTGTGGTGTTTCCTCCCAGCCGAGGGTCGGAGGGAGCTTGGATTCCCTGGCTCTGGGGAATGATGTCATGCAGCAACAGTTGGATTCTATTAGCCAGGGAAAGAGGAAACATCCTGCATTTTTTGTTTGGGGGTGTGGGGAGGAAGGGAGTTACTTTGGCTGTTTATTGAATCTTGTGTAAAGTCTACAAGAAGTGTTAAAGAAAAAAATTATCACTAATTAACTCTCAGAAAATTTCATTAAGGACCTAGACAGCATCAATCTTTAAAACCACTGCAGCAATTACTCCTATATGCAAGAAAATGATCATGGAAGTGTTACAGAACTCAGAAGACTTTCCTTTGATTTTTTTGAATGCTCCTATATTCATCTTTAATGAGAAAATTAATTACACTACAATTAAGCAGAGGATTTAGAGCCCTGACGCACTTGGGATCCTTTAACAATTGTTTGGAGAATGTGCTGCTAGAGTTTCTTCTGGGTTGGGCTCTTTCCCAAACTGCTGCTTGTGAATAGATGATGCTGGCAGCATTGTTCTTAATAAGGTTTTCAGTCCTGGACTGTGTATTTCATAGCTTTTATCCAGCCTTTTCGGAACAGGATAGTGAGGAAAGAAAGAAACAAAATCATAATTTCAGCAATTTGAAAGGGTCTTTTCCTCCCCTCTTTCCTCAGAGACTTTTGCTAAGTGCTGTATTAAACACTGAGTTTTAGGATAGCATGCATAGGATTTTAAGCAGAATAACTCATGATGAATGTACAACTGCTGTACTCTAGTGAAAAGATTTCAGAATTTCATACAATCCTACTTCCTCAAGCATCACAAAAATACACTGTACCAGCATCCATGATGGACAGACTAGGTCACCCCTGTGCTATTTAAATCCCCCTCTAGCAGATGCTCACTTCTACTTTTATGCTGCTTTGTTCCCTTCTGTGCGTTTCAGGCATGATCCAAAGCTTGCTGGAGTCCATGGGAGTTTTCCCGTCAACTTCAAAGGGCTTCAGATCAGCCTCTGCCTGAGAACTTCCCAGCCTCTGTTTCAGTCTTTTGACTGCAGGACCAGGCCACAGGCTCTCCGTTTTCTTTCTTGAACTTTCCAGACAGAAGGTCTTTTGTGTTCCTCCAAACAATGCCAGGCGCTGCTGACTGGCTTCAGCGTGGCTGTTCACACACGCTGGAGATAATGGGGATGCTGATTTCCCCTTTCTCCTAATACCATCCTGGAGGGGAAAGTGCAGGGAATGGAAATCGGATCCTTCTATCCCACCTCCCCTCCGCTCAAATGGCTGTTGTTTACGGGCGTGTGAGTGTCCGTGTGCGCAAATTGTTCCTTTTGAAAGGAATGGGAAGACTTTGGGAAGAAAATGCTGTTACAGCTGTGATCTGCCCCAGGGCACCCATGCTGGACAAGCAGGCTGTTCTGGAGCAGCTCTGGCAGCTCTGATCTCCAAACTGAGGGCTGATCAGCACTGCCTAACACTGTGTCCTCCTCTTGCCTACCAGCTTGATTCTATAAATAAATAAATTACTGCTGTTAGTGAATATCAATAACCTTGTTTGGGGAAAAATTAGTTTATCTCTTTGTTGTTCAGGAGCAGTTGAATAAGAAATCCTTGTGCCATTCTTGACTAGGAATGAAATATCTATGGGGCTGGAGTGCTAATTTGAACCATCTCTCTCCTTAAGAAGGAACACTATGGTGATTACACAAGTTTAAGGCTCATTTGTGGGAAAATGCTCTTAGTCCCTGAAATTTGTGACAGACCGACCTTATGATTTTCAACATCACTGCTTTTAAGTACTTAGATTTTACGGATTATCATCTTGGGAATCCTGGAAGATCTCTGCAAGGTGTTTCAGACTGGGCATTCCAAAGACAACAGTGGGGTTTTGGTGTTCATCTGTTGTGTGGTGTGATGCTGCAGGAAGCCTGGTGGATTCTCTCCCGGAGTTTCTGGATGAGTGGCATTCCCCTTAATGGTCTGTCCTGTAGCAATTGCATGTTACTTTGAAAAGTGATATGAGGCATCAATCCCATAGTCCTTTAAGATAATTTCCATATGTTCCAGCATTCTGAATGGTTCCAAATGAAGTTTTCATGTGTTATATTCTACATATACCTTACTAGTAGGAAATAACCCCCCCTAATATATTTGTAACTACAATCATAGCAAGATACCTCCTAGCTGACCTGCTATGGTTGGGCATAAACATAACCAGCAGCTCATAGGCATTGGGGTTGTTATCTGTTAAGGGAGTAGGCAGTTTCAGAAGGCTGCTGGTATGCCTGGTGTTGCAGGTGGAGTTCTTGCTGCTCTCTGTGCAGGTGTAGTGGCTCTGTGCTCAACACAGCACCTCTGGACAGGTCCTTAGCTCAGCATTTACAGACTGCTGTAGTTGTCACTTTTGAAGTGCATTCATTTCTGTATCTCAAAGAAAGTTGCTCTGTGTTGTCCTGACATAAATATCCTTGTTGATCCTGTGTATCCTCCATGTTTCTGCCAGTGGCTGTATGTCCACATTCTGTTCAAGAATAGTCAGTGGCTCTGAGATTTATGGAAAGATCAATGTGGCTTTTGATGGGATTAGTTGCTTTAGTTGCTTTGTCTCATTGTACTTAGAAGGACAGTGAAGGGCTACAGTAGAAATCTTTTTTTGTTCTCTATTGACTATCTAATGAGGAATGTTTATATTCTGAGGTTTAATGTTTTTAATTGCTTGTTTTATCTTGCATAAGATCCTCTTTTGTGTAACTCCTTTTACTTCCCCTATCCATAGGTTGGCAGAGTAGGAAAGTTTCTCCGTTGTCTATTGCAGTGAATTCCAGGTTAATTGCTACCTTGACATATTTGTCTTTATTACTTGGAAATACACTGCTTTGTGAATCAGCTGAGCCTATCTAGAAGCCTAGGACTGACGTTGTCCATATCATTCAATACTTGTTTCTGCTCTTACTCCCTTCTCCAAATAACTCCAGTCCTTTCTATTTTTCTTCTTTGGGAAAGTATGTGAGACACTGGAAAAGCCCCTGTAGTTTACTTAATTTCTCCTGTTTTCTTTAGAGGCTGGGTGTTCTTCGGAGCACTTGGGGTTACAGTTGCGAACAGATGTACCATTAAATTCTTGAACATGAGATCAGTATTCTTCATCTGTAACCTTATGCTCACCACAGTTGGAATTAACTGATGGAAAACAGTAGTGCTGCATATTTAGAAGAGTGGCTCATGAGGATGCTCAAATCTTTTCTGATTTTTCTATAAGTTAATTTCAATTCCAGCAGTATGAATGAGTTCTCAGTTGTTTCCTCTCATGTGCTGTTTTCTGGTTAGGGTGACTGACTTTCCAAGGTGTAAAATGTGACACACAAAGATTTGTTCTGAGCAGCTTACACTGGATGTGAGTCTGGCTACCTTTAATTACAGCAAGAACCTCAACATGACTGTGCTGTCACTCTGCTCTGCAGTGAAGGCTGTCATTAGTGCTAATCAGTGATCTCTCTTCTGCCTGTGCATCTTTGACCCACTTACTTTGCTGAACTTAACACAGTTGCTAGTGTGACACAAAGCAGACTCTTGGCACAGCCCTGATCACAGAGCAGGGAGAGATCTGGCAACTTTCACACAAATCCATTATAATTAAGGCTTCCGGTCTGGGATTTAAACTACTTCTTTCTCTTAAAAGGCTGAGAGGCATTTTAAACTATTTTTCAGGCTGAAAATGAGCCCGCTGCTGGTAGAGGCAAAGTCCCCTGGTGGTAGTAGCTGTAGCAGACCTGGAAAAAGCAGGTGTTGCTCTCGTTCCTTGATCAGGCTTTGCAAACATACTTGCAACCGAGTGCTTTTTGAACAGAGCCTCCCAGTTGTTCCTCAGTTTCATGTGACAATAGCAGAGTCCCCTAAACAGTTAGAGGAGTGTTGCACAGTTGGCTTTCCTCCAGTGCCAGCTTTTATTCTGAGTTCAAGCCTCATGTAGCGCTCCTCTGTGCCCACTTGGAGCCAAACTGCTGTAGACAAGGGGCTGTTCAAAGGAGTCCCGTTTCCCCATCCTGTCAGGCAGTGCTCCCCCCTGGAAGTTTTTTTTTTTTCCCCCCATCCTGTTGCAGTCTGATGACAAGAAGATGAATTGGAGGCTAAAACTTCTGCCAATGGCAAGAGCACAATTGGGCACCCTCTGTGCATCTGGCATCCAAAGTATACAAGTCATCAAATTATCTGTGCTCCTGGTCCAGCTGAGCCTGTTGGTTTATGACCAGAACATCCCTCCTGTATTTAAGGCATGCTTGAAAGTTAAAGGGCATCACTAAGTATTTACTACATGTTGGGCATGCTGAGGACAGTTGGACAATTTTGACAGTACAAAACCTGCTCCCTGCAATGCTGTTTCATGCCTTCTTGGTAGAGAGCAAAAAGCAATTTGAGAGCTCTAGCAGTATGGAAATGTTTGCAGCTGCACAATTCACATTCCCATGGTTCAGTCTCTCACAGGCTCATGCAGACCTTCTATTATTAGTTTTAAAAGGAGAATAGCTGACAGCTGATTAATTTGAATGGTGTATTCCAGAGAGAGCTGTTTTATGACTGTCAAGAATGGCGAGCCAAGGAAATATTGACTGAAGGTACAAAAAGAAATCTCTGATATAGAGCACAATCCTGTTTATCCAAAAGATTTGTAGGGGACAAAAGCATCTTCATACCACCCTGCTGTCGACATGTTCAAACCCGTGCTGGGGAGGTGAGAAGCTAACAGCTCAGCCTGTTTTGCATTCATTCCCTAGCAATTTCTGGGAGAGCTCCCTGGGGGTTTCCTGGCATGTTGTCGCAGGGAAGGGGATGTATTTCAACTCAGTCTTTAGAAACCTACCTAAAAAGAATTTCAAATGACTCATTCTGGAGTTGGTTTTTGGAGAAGAGACAAGTCGGTTTCAGAGGGAAGAGTGAAAATAAAACCACTTTTGGACAATGGATGTGCATTGTGTAATCAGCTGATGCTCTGGATTAGAGGTGCTCTGCTGTGCATCAGACCGGGTTCCACTGTTATACTGACCCTGCTGCACTTGTGCTTGGGCAGCAAAGTGGCTTTTGGAAATGTATAAACACCTAAGAGCAAATGTTGGTTTTTCAGTGCTCTTTTTATTAGCAGCAGCACATGAGAGTAGGTGGCAAGTTGAGCAGCATCACCCTGGGACATGTGCAGGTGTCTGCCTAGTCACCCCTTTCTTTCCTGTGGAAAACATTGCCCTTGTGCTACCTCTGAGCAAGCAAGACCCTACTGCCAGCCTGGGCAGCTGAGGCACAATTACAATTTTTTCCCTGATCTGAGGCTTTAGTAAAGGAGAGTCAATCCTGTCCCTGGAGCTGCACAAGATGATCCATGTAGGTCCTCTGTCTCTTACAGCAACAAGGCTCTGTCATGATGCAGTAATGTCACTTGCTTTTGTGGAACTGTTCCCCCTGCCCCTTCCTGAGATGCTCGAGTGTGGCAGGAGCCACAAAAGGCAAGAGTGAAGAGAGGCACAAGGCAAGAAGGCTAAATTGCCCCTGGTCACCCTGGGCTGGGAGGATGGGCATGTTTTTTAGTGCAAAGAAGTTACATCCTTGAGGGTGAATGGATGATCAGCTGGGCAGGAACACCTCCCTTTAGTCAGGTCAGAGCTGCTGTCAAGGCACAGAGGGTATGCAGAGATGAGATCCTTGCAGACCCTACCTGTTGCCATGTGCTGCCTCTGCCCTTCTCTTCCTCACTTTAGTGTCTATGGAGACAGGAGAAAAGGGTGGCATTGGGAGTGAAAGCTATTTCACCTTCATCCAGCTGTTGAGCCCAGGTGCCTTTTTTAACGTAAGTCTCTCTGCAAATGAGATTTTTTTTTTTTTAATGTAAAGGTTGGATGCAGGCAGAGGTTGAACTCTTGCATTTAGAAATACTCACTTCATGACCATGTGTTTGAAGCTCTTCGTATGTGGAGAGACGGCTGCTATACAGGCTGGTTGTATAGAGAACAGGTTATACTCTCTTCTGTGCCAGTCTCCCTGGCTAGTGTAATGTACTGTCAAATTTGGCATGGTCATTAAGATCTGCTTTCCTTTCCTGTGGAAACATCCAGGTCTTCTGCTGAAACACATCAAGAACTATAGTCCTTGCTGCAATTTATTTACTACTGGCTGATGTGCATGGACAGTAGGAAACAAAAGTGAGCATGACTCAGTGCTGTGTACTACAGTAGCACAGAAGGCTTCCTGGGATACATAAAACCATCTGGAAGAACAGGGCATCTAAGAGGCAGCCCGAGGTCTGTGGCTGCAGCACCCTGTCAGCAGTTCCCAGCACAGTTCCTGTGCCTGTGGCACTGATGGCTCTGATAATGGATGTGCTACCTGTTCTAAAAGTATGGCAAGGTCCTCAGGTAGAGGAAAAGGGTGGAGTTGTGCTAAAGGTTTCTTTGATTTTTCTGGAAAATCTATGCAGTTCATGGCCTGGATAGGGCTGACTGATTTCAAAGTGGCCATTTGTCCAGAGATTTCAGGAGTCAGTAAATGGCTGCTCCGGTCAGGCCATGTGATGTCCTGGAATCCTGAACAAATGGCCACATTCCTCTTTCTCTAGCTCAGCAATATTTCTGTGTGTAAAAGCAGGCTGCATTAGGTGAGGCCTTCTTGTGCATCAGCCTCTTGCTGAGTTGTGTCGGGTGTGTAATGTCATTTTGCTGGTGTGATATATGACTTTGCTTAAGTAGCAATGCATGTGGGCTTCCTGTCCTCTGAGATCTGACATCACATGGGTCCCAGGGACACAGTGACAGGACAGAGTTCAAAATGAACTGCCATTGGTGCCTGAGAAGGATGAGTTGTCGCTACCTGTATTGGTGCTAAATGATACACTGGCTTCTGGAAGTATTAAAGTATTTACTATTAGAAAATTATTTGTCATGAGAAAAGGAGAAACCTGTTGCTTACAGTGAGGGAACAGTCACCTGCTCATCAGTCTGGGTAAAAAAGGAAAATGCTAGGACATGGAGAAACAATGCAGGAAAAAAAAGCCAGCTGGTTATCTGTGAAAGAGGTAAGGAAAACTTGTTAAAAGGTAATGATTTTTCTGGATGAGAGATTGGTTTCTTACAAGGTAGGCAGAAGAGGAGCTAAGTCAAAATGCAGGCTTCTGACTCAGCTTGTCCTTTCAACATTTATCATTTCAAGACTTGCTTACAATCAGATTTGAAAGCAAACGAACCAACTTGACCCATCATTGTCAACTGGCAATTGTGTAAAATATTTTTTCAGTGTGATGGATGCATGGTGTTCCCAAAACAAGAGTCCAGGACACTTGTGGCTGCAGAGTGACTCTGAGAGCCTGCTGGGCTGTTTCACTGCTGCCCACTACTGAAGAGGAGCAGTGACTGTCGGCTCGGACGGATCACCCTTGTGACAGTGGCTCATTAATGGCTGTCACATCAGTTATGTTTCTGTGACATTTGTCAGCCTCAGGACTGACAAATGTGGCAAAGCTGTGCTTTATGAGCAGATCCCCCAGCAAATCCCCTGTGGGCCCTAGTCAGGAAAGCATATGGATAAGGAGAGAAAATTATTCTTTCTGCTCTGTGTTGCTGACTGATTCTGCTCTTTGTACCTGAAGCAGCCAGCTATGACTCGCTGCATTTCTCTGTAATTTGCAGTGTCTCCTATATGGGGCTGAACCAGTGCTGAATTGATAGATTTACCATTTGTTAAGAAGTTTATTCATTGTTTTGCTGAAGGTCATATTGATGTTTTGGGGGATTGAAGCAGAAGCACCAGTGTTCTTGCACAGGGCAGACTTGGCCACCCTTGGGCCACACCGGGTTTTTTTCAGAGGAGTTACAAAAATTCATATAGGTGTGTTGGCCAGGGCTGAACTCCTGGAATAAACAGTGAGATTTGTTCTTCTGTAGTTGTTCAAATACTGAAGTGCAGGAGAATATTATTTATATTCAACTAATATCTGCCTTAGTGAACACTACAAGATGCAGCAATCTGCAACTGTTTAAGTTATCCATTATACCAAATCACTCTCATACATAAAACAAGGAAAAAAACCCTAAAATTGTAGACATGCAGAGCTCTCTTTCTATCATGAAATCAATTATATCAATCTTGAAATTTAGGAGGATCTGTAATACAGGTATTTGTCCCTCTTACGCAGGGAACATAAAAGAAGGGAAAAATAGTTGTATAAGTAAGATAAAATGACAGAAGTAATAAAAAGGAGGAGGGCTCCACAGCTTTTTGAAGTACACACTATTGCCCTTTCCTGAATAGAATCAGATCTGCTTACAAGCATTCAGCCCACCTCTGTGGGGAATGCAAACAGGATGCAGCTTTGCTAATATTGGCAGGTACTGGAGTTCTTTTTGACTGAAGTGGCAGACCCTGGGGCTCTGTATCAGAAGGTCAGGAGTTGAATCCTGGTGCTACACACTGCTCTTGTGCAATAGCTGGTAGCTCTCTGTTGCATGTACAACATATGAATGACTGTTCATGTTGGTCATCTGCATTAGCTGACTCCAACCTGTAAAACTATCACCAGAAACATTTTATCTGGTGGTAGAAGCAGTTGTTTGTGAGATCCTAACTTCACCCAAGAGAAGTTTTCAAGACAGTAAAGGCAAACCTCCTTGCTTCAAGACTGTATTCTGGGATTGACCATCCCATGTGACTGCAGCAAGGCAGTACTCAGTAGTACAGGCAGTATTCTCTCTGAGAATTGTCATTCCAAACTCAAAGGTGATAACTTTGAAACACAAATAGGCAAATATATTTATTTTTTTAAAAAAGTAGTAAATTTAATAATTATTTATGCAGCTACTGCTATAAATTAAGTCAATGCTTTTTCAAGCATTGTTGGAAATTCTAGACAAAGCTACCAAGTGAAACATGTGAATCCTATTTTATAGCCTGTGTCTGCTAGGTGCAGAGCAGGAAGCTGAGTAAAAAGGAGTCAGGATATGTCTCAGAAAGACAAAATTTGTCTTCTATTAATAGCAAATATCTACTCTCCTGATCTCCACATGAGCAATGTCAAAGAGAGGGAACATCATCAAAGGGCCAGTTGAATCTGGAGAATCAGCAAGTGGATACAGGACTGGTGCTGCAGCTAGGGGTTTGCCTACTTAGACCATGGAACTTGCTTTGAGATACCTGGTCTAGGTTAAGACCAGGTATTAGAAAGAAATTCTTTACTATGGGGGTGGTGAAACACTGAAACAATGATCTATCCCTGGAAGTGTTCAAAGCCAGGTTTGAGAAACCTGCTCTAGTGGAAGGTGTCCCTGACCATGGCAGGGGAGTCAGAACTAAATGATCTTGGAAGGTCTCTTCTATCCCAAACTACTTGATGATTCTATGAACTTTGTGACACACCAAGCATAGTCACTAGGAAAATAAAAGACAAGGGATGGAAATGTGTTTGTTCTCAAAGAATGCCATGTACCTCAGCACAGCTGGACATTTTGTGAGGGAATACCTTTTGTTGTAAGTGTTGAATGAAATCAAATCTTTTTTTGATAAAGAAGAAAAAGACTATTTAGGAAAGGGAGGGTGTTTCTTAATGAATGAAGTATTCTCTGCAAGAATTCTATTGTGTTTTTGGCATTGAAAGTAGAGGAGGCAATATTTGAGGACAGCAAATCAAAAGAGTGGCCAAGAATTTTGTACTGTGTGAACTTTGGTAGTCTGACTGTCTCTAGAACTTCAGTCAGACTTCTGGGGGAGCCAGGCACTAGAGCAAGGACAGACCCAGCCATAGTGAACCTTGCAAGGGGAAGCTTTGCTGTGAGCTGAAGGGCCACTGGCAGCAGTGCTATCCAACATTACCAACTGTGTTGTGTGGTCTTTTTCAAAACTACAGCAAAATCAAGCATTAGTTGACTCATGAACTTTACTGCAAAGTTGTCTTCCTCTCCTGGTAACAACCAGCCTTAGTAGGGCACCTCTTCCATTGCACCTTTGTATGATGGTGTAAGAAACTGGTAGAATAATGCCATAGCAAAGTCAAGTTGCCACAGTGTTTGAAGAGAAACCACCTAAGTGAGAGTAACATTTTGGTTTTTGTTTGTGTGGTGTTCAGTATGCTGAGTCCTAATTCATAGCTAGGTCTGTGAGGTAGTGAGTGTAATAATAACTGGGTTAATAAAAGTCAGGCCTGATAAGCATCACTGTTGAATTCAGTAGAATATTGCCTTTTTCTAGCTCTTCTAACTCTTCAAAAGATACACACATTTTGATTTTCAAGAGCCAGTAACTATATTTTGGTTAAAAAGAAAGACGAATGAGTCAATGCATATCCATTTGCTCATTACTCTCTCCCAATCCTGTCACAAATCTGGCTAAAAATGCAGTACTTACAAAATCTCTCCATCCTGTCTCTCAATGGGAAGTTTGCATTTCTGTTGTTTTTCTACAGCCAACACATAGGAAGGGAAGGGGAAAGCCAACTTCTTAGAACTGTGGAAAAACTGCCTGTCTCTTAGCTATCAGCTTCCTAGTTTGCATTTTTAATTGTAGCGTGAAAATCTTACCCCAGAAAAATGACTTTGAACTCCAGACAGTATTCCTGTAAAAGCAAATGAGTCATCATCCTTGGGAATTGAGGGATCACTGTGACCTGGAGTTATGGTCTTAATGACTAGGATGAGCAGATAGGAGTTTGCTGTAAATCTATGTTATACCATTAATTATTGTTTCTTTTGTGTGTAGTTACACAGGGAGAAAGCAGATATTGTTGTTCTGAGACGGGGGTTTTTTTTGTATTTATGCAGTAGCAGGCAAAACAAAAAATGGTGAGACTCACAAGAAGCAAGGTGGAGACTTAGTATTGACTGTTGTAATGCCAGGTCTCTTTGTCCCTGCAGTAACATATCCTACAGCAGCCAGAGAACAGCCTAAATGTGATGACCCAGTTTGGAGACAAAATCTTTCTTCAAAGTACCCCTCAGAGACACTCAGGGTCAGTCTTTGGGCGTATTTGAACACTCAGTTGCACAAAGAAATTTTAAAATGGTAAGAAACAGTTTGAAGTTTCATTGAAATAAAAATTAATTTGGTTTGTTGATGGATTTGACAGTCTGAATGAATGGTCAGATACCTTGAAATCTCCTCTAACTGTGCTTTTGGGGTCTGAGGAAAATGTTCTCAAAAGTCCTGAGGCATCCACTGACCTCCAGAAACATTGAAGTCCTGAGAGCTCTAACACCAGAACTCAAATCCAGGAAGTATCTTTGCAATGTATTCCTGAATGCAAATTGTGCTTCCCTGTGGGCTAAAGCACCCTACCTTCAAACTGTTTCTGAAGTTTTTGGTCAAATAGAAATTGTTTACTTTTTTCAGATAGAAAAGTTTGTTTTCTGGTTGTCCACTTTGTAGCCATTTCAATACACTGAGAAATGTAAAACCTTTGCATTTTAGATGAAAGAAAGATTGAAATCAAGTTGTCCTGAGTTGTGCAGGAGCTGGCTCAGCAAAGACGAAGTGGATCCATTTGGGAGTTGCAGGGCTTTGAGCAGCATCGTTTTAGTTGTGAAAGTTTAGTTGGAAAGAAGTGAGAAAAAACCAATAAGACATGGGAAAAAATGAAGAAAACAAAAGGGTAAGGGAGGAGTGTCTACACAGTACAAATTAGGAGGGTTGTTCAATAGAATAACAGCCGAGAGATTTTCTTTCCCCCATCACCAAAACCTTCCAAGTAATATGCTTTTTTGAAGCAGTTTGTGTTTTACAGTTAAATTTTACGTTTCCCCTACTTGCACATAACTAGGTGGATCATATATTTGTAGTTTCATATATGAAGCTGTATTTAATACCCTTGTGTATTCCAGTAAAAGTAAATGTGACAGGTATCTTTGTGAGGGAGTTAACCTGCCCCTAGATTAGGAGCAATACATTTCTGATGGATGCAAAACAGTAGATCAGGTCTCAGAAAACTGTCTGTTAGTAGGTGACTATACAGATCTTTATTCTTCCTCTCTCCCTAGATAAAAAGGAATATATCCAAAGGGGCTGTGCAGGACATTGTATTCAGTTCTCTTCTTGATCTGAAAGCTGCTGTGGGTGGGAAAGAAATTACCTGCACTTCCAATTGTGGGAAAGACATGAGGACAAATGCCCTGAAGGGCAAGAAGTATGTAAGGCTGTGAAAAAATAAGGAAACAAAAGCCCTTATAACTAATTGAATAATTAGATCTCATTCAAGCAACAATTCATAGAACTTAGTCCTGGCTGTCTTTGGACAGAAATTTTGGAAGAAGCAGTAGCCAAGAGATGAATGAAAATGCACCACAGTTCTCCTGGCACATGGCCTTCTAAAATAGATGGTAAAGCTTCTCATGGAGCTATAGCTGCTGTGTTAAAAATATTTCTTATTGGAGTCACAAACAAAGCTACTCAGAGATGGGTTTTAAAAAGATATTCTTACAGCAGCTCCAGTCAATGCAGGGTTCATTTCAAATTGTCATCAAAAGCAGTGAGCCCGTAGATTGAAATTGGTCATACTGACCAGTGTTGTTGAATCCCAATTTCCTTTTCATTTGAACATCAAAGAATAGTGATTCCCTAGAGAACCTAGGGAGGTTCCTGAGACAGCTCTGAACATTTAACTGCTGTAAATAACCCTGTATCTTTGTGGCACATCTCAACTGTGGAATATGCCATGACTGGGAAGCACTGGTTATTTATTTTGGGGTTTGAAGTTGTCAGGGAGAATTACCCTGATCTTACACAGGAGTAATAGAGCTGGCCTGCTGCACAGTCGAGTGGTAACTTAAATGCAGAGCTAAAGTGAGTACATTTGAGAACCCACTTACGCTGTTACTGACAAAAGGACCCTTCTGATGCCTTTCCAGCTTAAACAGTTGAAGCTGTGTGTTCACAGTAGGTTCACTTTTCTTTTAGCCATGTGGTACATAACTGGACTTGCTTCTTTGTGTCTCTGGGCAGTCTCTGGATTCTGCTGTATTTTCCCTTTATGGATGATCCTGGTTGAAAAGTCCACTGGACTTGACAGGGGAAAAACATTAGGGATATGATTGTGAAACTGAAAAGTGCAGCACTATAATAAATTGTGGCTCTCTGGTTGAACATGAGGATAAAATTCATTCCAGACCCTGTGTTCAAATGGAACAGTTTATGAATGGAAGCACAGCCCCTGGATTGTATTTCAGCATTAATCTCTGGTTTGGAATTGTGCTATTTCCAGCATAGACAAGGATACATATTTTATAAGCTTTCATTCTTCCACTCCTCAGATTCCTTGAGGATAAAAATCTCTTGGTCTGGAGGTGGCTGCGGACTATATGCCATAGGAAAAGCATTTTATTTTTTAAAAGAAACAGGTAACTTGCATGCAGTTTACATATTGCAAATAGCTTTATAATTGGATGAAGGCAAACTGGCTAATGCTCAGAGGTGTCACACTGGTGATACACTTAATTCTCCCTGTTTATGTCTTGTTCTATGGTCATCATTTCTGCCTCAGCTCTGACATCTGTCAGATGGGATTCTCTGTTAGATGACTTGCTGTCATCTGATAAAATCAGGTGTTAGATGAAGGGTACTAGCTGCATTAAATGTGAATGAGTATTGGTTGTATTCAGGTGGACAAGCAATAATGAAAGGCAATAATGGTGTAGTTATCAAAGGAACAATCAAATTGAAAGGAAATGTGCTTAAGTATCATGTATTAGGAAATTAGAAGTCTTGGACTGAAGTTTCTAAGTGTTCTAGCTCCTGCTGCAGAGAAACAGCAGCTGAGAAATAGATGCTTAAAGATGAAGGAGCCAAAACCTC
Organism: Dendrocincla fuliginosa; assembly: GCA_035047845.1. NCBI lineage: Eukaryota > Metazoa > Chordata > Aves > Passeriformes > Dendrocolaptidae > Dendrocincla > Dendrocincla fuliginosa. Next base: position 10,838,014 of record JAWWMO010000174.1, read on the forward strand.
CTGTCAGTTAGCATACTGTGGTTTTACCCACTGCTTAAAATTGTTTAGTTTTAAACCTCTCAGATGGTTTATGTTAAAATGTTGACAGAAACAAAAATGAAATGCAAAAAGAAAAGCTTAGGGAAAAAGTCGGGTGTGATTTTACATCTGTTAACTGGAAACTTAGGTTTTTTAAAATTTATTCTTTCTCACTGGGATGTTTAAAGATGCTGAGCTCCTATAACATTGGCTGAAAAAAGGTAACTAAATTATGCTCTGTGTTCATTCCCAAGGGAATGAAGGAGGACAATGAATATGCCCTATCCCTGGAAGTGTTCAAGGCCAGGTTGGATGGGACTTTGAGCAATCTAGTCTAGTAGAGATGTGTGTGCCCTATCCCTGGCAGGGCGAGTGGAAGTATTATAGGGTGGAACCCTATAATATTGTTGACCTTATGGGTAAGATTGGCCATTGAGGCAAGAAAGGACACTAGGATAAGAGGTACATGAAAACATCTGTTCCAGCAAAAAACCTCTGGAGATACTTAAAACCCACCTTGAAAAGATCCTGTGCAACCTGCTCTTGGTGAAACTGCTTTAGGAGAGGTGTTGGACTAGATGGTTTTCAGAGGTCCCTTCCAACTCCAATTATTCTGTGACTTTTTTGGTGTATTTGGAAATTGCCAAGATAGTATCTGTGTTGCAGAAGAGAATTCAGGTCAGTGGTTCTGATCATGATAAACCAGCTTGGAGGGAAAGGACAGGTGAAGTCTTGGAGTTTAAAACTAAAAGGTAGATTGTGCTGATTAATCTGATAGCATTATTGCAGAGTCAAAGAAGTGGCAGGTTTGTCCTGTTTGGACTTCTGCTTGTTAGCAGAGTCACAGTGGGGGCTAAGTGAGAGGAACCTGGAATCAGTGGAGCAACTGGGAAGTCACTTGATAAGAATGTAAAGATAAGACTAATGTTGAGAGAAAAATACTGTGTTATAGGGAGATCATGAATGAACTGTCATATGAGTATCTTGAGACTAGTTTCATCCACCATCTCTGTTCAAATGTTCATTGAAAGGAATGTGCAATTAAATGTGCTCCTTTTACACAGCTGAGTTGGTGATTTTGCAGACCGAAATAAATGAAATGGTATGGCAGTGTCATCACCTGAAGATGTTGATAACCTGGGTGGGCTAAAGACAAGCAAAGCCCGATTTAGACTGAAAACAACATTGTCACAAGAACTAGGGACTATCTGAAGTGGAGAGGGATTCAAGTTTGCTGGCAGATCCTTCAGGTCCCTCATTTTCTGTGTAGAAGAAACACCCTTTCCTTTAACTGATGATTGCGATTTAAAATTTTTCTTGTTTTCAGTTTTAGTTCAGCTTCTTTTAATAGCCCTTACTGGTAAGAATGTGTGCAGGCAACGAAGTGGGAACGGATGTTGCAAGTCTTTTACTGACGCTTTGAAAGTTGTAACGCAATTGAAATAAATTAGTAGTACCAATATGCTTGTGAACTGTTCTCAAGAATGTTCTCTTAAAAAAGAGGGTAGGACTCTGGGTCAAATCCATTTGTTAAGTGATGTTTTAAATTTTTTGTTGTTGCCATAGCATTAGTTTAAATAGCTATTTGTCTGTATGTTTCTATTTTCTGTTTCTTAATGGAAGCCTTAATGTGTATTTATTTAATGCTTTTCTGTCGATAAACCATAACTTGAATATTTTCCAAAAGAATTTTTAATCATAGTTTCTGCTGAAAGTAGTTCTTGAGGGATCCATTCACTGTCTGATAGAGGAGGTTTTATTGTTGTTTACAGTGCCCAAAGAGAACTTCAATTTTCACCTCCTCATATCCCATGTTTTGTCCAAGTTCTAAGGGATTATTGGATTCTAAGGGATTGCTTTAGGGAGAAAGAGCAGTGGGAAGCAACTGAGACTAGAGCTTCTGACAAACTATCAGTGATTTATATAGAAAGTAGGAGCTCATTTTAGATTGCTATTTTAAAGTTGTCCATCGTGTCCTTTGGGCTATAAGTGTGAAGAGGTGCCTATCTCTTTGCTGTGACTGCGCAAAGCGGGGATGCCAGTGTTTCTACAGCCATGCCTACCTTCTCTCATAGTGTATCCTTAGGAAGACCCTGCCTCACCTCCCCTGCCTCCACATGCCTGTTTGGAAGCTTTTCTCTCCCCACAGCCCTGAATGAGGGCGTGTAAGGAAACATCACCTGTTGGCCAAGAAGACAATTCAAATTGCTTGACCTGTTTGAACATGGTCTTTGGCTCCCTTTACTCAAAGTCAACATTTCTTTTCCCCTTCTCAGTTCCTCATGTTGGTGTTTGCTTTTGTTTTGTTTTTCTTTTAACTTGAACTCACTGGTGCTATTTAAAGTAAGCCGTAGAAATAAGCTTCAAACTAAAATATGGTGGCCTTAAGTCCAAATTCCTGAACTCCCTTTGATTCCTTATGGGAGCAACAGAGGCCCATAATGATTCAGACAAAACTCTGTTGATTTCAGGAATAATTACACAAAAACTGTATTTTATGAGAACTTTACTGTCAAGTAGATATTGAAACAATGCACCTTTCCTACCCCCAAAGTACTATTTTTTCACAGGAAAAAATAATAGAAATGCTCCCTCTAATTTTGAGTTATCTGAGAAAGCAGTCTAAATTGCTTGATTTTTTAATATGCTGATTTCACTGAGTTTTTGGGCTGACAGCTTTATTAGTAAACACAATTCCATGAATTAAAAAGCAAAGCAGTTCCCAGCTCTCAGGACAGATGTTTCTCTAGAATTCTCTTCATGTCCTTTCCCCATCTTTATGTCTCTGTAGCTGTTGATTTCTGAAACATGAATTTGTAATCTTAAACTCAATAACTGATTAGAGAAGCAAGGTGCCTTCTGGACAGCCTATTTATAGAGAAGAATATTTCTAATTTAGTCTTTGTTTTTCCTTAGATGGTTGAGTTTCCAGGTGACTGGACAAGTCAGGCAATAATATGAACAGATGATAGAGGTTTTGTACTATGTAGTGCTAGATAAAATATAAAACCAATCAAAATCTGATAAACTTCTTGGGTTTACATGAAACAATTTTGACTAAATTACAAATGAGTAAACACTTTTTACCTCGGTTTACCTTGACCTTACCACTGAATTTTTCACATAACTTACTGTCTTAAATCTTCTGTATGATCCATGGACATCAAAGCCATCCTGTCTAACAGCATAATGAATAATGGGGCTTGGCTGAAGCAGGGTAGCTTTGAAGGAAATGGTTTAGCTGGCAAATAGCTTTTATTTCTTCCAATAGAAAAAGAAAAGTATTTATTAAAACATATCTGCTTCTCCTTAGCATGGGTAAAGTACCTTGCGGACAGTGCTTAGAAAGATTTCTGTAATACATTGAAGGTATTGTGAAGGTGTTTCCTAGTGTGGAATTTTGCCTCCATATTTTCTGTCTGTTTTCAATGGGTGTTTCCTTGTGGAGTTACTCTGAAAAGATGCTGTATTGAATGACATACACGTGAAGTCTCCCTCTTGTTTCTTGTAAGAAATACAATTTCTTCTTCCTACATGAAAGCCTCATTCTGTGAGGCAGGAGGGGAAAATACCTCTTGAGAAACATGAGGCTCAGCAGATGCTCTCTTGAAGCTGCCTGTGCAGTTATCCCCTGGACTGACTGCTGAACTTAATATTTTTGTGTTGACTGATTTGTCTGCTTAAAGCAAATAACCACCAGTTTGATATAAACTCTGTTGAGGGTGATTCACCTTTTCAAAAGCACCTAAATGACTCACACAGTTCCATGTTATTGACTTTCAAATGGTAGCTCAGCTCCTGAGTACACAAACCATTGCTGGGTATGGGAATAAGACTTCTGTTATGTGTTTCTGAGAATTGTGTGTTTGAAAGTTGCCTGGAGCAGTAATGTCTGGTAGAAATATTTTCTTTCAGCCAGATGCTATGCACCAAATCATACAAGTGATAAAAGGAGATAAAAGCGGGACGGGTGAGAGGGTGGACTAAGTAGAAATCTGGCCCTATTTCACCTGTAGGCAGATGTGAGCCCATGTGCATTCCTTTGGTGCCAAGCTGCTGTACTTACCTCTGGGTTCTTCAGCCCATACTGTAATTCCTGCACAGCAGGCCCATTTGGGGCTTTGCAAAGCTTCCTTAGTATGGTCCCACATGAAGACTGTACTGTTTGTGTCAGCAACTCAGTGACTTACAAATAGTGTGTTTCCTTTTGAGGACCATCTCTTTCCTTTGGGGACCATCTCTGCCTTGGCACAGACATACTGTATCTCTCATGTGGCACTGAAAATGAACACATCATTGTGCATGGAATCTTCTTTAGTTATAGATTTGTGTTGTACTGTCATGTAGTGCAGCCATAGTTAGCATCTGAAAGAACTTACTGTCAACAGTCTGTTCAGTTTCAACTACGTTATTCATAGGATTCTTTCCTCCCTCCAGCTGTTTCCACAAATTGAAAGACTTTATTTCAGTTTATAAATGCTATTCCCCTATTGTTCATGCCCACAGATATTTTCCATGCCCAAATATCTGCCCCCCCCCCAAAAAAAAACCAAAAAAAACCTGACCCTATAAAAGAAGCCATGTGAAATGATCCTTTGCAGGGAAAGTCCAAAATGGAGCAACGTTGGGCTTGCCATCTGCAAAGCTTCAACAGCTGGTATTCCTCTGTTGTGTATCGGTGGGTGGGGACTTGGGGCACAGAGCAGAATAGGAGTGGGGTGTGGCCACATAACACAAAAAATGAGAACTCTTGGGTAGTGGCTCCAGCTTTCTCATTAGAACTGGAAGGGCCAAAACTTGCTTCTTGGAGAATTGAATGGAGCAGTTGCTTGATGTTCTTTGGTGGTACAGCTACAGTATGAGGTGAATTTATCACTACAGGAACTCCAGCTGTATTGTCTTTTTAATGGAAAGACTGGTCAAAGGGTTAAGAAAATGCAGCTGTCCGAAATAGCAGAGATAATACCTTGAAATTGCCATAAAATTAAACTGCAGTTTGAAAAAAGCTCTCAAACTTCAATCGACCTCCACAGATATTTTCTTTAGAGCTTCACCTGTAATATAGCTGCTGTGAAGAATCAGCTAAATGGAATGTCATGTTTTGCACATCCTTAGACAGCCTAGGATCAGAAAAAAGATCCTTAGGATGACTCTTGGATCTAAAACATTGGATAAGGAAAAGCTGTTGTATATGGATGTCCCACTGGGAATTCTTCTTTAGGCTAAACAGGAGCAGATTTGTGTGGCAAAAAGGAGGTAGGAGTTCATATATTAGGTATTAGGCACATGCCCTAGAAGAGAGAGGCAGTTAGTCCATCAGGAAACTTCAGCAATTCATGCTCTGTAGGTACCTGTGAATCCTGGTGCATTTTTAACACCTACAGATTTCAAGGCAAATTATCAGATAAAATACCTCCACCCCAAGTCATCAGACGAGTAGATAGTCAGAAAAGATATTTGAAGGAGATTTATAATCTCATAAATCATTAGCTTTTGGAGTTGCAAAAGGCATTTATTTTGTTCTTGCAGAGTAAAATCTGCTGTTAGTCAGCTTTTGCCCACTGTGCACTGGGCATGGGTACAATTGTATCTGCCTCTGTAATACAAATCACCTTCCTGGCATCATAAGAAGTTTCGCAGGTATTTATCTACCTTTTGGAGAACTAGGACTGAATTTCGAATGAACTTCATCCAAGTTTGTGGTATCAGCTGGAAACCATGTGGAATTTGGCAATGCAGACTTCATGCTGGACAAAACTGTTTAATATCTGTCTTGAATGTTTGGATTTGTTTGTTAATCAAACCCAGGGGAAAAAATACATGAAGCTGACACTGAAGAGTTTTTGCATAACAGATTTTATAAGCCTCAATGGCTGTATTTGTATTATGATGATGGAATTTTTAGGAGGAAAGCATTGTTTATACTCTGTCTATACTTCATTCCACTTAATTTACTTAACAGGAGACAAATTTTGTTTGTGAAGTTTATTATCAAATTGTGTGTGCAGTGTTTTACATAATTGTGCATAACTGCACCTATGTATCTGTAATAGTTTGTCTATTTGTAGATGCACATTTTCAATTCTCTCCTTACTAGTATTGGATAGGTGGGTGTGTAAACACCTGAACTGAAGAACAGTGAAGGAGACAGAGAGAAAGCTGAGATGCAACTTAATTTCTGGTATGAATAGTAGTAAAGGAGTGTTGGAAACCAGAGTTTAGCTGACAACTGCATAAGCATAAATTCCATGAAAGCAGGGTAGAACTCCAGTTTGCCCTTTCGCTAAGTGAATCATATTTTATAACTGATCATGCAACAAAAACATCAAAGCAGATTTTGTTGAGTAGACAGGTCTAATTTCGAAGGTCAGGTTGATGCAGGGTTACTGTTCCATGATAATTACATTTTAAGAGACAATAAAAGTATTTTTGTGTACGGAGCAGATGCAAATTGAACCTCTGCTGCGTTCAGCTTAAATCCATAAGAGAGAAGAAAAGAAAGATGATTGCCAGCTTCAATGCCAAGGCGTATGACGCTACCATTTAAAAGTTTGCTCAAATATGGACTCCCATGAGATGGGGAAAGTTTGAGTCAAGCTTTGCTGTAGGCTCATTCACTTTTGGACTGAGAGCATGTGTGTTCAGATAATAGATTTTACACCCTGGCCTTCTTGTGAAGAAGATATTTCCATATGGGTGCTATACCAAATTTGCCCTACTGCGTGTGGAATGCTCTCTGGTTGGCAAGAGGCCAAAACATTCCCTGTAAGGCAGAAGGGACTGAAATGGTATCTGATCTGAGTGTTAATCTGTGTCCCTCAGGCTTATCTTGTGGACCTTTCTGTGTTGCAAGGGCAATACTGGATATGCCTTTTCAATGAGATCACTGCAAAATCAAATTGGTATTAAATTATGTTTTATTCACAGCTTTGAATTGAGTTAAAGTAGGAACACCAATGCTAAAACTTTGGGTGGAAATGCTGGTGCCGGAGTGACACTCCCAAGTACTGTCTGGGTAAAGTCAATCATTTCACACAAATATTTCAAGTTCATGTTACACGTTTTAATATTGTTAAACATAGTGGTAGCATATTATGACACTGCAGCCAATCTGGTGATGAGGAGGAGGATGTTATTCCTGGATACATCCAGCTGAATAGAAGGGCATGGGGTCACACTCTCTTCTTGAGGCTGTGTTCTCCCGTGCCCTCTCTGGCATTACAGCTGTTAAGGCTTGCATTGTGAGCAGAGAAGTGGGATTTGGGAAGCCTGGATCTCCCATGGGAGCAGTGTGCATGAGGCTGTGAGAGGGGGTCTTGGTGGGGGGGCTCACGGGCAGCAATGCTGGTCTGATGGCTCTGGGGGTTCCTGGTGCTCTCCAGCCAGGGAATGAAGTGGTTCAGTCTGTGACACTGCTCTGTGTCAGGTTTACTCCTGCCCTGAGGACTGTGAAGAAAGATTGTTCCCTCAGCAGGACTCACCAGTACAGTAGTTCTATTCAAGCCTGCATCTGGGAAGATAGTTAGTGCCTCATTTATGAAATTCCTGTCATAGAAGTTTAAGTTCTTTGGAACAGCGGCTGGTCTCTTGAGAGGTCTCCAACATGTCATGTATGCAGCAGTATGTAAATCATTTTTATAAAAGGGAAGAGGAGAAGCTTTTTTCAAGTCATCAAGTACCATTTCACAGCCTAAAGGGGTTTAAAAGACATTTGATATCTTTCACGATTTGTTTGTGGATTTGTTTTGTTTGCCTCTGTCTAAAAGCCCCTTGATCCCTTCTGCCACTCAGAATACAGCGTACATGGGAACAGAGCTAGTGTATGTGTGGCTGCTCCCTGGTGTCCTAGCTCTGCTGAGAATGGCTGTTGTTCCAGGAATCCTCAGCACAGGATCTTCATTGGTGGGAGCCACAGTCCATAGGGGTTTGGTGGCTGCAGTCGGTCCAGAGGGTGGGCAGGAAGGTGTTCCGCTGCCTCCTACATGGAATGTTAAAACAGGTTGAAGTGTTTCCAGTTGTTTCACTGGCTAGTGGTTGGAGGCTTGATGAAAGGTGATTTATAACACTTGTGCTTGTGGTAGCTTGTTGAAACTTTCCTTTCATGCGGATGACAAAGGTCAGTGCTGTGGGAGCTGAACTCTTTACTTGGGAAAAGCTCCTCTTCCGACGGCTGCATGCACCTGTGCTTGAGCCATGGCTGGGAAGACTCTCTTCAAATTCATAGTCAGCTGGTAACATTAAGAAGAAAAAAGCTTATTTAGATGGTAGTCATCAAGGGGATATCACTGAGGACCATGGTACCATTTTGTCTGCCATAGATTCAGTCTATCATTTTATCTTATCATAATATCCTTTCTAGGAAGAAAGAGCTCCTTCTCTATTGAATCTTATTGGTGTTTTTTACATTTGTGAAGGGAAACTCCTGAAATTCCTTATGTTTTTTCTAATGGCTTTTCAGTGTAGATTCACACTTTCCTTTTTCTTTTTTTTTTTTTTTTTTTGCTTTAGTGTGGAAGAGTGAAATTCCAGCAAAGCTGACTTAGTGAAAACTGAATTAGTGTTGATGGCTAGAGAGAAATGTAACTTGATCTTCTGTCTCCAGTGCTTGAATCAGGAACTGATATAATTGTTCTAAAACCCTGGTCAGGTTGCCAGAAAATGGAGCGGTTCTTCTGCCAGATGGTCACCGCAGAAGTGCCAGACATTCCTCCTCTCTTTGAGCTTGCAAGTGTGTGATTTTGAGAAGGAAAATACACGCAGGCAGCAAGGAACTGAAATGCCTTTCTCTCTGAGATACTTGCTGAGTGTGCAGTGCCACGGGCAGTGTCCATGGAGATATCAGTGTGTGATGGCTAGCAAGGGATACGTGCACAAAGACTGGAGCACGGGAGTCTTCTGTGTTCAGCAGTGACATTAGTTGCTCTATCACAGGGCTTGACAGAGAATATGAGTTAAAGCCACCAGAAATGGGACTGAAGGACATGTCATACAGCAAGAGAAGCTAGTTCAGTCCTTGAAGAGGTCGTGGCTCACTGGAAGAGATGAAGTTGCCTGCCAGCTACTACGCCTTACTGGTTAATGATTGGTGCCTTTAATTGAAACCATTGTGTGCTACCACAGCCCTGCCTTGTGGGAGCTGCTGGTGCAATAAATCTTGATTTTTCCATATTAGAAGACAGTGTTCTTTGGGGATTTAAAAAGGTCTCAGATTAGTTTGCTCCCTGTCCCTCTTTCTGTTGCTATAGCTACTATAATTTTTGCTAACAAAGGAAATAAGTATTTTGCTGTGCTTAGTTTATGTTATTGTCATTCTGCTGTAGCTGCCAGTATTTCCTCACTTCTTTCTTCTCTCCTCTCTTCACCTCCACCCTCCTCCCCTGAACAGTTCTGTGAAGAAACTGAAATCTGGGATCTGTTTGTCTCCTGCGGTCACTGCAGGGCTGTATGTGCATGGGGAAGGAGGCTTCTCCTCATGAATTAGGGACTCAAAAACTTGAATTTAGATTTGAGTTTGGGCTTGCGTACCAAATGAGCAGCTATGCAGAGTTTGGATGCTTCTCACTCTCATGGACTGGCACCTGCTTTGCAGGACTGCAGGAATTTCTGTCTCTTTTGGTAAAGTCTCATGTCAGGTTACCACAGTACTGCAGATCCATTTTTCTTGAAGTAGCTTCTGGAAAATTCAAAGTTTATTCCATGAGGAAGATTTTAGCCATGGAATGACAACATCCCTGAGCACGAGGAAAGACAGACTGGTTTCTCTGGGGAACACAGAGTGTGTTCCCAGCGTGGAGGGGAAGAATAGGAGTATTTCTCTTCCCACCTGGGATTTCTTACTGCCTTTTTAATTTTCTAAAAAAAGAAATAATAAATAACAGGTCCTCACTGTTTGTGTGTGAGCTAAATTATGAAGTTACTGCTGGTCTGTATCACTGCTCCAAGTAGACCAGTGATATCTGGACATATCAAACCATAGATTTCTGGAGTAGGAAAAATAGGAATAGCTTTGAGGGAAACGGGCTATTCTGGCAATTCAACCCAATGCCAGAATGTGGGTGATAGGCTTTACTCTCTGGCACTGAATTTGAGGATCTCACCCCTAAGCACGTTTCCTAAGACTGCAAAAGAAATCCATGTCAGAGCTCAAACACAGCTCAGAGCTTCTGCATCCTGCAGCTGTTGCTTTAAGTGCAAGAACATAATTTCTAGATGTAAACAGATACTTCTCCTGAAAGGTTCTTGCACAAATCCTTAATACAAACAACAGACTTAATTGCCATCCCATTTGTTGCTGCCAATGTTTGTGTCCAGGGTCACTTCTGGATGTACTTTGGCTACAGGGGAATTTAAGATCTTTTCTGTGCCTTTCTACAGATTCTCTGGGTAACTGCCAAGAGCTGAAGAGACAGACCCAAGGTTGTTCTCATATCTTTGTACAAGCCAAGACAGCTTTGGCCAGTATTTTCTACTTACATCCGTGAGGTCTCCAGCCCATACCTCATCCTCCCAGGATGCTTTTATATCATCATATTGAGACAGTCCCTGGAAATTAATAGTTGCTTCACTAGAACGGCATTATTGGCAGCCTGGGTCTCACGAACAGGACCTGCTTCTGGGAGATACTGACTCAGAACAGTAACAGAGTTACTAGGACATAGTGATGTAATGAGGAAATTCATGGTATCACAACATACCAGTTCTTGACCTTACTGAGGCACAGGTATTCAAAGGTGACCTACTGCTGCTGTAAAATGTGTTTCCCACACTGTCACACTTGCAGTTGCAAAAGGAAAGGCTATTTTGAGGGTTTTCAAGCTCTGTGTCAGTGTCACTGCTGTCACTCGACGTATTGGAGAAGCTCAAGGGTCTGTATGCACAGGCAATGGGAAGCCCAGTGACTAATTTATAGCTCGCTGCCTGCTCTAAAATAATCCACTGGCTATACTCTAACTTCTACGCATGCCCTTACACAAGGTAATTTGGAAAGTGTTACCCAAGGTAAATGTACTAAGAACATCTGCATGGAGACTTCATGTGGAGAATTTAGAATGCTGTCAATTCTCCTCTGTGTATGTACAAGTTCTGACTTGTTTCTGCTTTATAGAGTACAAATCAATACATGAAAATGAAGGTAATTTGTCTACTGTGGAAAGTTAAATCATGTTTAAAGCACAATACAACAGAGTTCTTGTTAATCCACCCTCTCTATAGCTGAGTGTACTTCAGATGTTTCTGGGTAGCGCAGCTTGCTTCCAGAAAAGGTGTCCATGCACAGAAGTAGTCAGGAAATAGCTCAGCTGGCATAACTCAGTGACTCATAAGAAATGTATGGCAAAATGAAGTCTTAGTCTCTCTCTCTCTCTCTCTCTCAAGTCTCTATGCAGCTGCATTAAGATTCCCTTTCCTCCCATCATGTATTATTAAAACATTACACAAGGCATATAAGTGCTAATAGCTTTGCAGTTTGCACTTGTGTGGTGTTCTGAGTGGGAGCCATTTGTGCCTGGCAGGCAGGAAGGGAGCTGTGCTGACAACACTGGGCATGGCAGCTTGATCTGTGTTATAGCTGTGACCTGTGCTTTGCCTCCAATGATCTAACAAATCAAAACCTACAGCAGCTGCAAAGCCAGGATGCTTCTCAGCTGTCTGACAGACTTTGTCAGTCAACCTTGGGGTGAGGAACGTTCAGTCATCATCATCATCAGTGTCAGTCCTTTTAAGACTTACTAAGACTTTCATCTTGGTTTGTCCAGCCTGTGTCTACTCCACAGCATGTGCTTCCAGACAGAGAGTCCCATGAACTGTGCTTTGAATTGCATTGGGACATTTTTAGGGACTGATGATGCCCTGTGGGAAATATCAAAGGACATTTGATTTCCTCATTTATCACATTCTCTGTGGCACAAAAAATATTAATGATAAAGAATCTTTGTTCCTTAAAGCTAACCTACTCTCATTCCTTAGCAAATTTATAATTTGGGTTTTGTGTCACAAGAAACTATTCATTACTGTGCTAATAATGTTGGTGTTGCTGTTAGGGGACTATGACTTCACTGAGGAGTAAACAACAGAAGCAGGTGAGCTCCTGAGACTTGAACGGGTGTTTTTATGCAACAATCCTGAGGATAAAGGGAAGAAACAAAGGAAAAATAATACTAAGGAGTTGTGGTACATATTGAGCACAATTTCTAAGTAGGCTGTTTTCATAGCAATGTCTGGTCATTGCTGAAATGTTTGCATTGGAAATGCTAGAATACATGTACCTCTGATTATTTTGTTTTAAGTCTTAGTAATCACATTGTAAAATGTGATTACTAAGGGTTTTCAACAAATCAGTGTTCAGTAAATTATAGGGCTGGTTGAGAGGACTTATCAGATTGTGACTGATACGGAAGTACAGTAGAAGGAAACCAGAAGACACCTTTTTGTAGTGAAGTGATCCAGATCTGAAGTGCACATCTATTTGGTTTGCTAAAGCCATGTGAGAGTAATGTAGATGCTTTGCATCTAAATCCAACTTCTAGTGTATGAAATCTAGGAGGTTTTGTTGCATTAAATACATGAGTTTCTGCTGCATTCATATCAGACAGAAGGTGTCTTGATAAATGTTTTTATCCTTTTTGTCCTTTTTTGCTCTCAAAAAATTAAAAGCAAAAAATAGCTTGCATGTTTGCAAGACTAAAATAGTATTTTATACACTGTAGGAACATGTAACACTTAGAATGCTGTCCGCAATCAAAAAGATTTCTGTCTCAAAGGGAAGGCACACAAATTTAGTTTTATGTAGCATATATTTTAAAGCCATTTTTAAGGTGTGTTTTACTGACAGTCCAGAATAATCCAAATGAAGGACTGAAAAACAGCCTCAAGAGAAGAAGAAAGCTCACATGTTCGGTTTTCTGATGAATTCAGATAAATGAGCTCCCTGAAAGAGATAGCTGTATGAGTGATGGGGTGAGAATGTGTGGTATTATAAACCCTTTCTACCATCCTGTCTCAAATCAAGATAATTAATCTTGAAATAGTCAATGTATTTTTTAAAAAAACATACTTTTTCTTCAGGGAAATCCTAATTTGTGATTCAATAACAGACATATATTTTCTCTTGATATCTCCTTCTTACTTCCCTGGGGAGCAGTTGATTTTTAAAGAAGCCTTTAATCCAGTTTGGTTTGTCAGTAGATGCAAACTTGTTATAGTCAGTGAGAGCTCTTTAAGCACTCATTTAGCACAAGTGAATTGGTAGAAGTCACAGTAAAGTTACTTCCCCGCTGGTACAGCATGGCTGTAATTTATCTCAGTTGCAAGGAAGACTGATATGGGCCACTACCTAGGTGAAAAGGGCTGTTGGTGACTGTACTAGATGTGGCACAAATCAATATGACTCTCCTGTATGCAGAAAGGAAGAAAGTTCAGTCCAAAGGCTGGATTCACTCTAACTTCTTTCAGCTGAAATACAATTCCAGTGATGTAACAGAGCAATGTACAAACAAAGCCTTATTGGTACTTCTTAATCCTGAAGCAAGTAAGGTAAAACTGAAGTGCCAGAAAGTTCCTATAGTTACAATTGGAAGTTTTTCAAATACACTGTGCCCTCCATAACCTGAGAAACAGGGTCACACCTAGTATTGGTGAAAATTCCTTCATAAAAGATGAATGCGAATGGACCGTAGCACTAGTCTCTGATTTTTCCTGTTGTTTCCCTTCTGTTTGGAGCTGTGATTGCCCTAGCAGTGCTAAGGGTAATAGAGGGGCTTAGCAGTGAATTCTTCCCTTTGAACACCCATTGTGGTGTGTTTCAAATGAGGTCTGTTCTTTCCACCAGGTATTGCCCATTTTCAATTCAAGACAAAAAAAAAAACAAACAAAAAAAAAACCAAAAAACAAACAAACAAACAAAAAAAACAGCTCAAGGGAAGATAAATGAAGTAATACGAAGGTAAAGAAGAGTGAGGGAGAGAAATGAGGAAGGCACAACATAGGCAAGAATATCAGAAAAGGGAAAAGCATTTTAGGTGGCAGACAAACAGGAAAGGAGGGTGAGGGGAGAGTAGGGAGCTGTCCTTGCTCTTGGCAGTGTGCCTGCCTGCTTTTCACCTGCCTGCTGCTGCAGCTGCCCAGCTCTGCCAGCCTATGCTGAGGCGGGGTAACTTCTTTCCTCTCCTGGAAGTGCTGAAACATCAGTTTCCTTGTAGTACTGGTTCGATTCAGTGGGCACTGATCTGCTGAGAGGGTGCGTTGGCATTGCAAGGGTCAATGACAACCACCCCCTGTTGGTTACACCAGGAAGTTTGTGCTAGAAGTAAACTTGTAATCTGGCTGTGGAAGCTTAGCTGAGAGACTGCTCACTGATTTGGTTGGAAACAAGCTGTGGATTGTAGGGAGGGAAACTTTCGATGAGGCTGTGGAGTTAATACCTGTTCAAATCTGCCTTTTGCAGTGTCATAATGATGAGAAGTTTGATAAACCTGCTTCCTTTGGCTCTGTTGTCCACTGACAAAGTCATCAAGGTTGGATGAGACATGCAAGGTCAACTAGTCCAACTGTCAACCATAATCACCCCTAAATTATATCCCTCAAGTGCCACATCTGGACACCTCGTGAACACTTCTAGAAACAATGACTACTAACCTTCCTGGGCAACTTATTTCAGTGAAAATCACTTTTCTAACATTTAATCTGACCCTTCCATGGCCCAAATTAAGGCCATTTTCTCTTGTCTTTTCCCTTGAGACATAGCAGGAGAGACCAACTCTGTTGGTCTGCCTCACTACAGCCTCTTTCAGGCAGTTGTAGAGAGCAACGAGGGCTGCCTGATCTCCTCTTTTCCAATCTAAACACCCCCATCTCCCACAGACATTGCTCATCAGACTTGTGCTGCAGACCCTTCACCAGCTTCATTGCCCTTCTCTAGACACACCCCAGCACCGAAATGTCCTTTCTGAAGTGAGGAGCCCAAAACTGTGCACAGTCCATCACTTTTTCTCAGTCAAGGACTCGGGTATACATAGCTGTGTGAATGGCTTGATCTTCTCATAATCTGAGAGATTATGCTGGGCCATAATATGACTCAGATGGGTACACACTGCAGATAGCACAAGGGCTGTTTTTCCAGCCTTTAAGACCAGCCTTGAAGGTAGTCAATTCTTGTGTTTTAAGAACTGTGTTGGTGTCATCATGGTCAGGCTGTCTGTGTGCTGCAAAGACTAATTTGTGATGAAATAGCTGAATTAATACTTTCTGAGTATCTCCACACCAAGTCCTTGCTGAGCAGATCCTTTAGCTCTTTGTGTTAGTTTGGGTGGTATTGCACAGCTAAAGTTACAGTGGCCCAGCTTAGGGAACAGGCATGCCTGATAAAAGCATGTAGTTCTTGTAACAATGTTCTTTGGAGTCTCTATAGATGCCCTCTCAAGACAGGAATCTTGAAAAATTTTATTGGACTTTCCAGTTCATCAGAACTGATATTGTTCTGGGAGTACATAATAATCTGAGTTACTGGAAGGGAGTAGGCAAATTGCCACAAAGCAAGCTGGGACTCCTAAACAAAAGCTTAGCTGTGCAACACCTCTTGAAATGTGGGTGAGGTTCCCTGAAGTACTCAGAAAAGCATATTAACGTGTTAAGCTGACTTCTCAGTGCCCAGAGGCACTCTGCTGCATGTATAGTAAGAGAAAAATAAGTAGACAAAATTGATTATTATTATTATATTTTTATAATGTATTATTCAAAAGCATGAGTTTGTCTTAGCAGCCTGTAGTTCTTTCCTGTT
Source organism: Dendrocincla fuliginosa (assembly GCA_035047845.1). Lineage (NCBI taxonomy): Eukaryota > Metazoa > Chordata > Aves > Passeriformes > Dendrocolaptidae > Dendrocincla > Dendrocincla fuliginosa. The sequence goes on from JAWWMO010000174.1 coordinate 10,853,804, forward strand.
ATGCCTTCCTGTCTCCAGATCTCTGCTCTGTGGGGCAGACCAAAGAAGTAATATTTCTCCGTATTTTCCAGATCCCAGGTCCGTGGAATTTCAAGACAAAAATCATATGCCTTAAAAGGCTTCAGAACTCAAGATCTGACGAAGATCTCAAAAATGCAAATTAGACCTTACAAATGATACTGATTATCATATGGATAGAAAGGGATAATGAGCACAGTATTAAAACCAACAAAACAAAACCCCAGCAAACAAACAGAAAAAGCATGTTTGTTTGACTGAATAAATTTCAAATGAAAAGTCCCCTTTGCTCCCATTATGTTAAGAGAATGAAAGATGTCATGATTCAAATTATGAAAATGTTTCCTCTAAAATATGTTAATCTAAGACACTTTATATAGACACTACTTAAGATATCTGAGCCTAGACATGAATAACTAGATTCAGTGCTATTCATCTCCCACAGAAGGAGAGGAGGGAATCAGTTCTTGGAATGTGCTAATGGATGGACACAGTGTGTATTAAAAAGCAGAAGATTTTCCTGAGACCTTGGTAGACTATTCTTGGTTGCCTTGACGTTTCAGGTGCTTGCTGCAAGCCTCACTCCCATTCACTTGCACTGTGGTGGCACTGAGAATGGCTCCTTTCAAAGTGTTGGGATGCTTTGGGAAATTAAGAAAAATGTTAAACTGCAGTGGGGGGAGGAGCATGGGATTTACTCCTACCCTGCTAACACTTAATAAAGTTAGAGATTCAATGATGCCAGAAGGTTCATTAGCCCAAAGTGTGATGGCTTTCAGTACCTTGTCTGTCCATAAAAAAGCTTCAGGCCACACTTTAATTTTGAAAAGGTAGGGATACTGTTAAGAGCAGGGAAGATGGCCCATAAGGAATATTCTGTCATTGGGGCTTTATGATAAGGAATATTCTGTCACTGGGGCTTTCTGCAGTGATAAAAATCTGTTAGGAAATATCTACAATGCAGCAGTCATTTTCAGTCAGGATGCTGAACCTCACCTGGCACAAGCCACAGATCCCATGTTGCCATCATGCCGTGTTTTATATTTGTCTGCCATCCCTACTTTTTGATCCTGATAAATGGTTTGTGAAGGTTTCAGGCAAAATTGCTGTAATAATGAAGAACACCCAGACTCTACCATCTGGGCTCATTAAATTGCCAGTTTGAGAGCTGTCCTAGTGAAACTAGTGAGTCCGTGTCTGGAGTAAAGCACAAACTACAGCTAAATAAGGGTTTCAGGGGAACTCTTGAAGCTTCATCTAAAAATGAAGAATTCTGTTTTATTTGTAAATGTAGTTAGATGGTTTACTAGGCAATGTGGAAACTGTGTGACATGACTGTTTTTTGGATATGTCTTTAACAGTATGTCACAATACTTGAGAGATTTTTGGTTTTCATTGCTCTGTGAAGAATAATTTGCAAATACTGTCTTGAAGAACACTCTCACCCAGACCCACGGGATGTGATTCTTGCCATATGATGATGCAACAAAATTGCAGGAGGTTCAGACTAATTTGAAGACTCTAAAACAACTTGCCACATGACCATAAAATTTAGTTTAGGTTTCTTTTCTTTGTCTCTGTTTGCTTTGTTTTAAGGGGGTGGGGACTGTTGGGGTTTTGATTTGGGGGGAAGGGATGGAGGGGTATAAGCCCTTGCTTCCGGGCACCTCTGTGAATTGTTGATTGAATACTTCTCTGTCCTGTTCAGGTTGTTTGCATTTCCCCTGTATATGCTGGGGTGATACCAGCATCACCTACAGTAAAAGATCCATCCAAAATAAGCATTAAAGGAAAACTGCAGACAAAAGTCAGCTGATGTCACCATATATACTGGAGTCTCAACTGCGTGGAAGCAAATACACTTATCTCACTAAATTTGAAATATCTTGCAAGTTGTCTTTTAGAACTGTTCCTCTTTTGCTGAAGACTGAGCAGTTAGGCCTATTTGATGTGTAAGGTAGCTTTGAAATGTGAGGTTTAAATGGTCGCTTTTTAAAAATATTGACCGCAATGATTTTTATCAAGCTTTGATGTACCTTTTTGTGGTTTTTGCATTGGATTTTGGGTATGGGAAAAGAGGGCTCTTAGAAAAACAACTACAACATAAAAGCACACTATCTTTATTTTCTTTTTAATATGTGTGTCAGTATCCCATCTTTTTCAGGGTTTGAGCTTATTTTTGTCTTGAACAGAAAAGTAAATCTTGGAAAATTAATGTAATGCATGCATGCTAGCAGTTATTACTCTCCTTATACCACATTTATGTATCTGATTTTTCTCATATTAATCAATATGTGATTTAGACAGATTTTTAACACAGTAAAAGTATTGAACTTGTGAGTGGAAAACATTAAATAAACTGGCTGCTCCCTGTGGAATGTACAGTCCTAGAAAGCTTGGCCAGCAGCAGCAGGCTTCCTTTCTTGTCCCAAGCAATCCCTTTTCCAGTCGGAACAGGCAGTTCTGTAACAGTCCTGTTATCTTGATAATGTAACACTAACAATAACAGTGAGACTCTGGAGGAATTTGAGGAGCTTCACTGTAGAAAAAAATGTTACCAACTGGGGGGAAAAAAATCGCCAGTTAATCTGTGAAAATTGATATAAGACATTGGAGAAGGACAAGTAGACCTGGAGTCTGTGGTCAGCATGATTGACTGTGCCCCTGGAGCTGCAATCTGCTGGAGATTTTCTGACTGTGTTTGTGGCAGAACTGTTTGGAATGAAGTGGTTTAGAAAAGTCCTCTTCCCCGCCATGGCTGTGTTAGTGTAGGGATTTTTGTGTGTTGTCAGTCTCCAGCTTGCTTTTCAGCATCACATTACAGTGGCTTCTCAAGCAGCCTGGGCTTACTGTGGTTTGAGTAAACAAGAAGTTTCATAACCCTCCTTATTTTTGCATTAGCTATGCCATTAATGGTCACAAAAAATGGTAGCTCTGGTCAGACCCTGGGTGGCAGTGCTGTAAACTAGGGTAGATATTTTAGTGTATAAACTAAGGAACATCTCAGAAACCACTCAGAGTGGTGCCAGCAGAGCTACAGAATCCTGGATAAATGACTCCTCTAGCAACAGATGGAATAAATACTGTTCCATTTCTTTCTCAAGGGACTCTGTTGGCATTGTAGAAATCTTATCATGACATGAAAATACTTTCCTCCCTCATTTTGCAAAATATTTCTCAAGAGATTGTAGTGACAGAGGAAGTGGACACCAAGAGCTGTGCTCTGCACCAGAGAAACTTGGGATACACTCAACAGAGGGGCATGATGTTAGGGGTTACCACTTTCGTGTTCTTCAGATTACATTCTGTCCTATATCCGTATCATATTCTCCCTTCAGTCACAGCACGATGTTCCTATTAAGATCATGAGCTGAAGGTAAAATAAGTCATGGTACTGGGCTGCTTCTTTGCCAGCGTGCAGCAATGTCACAGAAGTAAGACCTGTCTTTTGGGCACTTAAATGAATATATAGGGCTGAAATTAAATTCACAACTTTTGGGATTACCATATTGCTAAAAAATAGCTAGGCATTGGTAAAGCTTCATTATATTACCAGAGATTTTAAGTGTCCTAATACAATTTTACTTAAAGAGTCTTGAGGCCAATAGAGAAAACCATGTGTGATATTTTCATATCACAAGCAGATTTGAAAATTATATTCAACAAATCCACTAGTGAATAAATTTCACCATTAGAAAATATTTCCACAATAGAGCTGCAGTTTCAAATTGAGAGAGCTTTCTTCATTCCTTGGAATAGCTTTTGTGTGGTCAAAATGGCAGTCATAGCTATAGTATTTCCAAGTGTCATAGAGTGCAGTTAGTGGGTTCTCCACATACAGTGATGGATGGAAGAACCACACAAAACTCGTGATATTTTGGGAACTTGGTTTCAAGTTCTGGTCATCAGACAGGTCAGAACTTGAAGCACACACCTAATTCCCCTAAGATATTTCCCTTTATAGCTCTGGGCTCTGATAAATTTGGCCGTGGGCACGAAAGAGCAGCAGTAGAGAGGTAGGGTTTGGTTTTTTGGGATCATAGCTACACTGATCACATTTTATAGAATGAAAAGCAGCCTGGAGTTCTGCCTTGACACAGCATAGTAGGTCTAGCAGTTAATTGTCATTTGGGCTTGTTGAAGCTTAATTGACTTTTCTTCTCACAGATATCCACACTTCTAGAAAGCAGAAATGACCATGACTGCCAACAAGAATGCCAGTGTCAACAGCAGAGCTGGAGGGAGTAAAGTGCCTCAGGACACTCTGGATAGGTAAGTGGTGAACCACAAGATTTGTAGATTCTGAGAAAGGGTTGTGTGTGATTGGAAAAAAATCTGTTTGAAGGTAAGCAACCTGTCTTCTGACACAGAGAGAGCTTTGCTTGGCTGAGAGCAGTTTTTTGTAGGGACAGGAGAAACTGTGGTATGAAAAAAGTTCTGGTTTTGGTGTATTTCTGTTGAGCTATTGCTGCTTGCCAGCTGGTTATCACAAGGAAGGACCTGTATGGAAGGCACTGTGTAGGCTTTAGGAGATTTGGCTTAAATTTCTCAGCCATGTGACTGCATGTCAGTCTCCAGTTTGTATTTTGGATTTGTTTCTGTCGCTTTTTCTCTGCTGTATCTGCCTTCGCAGACTGTGGTCAGACTGTTTCCTGTGGCACATCAGGCAGTGAGTGGGAAAGGGCCGAATGTGAAGTACAGGGTGCATCATTGTTGCTTTGCTTATTTGTTCTTTCTGTAGCATTAAAGTAATTTGCAAAGTAGATCATTCACAGTTAGGGGAAAACTGTAGCCAAGGACGCCTTGAATCCCCAAACCTGGCAGTCCTGAGGAAATCAGTCTGTTTAGACTAGAGCAGAAATCAAAGTGCTCTTGCAAATTTGTGTATGTTTACTTGTGGCTCAGAAACACTCCCCAAAGTTCCAGTCCATCATAGGGATGTGACCTGACTGCATGCAGTGCTGCACATGCCTTTAAATAACAGATGCCTTCCACTCATGAGTTAGTAAAGTGAAATGGCAAGAAGGGTAGAGTCAGTTATTGCTCCCTTGTCCTCCAGTTTACACTGATCAAAGGTAGTATTTTGAGGACAAGAAAGGACAAGTTTTCTTTGGGCTGTTATGCTTTGTAATATTGCTTTGGTATGCAAGTAGACAACTCACATGCAGCCAATAGATTCTCCTGTCCTTGTCAGAAGGAGTCTTGTTCTCAGCCACAGCCTTTACAAAGTAATGCTGGCTGATTCAGCCCGTGGTCTTCATGCAGGACAAGCCCATTAAGTGCTCTCATTCTTGGACTGACAGCTCTAAACCCCTCATTTAAACCTGCAGTCCCACTGCATGGCCTTGCTGTGATTTGACTAGGAAAGTTTAGACAACTATCAGGTTAAACAACCCTTGAGTAAACCACTTGATCACAGGAGCAAAGCTCTAGACTTTCCTAAAATGCATGAAGTATCCATTGACATATTTCTCTGTTCTTGTTGTATGATTTTGTCCAGCTCTCCAAGGGATACGGATGCATAAGGCATGGATGTATTGCCCTATTTTGTTTTTTTTTTTACTACGTTACACAATAACATGCCAGTACCTTCATTTTTTGCATGTTTTGTCTCAAAACAGAACTTTTACCCTATTATGAACATCATGGGGAGGAATAACTTGCCCTAACCTTATAGAGCCTCTGTACTGCAGTAATACCTTTATGCTACATATTGGATATGGAAACAAGGAGGGATACTCCTTGCCATACAAAGTTTAACAAGTAACTCTGTCAGGCAGTAAGTAGGCTGTAGTAAAATGATTCTGTGCCCAGTCATGGATGTTGTAGAGGAAAATAGTGGAGGTCCTATTACTTGCTGGACACTTTGGGATAGGGGTGTGGGTTTTACCAATGTCAACAAAATAGTCCAATCACTTTGACCAGGCCAGATGGCATCTGTTGTAGCCACGCTTGACTTGGGGTACCACGCCTGATAAACTGTGCCAGGGCTGCTCCTAGCTGACATTAGCACAGTATGTGCGCAGGAGGGTTATACTGGGAGAACTTTGCTTATTTCAAATACACGGGTAAACACTGGGAATCAAGTGAGGAGATCACAGAATTACAGTTTGATTTTGTTCACTTGAGAATGAAATGTCAGAGACAAAAATTCCCTGTACTGGCAGCTGCAAGAATAGCTGGCATAGGTGGAGCAGTTTGGACAGAGAAATTGAAGAGAGTTGGCTTTGGTCCTGGAGGAGAGCTGTAAGTCAGCTCTAAAGTGATGTTGAATACTGACTTGGTTTGTCATGCCTGCTTTTGTGTTCTGAACTTTTCCAAGCAATAGAAAAAGGAAAATATAAATTATATTCTGAGATTTTATAGGATGGAAGGGATGAAAAATACACTTTTTAATAGTTTATTTATTTTCTGGTTTTATTTAAAGGAAAACCTCTTTTTCATTACATATCTTTATTTTTCATTTAAACACTCTGGGTTTTTCTCAGTTTTGGTTTATTCCATGTTTCCTTCACTTATGGCTGCCTCTGCATTGCCTTTTGTATCTAACAACTTATTTCTCTCTTTCAGCTCTTTGCCACACTTTCCCACTTATCTACACTTATCACTGAATCACAATAATCAGAATGAAATGGCCTCATCCTGATTTCCAAGGGTTAGGCTGGTCTACAAAGTAGCAATGAATTAACAACGAAGAGCCTTTACTTAGAACCCTGGCCCTAATTCTGTCTGTGCTAGTGACCTCTTTTGTGGCATTGTCACATCCTTCCCATGTCTAAATCTGTCATTAGGTTGATCTGCCTTTCTTCTTGCTGGAGCTGTTCTCCTTTCTCTTTTTAGGATGTGCAATCAAATAAAGATACAGATAACCAGCATCCATTCTAGTGGTTTTTTTATTAGGCATATGTGTTAAAGCTTAGCAGAGATGGACTCAAAATCCTTGTATGCATCCCAGTTTCTTAGTTTTTACATTTGACATCTCTTATAAAGAGGGCCCAGGGTGACTAGAGGAATTTTAAGAGAGATATTCATATGTAGATACTAAAACCAGATCCCTAATTATATCTGTCATTCTCAAGTTGCTTATCGTCCTTCCATCAGTGCAGACAGATTGGTGCTGGCAACTTGGGTCTAGACTTTAGCAAACTTTGGGCCAAGTTTTTTTTGTTTTAAAATCTTTTCCATTCTGAATAGCTTAGAAAGTACTCTGTGTTGCTAAGTTACTGGATAGTAACTGTCAAATAAACTGTCTTTCCTTATCATCATCATCATCTGTTTTGTTTAGAACTCATCAGGAAAAGATTTTGTAAGTACAAGTATGAGCCTGAAGCTAAGGAAAATCTTTGAGTTGCACTTGCACGACAAGTGAAGAGATGAATAGATGGTCATGCACCACTTCTCCATCCATTATTTTGCCTTATTGAATCCTCTTCACCTGTCTTGGAGAAACCCTGTAAGAGGATGCTATTTTAGCCAAACATAAGGATTTTTCATTTTAGTCAGACCGTAAATCAGTGGAAGAAGTGCTGGCACAATCAGAGTTCAAGGCTTGCAGGATCTGTTGCAAACATGTTCAAAGGTTCACTTAAACTTGACCGTCACTCTCTCTGTTTAGGATGGGATTTGGCTGGACATTTGGAAATCTGCAAATGTACATTATAATTGGTGGTAGTAGAGTTTCATTTAGTGCTGATGTTGGTGTAACACAGTCTCCTGGTGGCTAAGGCATACTTTAAGCGTTATTGTCAGTCCTAGTTTTGGTGGCATTTATTGTTTCAAGACTGTACAGTTGGACTTGATCTTAAGGGTCTTTTCCAGTCTCAGTGATTCTATGATTTAAGATGCAAGTTGTGATACACTGATATAATGTCACCAGCTGGTTCAACCTTTTGTGATTCTTTATGGGTCAGAAGTAAAGGTCAGCAAAGTCTACAGAAGTCTTTCTAATTACTTTGTCTGTGAATCAGATCCCTGTAGATAATGGATTTAAATTTTAACAATAAAAATCTTCAATAGGAAGAAGGTGCCTACAAATAGATATCTATACAAACTGCATACTTTGCAGACATCAAGATTATTGCAGTAACAGATTCCCTTGATCCTCACCAGGGTGGATTCACTGCCATGAGCCACCAGAGCCATTTTTCCACCAGATTTGTATGAAGGGCAGTTGAGGAAATGAGAAAGAGACTGAGTAGGGTGCGGACATTATTTGGGACAATAGCTGTGAGTTTCGCCTGAGAAATTGGTTGTGGGATTCACAGGTTTCTGCAGTGATCACAGGAGAGAAAAACCCTTGGATTAGAAGAAAATGAAGTGGCTTAAATAAATCCACACTAATGCATTCTTTCTGAAACTGAGATTTTTTCACCACTTGTTACAAACAGATTTTTGTGTGTTTTAGGTGAGATAAACTTGACTGTATTCTGAATAGGAAAATTGTTGAATGATGACAAAGGTGGTTGAAGGTATGGAACGTTTTCACTACAAGGTATGAGTAGATTGATCATGACTCTTCATCCTTAAGAGGAAAGGATTGGAGGGGAAGAGTATGTAATAGAAGTCTCTGAAATGATCTGTGGGACTGAGATGATAAATAGGGAAAAACATCTCTTTCCATTTAAGAACTAATACAAATGAAATGAAACTAGAAGGCAACAGGCTGAAAATCAGGTGAAAAGAAGGCACTTCTCTGCAGCATGTTTTTAAACTATGAAACCTACTGCTATGGGATGTTGCAATCGGGCAAATTCATGGAAGAAAAATCTTCCAAAGTCTTTTAGTCACAGAAACAAAATCTGTGAGTCAACAGACTGCTAAGCTGGTTATGTTGCACTGCATGCTCGTCTTATTCTCTTCTCCAGACACCTGCTAACCATCCTGGTCAGTGACTGAGCCTGGACCAGGAATGCTTTTTGGGTCCAAGCCAGTGGGGACATTCTGATGCTGTTTGGAACAAGAGTCTCTTTACAGGAAGCAAACTGGAGAAATTGCAAAAGGATTGTTATGCTTACAAAATGAGACTTTCTGGCTTTCTGTGAACTTCAAGGGCATGACTTTAATCCTTCCTTGTGAGTCACTGAGGTGAACACCAAGGAACAGAAGGGTAGGAAAGCACCTTATGTGTAGCTGAAAGTGACTTCTTAGCAATTCTGGCAGGAAGCAGCTCTGTGAAATCTTCTTAACTCTTCAACAGGAGACAAAGGAGCCAAGAGCATGCTTTTAGCTAGTGCATGACTTGGTTTGATTGCACCACAGTGACGAGAATTAGTGTAATTCTGAGGAAACCTTAAGAGAACCAAAGTCAAAGGCAAAGTAGTGTTTGTAGCTCTTTCTCCCTACAGTGTGGCTTGTTTTCCCTTAGCAAATGATTTAATGTTTATCTGAGGTCTTTGTGTTTTATGCAGAAACTTAATTTGAATTAATAAATTAATTAATGAGGTATTTGTCCTAATCTTGTGTTTGCTCCAGTGCAAACAAAGGTAAATGTAGAAATGGCACTACCACCTCTGACTTAAAAATCACCTCTGCACTATACCGTATTAAAACAGGCCTATAGTTATGTCTGTGAGGTCATGCTCTACTTAACAAAATACAGGTTTCAAACTTGTAGTCTGTATAGTATAATAGAGGCAAGGAGAAAAAAATCCTGAACAAAAGAATTATATATTAATATATTATTATATCTTAAGATTGCAGCTTAGTTTGAGGTGCTAGATGCGACAAGGACCAGAGCTGAAAAGTGTTTACAATAAGTGTGGCTACAGAACTTTTGTAAATAAATCTTTCCTAATGTCTTTACTTCTGTCTAATATACCATCTCTTAACTCTGAATCTTGAGGCATTTTGTACACTTGAGCTTTCTCACCTGTTGTAGTGTATTATTGGAGTACAGGAAGGGTTTGTTTTTACAGGAGCTCGTTGATTTACAGGTTTTTTTACCTGAGAATGTTGCATGAGGCATAAATAATTTCAGATTTGGGGGATACAGGCTTCTTCCAGAGTATTTGTGACAGGATTTCCCTTTGCCTCTAATACAGTCTATGCCTTGTGTGAGTCCCACCTTGGAGAATAGGAGAGAGGTTTTGAAAGCTTGAACAAATTTGTGTTCCATCTACAGGGAACAAAAATCAAGTTCTCTGTAAATAAGTGTTTTAGTAGCATGGTGACTTTAGTAATATATGTATGGAGGGACTTCCATGATGAGCTAGAACAAACACCTTTCTAGTTTAATGTCTCTGGGCTCAGTTTGAGAAGATAGCCAAAGCAGAAACCAATCCTGATTCCAGTTGTGGAAGAGGACGATGTCTGAGGAGGACTATTCTCAGAGGCTGTGTGTCTGAGGAAGGCTATGTCACCAGAATCATACGAGTTTCACTGCAGACTGGATTTTGTGTTGTGGGCTGTTGTCTTTCCACCCAATCTGCACAGGAAAGGTGGTGTCCTCACCAGAGGATGTTGGTGGAGAATGTTCTCCAGCTGAGCAATCGTGATGTAAATGGCACTGTAAACTGAGGGTGCTGATGTCAGTGGGTGGTATAGCAAGACATCAGAAATTTGTGCAAACAAAGGATTACATCTGCAAATTGCTGTGAGCACAAAGTTGCAGGTTGCAAAGTGTCTGTTCTAGTAACATTCATAGAATTTCTCCTTTCTAAATACTTTTAAATGAACTTTTGAACCAAATGTACTCTTACTTAGTTAAAAGTGGAATCTGATATCATGATTTGCATCTCCTTGCTTGGGAAGAACTGTGCTGGGTACCCACAAGCCTCTAAATACAGGCTTTGGTTTTTATCTCCCAACAGTGTGTGAGGACATTCCCGCTGTCACTGACAATTTGTCAGCCCCATTACTGTAGCATGTGCTGAGATATGTTTGCACTGGCTGTGTGGCTCAGAACTTCTTCCGTCTTCAGAATTTAAGTTAACAGGACAGAATTTGAGTTGGTGGAGCTAGCTTACTTCCAGTGAAGGCAGTAGAGAGATGTACTACATAAACCAAATCTGGACTAATATAACTCTAGAGATACCTTAGAAGTGTTTCACATGAATTGTTTATAATTCTTTCAATGTCAAATAAAATAATGACTTACATTTCTTAACAAAATGAGCCTGGGGGGCAGTTTTATGTCTAGCTCTGTTACAAGTGGAGCATTATTTGCTCCTGCTATTCATAGGGGAAATTACAGTTGGAAGTGCATAGGAAAGGCTCCTTAAGTTAATGCATTCACTTGCTGTTAACCAAACTAGAGGCCAGATCTGGACCTGCATCTGCAGGGCCTTGGTTTCCATGTGGACGTTGTCAGTCATATAGAGGGGAGGCCAGACAATGCCCTTTTGGAACCCCAAGTGTTTGCATGTGCTCTGTGCTTGCAGCTTGCTTGTTGAGGTTACAGATGACTGCAGGAGATACAAGGTTGTGGATGACTGATCCGTGGGGTTAGCAGAGCCAGAAGAGTCCTGGAGTGGTATTCCTGATTTCAGTTTCCAGTATCTGCCTTGAATCTTTTATTGGGAACCTGGTAAATAATCACCATATTTGCATAAGCAAGCAAAACTTCCCGCTTGTTATAATAGCAGTGTTGTTATGTCTGAGCATGATGGAACACACCAAAACGAGGCTGTTGTAGGAGAAGTATTGCTTGGGTTGTTTATTAGGGGAAGTATTGTTTTGGGTTGCCTACTTGTCCTCATCATGTATGCAGGTCCATGCTTAGCTGCTTCATGTGTACATCAAGGTCTTGTCTTTTATTACTGCATTTCTCTGACAACAGAAACAATCTTAGAAAGGTCTCAGAAACTAAGAAAACTTTTAGAAAAATCTTAATTAAAGGAAGACTTTGTGCCTGTTTTTAAGCCTTAAAAAATTGAGATGTGCCATCACTGCCAAAATCAGTCAAGGCAAACTCATTCAGTTTTACAGCCAATGTATTTATTTATTTATTTTAAAGGGAAGTCAATTCTTGGTCCATGTTAATAAATCTGACCAAAATACTTTGTTTCCTTTGAAAGGATTATGTGGTTATGCCCTGGGCAGAGGAGTAGAAATATTTTGCCTTAGAAATGGACACCTCCAGAATTCCTAAATGAAAGAATGTGCAGGTCTGGTGCTGGGGCCAAGCAGTGCTCTGCTGACAGTGCTGGAGTGTGGGTTGCAGTTGTTTTGCTCTCCTGGCTTGTCCTGAGAGTGCTCTTTCTCTTCCTTTTCCACAGTAAATTTTTCATTTCAAAGATGATCTCATGTCTTGAGGAAAAACCCCTCTGTATAGGGAGAAGTGTTGTTTTCAGAGAGGCAATGCCTGTGCAGTACTCATCTCTCATTTAGAGACTTCCGTTCATGGATGCAACTGTAATGCCTTTTGCTTGTGTTACCAGATAGGTAACAGTGTGACTTTAATTCTTACAAATTCAATCCCTCTGCTATTATAACTCCTAATATAAGAAAAAAACGAAAGTAAACCAGTGGTCCTCAGCTCTGTGCTGAGTAGTAGGCACTGTCCAAATTTATTGTCAGGTAATTCATCCAGATGTGGTCCAGTCTGTCTGCATTGACAATGAATTGTCTTGTGGCTCTCGCAAAAGAGGTGTGTGACTCGAGGGGCAGATAAGGCAGGGTGACACAGAACAACTCCTTCCCCATTACTGTGACAGAGCATGGGGAGGGAGATAACTCCCTCCACCACGGTGGAGCCCTGATCCTGCTGTAAGAAAAGTATTTGAGATGAATAAAATGCAATTAATTGTATTTATGTATTTCACATGAATATAAATTCAAAGACTATGAGATTTATTACTTGCCCCAAGTTTTCTGAATGAAAAGCATTGAGAAGAATGCAATAACTTGGAAATCAAAGGGTGCATCTTCAGCTCTCTGTGTTGCTCTAAACCAAGGAGGTTTTGATCTTATTTGAAACTCTGTGTACAATTTTCCCACTAATTTTTATGTGTGATTGCCCTTAGCACGATTATGATAAAATATTCTCTTACTCTTTATTTGCTTTGTATTGTTGTGATTGATAGGAAAGCTGCTTCTTGCCATGTGGATGTCTGCATTTCAATTACTGGTGAAAGGGGCTCTCTGCCTGTGCTCTACAGTCAGTTGCATGGTTTGAAGGAGTCTCCATCAAACATTGGTAATAGATAGCTATGGAGAGCTGTGCTATTCTTCACACTTGGATAAAATCTTCCCTGTGCATGATGTTCTCAGCCGTGCTGTACAGAAAGTTTAGTGAGGTGTTTGGATGTTAATTCATCGTGTGTTATAACGATGTGCTATGGGGAAAAATGCTGGGGTGTTTGCTGCTGCCTCAACTGTGTGCTGAAATGCTTATCAAAGTATTACAGGAGTGATGTGTCCCAGTGAAAGGTTTCTCTGGAGAAGACATGCAGGTGTAGATGCAGAAAACAGGAAGAGAGAAGACAGCAAGTCTAGAAGTGGTTGCTGTTGTTTACAGCTTTTGGGAAATTTGTGCAGGGTTTGGTAAGTTAATGGTTGCCATTTTGTGCATATTTGGGTGTGCAAGTTTTTTTGTTTTCCCCCAAGGGATTCTGACAAGGGAGGAGTGAGACCAGCTTGGAAAGGAGAGTGTTATGTATGCCTAAAGCAGGAAGCCAAGGCCTCATTTCACATATTTTAAAGTAAAAGCTTTTATTGCCCCATCAGCTGTGGGGTAGCCTGGGCTAAAATATCTCCCAGCTTTCCCAGTCAGAGCAGCCCTCAGGGACTTTGTTGGAGCACCAAGAAGCCAATGGTGTGAGTTCAGCTCCTGTGCTCTCGATGTGTCCCAACCTCTCCATGCTGCCTGGGCTGCGGGGGAGCTCCTGGCAGCTGAGCGTGGCTCAAGGCAATGATGCACTCCACTCTGAACTGCTGAGGTGGATTTTCCTGCCAAAAGTATTTGTCTGCTGCTCAGAAACACTAGTGAGAACATTTCAAGCTCTTTATGGACTTGAGAAACAAAGCCTGTAGAAAATGTTTGTTACTTTAGAAAAGAATCAAGTTTTAATATTTTGTCAGTGAGCTTGAGAATAGGAAGAACAGTGATTTAATAAAATTCTAAGACTAAGCAATATGCTAAGTTATTGGAGCCATGATGAGATACAGCTTTTCTTGTTTGTTTGTTTTTAAATCATTGAGGTTTAGGAAACAGTACCAATAAACTTCAGCCAAACAACTGTGAAAACTGAATAATTGATGTGAAATCTATTAGCAAGTATTGTATTCCTTTACAAGCAGAAACAGTTTGAGCCAGGGAGCTGACAAATTTTTAGCAGGTCAGGTCCCAGCAGTGCAAAGTCACATTTGGTTCAGAAGGGAATAAGAGCTGTTACTTACCCTGCAAGGCTGGAGGTGCATTTGGGACACAGAACTCTGGCAGCTGAACTCTGAACGGGGCCATGGGAAGTGGGAGGGCATCTACTGTCATCAGGAACAGAAACATCTGCAGTGGGAACAAATCAAAGTGCTGCTTCAAATGACCCTGAAACTGGGGAGAGCTTGAATACAGGCTTTGACTTTATTGCTCTCCTTTATCTCTGTGAGTGGCATCAGTGGTGTGCTGACTTCCATGGTCTGAGGCAGAATGTTCCCCTCCTTCGCACTGCCCTGCAGTGACCTCGGGGTGGTGGATCAGAGGGCATACTGAGAGCTCTGGAAATCACTTTAGCAGGATTGCAGAAATATTCTTGTAAGTACAGTGGTCTGGAGACATAAGAGAGGAATGGCTTGTAAGGTGAGGTAACAGCTTCTAATTAGATCAAGAGACAGAACTGAAGAAATGGACCTACTTTTGGATACATCCTTTTGGCTCCCACAAAAGGTGGGGGGAAGGGAATTTTGCTATTCCATTTCTGTTGCTGGCTGTTTTGCTTCACTCTAATTTTAGAAGTCTACCCAGAAAGAAGCATTACTTGTCAAACAAATCACTTTTTCGTAGAGGGTAGTTTTATTAATATATCCCTCACATTTGTACAAGTTTTTAAGAAAAAAGAAAACCAACAACAAACTCTAGAATTTTGATGGAATTTGGCTTCACACAGCTTCAGATAAAGTTGGATTTATTGTTACTTGGAGTCTACAGGAATGTACTCTTGGTGAATTACTTCCCATTGTATTATAAGTCTCATAATACTTCAAATGCTTTATGCTTATATGGAGCAAATCATATTTTTATCATTTAAATTACCTTTTCCCTTCTATTAAGGTTTATATATGCCAAAAGCACTGGGAAAAAAAACCCAAACCAAGCCAAATAAAAAACACTACAAAAAGAATGTAACAAGTCTTTTAAAAAGCAGAGAGTTGTAGTAGTTGACAGGTTAGACTAAAAGAGGCATCTTTAATGCAACTCTTGCAGTACAAAGACTACTTAGACTAACACTGCAAAGTTTATTCGTCAATCACTATATTTATTTTACTGTACTCAATAGTACTAAGACCTGAACTAAATTTAAGTATTTTAGCAGAAATGTTTCTGTTGTCTTTCTAGTGCTTTTACTGCACCGAAATTTAGTAAATAAAAGCAATGAGCAAGATACATTATAAAACACTTAGAGGATGACTCTAGCAGTGCCGTATATCAGAATCAGAGCAGGAGTCTTATGTGAATTGTTTTTTTGAGTGGTGATAAAAAGTGAGACAGAATTCCTCAGGGAATATAGGACAGTAGTCATGTGCTCAATATTTTTACATTATAATGACAGTATTTCAATTTTTATGGAGGAAGTTGTTCATAGTAATGAAACTCTGTTGCTTTCTACACCAGGAAGATGCTGGCAGTGTCACTGAAAAGACCAACAAAGATGCAAGTCATGAGCTCTGCTAATGATATTCCATGTTCTGTGAATATCTGTCCATTAGGAGCTAAGACACTCATCTCTTTACACTTGAGCTGTTGGAAAGCCATCAGTGTAGGAGAACAATTTCCGTTCTGTGCCCTGGTCAGTCTGGATTTGAATCAGTGGTTTAGTAATGAAAGAGTCTGTGTTGTCTTAATAGTTTGCTGCACTGTCCAGTTATCCTAAAAAGATATTTTCCACTTGGGCAGAACAGAACATTAAAAGAAGACATGGCAAAATTTGTAAAGAGAAAGGAGGATCTGAATGTAATGAGACAGATATTATATGTTTCTTCCCTGACTGGAAAAGAAACCCATTTGCTTGGAAAAGCAAAGCAAGAAGTGCATCGACAAAGCATCCTTGTAGACTTCATCCTTTAAATAACATAATCACTGTTCACCAGGTGATATTGTGTGATGAAACTGGAAACTGGCTCAGTGCTTGATTCAGTCTCCACACTGAGTGTCATCCTTACATTCACACTAGAGGAACAAACTTGAACAACAAATGGCCTTTAAAAGCAAAAGAAACTATAAGCATATTTCTGGAAGCAGAAGAATAGGAGCTAATGGAAATACCCAGGTGCCATCTCATATTATTACACTATATACATGCAAAAATGCCTATAGGTCCTGGGAGACTTGTCAGAACTTCTGTCATGATTCACATCATGCACTCTGAGGTTATTTCCATTTTGGCCAGCTCCTGCATAGAGAGCTGGCAGTGTGCCACAAGGGAATGTGGTTCCCTGGAGCTGCTGAACAACAGGCAGCAATGTGCAGGCATTTGGTGGGATAACTTCAGTGCTGAAAGCACAACTAAATAGAACAATTGTCAAAGATATGACGTTCCTAACAGTCAAATAGCACTTAAATTGATTTCTTGAGTCAATCCATCAAATTCTTTTGTAGTCAATGGGGATGTCAGTTCCTGTGACAGCCTGACTGCTTTTTTTGAGAGCCTAAATATCTTGCAAGTTTGTTATTATCCAGACATGGGAATTTTGTCCAGAGTGCCCATATGTTGCTTCTGAAGCTCTTTCTGAAAGCAGTAATTTTATATAGGAAACATTTTATGCTTATCCTATTAATGATGATATTTAATGCAAATGTGTGGTAGTATTTATTATGAGGGAGCTGTAGAAAAATGCTTTCGTAAATGAAAAGAATTAATTTGTTTTCTTCTCTCCTTAGCTGTAGAAAGTGTTAGGTCTCCAAAGCAAGGTCACTTCTTCAGTGTAGGTCATTCTCAATACCATGGCTGTACAGCAAGTACACCTTTGTGACAAACAACTGACAGCAGCTAATAGATGGAAATGGTGTTTTTCATTTTGGATTCATAGGATAAAGACGACCTCATCACAATTTCTCAGATGTAAGCCTTTTCCGGGTAACAACATAACTATTTGAACTATGAAAACACAATTCATTGCAGTGGCAGTAACAGGAAAATGCTTTGTGTTCCAAATCCTGCTAGCAAAACCTCACAAGGTCCCTTTCCAGCTAATGCTGGCAGGCAGGTGCAGGGGATTCCTGTGGGCTGGGCTGGGTCAGTGCTGGCAACATTCAGGTAAGCACAGTGTTGGTTAATCCTCCTGCTGTCACAGCCCAGGTATCTGCAGCCAACCCACCTGTTTTGTTGGGCAGTGGGACACTCATCCTGGGAACAGCTCAGGCCAGAAGAGCATTTGTCAGTCCAGACAACTGAACAAATGCTCAGTAATCAGACTGCTCTCCCACAAAACTGCTGCCCCCTTGATTTGCTGCTGATTTGGGAAGCCACTTTATGTCAACACAGGCAAACAGGAGAGATGGCAGATAGCCCGTGTCCGTTTGAAACTATTGGTATTGGCACAGACCTGAAAGCATTTTAATGTGGATTTTTAACCTCTCCCTTTCCTGTCAAAATGTGCTATCACCCATGTGGACTTTGGGATACATGCTGAGCCTGGCAGGCTTGCTTGTGGTGTCTCTGTGCACATGGTTTGGTACCTGATACAGCTCCTAGGATTTCTTTAGCAACAGGCAGCTGCATTGCCTCAGTTCAGAGTTTCAGGAATTTTTTGTCACCTCTTGCTCCCTGCAACTTTAAAATAAAAATCCAAGCAAAACTATTTCTTTCCAAGCTGTGGGCTACCAGGAGCAAACCTCTGGCTTGTCAGATTTCTCATGCACCGGTGCCTTCAAAGCCAGCATGTGAGATTGCAGAGAAAGGCTTTGCTACTGTTAGTTTTGTTAAACATTAATGCCAGTTTCCTCCCCTTAAGCATACAAAGGGACAGAGGTTTGACAAACGCACTCAGACTGTGTGTCATTTGCTGCTTGACAAGTGAAGTAGGCAGCGTTCAGGAAGCACAGGCTGAGAGCAGAATCCCTACATCTCCGTTCTTCATCTCTCCAGGAGGGAAGAGCTTCTGCGTAAGTCTGGGTAGGCTGAAGTGATCATGGGGATGGATAGTTGTGTGCTTGTCACAGGCATGAGTACAGCACGAATACAGCAGAAGTGAAGAGCACAAAGTGCCATAGCACTGAATTCTTTATTGCCCTTTCCCCTAACCAGTTTTGCAGGAGCTGGACTTTCTACTCGTAGGGAGGAACTCAACACCAGCCTTCTGCTTACTGAAGGTAGCTGTAGGGCCAGCTTTACTTTCCAGAGTTTGCAGCTCTGCTATAGGACAAGCAACTTGGGGTACTGAAACTCATTGTTACAACCCTTCTCTTCCCCTCTTCCCCCTATCTCTCTTGTTCTCAAACAGAACCTAATCTTTCTGCATGGCTAAATGCCTGTTTCATGTCTAGTTTGATGTGATTTCATTTCTTCCTTTTTAATTCTTAAAGGTGATTTTTAAGTTATGCAGCAGTGTTCGTACCCCATGCATTCTGCCATTGCTCTTTTTACCCCTAGATGTTATGAGACAGCTTGCTTTTTTCTTTTCCCTATTGAATAAGTAGCAGAAGTCACAGGTTTGTGTTTTTCAGGACAAAATCAGTATTGTGGGTCAAACTCTCTGAGGTTCTGACGGATATAACTCAGTGTCAGAATCTGGACTTCAGTGTGTTGATTCAAATATTCATTGTTTGAGAGCCCACAGTTTACTGTAAGGAGTTTGTTGTTGGTATTGTAGTCTTTGGAGAGCAAAAATTGTCACAGCTGGTGAGCTCATAAATGTCACTAGTTGTTTTTTCTTGCTGCCGTATACACAGACTTTAGTATTGCTTCACTTGTGCCACAGCATTTTCATTTCCTTGCTGCTTTGCCAGATGGTATCTCTGTAGCTTCCTGTAGGGACATGAAACTTATTTTTGGCTCTGTCCTGGAAGGAAAAGATGAGTGACAGGAGAAATTTCTACTTGCTTTTGGTTGCTCTAGGTTAAAGTTTAGTTGCCCTAAGTTAAGTAAAATTTGCAGTCTCTTATTACTGTGCAGTATTCCCGTTGCATGTCAGTGGTAGCAAAACATTTTCATCGTTAGGGTTATAATACATAAAAATTCACTCAGAAGTGAAAAGTCAAGTGAAAAGTAAAACTGTATGGGCCAGCTCCTTATAAAACCTAATAGGCCAACAGAAGAGTGTAAAACTAAATCCACAGTTTTATAAGAAGCCAAGGTCTTGTGAGAATGAAATGTTTATAAAGGGTATATAAATCCCCCAGATAATATCCTGATTCCAAATTTAGGCTTGAGATCCCAGAGCTCTTGTAGGTGTGGTGAAATCTGGTCTGGGAGGCTCGTTTCAGCTGGATGAGTAATGGACATGTTAATGTTACCCTTGATCAAGGTGAAGAAAGTCATGGGGAGTGTCTTCCCCTGACCTAGCTCTGCCCCAGATGACGCTCATGGGCAGCAAAAGGGAGAGAGAAGCCAATGTCTGAATCTTTTGGAAAGTTTCCTTTAGATCATGTTTCTGAATATTGGTGTGTGCAGTGCTCAAGTACTGGCTGATTGTTCTCCTGTTAATATTCAGTGAAACTGAATTAGGGCCAGATGTAGCCCTTGGTCAAGTTAAATTTGGCCTTGTCTGGACTCTTAGGTAAATAAGTATGATAGCAACAAGCATTGCAAGTCACAGCTTGGCTTTTTTTCTTTTTCCTTTCTTCTTTTTTTTTTTTTTCCTCCCCCGCCCCCCATTTGTGTGTATGCCAACAGACTGGGGAATAAATAAATGAAAGGGTTTTTCAAAGCTCTGTTCAACTGAAAAAAAACCAACAAACCAACAATGCTTGGCTAGCCATTTTTTTCATAAGATGCTCTGTAACATGTTTCCTTTCTTCTGTCTTGTTTAGCTAAACAAAGTAGAATGAAACATACAGTGACCAGTCAGATACAGTAACATAATTTAATTTTCAATGGAAATGCTTTTAGACTGAAACTGTTTTTTATAAGTGTGCATTGGTACCAGGTCAATGACTTAAATCTTTCTGCAGTAAGTTTTGAATCAGTTTGCATTTTGAATGACTTCTCTGTAGTAAGTCTTGATTTGTGCTGACATAATCCAGAAGAAAATCAAACCCTGATGCACAGATATTTAAAGAAAATGGATAAAAGTGAATGAAAAAAAACCCTCATAAATTCAAGCGAAGTATGTGATTTCTTCTCTACCTGTACAATAGATTTGTACAGATTTTGGTAGCAGGGGGCTACAGGGGTGGCTTCTGTGGCAAGCTGTTGGAAGCTTCCCCCATATCTGACAAAGCCATTGACAGATGGCTCTAAGATGGACCTGCCACTGGCCAAGGCCAAGCCCATCAGAGATGGGGGTAGCGCCTCTGGGATGGTGTGTTTAAGAGGGGAAGCATTTATTGTGCAGGAGCAATTGTAGCCAAAGAAAGGAGTGAGAGTATGAGAGAAACAGCCCTGCAGACACCAAGGTCAGTGCAGAAGGAGGGGGAGGAGGTGCACCATGAGCTGGAGCAGAGATTCCCCTGCAGCCGGTGGGGAAGCAGGCTCTGTGCCTGCAGGAGGGCATGTCGGTCCATGGGGATGCAGAGATCCACCTGCAGCCCAAGGAGGACCCCATGCCAGAGCAGATGGGTGCCCAAAGGAGGCTGTGACACTGTGGGAAGCCCATGCTGGAGCAGGGTCCTGGCGGGACCTGTGGATCTGTGGAGAGAGGAGCCCACTCTGGAGCAGGTTTGCTGGCAGGACCTGGGATCCTGGGGGCAACACACACTGGAGCAGGCTATTCCTGAAGAACTGCACCCTGTGGAAGGGACCAACACTGGAGCAGTTAATGAAGAACTGCAGCCATGGGAAGGACCCACCTTGGAGAAGTCTGTGGAGAGCTGTCTCCCGCGGGAGAGACCCCACACCAGAGCAAGGGAAGAGTGTAACTGTCTCCCAAGACCCCATGCCAGACCAGGGGAAGAGTGTCACTGTTCCCCATGGGAGAGAACCCATGCTAGAGCAGGGGAAGAGTGTAACTATGTCCTGTGAGACAGACTCCATGCCAGAGGAGAGGAGTGTGAGGAGTCCTTCTCTTGGGGAGGAAGCAGCATCAGAAACAGCGTGCGATGAACTGACTGCAGTCCCAGTTCCCCATAACCCTGTGCAGCTGATGGAAAAGAGGTAATCAGGGGTAAAGTTGAGCCCAGAAAGTAGGGAGGGATGGAGAGAAGGTGTCTTTAGAGTTTTATTTCTCATTATTCTACTTGTATTTGACTGATGATTAATTACTTCCCCCCCCAGGTGAAGTGACTTTAGTTGGTGAGGAATTGCTCCTGTCCTTATCTCAACCCATGAGCCTTTTGCTATGTGTTTCTCTCCCCTGTCCAGCTCAGGAAGGGGAGTGACAGAGTGGCTTTGGTGGGCACCAGGCATTCAGCCACATCTGTGCACACTGGAAAGAGTACAAAGGGTCATGTTTGTCATCATAGCTGGAATTTATTTTGCATTCCATAAGGTCAGAGCCTCTAAAGAAAATTGTGATGGTAAGAGAGGCCAGGTGTGTAAACTTTGAAATCTTGCATCCAGATACAGGATGCAGCCTCCAAAGATGAGACATATTGTATACTCAATTAGCATGAACAGGGTAGACTCTTAATGTGTGTATTTTATGTCATTTCATCTGTAGTTATGTTCCTTTGCTGCTCTCACCTCAGAGTCCATAAAACATGGAGTGTGCATGTGTGCATGTCAGGCAGTGCAGCTGTGGTCTGTTGTGTAGGTTTGCCTGTATGAGGGATGTCAGCTCGCTTACAGGGCAGTAAAAGTCATGGCAGGCAATGGCACCTTCTGAAATGCTGTTAGCACTCTGTCCTGATACAGAAGCTGTGTTGCAAGTCTGTACTAGCTGTTTCTTCTGATCATATGCAGTGTTACGTATCACTTGAGCATGGATTTGTAGTATTCAAGAAAGCAGTGAGTGTCAGAGTGTTTCCTTTTCTCTGGCTTGCTTTGGCATCTCCATGAGTCATCTTTCACTTATCAACTGTTCTTTCTCTTTTCTATTTTTTCAGGTGCTGAAAAAAAATCCTGCGTCTCATTTTTTTTCTTTCAGTTGTTTACATAGAAGTCATGTTTTGTGAGAGATATTATTAGTGCTTCTTACAAATCTAAAAAAGAGGCGTAACTTTTGGTAGGAAAACTGTTTTGACATCTTCAAAGGTTGTAATGAATGTCAGTGTAAGGGTGAGAGACAGTTGGGGTGCTGTTGCATAACTGAGTGACTGAAAAGTTCACAGAGGATGGTAATACCCTTTATTATGTTAGAAAAATAGTCTGAACTTGAGGCACAGAGATTTTTGAAGATCTAGGCAAGGTGGAAATTCACTCTTCTAAGGGACAAAGGAGAGAGGGTAAAACTTCTAAAATGAAGTTAAAGATGAACAAGGACACATTTCTCTAGTCATATCATTGTAAGAGTAATACAGTATCAAACACAAAGCTGTCAGACTGCTTCATCCATGTTTTAGAAACGTGTACAAAAAGTGCCCTTCAGGGAACAGATAAGCTTTCTTAGCAAGGAGTGTGCTGATATTATGTCATTGCTTTGGCTGTTTGCTTATGGAGGAGAAGTTGGCAGAAAGTTGAACTGAGTTGCTGCAGTTTTCTTGACAACAGGATGGCACTTGGGTGCTGGTGGGAGATGAGATCCCTCAGAGGCCTGGGCACCCTTTAGACAAAGTCTGAAATCAGAATTCCCCTTTCTTTTCTCCTGCCTCAGATGGTCCATATTACTTGTGACCTGCCTTCACAATGCATGAGCTTCAAGTGCATGGCCATGAGACAGGGCAGGGTCTGATCGGCTGTATCCAAGCAAGGATGATATTGAGGTTGTTCTGGATTCACAGAGATAACACAAGAGTCTCTATTCTGCTGGGATTTTAAAATTTATTTTATTTTGTGTTGCTTTTGGTTTTATTTCCTATGCAGAGCAGTAACTTCAGGAGCAGCACAGACATTCTCAGATCTTTTCAATCACTTTGGTGTTATCCTGTATTTCCTCCAGATGTCTCAGGCCTCAAACTTTCTGGAGTGTGATATTCTGGAGACTTGAAATGATGACAGAAATTAAGACTGCCTGTTGCATAGGAGGTAGATGAATAATGGCTTTCAGTTTTATAACCTGCACTTTTAGGATGCTTTCTTGAGGTGTTAAATAAACTGCTTGACAAAACCAGAAAACAGGAAAAAAGAAATCTTTACAGAAAGACCTCACTGGACCTTGGCAGCACACTGGGCACCAGAGCTAAGCTGGTGGTTCTGGAAGGAAAATGTCAATGCTAGTAGGAAAGGCAAATAAAAGGCTTTATTCTGAAAGCGACTTCTCTGAGTGCTTGAGGTGAAAAATGTTTGTTAAAGATGGGATTGAGCCCTGAATTCCTATTCTTTTTCCATTCCGATTAGATATTTATTCTTGGGTCTATTTGATGAGGTTTTATGTGACCTAGAGGTTGATTTATATATGAAAGCAGACTTGGCTGTATTCTGGATTAGTATGCAGCCAGGACTTAGGCCTTTTTGTATTCCAGTTCACTTCTTTTCTTTTGGGGTATAGAGTATTTCAGTAAAGTATACAGTGACCTTGTAACGTTTTCTGAGTTGTCAGAGGAGAAGAGGATTGAGCCTGCTTTACAACTACTTTTCCAAACCAGAATTCCAGACTTGGAGGTTGCCAAATGCAGTATGCCCACAGAGATCTTAAAAACTAAGCATCACAATTTACAAAAATAATTTTTAACCTTTCCCAAATTATGTGCATGTAAACGTAGAAAACTTGGAAAGCTTTGGCAGAATTAGTTCCATGGAGTTTATTGCTTTGATATTCCAGGACAGATAAACAGGCACGCTGAAAAATCACCTGTGCTTTGAAAAAGCAAAGCTGAGAGCTTCTTTGTGCACTGCGTTTTTGAACAGTCAGCATGTTTAGACATGCTGCTAAAGAACAAGTTTCAAGGACTGGCAGTTCTTAAATAGACAAATAAGGGTTTGTGCATTCTGCCTGGTTTAAGAAAATGCCATCACTTGCTGTGTTGCCACTCCCTCTCCAGCAAAACTCCCGAGATCTTAAGAAATCAGGTGAGAGCAAAACATGCTGAACTGATTCCATAACATAATAAAAATAAGTCACAGTGGAGCTATAACAGTGGAATTATCTATTGCATAGACTATTATGCAGAACGTGTTATGGGAAAAGAGTAACTGTGAGGGAGGCTTCCATTTTTCAACTTTGAATCCTATTTTTTAGGGAGAAAAATGAGAGATGGTCCTGTGAAACCTATGCACTGTACTTTGGTGGGAAAGAGAGAATGGCTTACTCTGATATTTCAGTTCCTATTTTTGATTTTATTTTTTTTTTCCCCACAGTCAGCTTCTTATCACTGCGATGGAAGGTACAGAGCAGGCTTGTCAATCTTGCCTTGGGTATTCATTTGTGTCTGAACAGGGAGGGTGAAAAAGACTTAACCATGGTTTAAAAAACATTCTGTCCTTGCTTGTAACGGGCAGAAGCTGGCCCTAAATCTAGGGTGGCAGGGAATCTGGCCCTCTCAGTCTAGATCATTTCACAATTTCCTGTTATCTTCTTCCCCCTTAGAAACTTCTTGGCAAAGGCACATACCTGGTGCGTGTTGATTGATCACATTTTATTTTACAGTCATTCATCACTGTCAGATTTGTCTTGCTGTCTTTGCTTTAAAGATCCAGTCTAATTTAAGTATTTAGGATCTGACTCATCAGCTTTGATTTCTTTGCCCTTTTTTTGCACAGTTGTAGAGCATAGTTGCCACTTCACATAATTTACTTTGGCAGAATGATTCCTGCATGTCACTGCTGTGAATCAGACCTTTTGCTTCTGAGCCATGAACACACCGTTCAGCTGCAGTCAGCTGTGATTGTGTGTACTTCTCTTCACGAACTCACTGCAAAGACCCAGAGCCCCAGAGGGGTGTTAAAGGCAGGAATTCATCACAGCACCCCCACAAATGCATCCCACAATTGTTATCATTGACTCACTACTTCTTGGGAGCACAAAAACTGGAACTTTTAAGTACCACACATAGAACTTGATTTTTTTGTTTGTTTTGTTTTGTTTCACAGTCCTGATGTCCTATCATTTTGTAGCTAGTTAGGATATGGCTTTGGGTTTTATTTAAATGGAAAGTATCAAAATCCCTTGGGGGGAAAAAGATCCAGAAGTACAAACAGAAAAATAATCGGTGTTTCTATTTTTGTTCTATCTTTAAACATTTTGTGATTTGTCATCCACTTTGATTTTATTGCCTCATTCTCTCTAAGTGCTGGGACTTTTCCATCACTACACATGTTTATGGGAGCGAGTCTATTTCAAACAGTTGTACAAAGCAAATCCACTTTTCAGTTTAGAAAGTACAAGTTTGTCTTGTTTTTGTCACAATCCCAAAGTCAACAATAATGGGAGGAGGTTATCTGGAATGTAGATTTTCGGGGATTTTGAGCCATACTTCTGGTGACAGCTCAAAAATCATAAAGGGTCTGGTGGAAGAGGTTTTTTTCTGTTACCACTTACATCATTTTCCTTCCCAAGTGAGAGGCAAGATATGACAAGTTGTACTACTTCCTTCATTACCAAGTTGAATCAGCTCAAAACCCACCTTCCTACTGTGTGCCCAGCACTGGAGTGTGAAAAGTTCACCTCCTTTACTCACCATAAACTCTTATTTAGATTTAAGATAATTAAGTATAATCTGTAATTATCTACTTGAGTTACGTTGAAAATTAAAATGCTATGTGCTGTGAGGGTGCAGAATATATGGTAATAGAAAAGTTTACTACCAAATGAAGGTGGGTTTAAAATCAGTAGTGCAGGAGGTCCTTTTTGTCTGGTCATAATGTTCCCACAATCCCTAGTTAAAAGAACTAACAATAAGATTGATTTTAAAGTCCTTTTCTGCACCTGGTACAATTACCACACTGAAAGATTCAATTAATATTCTTTGGTAAAATATACAGGGCAGTTTTTCAAGCCTAGATGCTCGTTTATATTTAAAAAGTTAGACCCTGCTGCTGACCACCTGCTGACCCAGTTAGACCAGTCTGACTCCCTGCATTTGTTCCCCGAGCTTCTGCTGTTGGCCTGGTTGAGTGCTTTGCTGCAGTCACTGCTACTGCCTGTCTGTCCCCTCCGGTGAGAATGTAGCTCGGGGGGAGGAAGTGAAAGGAAATGGCACATTATCACAAGCAAATAATGCTGAATTTTTGCTGCTCTGTCCAGTGGTTTGTCCCATAACTCATCTTGAAGTGCAACCAAACAACTGACTGCTACTGTTTGAGAGCTGAAAAGTGGACTTCTCAAAGTGCTTTGAAGGAAAGCATAGGGGAAATTTATTCCTAGTTCTTGTATAGAGAGAGGAAGAGGGAATTCTTGGAGAAGTGTCCTTCATCGTTACTTCGATCAAAGTCTTTAAGGTTTTTTTGGTCTGTTTAATTACTTTGCCATTTTGCACCTAAAGAGGCATGACTGGGAGATTGCTGTCCTGCAGGAGTATGTTCAGTTTCTGTTTGTGCAAGAGTATTGATTCCTGCTGGGAGCTTTCCCAAGTTTGTCTGACAGAGGCAGAAGAATGCTCCTCTGTTTGTTTGCTAGGTGATTTCCTGGCAGCGGTGTCATTAGGGTGGTATGAAAACGTACTAGTTACAAGGAGCTGTTGGTGCTGAACCTTTGCAAAAGTGCTGCTTTTGTCCAGGTCACAGAAGTGATGGGGCATAAACACCAGTTCTAGTTTGAGCTTCTGTTGCTCTCCTCTGCCTATTTTGTCAAATCGAGTGGGATATAAATAAATACTGCAGTGAGCTATTACATATTTCCCTCTCACCTTGGCTTGCTCTGGGAAGGATGGATTCCAGTATTGGCACTCACAGTGGCTGGCATGAAGGAGGAGCTACCTCCTACTCAAGGGACCTCTCCGGCTGACCAGCCAGTCCCTTGCAGTCTGACAGCACAAGGCTCTGCTTCTGGGTGGGCATCATCTTGCCCTGTTCAAAAAAATACCCATCCTCATTTTTGTTTTGGCATCCTGAATTATGAGTAATAGTTGGGAAGAATATGATCCATTTTCAGTTTGAATGCAAAAATGCAAGTACCGCTTTTTAATGTAGTGAGAAGTTATGCTTGCATGGGAGAAAATACCCTTTTGAAAATCCAAGAATCCAATGTTAGACCTTGTTCTCCAAGTTTCATATTTCACTTGCTCTTCAACTATTTGTAGGTGTCTTCTGATTGAAGACCTGGACATATATATGCCCACCTGGCTCTAGTAAGGTTTTTTTCAACACTCAGTTAGAAAGAGAATTTCAGGTTTTCATTCTGAAGTTTGAACATATCCATCTTGTTCTCTCAGAAGACAAAAAGACTAACAAGATGCCAGAAAGTTGTGGGCTTTATCATTCTTTCCAATAGTGTTACTGACGAATATCTCAGTTAGTGCTTCAAATGATCCTTTATGTGTAATCTTTTGCCTGAGAGAGGTTCTGTATTCAAAGAAAGGCAGTTCATCATTACTTATAAAATTTTATTAATTTGTAGTGTTGTATGAAATAATTTGAAAGTTGGTAGCTGAATATTTCTTTGGATTCTCTCTTACAAATTTCCAGAGAAATTTCAAGTTACATTCTCTGAAATCAGCAATGCCCTGAGAAGAACAAGGCATGAGAAAAAAATCCCTAAATAAAAAACTAAGAAAGCAC
Organism: Dendrocincla fuliginosa; assembly: GCA_035047845.1. NCBI lineage: Eukaryota > Metazoa > Chordata > Aves > Passeriformes > Dendrocolaptidae > Dendrocincla > Dendrocincla fuliginosa. The sequence goes on from JAWWMO010000174.1 coordinate 10,881,823, forward strand.
TATTTTTCCTAGCAAAAGCGGGGAGAAAGTCCTGAGGAATAAAACCAGTGCTGTGTGTGTTTGTGTGGGCTCACCAAACTCCAGTGTCACTGTGAAATGACAGGATCTCATGAACAGGAGCCTGGAAAGACCCACTGCCTTTTTGTCAGCATGTTCCTTGCTCTTTTTTCAGTAAATGGGCTCCCACACAAGAGCATGTTGCAGTGGGAAATTCCCTGGATCAGTGAGCCAAAAACTGTCTTATTACTCTGTACGTGTTGGTTTACGCAGAGCAGATGGGATTTGCAAAACTGAAAGATCCCTGAGCAGCTTCTTCCAACTTGTCTTTCCCCAGGAGAGAATGATCTGTGGGGTCACTCCTGACACTTCAGGAAAGCTAAAATAGCGCTGCAGAGTCTGAGCTGCTTAGCTCAGAGGTCAGAGCAGGGCAGTGGGAATTAGGAGTTCTGTAACTCTTTCAAGGCTAGTCACTTAACCACCCTCCAGTCACCCTTAATGCCTGCTCTGAAATGCAACTTAAGATTATTATTAGTGTGTGAAAAGTGTGTTGATCATGAATGCAAAACTCCTTAATAAATGTACATTCTTATTATCCACCTGCACTCTGATTTCCAAAGTATGTATAAAAGCAGCTCTTTATCCACCATTCTGGCTGTCTCCTGATCTTCAAAGATGTCTCATCTGGTTGTAGGAGTTGTCTGCACTCATTTTTCCTCTTTTCTGGAGCTGATGTTCAGCAATGGGAGCAGGAAGGAGCTGTGCTTTTGCTCAACTGCATCTAAAGGCCAGGTCTCCTGTTTTGGTACTAATTTTGTATTGCTCACTTTCAGAGTGGTTTCAAGGAATTAAATTCTCCCTCTTCTATATACACCCAAAAGTGTTAGCTCCCATGTTTTGCAGGTAGAAGATTGGTGTCTTGTCCAAAATTAGAGACTTTCTGACTTTTGGGTCAGATATAGAGTGAGGACTCAGGCATTTATGGCACCAAGAACCACTCCTTCTGTATCCCTACAGGTTATTATTCAAGCCTTACCAGAGGCCTCACAAAGAGGGCAGGAATTAATATTTTTTTCATCTTTTGCTTTGTGATGACTAGGTTGCAAGTTATCTCAAAGCAAGTGCCTCTGTTCTCTTCTTGGTTCAGCTGAGATACAACTCCACTGATATCCACACATGTTCACTGGAACTGATGAAAGGAGATGCCTATTGACACTAGGCTTTATTAGAGAAAACAATATGAATACATACATTGGTCCATGAGAATCATATCTTTATTTGAGAGCAGGCCTGGAGAATTACAATTTTTGTAAATTACAAGTTTTTTCTATGTTTGGGTGAGAAAAAGGGAAACTGGAGAGAGGAGACCAAATCAGAATGTAAAGATCAGTTGTGTTTACAGTTCAAAATTCTTCTGAGTGTGACTGATCAGTTTTCTCCTACTGTAATTCTGCCAATTTCTGAGGGAACAAATCACATCAGCAAAGCTAAGCATGGTTTAGAGAGCTGGAAACCACCTCTTGGGTTCTGTCTGCTCTTCTCACTGTGCAGTAACAAGTCCCAGCAGGAAGGTTGCTTCAGGATTTGTGACCTGTTTAGAAGACTTTTTGGGCTGCTTGGCTCTTTGAGACTGCAGTGCGCTGCTGACCTGCCAGTGGTTTGCAGGATGCTCACCTCGGGCTGCGTGCTGGAAGAGTGGCCTTGGAGAGGGAATCAGAGCAACTTATTGCAGTGTCTTTTGTGAAATGCTGATATTCTCAAAGAAATGGCATCACCCAGAATGAAGGTGTTGTCCAGTGAACTTGTTAAGAAAGCTAAACTTGATTCCGTAATCTTTATTTATGCAGTCTATACACAATATTTGTAAGGTTTCTATAATGATCTTTGTAAGGGGCTGTACTGTATCATTGTGCATGTAGAAAACTTCAATAAAAGCATTTTGCTTTGTATGGAAGGTTGCGAGTTACTTAATTATTCATCTTTGTCCAGTAATACTGGTTTTAAAATCTGTGGAACTATTGTGCCTTCAAGAGAATAGTCTTCTTAACTGAAGTAGGTTTCTTGGAGAAGAATCATTTTGTTATCCACTGCTCAGCCCTTGGACTTTTTTTTTTTTCTTTAATTCTGTTTCTTGCCAGTGTCCTTTAGAGGATGGACAAAGCCTTGTTGCTCTTTGTTGTTGAATGAGTCCTATAGCTTCTCTCTGGATGACTTACAGTGTGATGCCACATGAATCAGAATCTTTTTCTTAACTGTGGTATCTCAAGTACTTGACAGCACACACCTCCAGAAGGCCTGTGGCTCTGCAGCCCCAGGCTTGCACAGTGGAAGTGAGTGGGAGTTTTGTTACTGAATTTGGGGGTTTCAAGATCAAGCCTTAATTGTAGTTACCTTGTTGGGCACCTGGGGTTTAAAAGAATGGCACATGTCTCTTAAGAAATGTTTTGCAACTTCTGCGGGTTTTGCAAATCATGATTTTCCCCTTTTCCTCTTCTGCTGATGAGTCACCAAACCTTTTCCTGACAGTTGAAAAAACTGAGAAGATATTTCCTAGATTGTAAAGAGATAAAGGACTATGCCCTGTGGTATTTTCTGTACAATGAGTCAAAGGCAGAAGGAGGATTCTGTGATTGTCAGCATGTCCTTCACCTCTGCTATCCCATTTTCCTGACTTTACTCCAGTCATTTTGTATTTTATTCTTGCTATTGTCAATACAGGTTAGACTCTAATAAATAAGTTGTAACATGCTAAAGCATTTTGCATGGCCTTTTCTGTCCTTATCCCCTAGCTGAATCCTGACAGGGGATTTAGACAAAATGCAGCTTTTCAGGCTGCAGTGGAGGCTTTAGCCTTTAGATACACTTCCACCAGGTGATGCCTGTTTTCTTGAGAGAACTGTCAGTGCAGCTTTGGGGCAGGCCTGCACGACATAAAAGAATAGCAGAATGTGACCTAAGAAAAAGGAGTGTTAGGAGTAATATAAAAATTTGGGATTATGGTATTAAACTGAAGAGACTGTAGTAGACAGAGAGAAATAATGAATAATCAGGGTGCCCCATCAAGCCTGGAAATGCTGATTTAGGTTTCATCTTCAGGCACTGTAAAGGTATGTCAGCCAAGGTAATTCCAGGTAATCCTCTACAAACTCTGTGTTGCAACAGCCAGTCAAACCCACTCATCATCTGTCACCTGCTTTTGATCTTCTGAGATCTCTTAAGATACCTGTCTGCAGCTGTATAGAGTAGCAGGAAATTTAACTTCTAGGATGAAAAGAGCATATTCTGACATGCATCCTTTCTGTCTTGAAATGAAGCTTTAGGCAGCTGTTGCAGGAGTATTTGCCATTGTCTTTGACGTGAGATATCTCTTTTCCTATAGGCATATTTATTTTTCAAAACAGTGAATAAACAGAAGTGTCCAAGCAGTGTAACTTCTGTGCCAAGTAGACTTGCTTGTCATAGACCTACAAAAAAAGGGATGAGTTCCCTTTTGTGATAATTTTATTCCTTTTTTTCTGACCAGAACTTTTTTCCTTCGTGATACTTCTGAGCTTTGCTTGTGAAATATCCACTGTAGGAAACTGGGATGAAATCTAATAATTTGGCTTAGGGTTGTGTTTGAAGGAGAAGAAAATATCTCCTGTGTCAAAGCAAATTTTTCAGAAATCACCACAGTGCTCTGGATTTTCGGATTAACGCACAGAACTTGGCACCTCTGCCTGTAGGTATTGGCTGGCTGTTGGGAAGAAAACAATATAGCAGCAGGGATCTTCTGAATCTCCTCTCCCTTTGTTGTAGTGGAGATATTTGCTCCCGTGACTTCTTTTGGTCAAACAGTTCTTTCATCTGGATCTTGTGTGTACAGGACAGTTTATAAAAAAACTAGCTTGTTGTCGCAGAACATCAACTTAATTGTATATGCAAGGCATTACTTATGGGTCTTTCTTCTTCCTTGTGTGCACTTTGGAACAGAAAGTTTGCCAAGGCAAAATATTAAAGGAGTTGTGATTATTTCTGCTATGGTTTGTACGTATGGATTTTGGCAGTGCAGCAACCACCTTTTTTTGACATAGTTTTGGCCTAATTTTCCTACTACTGGCTCATCAGTGATGAGCCAACTGATTAATGCATTGTTTAATTTCATCCTTTTGTTCTTAGAAGTCTTTGCAACAATGTCCAAAATCATAGTAACAATAGCTGATTTTGCAAAGCATAGCAAGAATTTGTTCCAAGGATTTTTTTCCAGGGTAACAGTGAGATCTTTCTATACAGTTTATATTCTTCAACAGATAGTGTGCACAGATTAATATGTTTTCTCAGTTTGTAATATTCTTTTGATAAGAAATTACTTCTGTTTGATAAGGAGAATTTAATCTGTTGACCACAGCATCAGACCAAAGACAAATCAGGTCTTTTGCTATTTTATTTAATTGACTGTATATATCAGGGATTTCAAATGCTGAGGCTAAAATACTGCAATGTCTGACCATGGCACTGCTTTGCTTCAGATATTACGAATTGAAAACTGACATCTTTTCAAAATCAGTTTGCTCACTGTAACCAGGGACTAAACTATGCTCCTTGTAGGTCAGTATTTCCTAGTTTTGTTGCAGTGGGGCAAGAGGGACTCCTTAGTCTGGGAGGTCAGGGAGTTGCTCAGCTGGAGGTGGTGGGTGCCTTCAAGGCCATGGTTTGCTATGGGAATATGAGAATCTCAGCCCTTAACTCTGTGGCTGAATGGTCACTGGTGCCTTCGTGATGCTTTGGAGTTATCTTGCAGTGTGGAGACCTGAAACTAGGAGAAATCTGGCAAAGAACTCAGTTTCCCCAAGGACTTGATTTTTTTTTTTTTTTCCTGCTTCTAGGTGTCAGTCAGCCACTCCGCCACCTCTTTTGTCCCCACGAAGAAGCCCTGCCTACCCCCTCAGTGATAGTGAGGACTCTTCCCGCTCTTCTCAGCTCACCAAAGTCTCCAACTCCAGACAGTGCCTCAAGGACTGGAACAGCCGCACATCTACGCTGCAAAGCACCTCCACAAGCCCATCGGACACAGACTCCTCAAGCCACCCTCTCAAAGCCATCAGTGTGAGTGCTTTGGATAAAAGGCTGTCTGTGTCCAAGGTTGACCAAAAGGAGAGTCCAAATGAGGCTCAAGATGAGGAAGCAATAGGGAGCCATCCACTCGCCCGGAGCACTCTGTCCTTGGGCACTGCCACCAACTTGAGGACCCTCTCCATTAGCAGGGTGAGCGTCCGCTCCCAGGCGCTGGACATCAGGCAGAAGATCACAGAATGGGAATGCCGCCGGGAGCTGTCCCCCAGGACGAGTGTGTGTCTGGACAAGAGGGATGCTGGGGAGAGGTCAGGCAGTGAGAGCTGCCCCAGTGTGCTGACCTCTCCCTGCAGCGACAAGACGTTTGATTTCAAAGGGCTCAGAAGAATGAGCCGAACGTTTTCCGAGTGTTCTTACCCGGAAACAGAGGAGGAGGAGCTGCTGGACAGGGATTCCTGCCATCGGTTTGAAAAGAGACCAGGCAGGAGCGAGCCTCCTTCCGCCACTTTCCTTAAGGGCCATGTGAGGAAAGAGTCCTCTGCCGTGCTCAACAGAATACAGAAGATCGAGCAGGCTCTGAAGGAGCAGTCTGGCAGAGGGCTCCCCCAGTTACCCAGTAGCTGCTACAGTGTTGACAAAGGGAAGAAAAAGGCTGTGACTCTGAGTACTGTGGAGGGACTGAGTGAAACCATAAGTGATAGCAAAGGAGGGAGTGTTATTTCGGGGAGTGAACCAGAAACACCTACCGAGGCTGAGAAAGGCAGTAAAACAAAACAGGGGGTTACTTCGAACTCAGCTGACCCTAAACTGCCCCTCGAAAGCCCGGCCAACAGCGCGGTGAATCCTGTCCCCAAGCCCAAACGCACCTTTGAATATGAAGCAGACAAAACCCACAAAAATAAACCAAGCAATGGCCTACCTCCATCTCCCACACCTTCTGCTCCTCCTCCCCTCCCGTCCACTCCAGCACCCCCTGTGACCAGAAGGCAGAAGAAAGAGTCGCGCTTCCACAGAAAATCCCAGAATAGGTAAAAGTCAAGGACATGTCTTGTGCTCAGTTCTCCAAATAAATAAATAAATGTGCTGTGTTTTTGTATAACAGTGCTTTAAATTCTCCTTCTAATGCAGTTATGTTTTTGACATAAGAAAAGCTAGGAGTTGTGTGCAAGAGAAGTGTTTTTTTTTCTGCTGGACTGCAGAGATGGGATGCACTGGTACCATACCTTTACATGGCTACAGTTTTGGAGTTCTACAACCTGCATTTCCTTGTTCTATCAGAAAGGCTCTAGGTTATCTAGTACTAAAGGTTATCTAGTTAACTTTGGCACAAATGTCCTTAATTGTGATTTTTAATGGACCATAATTTCATTATTGTCTTGTAGTGGGATCCAAGCTGATCTGTCACAGGCTTTTCTTCCCGTTCACTGCAAAACGCACCTGCATAGGTTTTCTGTTTCTAAAGTTCATTACTACAGCAGTTGTGTCAGTTTTATGCAGTGCTGGTGATTTTATTTATTTCAGAGCCTAGGAACGTTATCCTGAGTTACTATCAACAGCTGTAGAGGATTAATGCTGAGAAAACTGTTTGAGCACAGAAAGACCTTTATGTCCTTCCTGAGTTAATGATGGGCAGAGTGTATGGCTACATTTCCCCAGCAATCTGTGGAGCTTGGCTTGTTTTCATCACATGGTTCATCTTGAGTTTTGGACATGGTAAAACTCATTCTGTGCACCATGTAGCACCTTGTAGGCATAGTTGTTGCTAAGGATTCATAGTACAGCATTTTTAACAAGTTCACATATCTGTGCATGTGTATGACAGACACACCCCCTTGATATTTAGGGATGAGATTTGCAAGTAACTGCTGAACAGCATCTCAGATGTACACTGTCAGTTCAGTCTCTGGTGCTTGATGTTGGCTCAATGAATGAAAAGTTTATGTCAGCGCAACCTGACCTGAAGTATGCTGGGGCAGGAAAAGGAAAAGAGGAACCTTTGGATTCTGCTCTGCTCTTTTAAGACACGCCTGCTTTTGAAATGAATCCAACAGCTCTGCTGAGATGCGTTGTCTCCCTGAGAAAGGCAGAGGGGGGAAGATGTGGAAAGTCAAACTCTGATTAGCTGTGCTTATCTTTGAGTTCTGGCAATAATTTGAGAGGGAGTAAATTTAGTTTTTAACAAGAATTTGTGAAGCAAAGGTTACCTTATCTTGTTCATCACAGCATTTGCAATGTACAGAAGATTAAAAATAATTTTTAAATTTTCTGGTATAACTGATAGCCCTTATTGGGAAATTAAGGGGCAGTCATCTAAGAATCACGGTATTTTCTCACAATGATTTTTTTTGAGATGAAGTTTTGAAGTTTCTTTTAAGGAGAGGTGCCTGATGTTCGGCAGGTTCAGTCTCTTGTCATAGCACAGTTCGACAACCGCACAGTTCAGCCAAGGACCTTCAGGCCTGGGTAGGGATAGGAGATACGAACTGAAAAGCATTACTTATCAGTTTAAATTGTGATTAGCAGAGTATAAATTGTAGGATTTACAATGTTATCCTGTGTACCTGATGATTCTTGCAAATCAGTTTGTTTTACAGTGTAGGTATACATTTCTTTGTAACAGCTTTACCCTGCTGTTGTTTAGTGATTGCTCTGGACTCAGCTCTGATTATTCATGATCTAAATAACTTTAAAACAATCTCCCAAACATCTCAGGTTTGTTGGCTGCTGTCAATGCTGGTGGAAATCCTTTATAAAATCTTAACCTTACTGTCTTTACTACTGACCTTCCTTTAGTTACAGAAAGGAGAACTCCAGGATTTACAAAGAACTTAAGACCGTACAAGTCATCTAAAAATGACAATATTTGGCTAATAGTAATTATTGAAATCTCTAAACTGTTCTCATTTTGAGAACAGACATAAGTCCTTGTGTCTACAGCTTGTAGCTGTGTGTTTCAGATTCAATATACATGTTTTGCACTCACTGGAATGTCATGAGAATGGACTGTGGGTATTTATTCTTCTAATATTTTGATTGAAATCTGTGATTTTATTTGTAGGGGCTAATTCAACATTCTAGTGAAATGAAGGGAGGTCTCTTATGTTTGTCTGCTAGCATGGAGACAGTCTGTGTTCAGAGGATCTGATGCCCACAGTAGGTTTAACACTTCAGATTGATGTGAGCTGGATGTTCCCTAGCAGTTGCAGATCCTCTGGCACACACAGCACAGGAGAGGGGTGTCACAGAATAGGTTTGGGACACAGACTGCAGCTGAGTATCAGTCCATAAAACCATTCCTGTGATCCTCTACAGTGTCACCACATCACACTGTTGCCTTGAAATTTATAGGAGTTGGATGTTTAACTATTTAGAAAATCTCATTTCATGCAGAGGTATTTCTTTAGTGTATAAATTTCCCTTATAACTGTGAGTAGGTGTGGAGGAGTAGGTGTCTGGATCTGAAAGGCATAGATTGTTTCTGCTGTGATCCTGAAGCATGTTACTTGGACCTGGATATTCTGAAGATTAGAGAAAGGAGAGAGGAGGCTCCTAAGCTTGATCCAGACTGTAAGTCTGCTCCAGCAGACAAATAGGAAATGCAGGGTCTGTATGATATCACTGTAGGGATAACCTGTAGGGATATGAGAGCCAATTCACAGGCTGAAGAACATCCCATGAGACTGTCACTGCCATGTGGATATGCTGTAACATGCTTTACTCCAGCTGGGAAGAAGAAGAATAGGGGTTGATAGCAGGATGACTTACTGTTAATCAAGTTTGGGTCTCAGTGAGTGAAGTATGGACATGACCACAGTCTCTGCAAGCCTTCCAGCACCACAGAACTTATGCTCTGACCTGAGCCTGCTTTTCTTACTGTTTCATCCTCAGCAATAAATCAATCCAGTGAATGCCAGCCCCTGTACAGCTGGCACTGTGAGTCAAGGACCTCCCACAGCTTCAGTATAGACACTGCCTGAGGGAACAAGTGCTGGGTAAACTGGAGAGCGGGGAAGACTCATGCTCTTCTTCCTCTTGAACTGCTCAGCAGCACCGGGCAGGTGTGGGTGGGAGGTGGTGAATCACCCCCCCTTCAAGTACCCAGGTGGGAGATACATTATATGGTTCATCTGACCCGGCTGGTCCTCATGTTCCTGCCAGAAAGGCCAAGCCTTCAGGCCCTGAGCCATCAGCCTGAATTCACCCCAGAGAGCATTAATTTCCTCAGTGCTTTGTCCTTTGCTGCCAGCGCTTGGCACAGGGCGTGCAAGGGAAATGGGTGACTTTCACACGAGTCTGCCTTTGGCATTTGCACACTGACCTCTGCGCAAGAGCATATCTGAAGGTTCGAGACGTGAGCAGTGTTGAACTAAGGGCTACATCTCCCAGAACAACCAGTGGAGGAATGTTTTTCAGAAATATGTCTTTCTTGAGGAGAGAGGGCCACATGCTTCTGGAGACCTTGGCAAGAGCAAAGCAATTTCTAATCTGAGAACTGTGCTGCTAACTTACTCTGTGAACTCTGAGTAATATCACATACTTTCCTGGCATTTTCTCCCTGTCTGCATAATGGGGATAACAATACTTTCAACCTCATAAAAGTGCCACGAATGGCTTTACTAGAGGCTGTTGTGAGCACAGGACTTAGGGTCCTCTAAATGTTAGTCCTTAAAGCATGATATGTGATTTTTTGTTGTTGTTGTCGTTCATTTTATGTATATTTTTTAGCAAACACTCATCTAAATGTTTGAATAATTTTCTATTATATTTACTAATTACTTATTGTTTTAAACTTCAGAAAATCCTTTGAGTTTGAGGATGCCTCAAGCCTGCAATCCCTGTACCCTTCCTCCCCGACTGAAAATGGGACTGAGAGCCAGCATAAGTTTGGATCCAAGAGCACTTTAGAAGAAAATGCCTATGAAGACATTGTAGGTAAGAAGCTGCTGCAGTACACGGGCTCCCAGCGGGATGTTGAGTGGTTGTGGGCAGGCCGTGTATTGTTGAACACATGCCCTTTGCAGGAGCATTCAGTGCTGTCAGTGAAGAGAGATTAAAGGGTGGGTAAATGGGTTTGATCCTTTGGTGCAAATGTAGCTCTCACTCTGCATGCAGGAAGTCTCGATTCTTTTAACCTTCATTGGGTACTATTGGAAGCAGATCGTTTGGTCAGCTCTTTTTGCCAATGCTTTTCAAGAACCAAATAATTCTTTTTATCAAGGCCTTCGCTTGAAGCCTTGAGTGGTGTAAAAATGCAAAGAACTGAACTTGAAACAGTGTTTACAGAGCTATCCAATAGCAAGATTAACCTCAGAGGCCTTGTGTGGTCAGCATGAGCTTCTCAGGACTCTGGTGTGGACTGCCCCAAAGCAGTTGTTTGTAGCACTGTTCCTGGTCTTCCCTAAGTCCCAGCTGCTGGTTAAAGAAGAATTAATTTCCTTTAGCTATACAACCATCAGGAATGCACAATAAAAAACACTGTTTTGATTAAGCTTCATAAGAAAAACATGTTTCTTTTGGTCTTAGAAGGAAATGTATGGCCTATGCATACATTCTTTTAACATCAAAAAAAAGTTGTTATAATTACTGAAAATTGGGCAGCCCTTCAGAGCACAGATTTTCCACACAAGTGATGACTATCCACATTGCTTTTAACTCTTTCAGTGTTATTACAGCAGATACAAAGGGGACTTCATTTTACTTTGAACAATGAATCTTTATATACTCAAAACTGGAGGGCTACCAAGATAGTCAGGGACCCTAGAGCACATTAGAGCACATGTCCTCTGAAGAGACACTGACAAGCTGGGCTTGTTTAGTCTGATGAAAAGTCGCTCTAGTAGTGCTTGCAAATGTTTGAAGGGCAAACAAAGATAATAGAACAAAACTCTTCTTGGTCATATCAGTTGATACAGGAAGGAACATTGGCCACAAATTGCAGCCTGAGGCTCTTTGTTGTACCCAAATTCTGTCTCTGTCTTGTCAGCTTCAGTGAAAACAGGAATTTACTTTTTCCATTTTCAGCTGTATTCTTCCTCTGTGCCATTCAAAGAAATGCTTTCAGAACAGAAGAAAATTCTCCTCCTCAGTGTCTGTTAGTAAAGATAAGAGCTTTCTAGATACTGAAAAGTTTTTCTCTGTGGAGAGCATCTTTGTATGATCATCAGCCTTTTCCACGACACCACTACACAATTCACACTTGAAAATGTACTGTGCTTTAGTTACAGTGCTCCTATTTTTCTCAAGATTTGTCAATGTGTTGCCAGATGTTAGGTGGTAACGCTTCTTTTCCTTGCTCTGGTTTGTTAAATATCAAAATAAAAAGTGCAGGAGTGGTAAGAAGCTTTCTTCAAATGAGAAGAAATCTTGGGTTCAGTAAAACAAAATCATAATGGGGTCTTCCAGCTCATGGGAACTATAAAGCAGCTCCCTGCAGACTATAATTTGGGCATTTTGGCAGGGCAGTGGGAAGAGAATGCAAAATTTCAGATCTGCGGACAAACACAGAACTTCATTGTTTTGTACTGCTTTTTAACAACCTCTTTCCAAACACTTCATTCAATACGGGCAGTGCAGGGGGAATACCAAATCAGTATAATTCTTATAAACTGTCAAGCATGATTAAAGACAGCCAAAGTGGTTTGATCTCCAGCTTTAAAGAAACTATCGTAGTTTTGTGTATTACATCTGCATAATTTATACCAGTAGTGCTAGACCCCAGTCTCTAAGTAGCACTTCTGTACTCATGCAAACCAGGTGTCTGTAAGAGTGAGTTTATTTTATAGATCTACATCTGCTTCAAAGCTACAAAGGACTTGTCACTGTGCTTTGGGTTTTCTTTGCAAACAGTTGCTCTAGAGGTGGTGGGTCTGTTTTCTATACCTTGTTGAATCTCCTCCCTCCCTAAAAGCTCGTAGGTAGTTAAAACATTGTTGCCGTAGTCATAAACTTAATAAAGTGGGTCATTTCCCCTTAGAATTAAAATTTGTAATGCTAGTAAATGCTAAAATACAAGAAAAGAAATTTGTGAATCCTGAGTAATGTTCTAAGCACTGTGAGACAGAATCGTAAAATTCAGGTTTGAAGGGACTCTGGAGTCAGCTGGTCCAATCTCTGCTCAAAGCAGGCTTAGTTTCAGCATTAGGTCAGGTTGCTTAGAACAACATCTGGTTGAGTTTTCCAAATACCGTAGGAGGATGGCTTTGCTGCCTCCCTGTGCAGCCTGCTCCACTTCTCACCCTCCACTGTGAAGGATCTTTTTTCTTGATGTCACTGCGAAGAAATTTTTCATTCTATTCAGTCTGAATTCTCCTTGTCGCTATTTGTGACTGTTGTCCTTCGTCCTTTCACCTACAAGAAGTGTCTGGTGCCACCTTTTCTATTCTAGGTAGTGGAAGACAGCAGATGGGTTACCCCCAGACTTTTCTAGGCTAAACAGTCCCAATTCTCTCAGCCTCTTCTCTTTCATGTTGTGCACTCCAGCTCCCAACCATCTTAGTAGCCTTGCCCTAGCCTATCTCCAGTCTGTCTCTTTGGTACTGTGAATACTCCCAGTGTGACCTTGCAAGGGCCAAATAGACGGGAATTCCCACTTTCCATGACTTGCTGGTACAGACCAAGGTGTTGTTGGCCTTCCTTGCCCTGGCATGCACCGGTTGCAAGGTTAGTCTTACCACTGTGTGGGATTGGATTTGTCTTTCCTAAACTTCCAGAAGTTCCTGCTGAGCTATTCCTTCAGTTTGCTGATGTCCCACAGCACAGAAGCCCAGCTCTCCTGTCTGTCACTGTGTCCCCTTGTCTGGTGACCCTCAGCAGGATATCCCTCCCTGATTGGAAAGCAGAGGAGAGCTGTGGGTAAGCTGTGAATTATCTATTTGAGGGTACCTTCTGAAAAGCATGCTTCATATTAGATATCTACAACTTACTCTGTGTGGGGTACTGAGTGCTTTAACTCAGACTAGTGTAGCTTCTAAGTACATAATTGCTAGGACTGGAGTCATTGCTTTTTTGGTTACTACCTGGCCTCCTCATGTGATGCATGCCCTTGCACTGTTTTCCTCTTTAATGACCAGGGCAACAATGAACTGTTGTGGCCAATTTATCGTATTTTGAGCGCTCACTTACAAAAAAACAAACAAAAAAACCCAACCCAAACCAACAACAACAACAAAAAAAAGTTTTAAAGTATTTTGAAACCAAACAAAAAATGATTGTGCTTTGAGATCCAGTGACATCATGAAACAGAAACGTTCTTTACTTTTGTAGTATTTTTGTAGACTTTAACAGATGAAATACCAGTGTGTTAAGTTTAAGACAGGTATTGGATGGGAATATAATGATCCATTCTGCTTTAAGCAGTAGTTTTATAAAGGGGTGCACATTCCTAATATAAATCGGAGCTGTATTCCATGTGCAAGGAACCATGTGGACTTCATTCATCTTCTGTACTAGCACTCACAGGAATGTGGCAGTCATAGTAAACTTAACATTGTTTTGCTTCTTGTGGTTTTGAATGAGCCTTTAATCAGACCAAAATTGATGTGGCTTTATGAATCCGGTTGGGGAAACCATGCTTGGCTTTGTGTGTAGTCAAGAAACTGTCACAGTATTAAGAGATGTCTGAGATGGTTGCTTCTGCTGTGTTTGTGGACAACAGCATTTCCTGTCATATGTACCATATGGTTTCAGTTGTTCAGTCTGTTCTCCTAAATGCAGTTGAGATGTTTAATACTGTTATTTAAGGTCTTGTGTCTCTGAGCCATTTTTCACCTGACATCTAGAAGAAAGCACTTGTTATGATGGTTATGAAAAAAAATTGCATGAATTAAGTGAAATCAAGATTAAGGGCATAATATTAAATTTAATTTCAGAAAGTCTAGTAAAACTAGATAAATTATAGTTTGTGAGGGAAATTGCACTCAATTCAGAAATCAAATGTAGTGGATGAAATCTTTGAAAAGGCAAGCCTTCTTACTCTCCAACTCCTGAGAGTGCTGGACACAGTAGAAGAGCTGGAGATTTCTTCCAAGAGGACACAATGGAGATATGTAGGGAACACCCTGCTCAACTGGGCTCTTTGTGTTGCATCATAGATTGAAAATGTTTAATGTCACACAGCTCCATTTGCCCTGTCCAAGCAAGAGCCATTTGCTTTTATAGCTGCCTGGCCCTCATTTAACACATTTTTTCCCCCAGAAGAATGAAAGTCATTAAAATGCTTTTCCTCCCCAAAGAGCTGTGTCTAACAGGGTTTCTTGCCTCTCTACTGTTTTTGAAGTCATAGATGGACTATTCAGAACATAGCCCAGATCTATGAGTATCAGCCTATTTGTCTTCTGATGAATATAGTTGCTTACTGGTGCAATAAGAATAGTTTGTGTAACAATGAGTTTAGTTAAGACACATATAATGCAGAGGAACCTTGCCCCAGTAAGCTTTCCATTCTGACTGGCTCATGTGCAAGACTGGTGCCTGCTCACTAAATTGCAATGGTCAAAAAAAGCTCTTAGAACTCTGTTAACTAACATGAAAGACAACCTTAATATATTAACCTCTTTTATAGACCCAGGAGCTCTTTTGAGTGCTCTTTAGGTGATGTGACAAAGGCATGGTAGGTGTTGGTGCCAAAACTTGCTGGAGCTGCTTGGTGGCAGGTCCCAGTGATCTGTAGACCACTAGACCGTGTGACTCTGCTTTAACCTTGCAGTTGATACAGTCAGCAGCATGGGGCTCCTTTGTTCATTTAATGCAGGTGTGTTTCCAGCTGACATTGTAGGATATACTGGGGAGGATGGAGTCCATCAAAGACCTGCTGTCTGAGGAAATGCTCTTCTCAAGGAGACCTGAGCAGCTGGAATGTGAACTTGGGCAGATGGATTGGCTGTCACAGAGACACAGATACCCTGGGCAAGAGAAGGATAGTCAAAAGTTCAGGCAACTGGCACAAATTGCTGTGAAAAAGTCTTTCTTCTGGGCAGTGATGTGGTTATTATGCAAAGATAAAAGTTGAAAAGTTTTGATTTTAAAGCTGGGATTCAACAGTTGAGTTGTGAAAGAACTCAGTCCTTTGGATCTGGTGTTTTTACCTTGTCTGTGGTGGCAGAAATCAGCTTGAAAGCTTGCCTTGAAACTCAATTCCATCTTCTCCTCATTTCTCCCTATCTCCACACCACAGTTTCTCTGTGGTCCATTGACGAGTCACACATTCTTGATAGGGATACAGACTTCTTGCCAGCTGAGAAATAAATGTACAGGGGCAGAGCTTGGACTCAGGCCCATCTTGGGCTGTATTTATGTCTGTTGAGAAATATTTGATGATGCCAGTCAGAACACTCTTCAGGAGTCTGTGAAGCTCTCATTGAGCTGAGCCAGATCACTTCAGATTGACCTTACACAAAAGTTAAATTGCGTAGGAAATCTGTCTGGAGGGGGGCACGTGAGAAAAGGAGGCAAACAGAAGAACTGAGACAGCTGAAGGAGAAGCATCTGCTGACAGCTACTGTGTCTGCTTTGGCAGCTAGAACTGAAGCAGTCTAGAAAGTAAAGCAATGCCTGAAAAACATTGCTATGGAATCTCTAAAAGCAGGATGAATTTCTGAATGGGATCTTGCTGGTGGCTTGTCTTTGGGAGTGTCCTGGGAGAAGCTGTCCCTCATGGGAAGGGGTTCTTATGCAGGTTTCTCCTCTCTGGACCTGTTCAGTGTCATAGTTAGGAGATTTTGAGCCCTTTCAATAGCTGAACCTTTCTCTAGAAAGATATTTTTTGCACCTTAAGAGAAGGTAGACTGACGATAGCAACTTAATCATTGTGCTTCTGTAGGAGCATATAATTGAATCTTGTTGCAACTGACACCAAAGGTGACTGAAAAGTGGAAAACTGTAGTTATAGGCAATTGGTTAACTGTTTCCATCTCTCAGTCTGAGTACCAATTCAGTTTGGGAGAATCATCTCCTTGTTTACTTCTGCGCTAAAACAGGACAGGTTGTAGTAGGCCTAGAAATGTTTGGGAGTTGTTTGTTTGTTTTCTTTTTTTTGGTTGGTTTTGGTTTTGAGTAATATCATGTCTTCATCACAAAATCATATATATCTTCTGTACAGTTTTCAGCTACTCAGGAAGCAAAATGTCCTTCTCTTGGTGTAGCCATTTCTTTTTGAAATTACTGAGGGTCAGGTTTTTGTTGTACATGGACAAATACAATCTCTTCCAGAGAGATGAGAACAGAGGAGTCTGGGTCTCGGAGCGATTTCCAGTGTGTCAGAACTCATAAAAGATAGAGCAATATGTCTCAACCCAGCATTATTAAGTGGAGTGTTAGGCAGCCTAACCCAGGTGGGTACCTGAGCAGTTAGAATAGGCAGATGTGGACCTACAAGCAAGATCCTGAGTGTGGAGGGAATGTCAGTGGCTTAACCTTCCCTGTAGAGTCCAGAACAGCATGTCGCTCCCTTAATCTCTGGTGGTCTCTCCTAAACCACTTAGTTGTTTTGAATTCTTATGTAAATTCGATATAGTAAATGTCATGTAATAAAATGGGATTTGACTGTTCTACTGAATCCTTCATGCTGTGTGACAAGAGCTGCAGAAATGATCACTGAGGTCCAGTTGGAAGATGTTCCAGCTTGACATTGCTTTCAAATTAGAACATTTATACAGTTCTTCCAGTAAATGTGGGAATATGTTAGAAAGACAGCTGTTTTTTCAAGTAAAATCTCATCTTCACATGCCACATTATCACCTGTCATGCTTTTGTAGCACATTATACTCTGTCACATTATCATCTCACATCAAAATGATTATAGAAATTGAGGAGAAACTGAAATTGCTGAGCTGCTGTGAAGTTGAAGCAAACTTGGGAGAGATTGCAACTCTGCCAGCAGTGTTGTGCTAGTTGCTTCTGTGAAAACATTTTGGGTTTTCAGTCAGACCCTTTCCAGTAGATCTCTGGATAGCTGCTAGTCAAAGACAGAGATAGGATTGATGCAAAATGATGGTACAGGCAGTGATCAGGGAATTGTCTTTTCCTGTCTTTTTCTGCACCCACAGTTGGCCTGTCAGAGTCTAAAAGGTGTAATAGTGGCAAATTTAATAATAGACACCGTAGGGGAATGGCAGCCAGAGCGTATTAAATAAAACAGTATCCATACGGGCCTGTCAAAGAAAAGCCAAATACTTTAGCTGATCCTGTTGACAATCAGCCTGCTGCTTTGTTGTTACACTGGGATACATGGATTCCAGTTATTTTTAATAATCATCTCATGCTCTATTTAGATCTCAGTTTTCTCTGTGGAGTCTGTCTCATCACTATACCATCCACTACAGCTTCTTGTGAGAGTCTCTGTCAGCTGTATTGCCTGGTTTTCTAGTTGGCAGTATCTGTTGGCTTTGTTGCCTGGTTTTCTAGTCAATGCTGCAGGCTAGTAAAACAGAGGAAAATAACCATGAGACTGTTCTCCCAAATCCTACTTTAAATTCTGAGACTGTTGAAGTCAGCAGGGTTAAACCTCTGAAGTTTAGGCGTGCTGATGCTGTGCTATGTTAACAGTTGCTCATCAGATGTTTTTGTGCACATGATTTTGGACTGAGTGGTAAATGGCTGATTTATGGGGGTGAAATTTCTTATTCATTCATCAGCCATGCTAATTCTTTTCCCCTGTGCTTCATTATGATTACGGTCCTAAGGTCTTGCAGTCCTTGCAGAGATAGCAGGGAGCTGCAGTGTTTTTTCTGCTTATTGCAAGCCAAAGCAGAACTGGAGAAGTTCAGAAAGCACAGGCTGTTGCCTACAAAATCCATGGACCGAGGCTCAAAAAATAGATTGCATTTTAGACTTGTTACTCTGCATGTTGCTGATGCTCTACTGCTTTTCTGAGATCCTGGTACTGAGCTGATACACTGGGTGATAGGACTATAAGAAGTTACATGGCCTATAACTTAGTACTGTTCAGCAATAGCTTTTCAAAGCAGCTGTAATATGTTTTAGCTGTAATTTGATATTGAAATAGTCCCTCTTTCTGCAGATTCCTTGGGGAGATTCCTCAGCTGACATGCACAGTTGCAGCTTCTCTGATGTTGAAAGAGCTCATCTATGTCCTAAAGAACTAAGCTCAGATACTTTATGAGAGTGTGGAGATTTTGTGGTTTTCATCCATTTGATCTGAACATGCTCATAAACATCCTAGTGGCTCAGTTTCCTTCCAGCGCTGGTGGCGCGAATCTGTGTTTGTGTAATTTAATGACTAAAATGAAGGAGCAATGCACACACATTGCAGTGGGCACAACTGGATTCTCACCACTGGGCAGTTCTTTGGACTTAGTGCCCAGAGATGCCAGAGAGCTGTAAGTTTGCATAGTGCTGTTGCCTCACACAGTGCTTGCACTCAGAGGTTCCCTCCCATTCCTTCCTCTTCAATGACAGCAAAAGCAGAATTCCCCAACCACCCCTCTCTGCTTGTTTCTTCCTTGCCTGGTGGTATTTTATCTTAACCTTCTGCAAGACTTTGAGTGCACAAAATGTGCGTGATCTGGATGGGTTGGGCTTTGTGCACAACTGACAGGAGGTCAAGGGCAGAGGGCAGGAAAGGTAGCTCAAGGATTTGTACATGCCATCAGAGGGATTGTGTGTGGAAAGGGGTTGATGTGACATCTTGTGTCTGTTGTTACAGAAACAATGTGAAGGTTGCCACAAGCATCAGAGGTTCTTACAGACTGCTCATTTGGATATTTCTACTTATCTGTTATTCAGCTCTGATTCTGCTTATCTGGGCCTCTCCTCCTGCCCATTTACTGCCACTATTTCCAGCCCCTTGCCTCTGGAGCAGTATGTGCTGCTTTTCCCCAATTCTCTCCTTGGGTGTCAGCTGAAGCTTTCATCTCCCAGTTTATTATAATGTAAAATACATTAATTTTCTGTATATTTTCTGCACATGCTCTATTATGCAGGAAATACACATTTTGCCATTTGTGAGGTGATAGCTCTAACTTGGCCACACAACTCAGGGGCTTGGGCTTTCTCTGCAGCCAGAAGGAAAGGTTGGTAGGCTCTTAGCTTGGGCACTCGGCATCACCCTCCGGATTCAGTATCTCCTCTGTGAGTGTTGGGTCCCAGTTTAGGCACCCAAGTTAAAACAAAAGCCCTCTCCCTTGCTGTCTACCTGCTGTTTGCTGCTTCTCACCTCCTGGCAGTGCAAAAGGCTGGAGTTATACTCAGCACTCGCTGAATCACTTAATTCCTCTGATAATTGTTTCTCCCATCTAGAAAGAAATGATGCATTTCCCTGTTTTCTGCCATTTATAGAGAAGTGTCTGCCTGCTGCTTTTTTTTTTCCCCCCCTCAGCTTTATTTTTCACTCTTTTCTCAGCATGAGACACGCTTGCTGAATCTGCCTCTGATTCCCATTTGCCACGTGTGAGAGGCTGAGCAGAGGAACATTGTGTGCTGCCTCAGGACTCAGTGGGGCTGACAGAGTGAGGAACTGCAACCCCTGGAGGAAATTCATTGATGCTTAAGCTCAAGGCACTGCATTCCTCAGGAATTTTTAAAATATCAGTGGTTATTTTACCTTTTTTTCTTCTTCTTCTTCTTTTTCTTTCCACAATGGAGCACTCATTAAATTGTCTGTGAGACCTTCTGAAGATAAATGTCGTGTAGATAAATGCCCCGTGTTAACTCAGCAGTTTGGTACGTAGAATTTGAGAGAATGGGAAACTTGAAAAAAAATGCTTATACTAGAGGGAACTGATCTGGGTGTAGGGATGGTGATTAGAGACAGTATTTTCCAGACTTACTGTTAGTGACCGTATGCATTCTGGGGATCTGATTCAGCTTCCTTTGAAGTCAGTGATAATCTGCTGTTGTCATGTGTGGCTGTTGGATCAGCCTCATTAAGAATAGTCTGGCCTCTATACTGCATAAGGTTTCTCCTTTTGGCTTGCAATAGAGACATCCATATGGCAGGAACAAAGATATTTCCTTGCTCTTTCATTGTAAATATGTTTTCCTTTTGCAGCAAATCCAAATGAATGCCAAAGCACTGCAGCTTGCAAACATTCCCTGCCTGGGTTCTGGGACTAGAGAAGTGGTGGTGTTGAGGAGAAATGCAGAGATCAAAGCAGAAGACATAGACAAATAAACTATCTCTTTTAGTTCACTGCTTGAATCAAATACTTCATTCAAATGTCAAACCAGCAAACTCAAGTTGTTTCTGATTGATCGGGCTATTTCATCATCAGAGAATTAGTGTGAAAGGAGTTTATTCTTTAAAAAAAAAAAAAAGGCAAAAATGGTGAGCCGTATTTGATCTCAAGGCATTATTTCAAAGTGAAAAAAAATGCACAAACACCCTGAAATAATTTGGATTTTAAGCAAATGAGAAAAAGAATAGAAACAAGACTTCTTGAACAGCAAGCCAATTGCTGAAGAAGCTCTCACAGCTCCAGGGGAAAGAGTTAAATCCCTTTGGTGTTTTCTCTGACCTTCACATTACACTGAAGAGGAATTTGGCCCAAGCTTTCTTTTGGTAGAGAATCTGAGTCAGAGAAGCAGCCTCTGCTTATGGTTCCTTGCTCTTCCCTCTTCTCTCATCCAAGACTGCTCTGGGCCCATTTCTATACTTCACGTTTCAGATCACCATTAGTTATGTTGAGTTTCACTGGGTTCAAGCAATTCTGTTTTATACTGTGTCTTGGAAAGAGAAACCCCCTAAAATTTTATTAATGCTTTATATTGTAAAAAAGCTTTCTTTTCAGTGATGGGCTTCTTTCTTCTCTGAAGTTTGGATACTCTGCAGACTAGTACAATAATATTTGTTTTCACAAGGAAGCACATGTTTGAGCACTGTCTCATGTAGCTGGGTATTTTGAAATCTGTTAATCTATTCCAAAATGTTTGCTTGACCTATACTTGATTTGGGCTTACAGGAGATTTTATTATGCTAGTACAGCCCAATTAGCTGTGAGTAACAGCATTTTGCAAATTTGGCTATTTATCATTGTTATGATTATCAAATCTAGAGCTCTAGAGTTTACAAATAACAGAATCAATGTGCAATATCTATTTTAGTTCCCACAGAAGGAATGAATCAATTCCATAGCCCTCCTAGGACATTTATAGCTTTACATTTTTTTAAAAGTAATATTTGTTGCTCAAGATTTATCCTGTTCATTACATTCATCAGAAGTTTTTCCTTCATGTACCCCATGCACCTGAAATTGTGCTTTCCATGTGGCACGTGAATTGGCTACAATGATAGTGCAGTCTCTGGAATCAGATTCCCTCTGGATGAAAGAATAAGCTGTGATTGCCACTTCAAACATTCTTCAAGGGCAGCAGTGATTCAGGCTTCTAATGAAAACAAAGACAAAACATTCACTCTTGTGCTGATATTTGACTAGAAATCTTATTATTATGCACTTCGGAAGCAAAACTGTATTTTTCCTTGTATTGTTAATATGTCTACTTGTTCAGCAAAAGTTCTTGCAGTGGTATTTGATGAATCAGGCATCTCATGCTTCCAGGATCAACAATAAAGTAGAAAGCAGAGACTGCTTTTATTTTCTTTTGTGCAGTAAGGAAATGTAATATTCTGTCTAGAACAAAATAGCTGGCAGTCACACGGGCTGAGTGTTAACCCAGGCCTTGCTCTCACTGAAAACACCTATGACTCAACTGTCATCCCTTTAAAGGCTGTGAATATTTTCTGTAATTGTGGGAATAATAAACCATGCTGCAGCTTTCTTCCTCAATTCTTAATTGACGCAGCATGTAGTACAATCTGAATTTCTTATATTAAGTAGCTTGTATTTCAGTGTATATTGTATTAAAACCATGGAGTTTTAGTATGTAATAATACAGAGTCATCTTTAGATATAAAACCAAAGGCAAGTTGGTTTAGAAGCTTTGAACTTCCTGCACGTTTCAAGTTTCTGTAAATTCAAGTCTTCAGTTTGAGTAGATCACTCTTTTTTGGAGATGATTTTCTGTTTAAGATGGTTGGAAAACTGGAAGGACCCTTTGTTTGATAAACCTGAAGTTCTAAATCAATTGTTGATTGAGTGTCTGAAAAATGGATACAAATTGTTAATTTTATTGATGGCACCCATTAATCTTGATGCTGCTTAGGTCAGTGACAGGTTTGCTAAGTTCAGGAGTTGTGAGAAGGTGGTGGGAATTGGATCTCATTTAAATCTGGACTGTAAATTTTGGTTCTGATCTTCAAATGCTAAGAAAAAATATCAAAGATTGCAGTCTGCTTTTTGATGTATTTTTCATTTATGTCATATTCAGTGATTAATTGTTCAAGCCTCTATACATTACTAGCAGGATGAGTTTCCTTCTGGGAGATAGGAATTTTACATAATTTGAAATGAACAGCTGCCTAATTTGAAAACATATGTTTTTTAAAGAAAACTTTGAAGATGCATTATGGCTGAGACAGAAATTCTTCCCCTTTTACATTTTCAGTCTTTTCTCTTGGCACTGCTGAGCTGGAGTGTTTATTCGTTCTTTGCCTTCCCTCAGGAGAAGAGAAAAATGAAGGTAGCTTCAAATAAGAGCTGTCTGATTGTGTGTAAGGGTGGTATGTTGAGAATGGTTATTTATTGGTCTTCATTTCACCCTATGAGTGGCTGTTACAGATTTATAAAATCTACTGATACACTTTAAAGTAGTTCAGTGCCTTAGCTTTTATGTATCAATAAATTTTCCACAGCTGCAGATGCTCAGAAGCACGTCTTGTGAAATCTTCGCATTTAAAAAAAAAACCCAAAAAAACTCAGCAGAGAAAAAAGCAGTGAAAAAAAATCCAAAGAAACTTGTCGGCCCCATAGCCAAGTTCTCTTCCAAATACTTCCAGCTGCAGCGAGAGGGATGAGTCATGCTGAAAGCTGAGGAGCTTTTCTAAAAGCCTTTCGCTTGGTTCACATGATTTTTTTTTTTATTTTTTTTTCTAATTTTACATTCCTGTCTGTTTTTCTTTCCTTAAAAAAACCAACCCAAACGTGAAGGCGAGTCACCCAAGGAAAACCCGTACGAGGATGTGGAGCTGAAAGGCCGTCACGCGGGCCGAAAAGCCCATCAGCTCTCTGAGAATTCCCTAGATTCTTTGCACAGGATGTGGACGCCGCAGAACAGGAAATACACATCACCTCCCCAGGTAACAGCCTGTCTTTCTGTGCTTCAAGCTTATTTAAAGCTTTTGCAAGGAAATCAGCCGTGGCACGGGAGGAAGAGCAGCCACTGTGGGTGATAAAGGGTCTCTGGAAAAGGAGTGCGACCAAAAGCACGAGTCGGAGCTGGGAACGCTCTTGGCAGCTGTAGCTCAGCTTCCCAGGGCTGCAGGACACGATGGCTCTTTGTGCTGGCTGTGGCCTTAGGATTTTAAGCAGAATCCTTCCACCAGTTGTGTGTGAGTTGGATCTGGACCTGAATGATTTGTGTGGCTGCACCTCGTAGTGAATGGCCTCTGCATTTGCTGCTGTGCCTTTGAGCAGGGGCAGGAGGGGAAACGTCAGCTGCTAATTTTGCCCGTGTGTTGTTACGTGAGGCCTGTTGTGACTTTGCTCATGTGAAGTTTGTAGTGTGGCGTGTTTTATTGTAGAACAGAGAATGCCAAGTATGTCCCCCCTATAAATAAACGAATAACAAAATAATCAGAAAAACCTGAGTGTCTGCATTTAACAAGGCTGTATAAATTGTGTTTACAGCATAAAATGAAAGATAAGGAGCTCTGCAGACTTTCCATTTTGTGGTGAATTTTCCAAAGCAAGTCTGTTTTTTGTGAACACTATGAAATGCCAGGTTGCTTTGTTGTTATGGGATCATTGTGTTCAAAAGAAAAAAATATAAACCTCATCACATACTTAATTTTGAGGTTCAAAACACCATTTAAAGAAACTTCATTGTGCACTGAATTAATAGAAAATTTGCAGTTGAACAAAACATCACAATTGACATTCTGTCTTCTAAAGAGACTTAGAACAAAACTGAATGCATTTTCTTTCACTTACTTTGTGTGCACACAAGCGTCACGGTCCGTGAGACAAAAGCAGTATCCCCAGGATTCTCAGTGTGCATCCTGGCACATCCCTGGTAAAACAGGAGTGTTTCCAGCAAAGCTACTGGAAAAAGGACAAGTGGAAAGTAGTAATGAGGCAGAGTAAGGAGAAACAGAAACTGCAGTCACGAAGACAACCTCGTAGTGAGAGACATTTGATGCATAACAATTATTTCTGTGTGTGTGCCTGGTAATAGGAATTGTGTATCATCTAGAGGATCCAGGAGGGTGTATCATTAGGGTAGGAACCATACGGGTCCATAGTAAGATAATGTCCAATGCTCTCTGTTTAACACAGGGTGACCAAAAACTATACAGATTTAAACAGCTTCCCTAAAGTTGTTCAGTAAATAAGGACTCTCTGGTATCTTTGCAACAGGGCTGTCTTTATTCTGGAAGCCTTTTTTTGAAATGCTGCTGGGAGTTCCCTGCCAGGACTTAGTCCTGCCATAATTGCACTGTCATTGTGCTGATATTTGAAGTGAACAGCGGGTCAGCTGTGGGCCTGGGTAATTCTCCAGTGACCAGAAATAGAAAAGTCTGAATTTCCCGAGGAATGGTAGCTTTGGCAACAATTTATCAGCCAGTTTTTCCATCATAGCAACATAGCTGGATTAGCAACATGTCTTTTCAGTCATGGATGATGATAAACAAGATGGAAGAGATCAGAAGGTCAGCAGGCTTCCAAAAATCGTCTCAAAAAAGAATTCCTTTCATTATAGACTGCTGTAGATTTTCCTGGCATGCTAATCTATGTTAAGCAGAGACGTCAGAAACACTGATTTTGAATCCCACTGTGTCTTCTGCTTTCTCCCTTGGTATTTTTAGTTTTTGAAGTCATCAGATACAAAAAGAATGTTTTATGATGACATTGTATTTGTGATGCAAAACCCACACACAAACATCTGTGTTTAATCCCAGATAGTATGTAACTGTAATCAGTAGGTCCTCTGAGCAGAACAAATGGGATGTTTGTTACTGCAGATTTATAACTTTTAACACTGCTGATAGAATATTAGTAAATGCCAATTGACAGACATTTGACATAATAATACTTTTTCCTGGACATGCTGGTTAAGCTGCTTTACAGTGTTTGTGTTTGGGAGGAGAAGGCAGGGACTCAACCTTGCCAGCCTGCCGATGAACCTTCCTGAGAGCTAGGCAGAGCTGCTCAAAGGACTGCATCAAAAGAGACCCAGTTTTTCAAAGATAGAGGTTAGTTGGTGCTTAATCCTGTCAGTGAGATTTCCCCTTCCCCCTCCAATGGTAACAGTTTTGTGTTTTAATGGGAATTCTTTGGGAATGCAGGACAAAGCTATAACCATACTCTGCATATTGGCAGACCTTAAAACTTCGTAACACCGTGAAAATACAACAAGCTTGATTCTTCTACTTTTTTTTTTCTCTAGGATAAAATAGCATGCATTTGCTATTTATTTTTTATTACTATAACATTGAATTGATATTACACGGAATTCTGTAATTTTTTTCTTGATTTTTCATTCCTGCAAGTGCAAGAGATGGACCAGGCCCATTGGGTCAGGGTTCTGATGTCAGCCAAGCCTTTAGTCAGATTTTTAAGTTTCATATAGTTGATGCGATGTGGGTGCAGAGAAATGCACCAGAGCCAAAAGTACTGTTGTCTCTTTGAACTTTAAAGTCTTAGACATTGACCCCTGACCCTTCATCATGGTCTTAAACCCTCTCTTCATACATATCCTGCAGAGCAGTGGCTCCACTGGCATGATGTCTTCGTGTAGCCACCACTCACTCACTCACAGGGAGCTGCTTCTGCTCTAAGTATGGCTGAGGAGCAGAAGAGCTCAAGCTGTTCTTGTTCCTGCAGCTGCCCTCGAAGCCCAGCAGCCAGTCCCTGCGCATCGGCAACTGGTCAGAAAGGAAGAGCCACCGCTTACCACGGCTGCCCAAGCGGCACAGCCACGATGACATGCTGCTGCTGGCTCAGCTTGGCATCCCCTCCTCCCCTTCCAGCCTCAATGAGGACAGCCTGAGCACTGCAAGTGAGCTGCTGTCTACACGGCGGGCCAGGAGGATCCCAAAGGTATTGGCAGCATGATCAGGCTTGTGCTGAGGATAGGTCACCTCTCTCCAAGAGCTTGCAAATTTCTGTCCAGCCTTTAGCCAGCACTGAAAGCTCTTTTTGTATCCTAAAGGAACATTTAGATCAAAACAGAAACTCTCACTCTCAGGAGCCAAGCCATACTCCTTTTTTTACATAGAGGCATACTGTGAAAATCCCTTCTCTTGAAGTGTATAACTCTGCCCTGGTTGATTTTAAGGCAATTCTGCTTGCCACACTCCTTTTTAAGCTCTGTGGACCAGAGCATTGTTGTTTACATAACTTTATGATTTTGAATGGGTGATGGCCAAGAAATTATAACATGCAGCAGCATCTGAAGTGGTTTATTTCCCCATCATTTGTTTCCTGGTCTCAGGAAAATAACTGTTATTGGCCTAATATGTTTCTCTGCATTTCCTCACAACCTACCCCATCTTGGTAACCATGTTGTCTTGATAGATTTGAAGTAGAACTTAATTTTTCATTTTTCAATGAATTCTCCATCTCAAAATGGAATGTGAAAGAAAACCCCAAGGCACAAGGCAACAGCCAAAAACACCAACAAACCGTTTCTAGTACAATAGCATCAGAGAGGGGGAGAACTGCTAATATACTTAATTCTGGCGTGTGAACAAAGTTGATTTTTACTCTGTATACAACTCTTTCCTGTTCTTATTAGAGAGCAGATTTTAAAGCACATGGTAAAAATACTGTGAGTAGAAGGACATTTTTATGTTTCTGTCATTTAGTCAGAATTTTTTTAGGAGGAAATTAATCCTACATCCTTAATATTTTCTGTATTTTGACTTTCTTGGAATATATTGTTTTACTGCACAAATGAGCATACATCTATGGAGGAAGTTACATAGTTACTTACAGAGTATCTTACTGCTTGGTTTTGAATAAAACTTTGGAAGTTTGGCTGTTAGTTTAATTTCCAATTAAACTAATGCCCAATTTCTTTTTTTATTGAAAGGACAGATATTCTTCTTATGTCAAATTATGTTTTTAGCCTATGAATGTTCACAGTTTATCATAAATCTTGGGATAATTTCTGGGTTTTTTTATTACTTTAACTCCCAGAATGAAATTGCCGGAGAACATCAGGGTTTTTTTATTGAGAAAATGTTAGTTATTAGAGAGAAAAATTAAAACCTGAGAAACTTCTGTTCTGTACCACCCCCAGTGATGGTTCATAAAGCAATACCCAAGTCCTTTAAACATCTGGGCTTTGCTCAGCATAGTGCAGGCATTTTTCCCTTCATGAAGTAGCTCAAGCGAAGTGCCAAGCTGTACAACAAGGGGAGTGAAAAATCCCAGCGAGGTCTCCCACTCCTGGTTCCTGATGCCTTGTGCAGTTGGTACTTGCAGAAGGTTCTGGGCTGGTGCACATGCAGGAGCTGGGCAGGGTTTTATCCTACTGGCTTTGCCATGGGATTCCCAGTGGGCAGAGCCAAGTGCGTGGCTGTGAGCAGGGAAGTTCAGCTGAGCTTTGCTGGTGGGTTGCACGTGGCTCAGTCAGCAAGTAGAGGCAAAATCCCTGATACTGCTTCAAGTGGGAAAACAAGTGAGGATTTTAACACTTCAAACTGCTCTGGGCAAGATCCTCTTCCTCTGTCATAGGGGTTGCATGAAGTTTTGTTCCAGTCTGTGCTCTGTTACTGGCCTTCTCCTGTGTCTTGACAAATTAATTTATCTCTCACTGAGTTTATCTCTCTCTGCAAGCTGAGGCAAAACAACTTTTGCAAAATGTATTATAGTTCCATGAACAAAACTGCTATGGAATA
The DNA here is from genome assembly GCA_035047845.1 of Dendrocincla fuliginosa. Lineage (NCBI taxonomy): Eukaryota > Metazoa > Chordata > Aves > Passeriformes > Dendrocolaptidae > Dendrocincla > Dendrocincla fuliginosa. Next base: position 10,909,787 of record JAWWMO010000174.1, read on the forward strand.
AAATATACTATTCCTGACTCAAAAGACTTTATGAAGATTAATTGCTACGTATTTATGACTCTCCAGAAGTTGTAATAGTCTGCTTAATTATGAATTCTTAGTAATCCCAACCTCTTGTTGAAGGCACTAAACACAAGTTATCTCATTAATATTTTCCATCATCTCAGATATTTTTGGCAGATAATTATTATCTGCACTAACCCTCCTGAGACAAGTCACAATGATCATCAGGACTTAAAAGTCTGGCTAATGGTAGTTAAAGCAAGATAAAGACAGCACTAGTAGCTACACCTTCAAACTACTTTTGTAGATAAGATTGAAGACAGTAGGTACAGCATCTCTGAACTGAGATAAGTACAGGAGGAGCTGGAAGGGGGAAGGAGAAGTCCATGTGGGCCAGATCCTCAACTGATATCATGTATCTTCAAAGCAATTGGTTCACTCTGTACAAGTAAAAGCTTCAAAAAGTTAGACCCAACTCCTTGCACTTATTAGAATACACTAAAATCTCAGTTCAGACAGGTGCTAACATACCTTACCCTTGTATTCAAAATATGAGTATGATCTTCAGGTCCATGAGATTTTGGTGAAGTTGGATATGGCTAATGGATTACTATTACACAGAAAATGCAAGTGAAGAGAGAAACAAGGGCATAGAGGACTGAGGTGGTAGAGGATAACAGCTACCCTTGGATCCTCAGGTTCATTGGTTTTATTGCAAATGTCTGTGGATTTTTGAAAATGGGATATAGATTTCTGAGGTTTTTAATTGTTTTTAAAAATATGTCCATAGGCAAAGAAGTGATATTGAAAATAAGTTATTCAAACAACTGGGATTCAAAATCAGAGAGATAAAAAATGCACTTTGAAATAGTAGAGGCTTTGAGGATTCAGCTGGCATATCATCCATGGTCAAATTTTTTGTTTGGATGGCTTAATTAAAAGTCTCCTGGAAGAAAAGTATTTAGTCTTACTGATTCCTCATTTTCCTATTCTGCAGCTTGTCCAAAGAATCAATTCCATCTACAGTGCAAAGAGAGGAAAAAAACGACTGAAGAAACTTTCTATGTCCAATATTGAGACAGCATCCCTACGAGGTATGATACAAGTGCCATGGTTCAGTGAATCCATTTCAATGGATTAGCAGATTCCCTTTTTTCTTCCCACATCTCCACTGAACTCTACTTTGTTTAGAATTTTCTTATTTGAACAACTATAGCTTTCTCTCTGCAAGAGGAGAAAATGAGGGTGAGATAAAAATAAATGAGATTCTCAGTATTATCTCTCCTATTAATCCCATGATCAGCTAGACTTATCAAGCTGCTTCTTTAGTTCACTCCTCAAGTCACTTGCATCTGTAAGTTTTGTCCAAAATTCACAGTTTTGACCTTGTAATTCTTGCATGCTTTTTCCTGGCACTCACACTGTGCTTCAGACTGCTTCTGGAAAAACAGGGGCCAAAAAGAGATTCAGGCCACATTTGTAGTAAGAGTACAATAGATCTTTAATACAAGTAACCCTCAGAAATACATCTGGTCATATGGTTACATCTGCCTGTTACCTCTAACTCAGTTTATTGAGTTCTGATGATTTGAAAATGTTGCTCAGACAGACAAAGCTCATAAGACTTACTTTGACTTCTGAAGTGCTGCATTTCCAAAAAAATTAAAAGTCTGAAAACATAAGTGAAAGGGTTAAGAGACATTTTCTAAATGGCATATTCACTTTTACAGCTCAGCATAGATCAGGGTTCAGTGCAAACAGTTGCTGTGGTGGAGAATGAATTTTGCACTTTCATCAAAATGAAGCTCTTATTCTCAAGTAAAATTGAAACTGAATCCAAGGAAAACATAATTTAAGGAGGAATTTAAACTGTTTACTTCAAGATATTTTAAGACTGAGAAGTGCATGTGTGGATCACAAGGCACAGAGATATGAAATAGGATTTATTCCAGTTTCAGCACAGTAAACTGAGTTTGTTTGCTTTGATTTTGCATTAATTGATCCCTCTATGTCCTCTGCAGATGAGAACAGCGAGAGTGAGAGTGATTCAGATGACAGGTTTAAAGGTAAGGGATCAGCCTTCAATAACTTCTAGTCAGACCCTGTCACAAACCTTATCGATGTATGTTCTCCTGATGCTGCATGTTGTTCCTGTCCATGGTCTCTATTTTCCTTCCTGAACTATGCTAACTCCATTACTGCAGAGCTCACAAGGTTCCAGCACAGGATTAGGAACGTGGAAAGCAAGGACAAAATGAGCTGTAAGGATCTAACAGGGATTTGGCAACTGTGTCATATGATGAAGAACAGGACCTCTGATAGGTTTGCTTTGTCAGCCACTTCACAGATGCTGATCTATTCCAGACTGACTACTGGGTGCAGAGTTAGAGGGATGAGATTGGATAAGATGCTCTCTTCTTATTCATATGCCGCTTTCAGTGTTTACTGTGAGCTACCATCGGAGGCAGGAATCTGGGGCTGATCCAGCATAGTGGTTCTTACACTCTTTTATAAGTCTGCAGTCTCCAAATTGTCAAAATTCCTTTATCAGTGCACAGCACCTGCACAAACTCTGCCAGAGCCAGGCCAGTAAATTAGTCCCTCTTTTCGAGAGTCCTGATGCAGAAAGAAACCTATAAAAAAGTTAAAGGCAGGAACAGCAGATTTCACTACTAAAAACCCATCATGTTTTTAGTAAGTGAGGGTAGAAAAACCCAAGAGTGTGGAGCTGTTGTTGTAAGGTAAGGGGGCAAGCACCCATGACTATCTACTGTAGATGTCACCTCCTTACTGTTCATGCAGCAAAACTTTCTGGAAAACATTGTCTTAAGGAAACAGATTTGTTCCAGATATGTGGTGGTAAGAACACCCAAAACAGGCTGTATACAACATTTTACAGTGATGTGTGGATAAAGATTCATTGCTCCTTTGTCTACCTGTACCAGCCCCAAAGCACTTTCAGTTCTGTTTCTCTTTGTGTCAAAAAATATAGGGGTTGCTTGTTCTCATAGCCTATGAAAGAAGATAGGCAGGGCCTGGCCCCTCTCATGTAATTGGGAGGATATTCTGATTTCCCCAGAAACTGGGAGGCTTTTCCCACATTGTTGTGGAACAGAGGATCTTCATACTGATGTCTGTCTACCCAACTGTTCCTGAGTGTCCTTAAATTTACATTGATGCTCTCAGGGCACCCTCAGCCAAAGACACAGTTGTCATGTGTAGCATGACAGGATTCACTGGATCCCCCTGTGGTGGTGGTGGGGGGGGTCTCTTTGGTTCCACCTCTTGCAGATGTAAAGCACTGGCTGGCAGTGTGAGGCTATCTCAAGGCAGGACTAGGCAGGTTATTTCTTGGGATTTAGCTTCCCTAGTTGTGTAGTCAAACAAAGTCCCAAGTGCTTTATCAAAATAATTCTTCATTTATATGATGAACCGGTAATATGACAGCAGGTCATCAAGGTTTCCCATTCTTTCTGGCAATTAATTAAGGTTGTGATTAAGTGCTTTATGACATCTTATTTTCCTACCACAAGGAACAGTCTGCCTTTTGCAAACTCTGGGCAGAGACAGTGAATATAGCCTTAAGGGACTGACATGCTGCTGACAGTTCATTTGCTGTTACACAGAGATCCTGGTGTGAAGAGGTGGGGAAGAACATGCAGGAAGGCACTTTTACTGAGCTATTTTCACTTTCTGGTCTACCAGAACTGGTAATGATGTTACTAACTAGTCCACCATAGATGTCTAGGGACAAGTCACTTAAAGGCATGTCTTTGAGGTCTGGATGTGACCATAAGTCTAAGATTGTCCCTCATTTGAGTTAGCACTAGCAAAACAATCCATGAGAGGCAATTGGCACATCTTTCCTTTCCTTCCTGTCCCTTGTCCCTGGAGATTGTTCCATGGCTTGTATGGACTATGCCTGTACTGTAGAAGAGAAAATACACCTTCTGTGGTTCATAGCAAAAAGCTGTGCTACATGGAGATGGGACACAGAACTGTTTTTCACCAGGCTAAGCCAGATCCAAATCAGGCCTGAGATGTGTCATCCTGGAGGCCCTAGTGCATTTGCACACCCACATAAGGGTTTATGATCTAGTCTTATGTGTGAAGGGAAAACAGACCTTTGGCAGGGTAACAGTTATGAACTGCAAATTATTTCAGTGACTTAGTGTTGCATCACTTCAGTACTTGGAGAGAGTTTTGATTTATGGGTGCAATTAGTGAGGGAGAGTACAGAAGATTTGCTAACTAGAAGGTTTGCTTTTGAAAGGAGAACGTGCTTGGAATAATAGTCCAGCATATTGAAAGTCCTTTGTGAATGGCTGTGGCTTACACATATGCATTACAGTCTCAGGTAATGATCTGTCTCTTTTTTTATTCCCTTTTTTTTTTTTTCCTTTTTAAATGCCAGCTCATACCCAGCGCCTTGTACACATCCAGTCAATGCTGAAGAGGGCTCCAAGTTATCGAACCCTGGAACTGGAGCTGATTGAATGGCAGGAACGGGAGTTATTTGAGTATTTTGTGGTAGTGTCATTGAAAAAGAAGCCCTCTAAAAACACTTACCTCCCAGAAGTGACATACCAGTTTCCCAAGGTAAAAAAGCCCACTCTTACCTACAGTGCATTCCAAGATCAGTAAAGTGAATAAGTGGGGAAAATGAATACAAATCTAATTTTTAAATGGAGCTTTCAGAATTGTTCCAAAGCAATCTGTTACAAAGTGAAGGGCATAGAGAAGGTAACTGAAAGTTTTCTCTGTTTTCAAATTTATCTTTTCCAGGCCTGGAGAGTTTGGCCTAATGGTCGATTCTTTAAAGACTGTGTTTAAATTCAGTTTCTAAATATTCTGCTTTTAACTCATCTTGGCTATATTAGGATTCGTTCCAAAACTCACTGAAGTCAATGGAAAGATTTTTGCTGATCTCTGGCATTTCTCTTGTGCTCTTGCAGCAGAAAGGTATTTGAGTTAGGGCTATGCTTTAAGTGGCCATTGTGCAACGAGGGACTTTCGGGCAACTAAAACAAAGTAAATTAAAACCCCAGCACTGATTATTTCTTTTGTGCTAGCATCTATAAACCTGTCCTGGAGTCATGCCTTGCCCTGCCAAGCACAAATAAAGAACAATCTGATGTGCCCTAACTCTCAGAGCTCATTAGTAGGCCTGCCTTATGAGTGATGCTGTGATGCCAGGACTACAGGGACTGACTGAACCTCACTTCTCTTCCCTGCAGCTGGAAAGGCCGACCAAGCAAATGCGTGAAGCGGAGGAGCGTCTCAAGGCTATCCCCCAGTTCTGCTTCCCTGATGCCAAGGACTGGCTCCCTGTCTCTGAGTACAACAGGTAACAGCCCCGGTGCTCCTCCGGTGCTGACCGAGAGCATCTGGAGCAGCCCCAGCCTCGGCGATGCTCAATTAAGGAAGCAGCAGTTTGAGCCTTGGCCACTTCTTGATAAAGCAGCTGTATTTAATTTTTCTTTCTTTTGAAGTTCTGTGCTCTTTTTCTTCCCTATTCTGCCTACCTCACAGGCCTGTGTGGCTGAGGGGAAGAGGCTTGAAGGTTCCTCTGAGTGGAAGTATTTAAAATGAATCTTAAAAAGGACAGGGCCCTGCCCACCACCTGCCCTAGTCATTTACCTCAGTGTTTGTTTAATATTGTAAGAGGCCTGTTTATTTGTCTCACAACATTGCTGTCTGAGAACTTTTTTTGGAGCTGAGGTCTGTGCCATCAGAGAAATGCTGTCTTCCTTCCATTGGATATGAATGAATGCAAGGAAAGGGAGAGCCATGCTTGCATTTTCTTTTACATGCAAAAGTAACCTCAAAAATGTATATTTTTTTTTTTGCCCTGCATTGGTTTGTCAGAACCTGTTGATCCAAAGGTGTAGAAGTAACAGGATAGGCAGAAGAGATAGAATAATGGAATGCTTTGAATTGGAAGGGACCTCTAAAGGTAATCTAGTCCAACCTTTCTGCCATGATAGGTTCATCTTCAACTAGATCAGGCTGCTCAGAGCCCTGTCCAGCTTGACCTTGAACGTTTCCAGGGATAGGGCATCTACAGCCTCTCTGGACAATATGTTCCAGTGTTTTACCACCCTACTGTAAAAACATTTCTTCCTTTTATCTAGTCTGAATCTACCTGCATTCAGTTTAAAACCATTACCCCTTGTTCCATTGCTACAGGCCCTATGGATCTGTTCCCATCTTTATTAGAAGCCCCTTTTAAGTACTGAAAGGCCACAATAAGGTGTCCCTGGGAGCTTTCTCCAGGCTAAACAACCCTAATATCTCAGCCTGCCCTTGTAGGAATTCCATTGCTTTGATAGTTTTTTGTGTTTCTCCTCTGGACCTGCTCCAATGGGTCCATGGCTTTATTGTACTGAGGATCCCAGATCTGGATGTGACGGGTCTCCCCATATTCTGTTGGCATATGAAATGGTTTGTTAAGATGCTTGGTCCGAGCATGAAGTAAATGAAGTAAGACCAGTTCAGTGTGTCTAGAGGGACTTTCCATGCTGATAAGGAAGTAGCATTCACCTGCAGGAATTACTGTAGCCAAGAATATGTACGGAATTTTATTTGCTTCCATACGGCACATGCAACATAATCATGTTGTATTCTGTGTTCCTTGGCTCCATTATTCAGTATGTGGAGCACCTACACAGTGAATTATTAAAAACACCAAGAAGGAAAAGCAGACACCTGTGTGGGTGACTTTGGCATGGGAAGCCCACAGCCCTGCCTATTCATCGTGTCTCCTCTTCTGCTGCTGTTCCCTTTCACGAGCCCATGTTTGTGAAACAAGATCTCTCTCCCATATACAACTATAATTCTATAAACCCTGGTGTTCCAACACAAAGAAGTGTTTTATATAATGCCATTTTAAATTTGCAAAGCAGTCAGGAATGCTTCTCAGCCCAGGCACAAATTCACAAACCCCTCCTGTTATCTGTGTTGTAATTACAACCTTAAACTGTTGTTTTAACTGCTCTGTCACAAACGGTACTTATCCTAGACAGATGTACCACATGAGCTGGATTTTGGAAATCTGTGTTGTTTCTGGATTAGAAATTGTTTCTCTTAGAGAATAAATAAGGTTCTCCCTTTAAGAGCAAAGCCCAGTCCAAAGACAGGATCTATCTAAAAGTAAAGGAGCATTTGAAGACTGCCCTTAAAATCTGATTTTTGTTTTTCTTCTGAAATCAGCACCCATCTCTTCTTCTAATAAGACAGCTAGCTTGTCCTCAGCTGAGCAGATATTTTTGCTCTACTGCTGATGGAGTGTTTTCACAGAGTATGTCCTAATGATGGGCAGAGAGATTCTACCCACTGGAGGGTAGAATCTCTCACTGGATAAGGCAGTATCCCTTTCTAAGTGATCTATCTCATAACTACTACAGCTCTGCTGTAGTTCTCACAGTAAAATCTGGGCAATTTACTTTCTTCTAGTGAGACCTTCTCTTTCATGCTGACTGGGGAAGATGGGAGCCGACGGTTTGGCTATTGCAGAAGGCTGTTGGTAAGTAGGTCACCTTCACTTCAAAATGCAGAATTCTGTTAAACAGTATCTCATAAGTGTATTCTGAACTTTGAGGGTGTCTCTCTTGGCTTTAAAAGAAAGCAGGTTTTTTGCAATCTGAAATTTGGAAATGTAAGGAGCTGAAGTAAAATTTTGTAATGGCTGTTCCAATCAAATAGATTCCAAGGCTTGTAGGAAATTCCTAAGAATGTGGAAAGTTTCTTGTGTAAGCACTTACTTTCTAAATTCTTTTTACTACATACTTTCAAGCAGAATAAGAAATACTACAACACTGCAAACAAAGGCAAACCTGGTATTTCTAAAGATATGTGAGCAGTGTTTATCTTTTGGGCACCTGCTCACATCTCCAAAGGACTCTGCCAGCACTGCCTAGTCAGTCTGCCACAGATCTGTGTTGTAGGTCAGTAAGGCACCTGGGCAAGTAGGAGAGCAGCAGTGGTGGAGAGCACACCCCCATCACCCTTTGCTCAGGACTATGCAGCAACCTGGTGCCAGCGGTGGGAAGTCTGGTTTCTGAGGCTCCTTTTCAGTCCTTGTGACCAGGGGTGGTCAACCAAACCGTTTTGTCTCATGGCCTGGAAAATCACTGGACACTTGGAAAACTGAGAACATGGCAGTGTGTGTGTGTTGGTGGGAGGAAACTGCACAAAGGCTTGCAAAATGTGCTACGGCAGTTGAAACACAATGCAAACAGGGATTTTAGTGGCCATCTTGCAGACCTGACTGGATGGCAGCAAAGCATAAGCAGTTGGTTGTTCCTGTACTGGCCTGTGCTCATCACCTCCTGGATAGGTTTGGGGCTGTTTGTGAGTGACTGAGTGGGGAACCAGGGCTCCATGACAGTTGCCTACATTTGGCTGGAGAGCTCATATGGATATTGGATGCTGCAGGAGTCTTCAGCTTACTCTCTGCACAAAAGTGATATCTATGGGAGCTTTGTAAATAGGTCCACCCTATCTAAGGAAAAGGGACACTGGCACTTTCTCCTTCCTTCTCTTTCTGGCATGGTTTCTCATCTTTTCAGGCAGGGAATACCTGCCTTCAGTAGCTTTCAGTGGCTTCTAGTTAAGAGAGGAACTCACTATCACAGAGCAGCACCCTCCATCCTGCAATGCTGCCTGTGCCTGACCCTGCTCTCTGTCCATGGCAAAGCTCCTTGTCGTGCAGATAGCAGATGCTCCATCTGGGAGGTATTGCTATGTGTGGTTCTTTTATTTGTAAGACGCTTCATTAAACTAACATAACAGAAAACTTGTTTATCAATTCTGGGGGCAGTATTTGCCATAGGTAGCATCAGAGAGACTCACTCTGTATAACACGGTATGTCAGAGTGGGCCACAACAAGGTTTATGTGTGGGCAGAAAATGTCACTGAAGGCTTGTGTTGCAGTAAATCTAGGGCTGGTCAGGGGATGACTCAGGGATAAACAAGGAAACCACCTAGAAGGTATCCTTGCTTCTGTAAATAAGCATAACAAAATGTAGGGTGGCAGCAGTACAATTCAATTACTTTTTTATGAGCTGTCATTTAAAAGGATAATAAAGTATATTTGGGAAAAAATTACAAAACCTCAGAAAATCTTGGCTACAAATAAATTATAGAATGTTTTCACTCTACCAGGTAAAGGTGGTTGAAGACTTTTATCTTTCTGAGAATATTAGCAAATTTGTAATCACGCATAGAGCTTACGTTTGTGAAAGGCAAAGTAGTTGATCTTGGACAAGGTTGAGACTGAAATAATCAGCCACAATTAAAAAAGATTTATGCACAGGATTGTTGAATCAGTTTGCTAATGAAGCATTAACATAGTTTTTTTTTACTCGCTTAAGGCTCAGTGAAATTCACCCTATATTAAAGACAATATAAAAGTAGAGCAGCTGGTGCCAAAGATAGGTTAGCATAGTAGGAAATACCAGGAACAGAATTAAATCAATAGTACACATTTTTATGTAATGGTATTTTGAGACAGCACTGTCTTTATCCTGCATTGACTATGGCAAAAATCAATTAAAAATTAAAAAAGGGAAAACAAGTACTGTCTTGCTAAATCTATCTAAAAATTCTAAAGCCAGTTATAAAGCAGATGCTGCTGCTGCCACCTTGGGAGATCACTTAATTCAGGATGTTTAATCAGGATTCCAAAACCTGGCACAGGGAAGCTGACATGTCTCGCCTCACTGGTACACCCTACCCAGCAGAGCAAAGATAAGAGGGATACAAATGCCCTTTCTGGGGCAAATCCTGCCAAGCATTCTAAGAGTAAAACTGGCACAGTTTTAGAAAGAACGAGTGTTTTGGAAGCTGCAGAGAAAACATCTCAGCATGTCCTCTACATGGGAAAATGGCAAAGTAGCAGAGATCTACTGTTATTTGGATCCTGCAACCTGTTTCTGTCCCTCTGGGAGAAATGGTGGAATTGGAGTTGTTACGTGAAGTGCCTTCTCCACAGTGTTCAGCTGTGCTCATAGAGCATAACAAGGAAGCATAACCTGATGGAACAGCCTCACTGATGTGTTCTTCAGTGTGATGAATCTGTTTACACACATGTGCATGCTTTCTAATTTTATATATGCAAATCCAGAGTTTGTACAGGCAACAAGGAGCAGGTAAATCTTGCAGGCATTCTTTATATGCCAGAGGCACATTGGTGTATTTTGGTGTCCAATTTCCTGAGCAGTTTTTGGAAGCTTATGTCAGGGCAGCTGTGATGTCCAGGAGGCCACAGCATCTCCTTCCTGACCTGCAAGTTCTGACAAATGCAATAACCATAATTTGGGAACTACACGCAGTTTTTAGCAGACATTATGTAAGAGAAAGGTGGGGCCACACTGTGTAATATAGAACCATAAGAAAACTCTAAAATTCTTATAAGCTGCTCCACTTCAAGCCAAGCCAACTGCTGTGAGGCTAATTCCTCAGAAAATGTTCCCCAGCTGTCCTGGTGAAGGCTCTTGTAATACCCAGCGAGAGGTGTCTCTCACCTTCTGGAGCTTTTGGCAGTCTCATCAGCAGGCTCCATGGCTGGATGGGCCAGCCAGTCTGATCCTGTGAGGATGGCTATCTGTGTCTTCTGAGGAGTCTGGTGTGCAGATTCCATTGTTTGGGAAACAATTGCGTCTTATCAGCCTTGTTCTCCTTTGGCATCTTGCAATGTGAACAAACTGCTCCACTTTTTCTTTTTTACCTTCAGATTCTTCCAAAACTCTTTTTTTTTTTGGGGGGGGGGGGGGGGTGGGGGGGAATGTGTGCTAAAACCCTGCCAAAAGTACCCCAAGGGATACAGTAACAATTATGTTTTGTTTGTACTGCATATCCTGTACAGTATCCCCTTTAAATGTATTTATATTGTTTTGTTTCATTTTGGAACAGGATTAGGATGGAATGTAACCTATTGTACCACAGCAGACAATCTGCACTTCCATAGATAGCATGAAGTTTTCCAGTTACATCTTGATACCTCCAAGGCAATTGTGCAACAGCTTTTCTAGTGAATGCACATGTCAGCAGCAAAGATGATTTGGGCACCGTTGTGTGCCTGTTTCATCCTACCCCTCTCTTCCCTCTCACATAAAATTTGCTTCTCCACTACTTTTGTGGGCTAAGACAAGCCAGCCCCAGGAGTCAGTGAAGTAACATATGCCTTAATGTGAAGTGTGTATCCTAAGACATGAAAACCAGCTGTTAGGTGGGAGTAGTTCATCCTGCTTTTGCTGGGGTCAGGAGAAGGGAGTTTGTTCTCCTGTCAGCCCCAGGAGAAGGCAAGTTGTGAAAGTAACTTTTTAGGATGGAAAACGTTTATGGGGCTGAAAAAAGCTCACTGGAAAACCTTTTCTTCTGCTTGCCTTCTTCCCTCCATCCTGCCTACCTCTAGGCACCTTTGACAGCCCTGTGTACATTGAGTGCTCTGGCATTCACAGTTCACGTTTCACATAAAACAAGAAGAGAAACTTTTGGATTTAAAACACCCATAGTTTTCTCATGGTCTGAATTTGGCTTGACCCTAACAAGGAATCAAGGGCTGCCATAGAAACTAGTTTGTGACTGTTCATTTTGGATTCCCAGTGTTCTTGAATTGTTCTGATTCCTGACACCATTAAGACACACCTTTGTTTCTGGATGTGCTGCCTAGCATACGTGCCTTGTGAAGGCTGCTTCCTTCAAACAACTCAGCTGCTGCAGTGCATTTATGATGGTCCTTTTCCACCTGGCCTTGGGGCAGCCCTTACTGCTTCCTCTGGTTTTCCTAATAATGCTCTCTGGGAAATTATCTAGAAGATCTTGGACAAGATGTCCTGTCCCATTCTGGGGGGAAAGGAGCACAGTCCTGAACTTTCATGTTCCTGCTTCTTAGAGATGACGGGTGGGATTGTGGTGCATCTTTCTCTTTCTTGCTGTTTGGTAGTTCTGGTTTTGCTGCTTTTTCTCTCCACACAGTGTATCTTCAGGAGATGGAAGAAGCTGGGAAAAGTGCAGAGGAAAAATGTTGTGTTTGGTCCCTGCTGCCTTGGTTTCTCTGATATTCAACATGCTAGCATTTCCCAGCTATTTCTGGGGCTGTGAAACCAGAAGCTTTTCTGACATACCACAACCTCTTCAGTATCTTATAAGCCCCAACCCCCTGAGTTATGGGTCTGAATGGCTGGCAGGTATGCCCACTGCAGGGACAGCCTGCTTTGCTTTGATAGCAGTCATGTGCAGTGTGCAGGAGACTCTCAGTGTTATGCCAGACTGGGAGAACCTCTGAAGGCTCCCCTAGATTTCAGGCACAGAGGCAGGAAGGTGTGATTTGAAAGATTAAACTGGCAGACTTAGTTATTGGAGCAAAAGCCTTTTGTTTCTCCTGTCAAAGCAGATTTTAGACTGGGCTTTTGTCACTAAAATTCAGATTAAACTCAGTATAAAAAAGATTGTGCTGAGCCACCCACGGACTAGCCCAGATGTAGATTGCAGCTTTTTCACCTCCTAGCCAAGTTCTTGTCACTTTATGTTCATCCTTTTGGGAAACTGTCTCCTTATCATCAAAACTTATTACTGGATTAGGGCTGAAAATATCCTGAAGTCCATGAAAACAAATTGAAAACAAATCCAAACCAGAACATCATTCCCTACATCCCTCTTATTTCAGGACGAGTGCAGTGCATCATGGCAGTCACTCAGGTGCCTCTCAGCTGTGCTACTTTACCATATCATTTTCCTGAACTGGACCTATTCTTTGTGTGCATGAGTGAGCCCTAGCTGGAGGACATGAATCTAAGGCCATGTAGAACCTTGTAGAGCACACCCTGCAACTTGGAAGCACTCTCTTGGGAAGAGAGGAGGTTAAACAATACTGCTGATCAGACCCTGTGCCCAACCCTCCCCTAGTGAAGAG
>JAWWMO010000174.1:10922806-10963373 GCA_035047845.1 Dendrocincla fuliginosa
AGCACTCTCTTGGGAAGAGAGGAGGTTAAACAATACTGCTGATCAGACCCTGTGCCCAACCCTCCCCTAGTGAAGAGAACTGAGTCCAGGCAGGAGTGACACGTCCCATACAATGTGTTTTTTTTCTGGGAAAGAAGCAAACTAAAGCACAGTGAGCAGGTGTTCTAGATCTATCTTTGAGGTGTAAACTAATGGCTGAGAGGGGAGGTTATGTGAAGGGTTGCCAGTGTTATAAATTTAAGAAATCCTGCCCCTCGGAATGGCTCTGCCTGAGGCTTTTGCTTGCTGCCTCTTACAGATGATGTGTACACATCTGTGAGGCTGTGCTATTTGCAGGAAAAAGTCTCTGAAATAATAGAAAAGGATGTCCTACACAGTGAATGCAAGGAGCAAACAATCCCGGCTCTCACAGACATGTAGCCTTTAAGACATTTGAAAGCAATGATATTTCATAAAGAAGAATCTTGGAGTAAGCACTAAGCAGTTATTGTTTCTGGTCTTATAGATGACCCAGGAATGTGATGTTTTTACTGGCACTTAGTGAGACAGCTCTTGGCTGGGAGCTATCCAAGGCTCCTGGCATGGCTTCGGCATTCCTGCAGATTTGACACAATGATTTTAACCAAAATCCCACATGCTTGATATAATCACTCAGTGTCTTTAGAAAGGATTTTATACCTAATATGGACAAAAAAGGGCTCTGCTTTTTCAGAGATGTGACGTGTAGTGAGCAGGTTTGGATCCAGAAATAGACTCATCTGTATTCACTTAGCTTTGGTATTTTTTGTGGTCTTTATTATAACAGGCAGGCACCTGCTGACTGTCCAAGTTTGATTGCAATATTCAGATTTAAAAAGTACAGTTACCCCTTAGTTTCTCTTGATTGTCATCTCTGCAGCATGTGAATGTCAAACACACTGCAGGGAAGTTAATCACTGTATCAGCAGAGTTGAATGATGATTCAAAGAGAAAAATACATTGGACCTCTGTGTTGATACAGAGGAGATCATCTGCCACTTTGGCTAAATGTACAAGTGGGCAGAAGCTGATGGAAACAGTGACTGAGCTGCTCTATGACAAAGTTGTTATTGATAGAGATGGTTCTGTCACTGCTGCACATCAATAATGTACAGCTGCACAAAGAGGCTGAGCGGTGCCAAGTGGTTCTTTTGCCACTTTTCATTCCATGCAGCACAAACATAAGACACAAGGATGTAGGCAGCCTCCTTGCCTCTTGTCTCAGACCCACCTTCAGCTTTTTGCTGACTATCTTATATAGGATGGTTATAGAGGATGATCTTTACAGGCTTTATTTGGGGAGGGGGCCTGGGGGATGTGTTTCACTGATTCATACTTGCCACTGTTTAAGTTATTTGATTTTCATGTTTATCATGGGTTAATCTGAGGAAGTTAATGATTTACTCATGCAGCTTGCCTTTGTTTAGGTCTGTGGGCTTGCTTTCTGTATGTTGAGCTCCCTTTGAACACTATGGAGTGAGCGGGAGACTAAAGCCATCAAAACCTCCCTTAGCACTGTAATTCTCCTCTTCCAGCACGTGGCCCCACTCCTCGTGCTGCAGCAGGAGCAGAGGACAGAGATAGCAAAGGCATGAGTTACAGTCCTAGTCCAATGTGCTTTTATGGCTGCAAGCTGGAGTGATATTGGAATACAGCTCCAACACTGTGATTTCCAAAGAGGATAAGCACTATTTACACTTTTTAACTTCCTGTTTTATGGAAGAAATATGATGCTTTTCCAAGAGCAGCTCTTTGTTGGAGAAAAAGATAGTGAAAGATGTCACATGACGGCAAACTGTGTGATCAGAGAGAGAACTGTATTTTCTTATGACTTCAAATTAATATGTAATTTAAATCTCCTTTTTGCTGTTATCAGCCGAGTGGAAAAGGCCCACGCCTACCTGAAGTTTATTGTGTCATCAGCCGGCTGGGGTGTTTTGACTTATTTTCCAAGGTAAGAAGATACTTTTTTAATATTGCTTTTTAATTTGATTGTTTACTGAGACACATCTACAGTGATGAACCAGATGGGAAGAATTTCTTCCTTTGATGGGAGATAACTATTTTACAGTTGCTGGTTTGGATATTCCATCCCTATTGTTGGGTTCATCAAAAAATCTTATTACTTCTGTGACTGAGGCAGGATTTGATTCAGAAAACATCTGGGTGTCTGTATGATCTGGCTGCCTGAAGTTTTTTCCATTGTTTTCTACAGCCGTTCTGTGTTGAGCTGTAATTCTTGGCATCCATAGTTTGAATGATGGGCCAGGACTACTTTTACTCCAATACTCTGTGGAATGATGAAGTTAAGAAAAAAGATTATCTGATATGTGAATTCTATATGCTTAACAGTATTGACACTTTTTTTTTTATTTATTCTAGGAGGCTAGGAAAGATGGATAATATTTTAATTGGCCAAATTTTAATTGATAATGTTTTGCCAGAGGTTTTCACTTCAGACATGCAAAATCTCCTAGAAATTACACACATTTTTCTTATTCATTCACATTGAAGGAAAGTTGAAAAGAACACGTAAATCATTGAAGTTAAAAAAATCATAGTATTTTTGTTGTTCATAAGATTTAATATTCGTACAGAACGTTATCTTCAAAGCAGGTTTCAAGCTTTTCTAGATAAAACTTTGTTTAAAACAGATCTTGTGTGAAGAACTACAGTTGGGTTGCAATAGTTAACTGCAACTCTGCTTGTGACATCTTTCCTAGAGCTCTGAAATAAAAGGTTTATAACAGTGTCTCTGAGACATAATATGTATCTAAACACAGATATCTGTGAGTGAAACAGAATGCATTGCTCTGGGAGGGTCACACAGCTCACCAGACTCGTGGTATGGACTTGTATCCTGAGGCTCTTTGTTTGCTATTACGTTTTTATCTAATTTTGATAGTGCACTATTTTTCAAAGGAAAACTTGGCAGAGTGAAAAATAAGCAAAAAAAAAAAGAGAAAATGTAAGTATCTTCCTTACAACCAAGTATCGCTGCAGCTGAGGTATAAGGTCAGACATGGAAGGTCATTGCACAAAATTTTCAAATAATCTGCTTTTCCAGTTCAGTCTGTAACTTGGGAAAAAGTGTCTGATCATCCAGCCAAAGTGAAGCCAAGGCTGATGGGTGAAGGTAACTTCAGTGGCTTCAGCAGGGGCTGTTCCCAGGCACTGTGGCAGGCACGGTGCGCCTGGACACATGTGCCTCCAGTTTTTGGTGTGTGCAGGAAGGAAAGCTCCCACCCAGTTCCATACTGGGTCCTGAATGGGGCTGGAACACATTTGTGCTCTTTTCAACTACTGGGCTCGTGGAGGGCTGGGCCACAGAAGGGCCCCATCTGCACTGGGGTCTGGCCACAGCAGTGCCGTCCTCAGAAGGCTGGTCACCTCCTGATGGCACCACACAGGGGTGGGGGCACGGTGTGGAGCAGCATGTGGGGCTGATTCCAGCTCTGGGCTGGATTTTAGCACAGCTCCCTATCACATACTTCAGGCACCACATTTGGAAAGGGGTTGGAGGAAACAGTTGTTAAATGAAGGAGGAAGCGCTTGAGCCTTGGTGTTCCCTGTTGCTTTTGAAGATAGATGCGGACTGGGGTGAGACAGAAGTACTTGAAAAGTGAGACAGTCTCTTTTTCCAGCCTGGTAAGAGGAAACTCAGTTGTCCTTAGGTGATAAATCTCGTGAAAGAGAGGAAAAAAGTCATGATGGTGCACTATGCTGAATTAGTCAAAACAAGAAATAGTTGTCTTTACAGTAAAATGTGAGTGATGAAAGACCACAGGATATTAAATCTTGGATATTATTTACCAGAAAAGCAAAAACATTCCTCTGTTTTAAAATGTTTATCATCCTATTTCTAATACCCTGCATTATTTTCATCTCCCACAAAGCCTTTCATGCTCACTCACTGTTGTAATAGTTATTGCTAAGACAGACTTGAGGACCACAGATATCTTAACTTCCAGTTCACTTGGTCATAGTTTCAACAGACATTTTTAACCGTTTTATCTCTTGAAATCTCAGTTCAACTTTTATTTGGTTTAAATGCTTCTTTTTATTTGTGTTGTGAAGGTTGTTGGGGCAGGCATATGACACACACATGACCCCCAACTCCAGCAACTAAAACATCAAACAGTGACTGCAGGAAAGGAGATGGTTATTGGGCATGTTACAATTGTGTGCTCACGGGGTGCAGGAGCACCAAGGAGCCTGGGGTGTAGCCCTGGCTCATTACTGCTTCCCATCTGGGTGTCTGCTTTTGTTTGGTGAGGATAGTTATGCTGCAAATTACATCAAGAGGATTCATATCTTCATCTATGGTTATCTGCCACTTCCATGGACTTGAATGCAAGTTATGTAAATAGGGGCAGCTTTGCTTTAGTTCGGCCTTTACTCTGTTGCAGGGAGGAAGGGAAAACTATACACTAGGGAATGCCTCTGTTGGCATTTGGTGTCACTCGCTATTGTTGAAAGTCATCAGCTTGTGCTTAAATATCTTTAAATGTTCTGTTTCAGTGAAAATAATTTCCAAGAGAAACAAGAGAAAATGCCTGGCTCAGACCCACTAACTCTTGTATGGCCTTTTGCTCTTGAGTGGTGGTTAAAAGATCACCATTTCAGGTCAAGCCGCTAACTGCTTTGAAATGTGCTTTCTCGTCTTCTTTAGGTTTATCATCTATATGGTCTGCCTAATGTGGGAAAACTTAGCTGTGATCTAATTTATGTTGGCCCATGTGACCAAAGAGAGAAGAAAATAGTAGTCTTCTCTCTAAGAAGTTCCACCTGCTTATTTCCAAACTAGCTTGCCTGCCCTGCACTGTGTCAAACAGAAAATGACCTTAATGCAGGCACCCAGTGTGAACAGCTGGGCATGCTTCATGAGCCTGCTTGTGTCTGTCCAGCTCAGCACAGACTGTGCTGTGACAGCCACTGCTGGGACCCTTTCAGGAGCTCTTCCCTGGTAGACCTCTATCACAGTGTGGCAGGATTGCCTGCCTTGCTGCACTGGCTTTTTCCAGCCATTTCAGTTGAAATGGAAGGGATGACCAAGGCAGAAGAAAGTGTTTCTCCTTAATAAAAATTCCAAGATGTACCACTGAGACATGATGCTGACCTTGTCTGTGATTATGGGGTTTGTCTGCATCTTTCTCTCCTTCAGCACACCCTCTTGTTCAGGCAAAATCCCACCAATATAGATCCCTTTTGTCATTCTGAGTCTTTTTTCTCCTTTCCAGATTTGTTATTCTTCCTTGCCTCTGCATTCACAAACAGGCTGTTTTGTAACTGGAAAATATATAATTTTTAGAGTATGATCCAATCCCGTGTCTTTGATGGTAGTGAAGAAATGTATGGCAGATGAGAATTAGACCTAGGTGTGCCATGTGTTTAGGCACATGTGGGTCAAGAGATGCTTCAGCAGAGTCTGTGGTGCTGACATGTTCTGTCTCTTTCTCCCTTATGTCTTACTAATGAATTAGATCCTGGATGAGGTTGAAAGGAGAAGGGGAATATCTGCTGCCCTGGTTTATCCATTTATGAGAAGTCTGATGGAATCGCCTTTTCCTGCACCTGGAAAGACAATCAAAGTCAAAACTTTTCTCCCTGGAGCTGGAAATGAGGTAAAAAGCAACTGCAAACATTAAAAGTCTTCCCCATTCCAGTATCAAACAGCAAAGGAAAAACAAGAGGAAACACACAGATACTGCAGGGATGTGAGGTGACACACCCTCAAATTGAGCAGGAGCTGCACCAGTGTTGATATGCTAATGCTAGTTCCCATTGATGATTATAAGCCAATTTGTTGTTATTTATTTATTATTTTATGTTTATTAGTAGGTTGCTAAGAAAAAACCACCACAAAAATGTCCCAGTGTGCCTGGCCCAGTGCAGTTCACAGGCTACAGCATTGCTGGGCTTTATCACAGTGGTAATAGGCAAGTGTGAGTTTCCCGTGCTGTCTGCACTTGAGCAGTTCAGCAGCTGGTTGTTATTTCAAACATCATTACTGCTGGTCCTGGCCTTGGTAGGAGTGACCAGCAGCATTTAGATGGCTCTTTTTGGTAATAAATACCCTTTAACTGGCCCTCAAAGAAAAGCATGTCATATAAAAGTTTTCATGTGTGTGTGCACACACATAATAGATGTCATTTCTTTTTATGACTGGCTCAAGTAGCTAGAAGCCCAGCATTATACAACATATCCCTTACTGAAAAATGGCAATATGGATTAAAAGGTTTTTGTAACTTGAGGCTTGCCAGCCATTCACTGTGTCAAAGTTTGCTCTTTGCATGCCCTTATTTAAGTATACAGTAGCTCCACTTGGATGGGCAAGCATATATGGGGAATACATTACTAAAGAAAGGAATAGAATTTGTCCCAGGTAGTGAAAGCACTTAAAAAAATCTCATTTAAGGGTTATTTTACCCTCCTTAGGGTTAGTTTTACTGTGCTCTTATTATTTTTACATTACATTATATTTTTTCTAAATGTAATGTCACTGACTTCAATGGAATGGGCCTGTAATGCCAGTTGGTATGAAATATAAAGGGTTCCTTGTGTGAGTGACTTTCAAGTGTGTTAGAGCATTTTCTTCTGGAGAGGCAACAGCTGAAAGGGTGATCAGCATAACAGTGGAAAGATTGGATAATGCTTTTTCAATGTGAATATATCAGGGAACCATGGATCTGCAACTTCTCTATCCTCTGCTCAAGCTCCTGAACTCTCCCAGACAAAAATATTGAGATAATTCCAAGCAAACAAACAACTCTCTTCTGGCTGAGCTTTGCTCTTTGTTATGCTAGTACAAACTCGTTATTTAAATGGAATGCACTGGCTTAATTAGGAACAGAATCTTGTCCTTCCATTGTGGCTCCTCTTGCCTAAACAAAGATGTTGATTAATTGGGAAGTAGACAGTATATTTCTTTGTGAAGAGCAGAGTGAAGCAGAAGGCTTTGCCAGGCAGCAGAAAACATCCATGGTATTTGTAAAAGCTGCTGTAACTTGCATTGCATCCTACCCTGCAGCAAGATTTTAGTGTTGGAAGTTTTTCAGTAAAAGCAACTCCTTGTGATTTGGCACATAAACTTGATTTAAGCTTGCAATCCCAATGCTAAGGAATGGAAGTGGGCACCTTTACTGGTTATGAGGAAGAGGTAGGCAGGCAGCATTTCCCAAGGGGTCATTCTGGGTACAGCATCACTCCACAATTTGTTTCTTACCCCACTTTGGGGCAGCAGCTGGGTGATGAGTGTCTAGTACTCTGGCATTAATGTTTCTGTATTTCAGGCTTAAAAAAATCAAATATGTACACAAATACTGTTTGTGAGGAATTTTGTCAGGCCTAGTCCAGTTTAAACCTGATACAGTAAGCTTGTGGAATATGGTATCATGTGCATGAAAACATTAAAGTGGTCTAAAGCCATAAAGTGATGGTGATTTTTGGACATATGGGAAGAAGGAGATGTATATATATTGCTGTTAATATGTCTTCAGAGATTTCAACACAGCTTCAAGTTGGCCAACTTTTTCCCTTTCCCTTCTATTTCCTCAAATTCCTCAATAGTCCATCATTTGCTCTCTTGCGTTTCATATTTTTCTCCTCCTGTTACTCTCTTCATGTTATTTTTCCCTCTTCTTTTTTCTGTCCTCTGCCTTCAAGTTCCACATCTGAGCATATCAATTGCAGAGTAAAAGGAAGATATAATAAAGGAATCAAGCAAAAGACATTTGAGAAAAGGAAGGAGAGGGCCTGAGGTCATGGATGAAGTATGAAAATTAGACTTTAAAGGGATGTCACAAGTCACCATCTCAGGCCTTGTCCTGTCGCCCCAGTTAAGTATATATATATATATATGTACATATCTTTATATGAAAAGGTATATATAGGAAAAGAAAAAGGTTCTAAACATTATCTAGTGAATGACACATCATAGAAGAGTGGAAATGAAGTAAACTGGGTTTAAATTCTGCCTGACCTTTTAGTTAGTCTCTGGCTCCTATCTAGATGTCAATATGAATTGCTAGCCAAGCTTAGGACCAAATTTACTTTGTCTTTATGGCTGTTTTAACTCTGTAACTTTCCAGCTCCAGTGCTTCTGATTGTTACTTGCTTCATGCTGTTGACTGAGCCGAGCTTTACATCTCTGACAGTGTTTAGAAGGAGAACTATGCTTCCCTCAGAAATGACAGCAATGCACACAACTGTATTCTGGGAAGAATGACTTGATAGTGAATTGTGCAATATGCCATTTCTCTGGAGAGCTTTGCCTCCAGCTCAGTTTGCAGAAGGGGATGGGGTTCATTCTCTGCAACCCCTCGAAAGGAAAAAGGAAAGCATGGAGCAGTGCTGGAGGCCCAGGCTGGCACTGTAAGCCCAGACCAGAGATGCTTACTGATGTCTGTTGGGTGTGTTCAGGTCATTGAGCTGCGGAGGCCCATGGACTCGCGTCTGGAACACGTGGACTTTGAATGCCTTTTCAAGTGCCTCAGCGTTCGTCAGATCATCCGGATCTTTGCTTCTCTCCTCTTGGAGCGGCGTGTGATTTTTGTAGCAGATAAACTCAGGTAAGTGGCAAGGGACCTGAACCAGGACAGTTCAGGATAGCACTATCTCTGGATACAAGAAGCTTTATGAACTCTACAGAATGGTTGTCAGATGTGAGGGTCCTCTCACTGTGGAATTTAAATGTCTTTTCAC
The DNA here is from genome assembly GCA_035047845.1 of Dendrocincla fuliginosa. NCBI lineage: Eukaryota > Metazoa > Chordata > Aves > Passeriformes > Dendrocolaptidae > Dendrocincla > Dendrocincla fuliginosa. The sequence goes on from JAWWMO010000174.1 coordinate 10,931,528, forward strand.
AGCAATGAAAGTTATTTGCATTACAAATCTGGGGCACACATTCGCTAGTGATCACTACCTACAAGCTGTTTGTTCTGTCTTTCCAGCCTGTAAAATGGCAATACCAATTCTCACCTGCTTCATAGTCAGGAAATGTTTGCAAAGCGTTTTGAAGCGATGGGGTTCTAGGAATATTTCATAACAGTACTCATAAACAAGAGCAGAGGTTGTCACTGGGGGGCCTCACCTTGCAATCATGCAGTGCAGCCAGGCAGGGAAGTGGGGTGCTGAGCGTTCCCCTGGTTTGCTCCATTCAGTACAGAGACTTTAGAGTGGAGCTAGGTTTCAAATCGTGCACTACCAAACCCATCCAGTGGGAGTGTTAAAATGCAATCATGGTCCATCCCAACTAGTTAGGATATTTTTCCTGGTGCTCACATGACCTGCAAACATTCCTTTCTGAAGATCCATTTTGGGCTGCTTGCTACAACCCTTCAGCATAGCTCTTGCTCCCTGATCTTTGATTACAGTTTCCCCTCTTGGTTCCTCTGAAGCATGAACTCACCCCAAGGTGTAAGGAGTGAGAGCAACAGATCACAAATCCACATGGCCTTTCCCAAGGAAATGGGAGCTCTGTGTAGGCTCCACCCCTGCCCCACAGCAAAGAAACATCCTATTTTTCAGATGTCTGTGTCAACCATACACAAAAGTATGGACATTGTAAATAAGACGTTCTTTGCTGCGGTATGATAAATAATAAAAGATGGCAAATAAAAATAAAGACTGTAATTTATTAGACTCAAGAACATTCAGCATCTTTTAAAAGGACACAAAAGACTGTATGGGCAGTTAAAAACACAGATGGATCTACCCAAACAAACTTTGTTAAACACTTTATCAGTCCCGACCTTCTCTGAATGACCGCCAGAAATAATAGCTGCACTTAGTGGCCGCCAGTGTATATAATAGCAAAAATACTTTGCATAGTAAAAGCTTTACAACCTTTAGGGGAGAATTTCTTAAAGCTGCAGACCCTTCTCAGGTTATAAAGTTACTTCCTTAGCAGTCTTTTTTGTTGTCTACAACAACAGGAACTTTTTATTTCAACCCTTCCTTTGTCAGTAACCCTTAGTTTGAATGACCATTTGGGATGATTTAAGTTTACATTAACTCCCGGTGAGAACGGTGTAACTAGTCCAGGGTTTCTGCAGTACTTTAGTAAGTCACATGAATATTGCTGCAGGTGGTTTTTGAAAATACTGTTGCTGGGTTCCTTTCAGCTCTTTTTCAACAGCATGCTTACTTAAAACATTCTGCCTGTTTCTGTTTTACCATTCATTTAGCAGAGTTTGTGGCATCCACAAGTCTGACTGTAACTCAGAATGACACAGGTCTGTGTTCCTTCAAATGGCACAGTGATTTGGGTGGAAAATCACAGAAATGGTACAATGAAAGTGAGGGCTCTGCTGTGCTGCTGCCAACTGATGCTCTGCTTTGGAGTCCCCAGTTGCTCCTTTGTAATGTTGTCCCAGTTGGACCAAGTACTATGAGCGCTGTTCTGTGGTGCACGGGCACAGTACGGTGGGGATGTCTTGCTGCAGGAGATATCCTCAGCCATGAGGGCTGAGACAGACAGCAGCCATTCCCTGGAGCGTTCCTCTGGGACAGCTGGCCTAGCCAACATCATAGAATGCTTCTGGGCACTGTGCAGAGAAAAGAAGCAACAATTAAACTTACTTTGACAGGCTTAAGGCAGCTTGGCATGGTAAGCGGTCATGTCACCAATGCTGAGGGCTTGTGGTGACCCAGGACTTCATCAGGCAGCCAGGGTTTTGTACACATGGCAGCCCTGGCTGGAAGTCAGCAGCTCAGACTTGCCTGTGCAATTACCTTTCTCCTCACAGCTGCCTAGTCCTAGAGGCCTTGGAGCAGGGGATAACAGACCCCTGCTCAGAGATAAGGTGCTGCTCACGTAAATAGAGCACCAGGACCACCAGCAACCAGAAGTTACAAAGATCCCTTTCGGGAAACACATGTCCAAACATTGTACTCTCCTGCAAAAACAGTTCTCCAGTGAACTGTTGTTTCTGTGTGAGAGCAAGTTATCGGGGGCCATTAGCACGTACTTTGAGAAAGGAGAGGATTCAAGATGGATCCAAGAGGCTTATGAGGTTTTGTGGTTGCTCCTGTAAGAAGGGACAGAACCTCTCTTACAGAAAGATTTCTTACAGAAAATCTTTCTTACAGAAAGATTTATATCCATATACTTTACTATATCCACATGTACCCTTTATTGTATGCATCTACTTTGTTTTTTTTAATAAGAGGATGACAAAATCTGATGTGGTAGATAAGGTCCTGGATTAAGATTTGTGAAGCCTATCCCTCTGAACTCACATACCTGCTGAGTGACACATGCTGTAAATATAGCACCTCTTTCTTACTTTTTGTCTGGTCTGCCTGGCATGAGAAATACTCCAGTGCTTCTTGCTCTGTGTGTGCATGCAGCTCTACTTTATGCAGTGTGGTCCCTCTCAGCATGGGGATCTAGGAGGTACTGTAAAATTGAAACTAATAACGAGTCCTTTGACAAGAGCCTGGAGAAAGTGACAGTGGATTTAAATTCAATACTTACTGAAGTTTTCATGGTTTAAATGGGGATGAAGTCTAAAATGAAACACTCTGGCTTTGAGCTAATAACTGTCCGTCTTGGAACCTTTGCCTTATCTGACATGAATTCTGTTTATGGGCATTGCTGCTGAAGCTGAAAGAGTTTAATGTAATGTGGAAAAAAAAAGAAGTGAAATATCTTACCAATCCACTCTGTATGCCCAGAGAACAAGAGCAGGAAATTAAAAAGATTTTACAAGGGTTTGATTTCTGTATGTACCCAAAAACTAGCTTAGAAATAAATGATGTTGAGGTTTAGGCTTCAAACAAAGCAATGGGCTTTTGTGGATGCCTGTTTAAAAGGTCTCCAAGCAATAAATGATTTCACACATTATACAAGTTTTTGAAAGTCATGCCTAATGAAGTGAGATTCATGGGCTAAATTGTTATTTATGATTCTTATAGTGCTCAGAATGTGAAAATTTATAGTCCTTGATCTTTGCACAGAAGAGGTTGTTACTTTTCAACACAGAAAGTGAGGCAACCAGCAATGAGAAAACAATAGTGAAGTTTTGAATGATAGGTTGTCCTGGTCAGATATGTACAGTTAGGTTTTTTTTCCCCCAATAAGTTGATAATATATTTTTTCTGTTTGAAATTGGGTTAATAAATTCCTGTAGCTCTTTGCTTACCTTCAAAATGGATTTGAATCCACCAGTGACCTTTCAGTATTTTGCTTTCCATGAACAGTCAAGAAGGGAACAGAGAAATAAAGATAGCAACAGGAAAACTTAGAATAATAATAATAATAGGACAACTCTTAAAAATGTAACTTAAGGCTTCAATTCCTTAAAAATCTGCTGAAAGCACAACTGAGGTGGTATGTCCCATCCCAGTTCCAGTCCCTGACCCAGCTGGGAGCCCCTATTTATGTTCCCAGCGTTCTGCCTGTTCACCCCAACTCTGAAATAGCCTTGTGACTTCCAGCTGCAAAGGGAGAGCTGCTCTAGTGCAGTCCTCTGAGGTTTGAAAGGCAGCAGATGGAAAATCAGTGGGTTCTGGGGCTCAGAAACATTGACGTTGCTGCAGGCACAAAGGTAGCAACAGAAAATAAATAGAAAGCAAACATTGGAAGAAAAATATTTCTCTGCTTGTTTCAGTTTTATGCTGGGGAAACAAATTTGTGGACATGTTTGCTGAAGAGGTGATGTATTCATGTGTGTGAGAACAGTCTCTTTGCCTTTTCCCCTGGATGTTTGGCAAGTGAGAAAAGAAGGCCCTGGACATACCAATGTCCTTTTGTTATAACCCCATTTTTAATAAGTGAGAAACACTTGCAGTAATCCACTATATTGTGAAGGACTGAGGATATTTTGTTTACGTTTCACATGTGGGTCCAGTCCAATGCCAGCCAGAGTCAGTGGAGTGATAAGACTTGTCTTTTGCTATGGATCCAAATCCTACAATATTCCTCTCAGTGACCTTCCTAGAGCTTGGTGGGCTGTGAAGGGCTTCTATAGAGCCCCTGCTCTTGTAAAAGACAAAATAACTTTTCATTGTTACGAATGTTGCTTTTATATGAGATATTTCAGTTGGTTCTCAGTGAAGGAGAAGCATGAGCCTCAGGGAAAAAAAGTCTCTGTTGACAGTAGTGGGTTTTATGCTCCTAAACCCTACAGATGAACTTGGAAATGTACCCCAAGGTGAAGGTGGGCCAAGTGTTTATCCAAAGTGGAAGTGCCACAGCTCAGGAACTCCCTGTTCCTGCTCCCCTTCCTTGTTCCTGCCCTGAGCCACTCCGTCCCTCACCCAGGAAGAAGCTGTGCTTGCCCAGCTGTAGTAAGGATTACTCCTTCTGCAAAGTTTCTCCAAGTCAGATGGGCCACTTGACCAGGTCAAACAGGACCCCTGTGCTTAGAGAGGAGCAGAGCTGGGTGCTGGGCTAGGAGTGGGCCTGAGCATTGGGATGAGTACGCTTGAGGCTGATGTTGCCACTGAAAAGTTTTTATCATGCACCATCTTTAGGTGTGAGCTGGCTGAATTGAAAATATCTCGTGAAATATTGTAAATTTGTGATTAAACCCACTAGTTTTTGGGTTTATTCCCAAATTTGCACACAAACCCTTGTACACACCCACCTGTGTGCAAAGGAAACCTGAGGGAATGAGGCTGAGGCAATGCTGGATGACAGTGAACTTCAGTGCAGCTTAATCTGCACATCAGTGTCTTCCTCCTGTAGTGATGGCCACAGATGACTTTGTCTTATCAATGAGAGATTTTTCCTCTCCATGTTTCTCTGCCCCTCTGCCAGCACCCATCCCCTGGCTCAGCATGGACCAGCAACCTCCTGCAGTGCTTGTCCCATGAAGTCAAGAGGTGCTATTGCAAGCAGAAGCTGGGCACCTATGAGGAGGGAAGACTTTACCCTGTTAAGGATAATAGCCTCCCTACCCATCCCCAAAGTATTTTGGACTGCCAGGAGGAATCTGTCTTCCAGCACAACTGTAGAAAGTCCAGGAGGATCCCAGACCTGACCAAAGGTTATGGGCTTCTGACAGAAACACTGACTAATACAGGACAGAGCATGAATATGTAAATACTGGGGTAGTCATTGCGCAGGCATGTCTCTGTTAACTTTGTGGAGCAAAAGGGGAGCAGAGTGTACTTTTATTCAAGGGCAAATGCTTTCAGAACAAACAACGGCATTTCCCTAACCTCATGGACAGACACATCTTAGGGCTGTTACACCCAGGATGTTCAGGGAGCACTGATGCTTGTCCTCATATTTGAATCTGTTGTTTTGGGAGTCACGAGGCCACGCTAGAAACTAGCAGCAAAATTGAGAGGTAGCCTGGTCCCCGTCTCTGAGTTCCTACCTAGAAAGATGGTACTAGGGATCCTTTAATCTAGTAGCTAAAATCAAAGCATGATCTTGTAGCTCAATTTAAAATATGCAAATTTAAATAGGAGATGTGGCAATGTTTTAAGAGCAAATTATTGCTCCTCAGTCCTGTAGCAAGGTCAAGTGGAAAAGCAAGAGCAGTTAAACTTTTGGGCAGATTACCAAAGTGCAAGCTCATTCCCTGTTTCCTTATTGTTCATTTTTTATTAACAAAAGTAGGATATAATTCTTACAAGCTAATCACAGCAATGACAGATCTGGCCAGCCTCACCTGCTGCCTGGGAATGCTCCTTTCCCACAGTCTCTCATATCGTAACACTTGTGAAATCTGCCAAGTGGCAGTTTAAAAGGTAAAACCACGTGTGTTAGGGTAGAGAGAGGAAGTGTGCTTAGCAAACAGACTTGAGCTTTGGCCACTAATAAAAATTTCCTTTACTTTCCCCTGTTGCAAAAATCTCCAAAAAAAAAAAAGTGAGATAAATTTGACAACAAAGACATGTCAGAAAACTTGTGAGGGAGAACTTACTGTTGCTAGTCTCTAACTGGTCTCTACCATTTCTGAGCACAAGTTCTGGGGTCTTAGCAGTTTTTGAGTTATCATCTGTGCATGGAAGAAGGAGATGTTTAGATACGGAAACTGCTGTACCTGTGGAATGTGTGATAGCTCCCAGATCTTATGTCTAAACCCAGGAGAAGTATGGATGACTGACCTTTCTTCTGGTATATTTTTATCCAAAGACCTTGAAATGCGTTCTTAATACTGTCAGGATTATTGTGCTTGTCTGGTCTGATATGCTGAACATAAGCTAGAGAATTTATTCCACTAATTTCTATAGTGGAAGGAATGAGCCCTTGTATAATATGTAATCATGCCTAGCAGACAGAGTTTATTCTACTGCAAAAACATCCATTTCTCATGTAAGTAACCAGAGAGTTTGTTTCCTCCAGTGAGAGCCAGATCAGCCCCTGTTGAAGAGTGATTTAGAACTTGCAGCACCCCTGTCTTACCTGAGGGACAACAGGGGTTTTTTTTCTTTCTTTTATATAAAAAAGGCATCCTCTGGAGTCTGTCTGAGTCTCTGTTACTTATCCTGCCATCGCTTTCTGTTTGTGAGACTTTATCTTTTCTCAGTCTGCTTGCACTATGAAGCAGCAATAAATAGAAACATAAATACTTAAAAAAACCCCTTAAAACTTCTGTAATATGTCATAAATTGGCCTGATGTAGCTGCAATTTTTTGATATCCTTCTTCTTTCTTTCCTACCAAATCTAACCAGTAATCTTTATTGAGTAGGATGTTTGCATGCTGCTCAGTCCTGCAAGGTGTGGAGCACCTTGTCTTAGAGTCTGAACACTGAAATTGGAAGTCTTCCATGCAATGTGAAATAGGTGGTTTAAGGTAATGAGCAGAGCTTTTTTGAAAGAAATTTTGCACTTTATTCCGTCGTCCCAAGAGATCCTTACATTTTGTACCATTTGGATTACTTTCTCCAGCACCTAGATTGTAAAGATGCCAACAGAGGAGTTGTACATGGACAGTAGGAAAATCTGTCAGGCAAAAGAGACAGCACAAGAAATAAAATGAACATTCTAAATCTCTGGCTTGTTTAATATTCCACAGTTCCAGAGAAAAACAATCTAATAGTGACATTTTTAATATACAGTAAACTTCAATGGCATTTTTAATATGCCATATCCCAAGAAGGGTAGAGCTTGTATAATTTTCCTTTTCCTCCTTTCCTTCTCCCTTCCTTTCCAGTGGTATTTATTTAAGTTGCTCCAGACTTTGGCCAATGCTCTGCATTGGGAAAACATAATAATTTTTCCACTTATGATTTGTGTAACAAAATTCTCTCTCCCTTCCCCATGAAAGGGAAAGGGATAAGAAAACGACCATGTTGTTTGGTAATTCTTTTCTGGATTGCTTATTGGCACAATATGGCAGTAAGTTGCAACATCTTCCCAACTTGACCTCTAGCTCCCTGCAAGAGGATTTCAACAGATTCTCTCTTTTCAGCTTTTAAATGAGAAGGATTAGGGAGATGGGATTGTTCCTCTCCTTGATTACTACCTAGAAAAATCATCCTACTCTACAGCTGTCCCATTTTTAATGGTGCAACAATGGCCTGGAAATCTGAAACTGGCAGTGTGAACATTAACAAGGGCTGATGGGAGCAAGGGTCCCAGTGTGGAAAGAACAGGTAGTTAACGTTCCTCTGGAGCAGCTGGGCTAGGACCACTTTTGTTATGGATTGATGATAAGGAACTGTTCTGCAGGAAGGGACTAGATAACTCCGTGGGTAATAAGGATAACTTTCCACTTGGAAATGTTGGGGTTTTTTTCTTATAACCTCCTGACATAGCTTGGGTAAGTGGCTGATGTGTCAAAGCAATGACTTTTTCCCAAAATCCCATTTGCTTGAGCTTTGTTTGGAAAGTATGGTTGAATGCCAGTTGCTTAAAAAGACAATCCTCATTCTGAAGAGCACTTTGCATGTCTCTTTCTCCAGGGGCTTTCACGTGCCTTGCTTACGCACAAATATTACAGGAGCAAAAAATAATGTCTTTGTTAAAACCACATTCCCCTTTAATCAACTGTTCTCTTTAAATTGAGTACTTCAAAGCTGTTTTCTGAGAGAGAGAGATCTCCTGACAGCACAGTCTCTGGTCTGTAGCTCTCAGCTCCTTGATCTGTGCCATGAGCCAGGTTATCTGTGGTACCTCAGACTGTCTCTCACTCTGGTGTTCCAGAATGGTGGGGGCTGGATTTTGAACATACAGCTCTTAATAGAGTAAAATAATGTATTAATTTGTGGAAAGTTACGATAACTTTTGGAAATTTTGCATAAATCCAATATTCGGATGAGAAATAAAAAAGATAGTCTCCTGTATAGTCTTTGATAATATCTCCTCATGAGTTGTTTAATTATCAAGCATTGAAAACCTGAATTACTTTAACTGACTGAAAAGTTCAGCGGCTTTAAAACTGGAATCATCTTTCATGATGTCCATCTCTGTTTAGCTAGGAGACATCATCTCAGCAGGGCAGACAGCTACTGGGTGCTGGCTGTTCCTGACATCACCTCCTGGATACTCTGTGGCATTGAATGAGCAACTGCTCATTCCTTAAATCCTTGAGCCTAAATTGCACTTGGGCACAGATTGCTGCAGGACCCCTCCTGCATTACAGCAGCAGCTGTCAGGAGCATCACAGGTATAATCTTTGGTCTCTTTGTTGTTGTCTAAGAAAATATTAAAATATAAGTTCCTTGTTCTTAGCATGTACCCTGTGTACCAAAATATGCCCTGAAGTTCTGTGATGTTGTCTGTTCTGGTATGACGGGGCATTTATGGTGACAGAGAAGCTTTGTGGTCCACATGCTTCTCTCAAGCTCGACATTGCCTGGTGTGCTCATAATGCACAGGGTTCAATCAGTGTCAGTGAGGCTGCTGATGGACCCAAGGTGGTAGGGTAAGAGCACAAAACAGGAGAGGATGTTGCACATTGATGCTAAAGGGGATGTGGTCAGAAAAGACTTTATTGATGAAGATGTTGCTCGCTCAATTTTCTGTAAAATGTGATAATGGACCAGTAAAGGAACACAGATGATGATGCAAAATGTTGGGCAAGCGGGCTCCATGAACTGTACTCGCTGACATGGCAGTGTGGTAAACCATGGCCCCACAAATCAAAGTCAGAGAAAACAATTCTAGAAACTGGGCTGTAACCTTTGATTTATCACAAAAAATCTCCTACCTGGAATCATCAGTAGCACAAAGGAATTGCTGCCTGAGCTCTCTGTAACTCACCTTCAGTAGTCACTGGAGTATGTCCCCAAATTAACTGCGTCATTTGTGCCCCACTGATAAGGAACTGCAGCACTGCTTTCACCAGACAGGTAAGGACATACTGTGGTTCCTTTATGAGAGTTTACAGGTTTGGCTGTTCTCATACTGCCCTGTAGAAAGCACCAGATAAAACCTGAAGTGTGACTTGCAAAAGAAGGTTTGGGTTTAGCTCATTTTCATGGGGAAAATCCAACATTTCAGTGGTGTGAGGGTTAAGTAGTTACATTCTGACTTGTAAGCATAGTTAAAAGATTCTGCAAGGGACAATAACTGATAATTAGACTGATGTGATGTGGAAAATATGCATTTCCTTCTCAGTCTGTGCCCCCCTCTCCCTGCCAATGTTATCACTTGTTTGCATTCCTTGAGATATCACAAAGGTCACTTGCAGCAAACGTGTCAGCATTCAAATTAGAGGAGCCACTGTGGTTGGACTCTGCCCTTCACCCCTGGCAAAAGCATGGTTTGATTCTCACTTCTGCATCAGTTTGCTGCTTGCCAGAGCGGGGAAGCCTGACTTAGGAGCCTAGGCAAGGAGTGAATAGACCCTGGAAGCTGAGGGCACAGCACAATAGCAGTGCTGCTGGTTTGTTAAATCAGTCACCTGCCCAGGGAAACGTTCACTTCTTGAGTAATGCATTCCCTTTGTCAAGCTCCAGTGCAGAGTGAGGGATTTTGATCTGCTTCTGGATTAAAAGCAAGTTATCTCACTGTTAGTAATACATGTTGATATGTGTTAAGACATATATGTTTCAGCCCATAATAGACAGGGGAGATCTAGTGTTTGTGCTTTAGAGATCTCTTTACCCAGTTCCAGAGATTGACTGTAGCAGTAGTTGTTGGAGTGTGTATAATGATTAGGTTATGAAATGTTCAAAACTGGCTGCTGAGTTTGGGATGGCCCAAATGGACCTGGCTCACCATGATCCTGACATGAATTATGTGTGTTCCCATCCATCATGCTCACACATAAAGAATTCCCTACTAGAGCAGAGCTTTCTATTGGCAGGTCTCCTGTGACATTAAGAGAAAAAGTAACCTAAAATTGCACATACAGGTTTGCTCATATTTCCTGAAAAGAAGGGTGTTCAGGTTTTGATCAGAGATGGAGTATTAGCTCCATACTTCAGGCCAACTACTAAAGACCTCAGGTTGTGACTCTTAGTTAACCTATTACTGTCTGCTGTATAAAATAAATCACAACATAAAATATTACTCTGGCTCTTACAGCTCAAACGTACACAATTTTCTGTGCTATAGGAACCCACTGTTTTGATTTTAAACAACGTATTGGTTTAGAATAAGATCAGATTTAGTAACAGGAAATTCAGAAAATTCAGAACTCTCTTTTAAGTCACATATGCAACACTCCATCCTAAACTTCCTGCAGCTACCCAGATTTCCACTGATTTACCTGAAGGTCAGGTGAGAAGTGCCTTGGCAGCAGCAGGGTAGTCCTCTTCCCTCTGTACCCCTACATGGAGTTGAGCCCTTTACAGAAGGATTCTGTCACAGGGAATTCTCAATCCAGGAGGCTGAAATCTAAGTATTTAATTTAAAAATAAATTACATCCTTAAAATTTAATAAATATATTAATAATATACTAAAATGAGATTAAAATATTTAATAGCTTCAAAAATTGCAGTCTCTACTTCCAAACCACCTTATAAAGGCTTGAAGGATTCTCTGTAGTTTGCTTAGCCCCTGAAGGGCTTCTAGAAAAGTAAAAAATTATTCAAATTTCCAAAGTTGAAACATGCCTTGCTGAGGAGAGGCTGATTTTGCAGCAGGCCTCTCCCACAGCAGTCAGGGAACTCGTGGTTCAGAAGGCACTATCGTGTCTTGTGTGTGTACTTGAGGGCGGGTCTGATTGAAAAAGGAGTGGGGAAAAAAAGGCCTTTGAGGCTTAATTTCAACAAAGTATTTCAGCGCAATGAAAGTAAATTAAGGCTGAAACTTTTACTGAAATACTGTGTTGAATCAAAGCCCAAAACAGTAATTTGCCTGTCCTCTCATGCTTCATTTTAATTGCAGGAACTGACTGTAACTCCTACTGCTCTGTAATGATTAGAAAGAATTTTCCTGTCAGTGTCTGGACAATTTACTAGATTTGAATTAATTAGGGTCAAATGGCAATAAGCTGAGCCCAAATTCTGGTGTTTGTTTTGGTCATAATCTTCTGTCTCTCACATACAGGTAAATATATTTGCTGTGGAGGGAACTGGTCTTTTCAGTTTAATTATTCCTGACAGAAACTGTGGGTTTATGTCTGCCTGCTTATCAGCAGACTGTGCAGAGTAGAGCAAGGGGGAAGCAGTGCCGAAGTGGCTGAAGTGTAGAATAGGGGTTTTATTTGGCTTCTATCTGTGCCACGAGTGGGCTTCGAGCTTCTGTCACGCACCTTCAGCTATGCCATTATCTAACCTTCCTTTTGGCAGCTGCAGCCCCGGTCAGCATTGCTGGTTCTGAACAAGGATGGTTAATTGGCATCAGACAGCTTCACGGTCCTTCCATCTGCTATAGCAACAGGGAGGAACAAGTTTCACCCAGGGACCTAATAATTTGGCTACATGTGTGTGACAGAGCTTTATCCATACTCATATTAAATTGTTTTCTTGGTCCTTGTATCGTTCAGCCTTAATTTTTCATCCTGGCTTCTTTGTCCTGTTTCCTTTTCACCTGCTCACCAGGCTCGTTTTGTCTTCCTCCCCTCCCAGATCTGCCTCACGGATCTTATTTTTACCTCCTTGCACTTAATTTAGCCTCTTCCCTCCCTTCCTTTCCTTTTCTTCTCTTGCCTTCCATCGGGTTACCTGCAGGCTGACGATGACTTTCTTCTCCCAGATGAGCCTTCATTTCTCTGTGTAGCTCAGGGCTACAATGGAAAGGAAGGTGATACTTAGTGTGAACAATTTATTCTGAAGAAATTAGCAGCTAAATAAGTCTCTTTTTAGTATGCACAAACATATTATTTTAAGATGGCTCCTAACATAACCAGATCAGAGTGAGTTTAGACAGTACTGGTAGGATCCTTGACACACCCTCCTGCCTGCCTTCAAGTCTTTGCCAAAGATCGCCACCCTTTCACAAAACTGTGCAGCAAAGATGTTTTATTATATCAAAATAACATACCTTTTTTTCTGGCTTTGGAAACAAACTGATCTAGTGTCAAGCAAGGGGGAATTGGATCAGTTTATCTCCTCAGGCTTATTGCTACCTGATTACTTTGTTTCTATATAACTTTGATTTAAATTGGGAAACAAAATAGTTATCCACAGCCAGACACACAAACTTAAAAACATCAGTGAAAATAAGTTAAATTTTGAATCCAGATCACATGAAAATAGTGCCTTACAAATGCAAGCAATCTTACAAATAGGCAGGTCTCCTAGAGCCTTATGCATGAACATGCAGAGGTATCCTTTAACATCCCTAATCAGCAGGGATGTTACCCATGACAGCTTCACCTCTCAAAAAAAAATCTGTTTTAGAGTCGCTTTAGTATTAATTTACAAGCACAATGGTATTTATTGCTTGATGTTGTTCCTGGTGAGAAGGTTATCTCATACGCTTCCTGAAGTTGTCTTCTGACACAACCCCCTCCCCAACCCTCTCTGCATCTGATGCTGTACCTCTGAATGTTCCTATTGTTCCTGAACATGTGTGTTTGCACATTCCTGAACCTGGGGCCACAGCTGTGCAGTCCATTGCTGTGCCCTCTTTTCCTCTAACAACAGTGATTTGCATGCTTTCAATTTGAAGTGTTCATGGGGTAGGTCTTCTTGCTAAAAAGCTGCAAAAACTTGTAATTGATTTGCGTCAAAAGAAGGAATTGAATATTTTTTTCCCTTTTAAACATCTTAGGAATGGTAACAGAAAAACAGCCAGCAATAATTTTGCACAGGAGGAAACACGGTCATGTCTGACACTTTTATACTGGCTGGAAAACTGGAAGTGTCCTGCCCCATTTTATCAAAGACTTTCTTGAATTCTTATTTTGTTTCTCTCTGCCCTTTTTGGTGAGTAGTTGGTAGTATCTGGGTTAACAAAAAATGTGTCTTCACAGCACAGAGCCCTGAGAATGAAGGACAAACCATTGATCTGCGGGGGCTCTGGTTGCTCACAGCCTCAGGAGAAGAGCACTTGGGGATCAAGGGGAGTACTGGAGCTGAGCAGCTGCACTATGGAGCAGGGAGAAAGAAGTAGTATCTCCCAGTTGTCAGCCAGCATTTCCAGGGATACTCAAGGGTTTGCTTCAAAAGCTGACCTGCAGGAGCTCATTACAGCCAGACAAGCTAGAGTTTAGAGACTGTCACTTCTGATACTTAAAAGTTTTCATTTGTATCTTGTCTCTGGTGCTATTATTTAGTCTTAACTGCCTGATTAATTGTGCTGCTGTTATTTGTTCTTACACACCCAGAGAAACCTTTATTTTTTCAGAGCTTAAATGTGTATGTATCTGGCACAGCACAGTTTTGCTCTGAATTACTGCCAGCACAGCAGCAATGGTGCTATATGCGCTCCATCTCCCACCCAAACTGTAGCAGTCTGCTACAGTTTTTACTTCCATTTTTGATGCTGTTCAAGCTTTTTGCTTTGTCCTTTCGACTTCTGCAGCCTGTGTGTGTTGGAGGGGAGATGGGCTGAATCCATGGAATTGTCACAGACCTCTTTCTTTGCCAGAGACTGGAGTTAATGCAGGATCTGGAGAGGCATTGAAGGGTGTAGAAGGGAAGAGTCAGCATCTGTTTCTGCTACGGAGTTCATCAGTGGCTCAAGGGTAGAAGCTGTCACAGAAAAGGATGGCTGTGGCCTGTGATGAGGAGGCCTGGGGGTGTGTAATACCCATGTGAGTCAAGGTATTACACCTGGCAAGGACAGAGCCTCCGGACTCCTCAAGTGGGAGGAAGCTCTTCTGAGCAGATGATAGGATGTGTGTCAGGGAGATAACTCTGTCTTGAAGTGACTGTGGGCTGGAGCATGAATGTGTCAACACAGCAGATGAAAGAGTTCAGCAAATGTGGACAGAGCAGCGTAATTTAATCAGCAGAGAGAAATGAGAAGCATAAAAAGGTTGTGGAAAAATAAACACAAGCAGTGGAAACACTTTTTTGTGAATTTACATTTTTTGGCTACATTTTTCCTCCCTCTGAGGAAGCAGGGAGACGAGATTCTGGTCAGCCCCAGTCAGTCGAGTGCGTGGTCTAGAGCACTGGCACAGCACAGAGCTGGCACCAGCCCTGGGGTGACAGAGGTGCTATGTGGCTTGGCCCTGCATGTAAGGCATGGCCTCCCTCCCTTCTGGCAGAGAAAGCTTGTCTGTCCCTTGGGAGAAGTGGAGGAAGGGGGAAGGGATATTCTCGCCTTCTCCTTCAATGCAAATGTCAAAATGACTGTGGAGGTGCATGTGAGTAGCAAGGTGAGATCAGGGAGCCTTGTCAGCGAATGGTTCTCTGTGCTAGAGACTTAGTCCTGGACTTGGAATATGCTCGATGTGAGGCTCCCTTGGGTCTGTGAGAAATGCTAGGTGGAAGGGGGAAGTGGGAAGGAATATAACTGTTGGCTATTGTTATAAAGAAAAGAGAGCTATTGAGTGTATTTGTGGAATATTTCCATTGTGAGTAGTATGTGTAACTGAAAATGACTTCAACAGTTTGATAGAAGTTGGTGACTTGTAGTAAGCAACAAGCCAGTCCTCTGAAACAGGCACATCCAGCACTAACATCCACATAGGCAGCACTTCCTGCAGCCAGGGCAGTGTCCATTCACTGTTCAACAGCGGGCAGTGTGTCTTTCTCAGAACATGGTAATTGTGCTGTGATAAGATATGAATATAGCCTAGGCTTGCACTTATTTGTTGGTTGGCTGACCCAGAAATTGCTATCAGGCATCCTCCTTATCTAAAGGCCAGCAAAGGTTTTTGCTAAGTCACAGTAATTTTCTTTTTGCCGTGGACCTAAACCATGTTCAAAAGCAGTCTCCAGAAATTCAGCTGAGTCACAGTTACGTCTGAAACTCCTGTCCCGCAGTTCTCAGTCCGAGCTTGTGTCTGTTTCTGTGTGCTATCATGAGAAAATGATTTGGGAAAGAAAATAGCCCATAGGAAGATAAATCAACTGTGAATGGGAAAGAAGCAATGACATATTTTGCCTGTATCATGATAAAAGATCTCTTCAAAAGAAATTTGTGATTAAGAATGTCTCAATACTATTGTATAACCTCATATTACTACCTTCATGGGGAGAAGATCAAACACCGAAGGTTTTTTTAATCTACTGAATAAAAGACATAGGGAGAACCAAAACATTGGTAAATCCCAGACTGCCTGTGTTTTGAAATTAATTGAAATTGCATGATTTTCTACTAATTACCCTCTAATTTTGCTTTAGCAGAGTGCAAATTATTGGAATGAGGCCAGGCTAATGGGATGAGTTTACTGGGGTAGGCTGTGTAGTATGGCTAAATAATAGCCTTATACATCTCTATGTCAGAAAATGCTCTTATCCCACAAAACTTGCAAACACAGCCACCTTTTCACAGTCAGGAATTACCTGTGCATGTGGGACAGCCTGTAGCTGATAGATCTGCCTCTTCCCACTGGGATCTCTGCAGAGACTGAACAGCCCAGCCCAGGAGAGCAGTTCGTATCTCTGGGGCAGAGTGAGAGCTTGGTGCTAGCGGTGCTGGTGTGGGACAGTGGCACTACCTCTGTGCTACGGGGAAAGGAGGGAGCCACACGCCAGTGCAGTGCTGGGATCCCGAGCACTGTCCCATGCTGTACAAGAGCAGCCAGAGGCCTGGGATCCTCAAGGCATGTCTCCCACTTGTGCAGGACTCCTGAACTCTGAAGGGTGTGAGGTTTATGTTCCTTGTTAGTGTGTGACTCAGTGAGTTGGTTTCTTGTGCACATGTATAAAATTACCTGTAGGTGGGTAATATAAGAAGTGTTTTCCAGTAGAACAACAGCTAGAACATTATGCAGTGTTCCTGTAAAACTGCATGGACCACATGAAACAGGCCACTCTCCAAACCAGCTCTCTGGATTACCAAAACTGCCCTAGAGTATTAAAAGTCAAAATATTTTGAAAATCTAAGTTCTTTGACTATTCTGTTGCTTTATTTTGTGTGCTTCGCACACCTTAAAGAAAACAAATCATCTGACCTTGCTGCTTATTTCTCATAAATGAGAACAGTGGGATAACGTGTGGGTTGCACATTTGGAAAGGAAAAACTGGAGCAGACTTGGTTTCCCAGGGTAGGGTTTTCTTTTTTAGTTTACTAAACATGCTTCTAAAGAACAACATTCTTTAAAAGAATCTAAACCGTATTTTAGAGCTTTAAACTGGGAGTTCCTTTACATCCACCATCTATGAATTTTACATTACAGAATGCAGAAACCTCACACTAAAGTGAAAGGTGTGTATCCTTTCTAAATATGAATCTTTCCATCTATGGAAGAGACTCAGGAAACTGGTACAAGCAGGAGTTTGGTAACAGTGTGTGGGAGTCCCGCTGCCCTCTGTGGGAGCAGTGTCCGGGAGGGAGGGAGGGCAGCAGGAGGTTCTGGGGGCTGAAAGTTCAGAGGGAGTGTTTCATGGTCACAGTGAAAGATTTTCAGAGGCTGAATTTGAAAAACTGTATGCAGAGTTTTAAAATGCAGAGGCTGAGGTGCTACCAAGGGCACTGGTGTGATTGTCGGGGGATGCTGGCAGGACAGAGCAGGGTGTTAACGCAGGGCACCCCCCACCACACTCTCTTGCTGCATTCTGCTGCTGCCTTGCCCCAGCCAGCTCCCGGGAAAGCTCTGGAAGAGAAACCAGTGTCCTGGGCAGGAGCCCGAAGCCTCCCCTGGCGTGGGAATAGCACGCACAAGAGGATGCAGGGGCTGATTTACGTCACAGCACTGCGTGTAAAACAACAAGCTACAAAAGGGCATTTTATAGAAAGGAAAAAATACTAACTGAGCATCAGAAGAATGTTTGTCTTCCTGCTTTTAGCTTAACGTGGCTCTTTTTTTAGTTGTGCATCCAAGATGACTGAATTTTTAGTAGCCAAAAATGCCAGAGAGTCATTGAAGTGATCTTGAGAAAGTGCTGGGAGTCTGTGCCATGTTCCACAGCTCTTCCAAAACACACTGATTGCTCACCATGTAGACACTTGAGACAATGAGGTGATGGCAGCGCTGTTGCCTTCTATATATATATAAAAATAAATTACAGAAATGCATCATTGTACAAGAACTCTGTCTCAGGCAACATATGTTATAAAACCGTGCTGTGATTGTTAGATCTTAAAGGAAATGTCATTTAAAACCAGGCCAAACAGATTATTTGCAGTAAAAGACAAGCATTTGCTCTTCCCCAACCTGTTCTCTCTTTGTCTTTTAATTATCACTTTTCTTGGTCAGCAAACTTCAAAGGTTAATCACAGACAGGAACAAACAGGTGAAACCTTTATTCTGGCTTTGAATAATCCACAACTAAAAATGCTCATGAAGGTTATTCTGGTGGAAGTCTGATGCCACCTAAAGTCTCCACCAAGCCTTGCAGTAGAAGTCTGCACCTCTCCCCAGCATTCCCAAGCAGCAACAGCTCTGAAGTCATTATTTATAGTTCTCTGTGGCTACATTAAGCACAGCAGAAGTTTGCAGTGTGAGAAAATTAGTTCAGTCATGCAAGGCTGGGTAAAAATCTAAATTTATGTCATTCAGCCTGTGAGAAGCAGACACTGTAACTCAGTCCAAAATCAAAGCTCTGATAGGGAGAGCCTGTCTTTATTCCCCTGTGCTAAATCTAACTTGATAATGACGTTCCTTTATTTTTAACATTTGAAACCATGTGACTGTAAAAGGGAATCAGATTCACTAAAAGGAAAGACAACATGTGCAAGACATTTTCCATGATAATATCAAGCCTTAATGTTTAGGGTATACCAGTGTGTAGTTTAGAGTACTTTGGTGAGCGGGGTCAATACTTATATCACTGAAGTTGATTGGAAGCCCATTAAAATGTATTACAATAAAAGTACACTTTTGTCACAAAGATACACAGACTTTGAGAAATGTGTTGCTTTTACTAGGTTTCCTTTGGAATAAGTATTGATTGTTGGGGGTTTTTTACATGTGATTTAGCAAATTTTTCCTTTAGGGTTTTTTTAATTCAATTTTATTTTTCATTTTCCCTTGTTTGTGCAATAATGCTCAACATAAGAACATCACTATTATGCACTTTTACCACTGACTTGGTCATAACAGCCAAGATCTGCAGTTGCTTTTGGATTTTAAGCATCATTCAAATTGGCTGCTATTGAGTGTTTTTGAGAATGTTGAAACTTGTCCTCTAGGTCAAACTGTCCCCTGACTGCTACAATTAAACAGATTGATTCTTTTTTTTTTTGCTTTTAGTTTGAAATCTTTTGAAGGTGAGCAGGGTTGGAACTACTACACTGCACAGACAGAGGTGGTAGGGACTGGAAGGGGACTGAGGTTGTCTGAAGTCAGAAGCCACAGAAGGGCAGTCCCTTGGGCACTTGTATTTCAACACACTGAGTTTATCAGCAGGTGGTAGCTGTTCTGAACTAAGAAGAACCTCTGCTAACCTGATTGTTTTCTCTCCAGTACCCTCTCGAGCTGCTCACATGCCGTGGTGGCCCTGCTCTACCCCTTCTCCTGGCAGCACACCTTCATTCCTGTTCTGCCCTCATCCATGATCGACATTGTGTGCTGCCCTACCCCATTCCTCGTGGGACTGCTCTCCAGCTCTCTGCCCAAACTCAAGGACCTGCCCGTAGAGGAGGTAGGAGCTGGCATCAGAATTGTTTGCCTGGAGTAAAGCTGGCCTCACCCTGTATAAGGCCTGCCATTTGCACATAAGTACTCACATGCTTAATTTTTAATCTGCCTCTTTGTTTCTTCTTTGCCTAATTCTCATGGGCAACTGCCTCTTGGTAAAACTGCAGTCATAGGTTTACTTGTCTCTCTGTTCTGCCCCTCTTTCCATACCTGGCACCTTGACAGAGAAAAGTGAATGTGTACCTTGTTAATAAGTAAGGAGGGTGTAAATATGCTGATTTGTTCTGGAACAAGAAGAGGAAGCCATCTGCTGACACCTCTTAACACTAATAGAAGTTGTGCATGAAGCCATAGCCCACACAGAAAACAAAACCTTTCAGATTTTTTTTTAACTTCTAAGACTTTGTTAATACTATACTGGAAATCAAATGAGAGTTGCACTTCATCACTAAAATACCACAAAAACACTTTTCTCTCTTTCTCCTATTAGTTTCCTGTCACTTTTCCCTTAAATTTTGTTTTCTTGTGCTTGCTTCCAAGGTCCTGTTTTCCTCTGGCCCACGTTAATCTCTGCTCCATTTTCCTCCCACTGTCCTAGTATTGCTGTCCCACATCTCCCCAGCTCCATCTCTCAGCTCTCCTGCTTCATTATCCTGAATATCTCACACCCTTGCCCTTCAGAAGCCCTGCTGCCTCCAATTAGTTTTCTTTAAACCCCTCTGAAATGTTTTTCAACTGCATGTTAACAAAAATTATTAGCAATAACCTCCTTAGATTTAAAAAAAACCCCTGTCTTTCAGTTTTTTTCCTACATATTAACCTAGAAGGAGATATGTTGTATCTAACTATGCTAAATTATACTTTTATCTCTAAAGAAAACCTTCATATTCTTGTTTTATAAAGCACATAGCATCTTGTTTCACAGTAGGAATTTGATTCATGTTGAGGCTTGGCGTGTTCAGTTGGTCTTTTGCTATTAAAAGGCAATGACTGTTTTCTGTCTCTTCAGATATATTTCACTACAGTGTTTTCTTTTCTTTAGGCTTTGATGGTTAACCTGGGATCTGATCGATTCATCAGACAGGTAAAGTACAGCTCCAAATGTTGCCACACAGTCTAGGAAGCTGTTTACTCCTCTAGTATGATTAGGTTTCTTTGATCAGAGATATTTGGCAGGAATTTTATGTACAAAGGGAAAGCAATTAGAATAAAAAAAGTTCATTTTCTGTTTCAACTGCAAATAAGTACTCCTCAGGTGTGCAAAAGGGACTGAGGCTATGACTGTCAGAAGGAATCAAGACCTGTATTAACAGCAGAAAGAAAACATCCAAAGATAACATCACCTTAGCAAGAAAACTCACACTGTTGGAGGTGAAAAGGACAAAAATTGCAACAAAAGTTTCTGAATGAGAGAGGAAAAGTAAAGAATGAATTATTGTGATGGGAAAAGCAGGAGCCTTGTAAACAGGGGGATAAAGGATCACCATCTCCTGATAGTTATGTGGCACTGAGTAATTTCAAGAACAATAATCTGCAGTTTAGATGAGTAAACTTCCCTGTAGGATTCCCTGGACGATGTGGCTGCTGAATAGTGGCTGCACAGCTGAGATTCCTGTGTCTACTTGCTTTTGCTGAACAAGCATTAAATAAGATAAAGAGAGCAACAGGGGGAAACTCAGAAAACAAGATACACTACACTATAGTAAAAACAACTGTCAAGAACCAAAGAAGCTGCCTAACTAGAGCAGCTGTATGTACACGTAGCAAAGCTTCACATGATGTATATTTAGTTAAACACAACTATTTGGACACTTTATCATGCAAAGAGCTGATTCCAAGTTTCTGTATGTTTACCTGCCCTTTGGATTATCATTTCTGACTTTAAACTCCTTGAGAGTAGGAAGAAATTTTGTTTAGAATTATTACTTGCACATAGGTTTTTATTATTTTATTTATGCAGCCATGACAGTAGCAGATACAAATTGTTTTTCATCTGAATTTTAAACATTCTGAAAGTATTTGGTGTAGTTTCTACACAGATTAATGTGACCTAAAGATTTTCTTCCCTCTTTCAGATGGATGATGAAGACACATTGTTACCTAGAAAATTGCAGGCTGCTCTGGAGCAGGCTCTAGAGAGAAAGAATGAACTGATAAATCAGGATTCAGACAGTGATTCAGATGATGGTAAGTTCATTTGGAAACAAGGACTCGTATAAACAACCATGTAGGTAGAATTGTGCCTTTCCATCCAGGCGAAAGAAAGATAGGACTTGAGTTCTCATATACCTTTTGTGACATCAAAGATAGTGAGCCCACAGGGAATGAGACTGATAGTATCAACCCCTAGTAATACCTCATCAGCAGCCAATTTATTTTCTTTATAAATGACGTGGACTCCCATGGGTCCCTCTGAACCTTTGCTCAAACAGAGGTTTGCAGTTAACTTCAATCCAGGTAACTCTACAGGCTTAGGGATGTGTGTGAGTTTGGAATTGCTCTTGGTGCTTGGTATTTTCAGGGGAGAGAAACAGGTACCACCAGAAAATAGCTTCAGTGCAAGACAGGTTGAGTTGCCTCTGAAGGTTCATATTTCTCTGCAACAATGATAAAAACAGCCCAGGATGAATTTAAATGCTTGTGGTTAAAAGGCACGAAACAGGCCCCTATTCAGTGTTTGAAATTTATTTCTACTCATCTGTATTACATATGTAAAACTGTTTTAACATCTCAGAAATTATGAAAACCCTAATTCTACAACATACCGTTTTTGATAAGTTCTTAGTATAGGCTTATTATCCTCAGGGAAAAATATTTTGATGCTGCATCATTCAGGAGTTTCTAAAGAGAACTTGCTTAAGAGTTAAAACATGAGGTATAGTTTAGATGAAACAGCCATAAAATGTTTAATTTTCTGAGGATCTGTAATTCCCACTGACTGTTGGTTATGGAACAGCAATTACACAGAGTGGCACTTGTGGTTATGAAGCTGTTGCCCTCCCTGCATCAGGTCTGCAGGGAGCCCCTGGTACAACCCCTGCCAGTTGTTAGCACAGCATCAATAAACTGAGAGATACAGGACCCGGTCCTGTGGGGATAATGCTGACAGCTCTGGTAGCAGCTGATTTTGGTGTCTTATTGCTGCCTTATTTTGCAGAATGTAACACCCTGAATGGATTAGTGTCTGAGGTTTTTATCCGATTCTTTGTGGAGACAGTTGGCCATTATTCCCTGTTCCTAACCCAGAATGAAAAAGGAGAGCGTGCCTTCCAAAGGGAGGCTTTCCGTAAATCTGTGGCCTCCAAGAGTATCCGCCGCTTCTTGGAAGTTTTCATGGAATCCCAAATGTTTACTGGCTTCATCCAGGACAGAGAGCTGAGGAAATGCAGGGCAAAAGGTAAGGGCAGCTTTGTCCCCTGCGGTGTGGATTGTGCGTTCTGCCCATGTCGCACAGCGAGCGACAATGTCTGTGCCCCTGCACTCGCTGGGAAAGCAGAAACATCCCTGAAATAATGCTGGTGCTAGGAGGAAGGTTGGGTTGAACAGAGGCTGCCGGAGGCAGAGCTGCCCTCTGGGCACAGGGGGATGTGGGTTCAGCAGGCACAGCTCACCCCGGCGCACTTGTCTCCCATCCTCCACAGGTCTCTTCGAGCAGAGGGTTGAGCAGTATTTGGAAGAGCTTCCAGACACGGAGCAAAGTGGAGTAAACAAGTTCCTGCGAGGCCTTGGTGAGGAAAATATTTAGAAGTATTTCTGAAATGAATTTTCATGCTTGTGGTTGGTTTGTTTTTTGTTTTGTTTGGTTTGGGTTTTTTTACTTAAAAAAGCCTTTCTTAAGGTGAAATCAGATAGGCAGTTTCAATGTGATAGGAAGTATTAAAAGGAAAGCCATGAAAACATAGTTAAAGCTGAAAAAAAACAGATTTAATTATGATCATTATTAACACTTTCAGTTTCATTTGGGGGCGGGGGAACCAAGCCATAATGGAGGAGAATGAGAACAGGAAGGTCTCTGATCACTCAGGACTCGTTAGTTGGCTGTCCCTGCTGGTGTTGATTAAAAGAGTTACCTCACTGCAATTACATTACAAATTAGACCCGTTTGCTAAGTCAGTTTTGATTACCCCTGCGAGACACTGACAGCATGCTTTTTTTAGGAAACAAAATGAAGTTCCTTCACAAGAAGAACTAATTCCTTTCTGCTGAAACACCAACCCAAAGACTATTTATGACACTGCGTGAGACACCTGCGGCGTTCCAGAGTCCGGAGCGGGAGGAGAGTGGAGCGAGCTGACCAATGCTGTGTGCCACGTGATGGCTCCTTTATGTATTTGGATAGAATTTGTACATAATGTGCTGTAAGCTTTTTGTAACTGATTTTGTAATGAGCAAGAAAACTGTGGTAAATATTTGTATATTCCTGAGAATAACAGGTGCTTTTCTTGTTTCTTTAGTATGAATTGAGTTATGCTTGATGCAAAAATGAATAGCTGATTATGTGCAGCTGACTGTCTCAGCAGAACCACTGACTTCAAGGGATGTTTGTGAGAGCGACACTGATGCCTGAATACTGTGGGGTGAATGAGCTCGGGTACGTGGGAGAGGTTGTACGAACGGGAGCTGCTTTCATGCGGCACAGCTGTTTGTTTGTTTGTTTGTTTTTTTCCTTCTAATTAATTTTAAAAGAAAGAAGTAACAAAGCAACTTGATAATAAGGTACTTGGTTCACAATGCAAAACTTCCACTCGGTTTGAACTCTGGTCAGTAAGCTCCTTGTAAACATTCTGCACTAAGACTGCTAAACCTGGGGAGATCTCAGCTCTTTGACATGCAAGCTGCAGCGAGTAGGTACAGTACATCCTTTCCTAATGTATGTATGGTTTCTAATAAACTCTGTAAATATACCTGTTTGTTTATATTCATTGCAATCCTCTGCAGTTTCTGATGTTGAGCAGGTACAAATCCAGTAACTTGCCTGTGATTTTTAAATGAATTTGTAATTAAAATATAAAATGGTTATTACAAACCTGTCTTTTGGTAGGTTTGCTACTTCATGATGTGTAGTTTGGGTTTTCTTCAATCTTTTTTGCTGGGGCTATGTAAGACAAGGCATTTTGTATCCCTGTTTTGTTCATTTTATCCTAGCAGAAGCATCTCTTAACACGTTTTTTTCGTGGGTTAGCAGCAAATTCTTTTGTCAGTGTATCACAGATACTCCTGAACTGTGGTATTTTCAGGCTGGTTTTGTACTACCTTGGTTAGATGATCAGAGTAGAACACGAGCAGCTTATAGCAGACAGCCTTTGCCTGAATTTCTAACGAGCTGATCACCTATGTTTCATGAGAGACTGCTTTTCTTTTTGCATTAATTGCAGTGTGTTTAGGTGGTGTTTCCATGTCAGTAAAGGACAGGACAGGATTGGTTTAGCTTGCTGTGCCTCTTGCACAGCTGTGAATGCTGCCTAACTACCACATTCATTCTTCATCTGTTACCAGAACTCCTGTTGAGGTTCTCTAAGTTTTCCTGTAGTGTGAGGAAGACAATAGAAAACGTTTGAATATGTTTGACAAGTCTGAGAGATAATGAAAACTAGTTAAAGCTTCTTACCTTTAAAGAAAACAAGCCATACTGTGTTTTCGTTCATTTGCAGCATGATTTCTGCAGTTAGCCTGGCTTTGAGGCTTGCGCAATTCCTAACCTGTCAGTGGTTCTGGTTTGCTATCAGCCTCATAGAACAAAATCGAGGGATTATTCACTAAAAAGGTGAAGTCATTTCCTTTTTTAATTCCTTCCCTCACACTCCTGTGTATGTAAAAGCTGCTTCGGTGTATGTGAAATGTCTGTAAAATATCAGGTACTTTTGATTTGTTGGAAATGTCATCACAACTGATAATTTCCATTAGTTCTATTCTACAATATGCTCTAAGTTCCAGAATGAGTCCTGTATGTACTTCTGCAGAGTGGAAGGAATAAGGTCACTTGTATAGGAGACTTCTGGCCTTTTTATAACAGCTGCTAGTAAATGTATGGGGAAATATATATTGCTCTTAAGAAAATGATGGGGTAAACATCATCAGGACATGCTGCAGAGTTGCTACAAAAGCAAGACAAAGCTGAAGAATGCTGATGTTCAAGAACGTGATGCTGTAAAACCCAAAGCTGTTTTCCTTCATCTGCACCTTAAAATTTGAAAGAGAATGTTTTTGCACATCGTATTGTCCATCAATGTGTTGTTCCTGCTTCTGTAATGTGAATCAGAGGAAACTGGACAAGGTGAGATCACGTTTCAAAAGATCTGTAGATCTTGATCCTCAGACCACAGCTATATAAAACAATCCTTGTGTTATCTGGAGGGGACTCTGTTTGAAAGGGTCAGATGGATGAAAAGGAGTGCATCTCCTCTAAATTAAAGAGATTTCTTCTAAAGAGTGTTCTCTTCCAAATTAGTTGTTAAAACTAATGGTATTCCTGAACGTGGGACATTACAAGTGCACCATTTAACTAAGAAGGAAATCCTGAAGGAAAAGAAATCCAATACTGGGACCTGTGTTTAAAATTGGTAAAGACTGAAAATTTTACCGTATGAAATCCATTTAAAAAACCCCCAAAATCCAAGATTAATCATAGAATATTAGAGTTGGAAGGCACCGAAAAGGACCATCGAGTCCAACTCCTTAGTGAATGGCCCGTACAGAGCCTGAACACCCACCCTGCTCTGACCAGCTGGGCAAAGAACCAGCCGTGCTCCCCAGCCACTGGTACTCTACTCTGACAAATAACAGCGTCTAAGCACACAGTGTTTATTCCCCCGTTGTTGCGGATGCTTAATAAAGCGACCAAACCCGCAGAATTCCCACCATCCCGCCCCAAATCCTGCCCTTTCCCGCGGCAGGAGGCGGGCCGGGCGCTCCGCCCGCCGCTCGGCCCCGCCGCCTCAGCGAAGCATCGCGAGATCTCGGCCCCGCCCGCCCGCGCTCCGCGCCTTTCCCCGCTCTCGCGAGAGCCGCGCCCTTTCTCTCCCTCGCGCACGCCGGCAACATGGTGGGCGCTGCTCCCGGGTCGGGATGGGGTGGGATGGGATCGGATGGGATGGGATGGGATGGGGTAGAATGGGATAGGATAGGATTTGGGGCCGTCGGTGCCGCGGAGGGGCGCGCCTGTGGGGTAGCGGAGGGTGGCGGGGAGCCGTGTGTGCGAGCCCGCGGCGGGGCAGGGCGGTGCGGGCAGGCCGGGCCGCCATGGCGCCAGGCCGCGGGGCCGCGGGCGGTCCTGCTGCCCCTCGCCGCACAACAGTCACGGCTCCTGTGCCCCTTTCCCGCAGCCTTCCAGACTAAGGAAGACCCGGAAGCTGAGAGGGCACGTCAGCCACGGGCACGGCCGCGTGGGTGAGTGTGGAGGCGGGCGCGGGTGGGGCCTGCCGGCTGCCCGGGCTGCGGGCATGCTGCTGCGCAGCGCGAGTCGCACAGGAAGGCGGCTCTCGGTGCGGGGTCGGTGCCGCAGTGTTGGCCCGGTCAGAAGTATTGTGTGTTCTCTTAGACGCCCTGGTTTTGTAACTTAAGTAGAGCTCAGGCCGTCAGTACCGGTAGCGTGACGTTGAGACTTCACAGTACGGTGCTGTCTCCTTTCTAAATATTTGGCTGTTCCTACTTTGTCACACAACAAAATAGAATAAGCAATTTATTTGGTTTAAATTGACATTGAATGTACCTTTAAGCTCAGTATTTTATGTCACGTTAGTGTAACAAACTTAAATTTTTCTTTCTAGGCAAACACAGGAAGCATCCGGGAGGACGTGGTAATGCTGGTGGTATGCACCATCACAGGATTAACTTTGATAAATAGTAAGCTAACACTTTAAATACACACTAGCAGGATGTATGTTCCTAAATTAGACACAGCTAACTTCCCTTAATCCTGTGGTTTTTTTTCTTAACGTG
This sequence comes from Dendrocincla fuliginosa, assembly GCA_035047845.1. NCBI lineage: Eukaryota > Metazoa > Chordata > Aves > Passeriformes > Dendrocolaptidae > Dendrocincla > Dendrocincla fuliginosa. Next base: position 10,958,598 of record JAWWMO010000174.1, read on the forward strand.
AAATGTGGCATTATAGCTACAGTCAACTCATGTCCCCATTTACCCCAAAATCAAAGGCCTTTTACTTAAACAAGGCATTTTTAAAGAATTCAGTACTGTCTTGTGTAAACTTGACCAAGTCTGCCTGTTGCAGCGTGGTTTCTGCCTAACAATGCACACACAATAATTTCAAAATGTTATGCCAAATCCTAGCTGCATACTCTAAGGTGGGGGTGTTGTCCTTACTCATGGCCGAGACTATAGAGTCACATCTGGGCACTGCCTGTTGTCCTGGTGTGCTGGAGTCCTCGGACAGTAATCACTAATCTTTATTCACTGGCTGTGGCCATTCCTGACTCAGTCAGTCACCAGGTTAGTGACAGGAGCTCTGAAACTGCACACGCAGTGCAGGCCTCCCAGGGTTCATGGAGTTGGGATTGCCCTGGAAATACAGACTCCAGTGAGGGAGATTAAGTTGTGAGTTCAAGGAAGACAAAACGTGAAGTAATTTTTCCTTGGTTTGGATACTAATAGTTATTATACTTAAATACACATATTAATAGGAAAAAAGTATAATTTGGTATTTTGATTGCTTTGATCAAGTAAGATGCTTGTTTCAGTGTTAATTTTGTAGTTCTACTTGTTCAGGATGAATTAAAAGTGTGATCTAATGTGGAATATATTTCTTTCCCAGTCACCCTGGCTACTTTGGAAAAGTAGGCATGAGACACTATCACTTGAAGAGAAACCAAAAGTTCTGTCCCACTGTCAACTTGGATAAGCTGTGGACACTGGTCAGTGAGCAGACAAGGCTCAATTATGCAAAGAACGAGGCCGGTCTGGCCCCGGTCATCGATGTTGTGCGCTCGGTGAGTTGCTGCTTGGATTCAGCCCTGTGATTTCCTTTTTCTTCACATGTGACTGAGCTTTGCCTTTCCAAGTGGAGAAACAGTGAACTGCAAATAATCTCCAGTGCTTATGTATTTGTGAGCTTTTCAGGACAGATGTTGGAATATAAGTAGTTACAGAGGCACTTATATTCTTGCGTATTTTCCTCTAAGAACTTTTTCTCATGGTGTGATTGTTGGCATGGAGTTTCCTCCTTTTGGTAAATCATGAAAGATTGCTTGTTTAAAAAGCTACTAGAAAAGCACGTACAGAAACCTGGCAGAAATGGTCTCATATAATGTCCCTTCCCCAATACCGAGACTAGAGTCACATCTCCACATGTTTGATTGTCTTGGTGTGCTATAGTTCTCGGACATTAACATCTGATCGTTATTCACTGACTGCGATGTCCTGTATCTCAGCCAGCCACCGAATCAGGAACACTGAGCTGCTCTGCCAGGTGGGGGTGCCCTGTCTCAAACAAAGCTACCTGTGTTGGCCAGTTAGGCCACCACTTCTAACTTCAACAGCTGTTGTACTAATGGACTTCGTGCCATGATTGTCCTGCTAATGTAAGGGACAGGAATGACATTAGAGGATTCTGGTGTTAGCAGCTATGGCTGTGAAAGCTTGAAATGGCTTCAGCTGTGCATGTAAGACATGCAGCAGAGCCCTCTGCTCAGTTCAAAAGTACCAGGGTGTCTGACAGGTAAAGAGCACCGACCAGAAGTGTAGTCGTGGAAGTGCAGCTAACTGCTCTTCCTGGAAAAGTGTGGAAAGGTCGGTGACTTTAGTGTTTGGTGTATATGGAATATTTGGGGAAACATGAACAAGCTTCTAAATGACAGGAAGATTCCAGTTTACAGTTTGCACGTAGAACAAATGCAACTCCACTGGATTACGCAAGGCGTTTTTCTATAGGTACGGAATTGTCTGGATGAGGTCATGGGGATCACAGTTTTGGTGTTAACTGGTATGTGCTGAGAAACAGATCTGAAGGTAGAGACCTGCAAGCTGGTTACAAACATTGAACTTCTTTTTTAAATCTTTCTAGGGCTACTACAAAGTCCTGGGCAAAGGGAAACTGCCCAAGCAGCCTGTAATTGTGAAAGCAAAGTTCTTCAGTAGAAGAGCAGAGGAGAAGATCAAAGAAGTTGGTGGTGCCTGTGTGCTTGTGGCATAAAAATTTTTGTTTTATTCAAATTTTTGAATAAAAGCAGTGGGTAAAATTAACTGATTTACAAAAGTTTGGTTTGTGTTTTCTTATTCTGGCTTGTCCAGATGCTGTTCACCCTTGAGATTTACCTGCTTAGTTATTTCTGGCACTTTTTGATCAGTGGTTTGACTGTTTCTTACTTTATTCTGAAATTGCCTGACTACAGTGTCTAGTACATGCCATGTACAAATACCTCATCTTTCTGTCTTTACAGGGTAGTAAAATTGATGGGTTCTGTATTTGTGCTGCTCTTTGATTGGTGATCCCCTCTACAGCTGTCTGTGAAAAGGGGACTTGATGTGCTATCGATGGGGATTTTTGTACGCTAAAATGACACCCAGGTGAAATCTGTGGGGACAGTGCCTTGTCCTGTGGGAATGAATCAGGAAGAGTGTGGACAAAGAAATGCAGTGGAGCAGTGCAGAATGGGTAGTACTGTTGACACAGAAATTGCTGTGTGTAAAGAAACCTGGCATGGGAGATTGCTATCAGTGAACTTTGTGGCTTCTTTTGGGGGTAGTGAAACAATTCTAGTCCTGTTTCCTTCAAGGTGGGGTATAGGAGGGAATGAAGGGGAAATCCGTGGGAGCAGTGTGGGACAGTAGGGAAAAGCTGAAATAGGTTTGAAAAAAAACCTAAAAATTTCTACCTCATTGCCAGATCTGGGTCATCAGAGCCACTGGACGCAGGGTTCTGAAGATGCTGTGGAGGTTTGCTTGGTGAGCAGCTTTCCCACAGGTAGCACCGGTGTCTGCAGCCAACAGCAGCTCTTCCTCCAAGGAAAAGTGATGGCTTATTTTTTCTACTATGTGCAGAAAGATGTATTTTGAGTTTATGTGGTTGAATCATTTGCTTTTGCATGGCAGTGTTACTGAAAGTTACAACTCTTGCGTTCGCCCCTTCAGTGCTTCAACTGCTGCTAAAAGTCTGGCAGTTGTTTGGCTTCTGATCACAATGTATAAAAAAGACCATTTTAATCCATGGGCTTTTTGGAAACTACTGATGTAGCTGAGTACCAGCTGAGGTGTTTGCATACCCTGTTCTTCAGAACAGGAGGCTCACCTGCAGCGTGTGCTCCCCCTTCACTGATAGTCTCTCAGACCACAGCTTGTGAATGCATCAGATTTCTTTGTGATTAGGCTGACCTCTCCCACCACAGCATGAAATTGTTTCTGCGTGTACTAACTGAATTTCACTAATTCATAGCAACTGTAGCAGCACCAAGGTGTCCTTTTGTGATGATGGCAGCCTGGCTGAGCAGAGTGTGTTAGACTAAGATTTTAAAGCTTGTCACTGGATTGACAGATGGCAATTCCAAGTTAAAAATTCCAAGTTACATGTTTTTAAAGGTTAGTAACAGTAGTAATGTCCTGAATCTTGCTTAATTACTGAACTAATACAGTAACTGTTCATGAACTTTTGCAATGGATAGCCTTCTGAAACAAAACACAAGTCCTGAGGTTGCCATGTGTGGGTCAGAGATGGTGCCAGCCAGCCTCAGATTTCTTTACTGCTAACATAGCAATGGCACAGCTCTAGGACTGCACTGTTACGAATTTGTGATGTATTTGGTTTAAAATGACTAAATAAAATAATCCTTACTTGGTTGTAACATCAAATTAGGACTTCAGATGTCTGCAAGGCTTGACCCTGCATGCCAAAGCAGGATCTAATGGTAAAAAATCAATTGCTTAATGGTAGTGAGCTGGCTCTTAAGTGTCAGACCAAAAGCATATGAACACTATTATTTTTATTTGATGCTCATTACTGAAGTCTTGAATTATTGTTAATAGATGCAAATTACATTCTAGCATGTTTGATATGATCCTAGTTAATCAACTCCTAACTTAGTGTTTGTCAATGATTAATTTTAGAGGACTATTAGTGTAAAGTTGACATGCATTCCATTTATAATGTAGTTCGTTTTAGCCCCTGGTACTGCCAGTTGTCAAGAGCTGTAATTTAAATGAACAGTTTATAATACTAATTTAATTTAGTTTATAATACAGTTTATAAAATACTAAGGTAAGAATATGTGAACTGTCTCTCACTGACTGCTGGGACTGCTGTTTCCTAATACATGATGCTGTTCATCCGCTGCCAAAGCAAAAACATTCCAGTCCTCAAAGGTAAGTTCAGTGGTACAGCAAAATAAGGAACCTTACTGCTCCCTTATGTTGCTCATGTGGTCACTGACCAGATCACAAAGGCAGGGAAAGGCTCTATTGGAACTGACGTGTCCCCTGCACGTGTGACAATGGGCACATGACACCAGCTTCCTAATGTGTGTAGTAGACACCACTTTCAATTCTTTGGTATTTGATGTCTTAATGTTCTATCTTGAGTTAATCTTATGTATTTTGTCGTGCAAAATGCTCATTGTGAGAGGCAGCCCCACCAGCTCTGGTCTCTGCCCCACTGCAGGCGAGCTGGGGTTTAGCGTGTAAGGGAATTTGCGCAACTGAGCCTTGTCCCTGACACCTACACTGAGGCTGGGGCCGGACTTCTTCCTTGACAGTTGCCTGTGCCTTGTGCCTACTCCTGCCATAACAGCCTGGAGAAATAAATCAAACTTGGGACTTGAGGCTGAGCTGTTGATCAGTCCAGCAGGGGCAACTGCCAGGCATGCTGTGCCAGGGAAGGAGGTGATGTGCTGGGGGAGGCTGTTGGTCACTGCTGTTGGGTGTGTGCCT
>JAWWMO010000174.1:10963473-11013383 GCA_035047845.1 Dendrocincla fuliginosa
GTCACTGACCAGATCACAAAGGCAGGGAAAGGCTCTATTGGAACTGACGTGTCCCCTGCACGTGTGACAATGGGCACGTGACACCAGCTTCCTAATGTGTGTAGTAGACACCACTTTCAATTCTTTGGTATTTAATGTCTTAATGTTCTATCTTGAGTTAATCTTACGTATTTTGTCGTGCAAAATGCTCGTTGTGAGAGGCAGCCCCACCAGCTCGGGTCTCTGCCCCACTGCAGGCGAGCTGGGGTTTAGTGTGTAGATGGGATTTTGCGCAGCTGAGCCTTGTCCCTGACACCTAGACTGAGGCTGGGGCCGGACTTCTTCCTTGACAGTTGCCTGTGCCTTGTGCCTACTCCTGCCATAACAGCCTGGAGGAATAAATCAAACTTGGGACTTGAGGCTGAGCTGTTGATCAGTCCAGCAGGGGCAGCTGCCAGGCATGCTGTGCCAGGGAAGGAGGTGATGTGCTGGGGGAGGCTGTTGGTCACTGCTGTTGGGTGTGTGCCTACCCCTCACACAACCCCGCCCCCCCAAGACAAAACTGGTGAAATTGCTCTTAATAACATTTTAAAGTGCTGTAATGAGCCTCTTGTAGCAACATCCACTTTTAATGGAGGGAAGAAGATACAAAAAAAACCCCAAACCAACTGATTAAATCTGAGAAAAACAATCACAGGAAACTAAAAGACTTACTTAGAGAGTTTTCCCCTAAAATACAGAAATTGTAAAGTCACGAGAGCATATCGTTACAAACTTTTCTTGTCTGAAATGCATGAGTTGCTGGAAATTCCAGTCCTAAATACCTGGATGGTTCCCATGGATTTGTGCTGGGGTGGCTGTTGCCTTCCTGAGGCCATGACTGATCTTTTGATGCCAAGGCAACCTCCAGTGCAGTGCCTTTGCTTTCCTATGGGCTCACATACCCAAAACACTTTGCTTCCAGTTTCAGGTGTGAAATTACCTGCCAGTTGCTTTGCCAGCTCTCCCAGTCTTTATTTCTGTCCTGTGTCCTGCCTCATTATTCGCACCTCACATCTCCAAATGTAATGCAGTTTATTTTCTTTGTAGTCAGTGCTGCTGGACTTCATGTTTCCCATCAGTGTAGCCAAGTCACTGCTAATCACAGAACCACAGAATAATTTGTTTTGGGAAAGACCTCTGAGATCATCAAGTCCCACTGTTAACCTAGTGCTGTCAAGTCCACCACTAAACAGTGTCCCTAAGTGCCACATCTACACAGCTGTTAAATACCTCCAGTAATGGTGATCCCAGCACTTCCTGAGAAGCCTGTTCCAAGGCTTGATAACCCTTTCAGTGAAGAAATGTTTCTTAATATCCCATCTAAACCTCCCCTGGCACAACTTGAGGCTGTATCCTCTTGTTCTCTCTCTTGTTATTTGGGAAAAGAGGCTGACCCCTATGTTGCTACAGCCTCCTTTCAGGTATTTGTAGAGAGCCATAAGGTCTCCCCTGAGTCTCCTTTTGTCCAGGCTAAACACCCCCAGCTTCCTCAGCCACTTTCATAGAACTTGTGCTCCAGACTCTTACCCAGTTCCACTGCTCTTCTCTGGACACAATCCAGGACTTTGATGTCTTTTTTGTAATGAGGTGCCCAGGACTGAACGCAGGATTTGAGGTGTGGCCTCACCAGTGCCAAGTGCAGGGAGACAATCATTTCCCTAGTCCTGCTTAGCCACTCTATTTCCAAGCATCCAAGCCAGGATGCCATTGGCCCTCTCGGCCACCTGGGCATGCTACTCGCTCATATTCTGCCGATGTCAAACAGCATCCCCAGGTCCTTTTCCACCAAGCAACTTTCCAGCCACTCTGCCCACAGCCTGTAGTGCTCCCTGGGGTTGTGATCCAAGTGCACTCACCACTTTCCCTTGGCTTACTGGAGTTCACTCCATGGGAGTGTCCCATCTCTGTCTTCTAGCTTAGGGGGCTGGGTACTCAGAGAACAACTAGTCTTACTATCAAAGACCTAGGCAAAGAAGACATTAAGTATCTCAGCCTTCTCTTCCTCCAGCTGCCAGACTACTGATTTGCATACCTGTCTCAGCATGAAATTTTAAACACTTTTTATCACTCTCATTATTCCCTTTCCTGCTAAAAAAACCCCTTGTAGATAGTTTTGTATGTTATGCACAAAGCATAAAATAAAATGTACAGTAACCTGCTTCTGCTCCTTCAGCCACAGGTTCGGCCTTTTTGGTGATACAGCCTTTCCCAGTGTCAGGCTTTGTTTGCACTGATTCTCTGTGCAGGGATGCTTTGGTCTCAGGCTGTGGTTTTTCTGTCTAAACGATGTGGTAGTCTAAGACCTCAACTTCCTACTGCAGAAATGACATGTTTTTGTAGGTGCTGTTTTGTAATCTTAGCAACAGCACTTGCAAGAAACAACAGAGATGGAGCGAGCTGAGAGGCTGTGCTACTCTAGTGACATTTGCCTTTGAAAGATGGTTGATGCAGATGCACCGTAAAAGTTTGTATAATAAGCACTGATATCATGTTAGTTAAATCACAGGTACAATAGCCACAGCTCGTTTCTAAAGGGACCTCTAGTTTTGCAATTAGAATCTTAAGTTTTAGTGGTAGGTTTGAATTTGTCTAAGTAATTTGTCAGTCAGGTTGGTGGATATCTACCTAGAATGGGTCTTAGGTATGAAATATGATGCAGACTTTAACACAGGGTCCATTTTTTTTCCTCAAGTGTTCTAAATACTAATGACTTCAGGATGCAGCACTTAAACAATTCCTGCTTGTGAATTTCTGAGACCTTCATAAATTGTTTGCACTGCAGAAAAAAAACCAAAACAAAACAGACCTGCTTGCTAACCATTTCCACTGGAACCTGCCATAAGACAGAATCCCTCAAAAGAATAGAGAGTTCTAAGATTAGAGCTGCTGCTCTTCTGGCCTGGGGATATCTGGAGGACATAGATTCAGTTACACAGTGCTGATAGCTGGGCCACCATGCCAGGGCTGTTGGTCCCAAGGGATTGGATCAGATAGAAGGGTGACTCCAGAGCAGACAAGACTTTATTTGCTTTTCCCCCTCAGATGCAACTTGCAGAAGTTGCCCTTGGCAGGTTGTATCTGATCAACATCTCTCACAATCTCAGAACAGAGGATGAACTGTGAACTGCAAAACTCTCAGTTGACCTTGGGGACCTTAGGTTGGCAGGAGGAACACTGTCCTGCTTGTGGGAAGCTCAGGGTTTTTTTTTATAATCTGATCTGTGGCCATCTTGGTAGTCAGCACTTGATTACTGTGAAGTATGCTTTCTATAAAGAAGACTGACAGAAGATGCTGTACATTTTTCAAGGCAGCTTTCTAACATGCATTGCTGAAATGATGGATGTATGATCGGCTATGGTTATTATTTGCTTTACCTGAAAAAAGTAAAATGTTTAAGTGAAATTGTAAACATAGTCAGCAAATATCGTCATCTTTATTGTGCAGTTTCAGTGCTTCTAGCAGGAAATGTACAGCGTGTGACAATTCAGCCTGGTAGCAGCTTTGTAAGTAGATCAATAGAACAGATTAGTTCAGTTTTTACAGAAGATGCAAATACTAGAGAGATAGTGGGATCATGGTTTGTAAACCTTAAACCACACTTTCCTGCACAACAGTCTGCAAAGATACTCTTTTCTGTAAAGCAGGTGTGTGATTTTCAGCTGCAAGGAACTTTTTTTTTTTCACAGGGGCTAAATAAATGTTGTTTATTTGATTGTTCATCCCGTTGTTGCCTTTGAGTTTGCACTTGAGTGATCAAGTGTTTTGTGAAGTGAAGGGCTTGTCATGAGCCATTTTCTGAATCTTCATCTTTTTGATGTCAGACTTCAGCCAAGAGAAATGGAGACCCTGGATCTGTTGAGGAATTGTTTGGTGTGCAAATGGGACCTGAGGAGGAGAGACCCCAGAATGCTGCCTTGCCTCCATTCCTTCTGTAAGGACTGTCTTCCAGATTTGATTCAAGGATACAGCTGTATTCCCACACAGTATGAAATTCTCTATGAAGGTAATATTTAAGAATCTCTGACTTGGGCTCTTTGTGTTACAGTATTAAAAAAATAATTGGATTGAGAAGTGCTTTTTGAAGCCTATTCTTCTACAGCACTATTTTAAATTGATAGACTAGGAGAGTCAAGGTTTGTATGAGCAGAGAGTGGATTGGGAACAAGCCTTCTTTGTTATGTTTTTCATCCAACAGCAGTGTTTTGAAGAGAAATGACACAGTCAGGCAACATTTAACATTTTTCAGAATGGGCTAGGTTTCAGTTATGAATATTTGGTTTTCTTAGCTTAGTAAATGAATAAGTGCCACAAGATAACTTCCAAGTTATGTGTTTTTGCAATCTTTTTGACATGGTGGACATTTCTATGGTACCAGTTGTAGTGATAGTTTTACTCTTCCCTCACCCCCACTTCAGTGTCTCCCCAAAAATAACACAAAAACATTTGGGTTTTTGTTTCTATTAGAGGTCATAATAATTGTTATTAGAATATGTGCATTCTGGTGCACTGAAACTCTTATCTCATTGTAAATGTGGTTTCTCTCTACCTGCACACTTGTGGCTGTAACTCACCCTAACAAGCTGAGTAAACTAGTGAGGATGAGAAGCATTTTGTGGTTGTGCCTTTTGAAATCCTGAAGTTATTTTTACAGTTTTTGGTAATGATGTTAACAGAAAATATGTAACTTTTTTTTTTAATAAAACTCAGATGACAGAATACAGTAATTTTAACTGAATGAGTCTTTCTTGCTGTGGGATAGAATTTCAGACTCATTACAAATTTATAAAAAGAGCAAAGGCATGTAGGTTACTTCTATTTTCACAGGCTTTGAGCTTTGGTTGAGTAAAAGGCATCATTTATTATCTCTTCTACAGCAGATTTTAGAAACATGTAGGGATCGAAGATACCTTCCCTGAGGTGATGATAATCAGAACTGATGAGATAACATAATCTAGACTAGTTCAGGTTTGAGAACAAATGGAAACAGCTGAAGAGATCACTGTTGAAATGTTAGCAAAGCACAAAAGCTAAAGGAAAAGGGAATGATTTAATGGCAAAGGAGAAAGGCTCTTCATGTTTAGGGTACAGATAGAAATAGATACGGAGGTAGGAGAAGAAGAGAGCAAAGCAGTCATTTCAAATAATGTCTCCTTAAAAATTTTAATTTTCAGTCATAGTAAGCTTAAGGTCTGAGGGACCTACTCTGTGATAAAATGCTGTTGAAACCAGCACTCCACTACTTTTTGTGTATCCTCATTTGACATTTAAGCCATTCCTCTCTCCTAGTTTCTGTTTACCATGTGGAAAAGTGAATTGTAGAAATCACTGAGTGATCTTGGATAAGTGCAGCTAAATGTTCTCATGAGTTGTTAAAATATTGGATAGTTCTTCAAGCTGGATCAGGAATCCAAGAAGATCAGAAATTGTTTGTCTATAGTGAAATAGAATAAATACTACTTTATTTCTGTATTCTTGAAGTTTCTCTGTTTCCTTTGTCATTTTCTTGGAGGTAGGGAATTTCTGTGAGAAAGAGTAGGAACAGAGAAAATAAATAATGAACAGTGATGACCCCGTAAATGAAGTGAGACACCAGGTGCAGACACTCAGTTAATACAGGAGCAAGGAAAGCAGCAAACCCAAAACATCTGTGTCTCTTAATTAAGGCAATGCCTGAAACTGCTGCCACCAGAAGTCAGCCAGGATAAACTTGTGAACTCTTGTGCTGGCTTGCTTTTAAATGTTGCTTGTCTTATCTGTGCTGATTCCTGAAATATGGGCAGTCCAGTGCCAACTCAGTTTTCAGTGTTATCTGTGAGTATGATCGTATATGGGTGCTAATAATAAACTGTAAATGCAAGTGCTAAACTGTTTCAGATGAGTAAACATAAAATATTGCCTGTAAGAAAAATGGGTTCCTTACTCACTATGAATTCTTTAAGAGAGCATAAGAAAGGAAGAAATGGATGTATTTCCAAGGGAAGCTAATCTGACATTTGTTACAAAAAGCATACTTGAATATGCAAGTTTCTGTATGTTTTACACCAAATATAAGTGAAGTACTCTGCTAACATAAAGCTCTCTTCTGGTTTATTGAAATTGCTGAGAAGCTGAAGGTCAGTGGTCCTGATATTTGATGAGTGTTGATGTTGGAACTTACTTTTATACCTGTGTGTGTTTAAGGTGACTCATGAAAGGAAGCTCTGAGTTAGTCAGAGCTCCTATGGAAAAGCTGCATCTACATCAGAATGTGCACTGCTGTGAGAACAGAGAGTTTGGAAGTAATTTGGGTGGAAAAAGAAAGTTTTCTTTGTAAGTTTGGCTGCTACATGTGCCTCTTATATGAAGGGAACTTTAAGATTCTCAGTCTTTCTTTTTTTTCCCTTTTTCCTGCAGGTTAGTGTGTCTTTCCTATTTTTATTCCCTTTCCTCATGTAATGGAGAATCCACTTTCTTTTCCTTTGCAGATCTTCATGTTGTGTCCTTGCAGTTTGTTTAGAGCATGGAGAGGAATAATTTTAGAGAGTAGAGGGCTTGGGTAAGAAAAAGAGAGAGAAAACTTCCACAGCTCCTGAGATGGAAATTTCTCAGATGAGGACTTTTCCAGGCTCCTCTCTGTGTGAATTACCACTCATGGTACAATGTTCCTTCTTACATGTTGCCTTGGCTTCTTGGGTCTGGCTCTTTCTCACGGAGTTCTAAATACATTCAAAACCAGGTTCACCCAGGTTCCTGTTCTTATCACTCTTTTCTGAATTGGAGCTGGATGCCAAAATAAACTACCCTACTTCAACAAATCTTTCCCTTTCTAAGTTGGTAAATGATTTAAATTTTTTTTGTGTTCTTAATATCACCAACATATTAATTTCAAAAGTAGCCAGATAAGGACAATTTTTGGTGCATTGTTGTGAGAAGCTCCTGTTTTTGTAAGACTGCCTCAGCTAAAGGGTCGGTTTGGTTTTTTTCTTAAGGAAAAAAAATCACAGGTGACCACTGCTCAATCACAGTTTAGACCCCTGAGAACAAGGCAGATCAGGAAGGATGTACTGGAACACCTGAAAATTTCTGCAAACTGGTCTCAAGCCCTGGTATTATTTACATTTTGTGGCTGAACTGGATGATTAGTCTAACCTGTAAGTTACACTTTATGTTAGTAAAATGTGATTAGTAGTTGCCCAGCTTTGTAAATGGCTTTGTGAAGTGTTAGGTTTAGTTGTATCATGTTTTCGTATTGAACTTGTGTGGGCTTTTTATGCAATTTTATTTTAAAAATGTTCTTTGCTCCTTTGTACTTCTCTAGGTTGGATAACAAAAATCATGGAAAATGACTGCATAATTTCTATTCATATTCTCTGCATAAATAAAAAACTGTTCATGCTTGTGTTATGTTAGCTTAATGCCAGGAAATTTAACAAGGTTATGCGTTAGGGAAATGCAAACTGATTGAATAAAAGTAAGAGAAAAACAGGCCTTTAAAGAGAACAAATGTGGCTTCAGCTGTTGACAGATGTCCACCTGCTGCATTTTATTATTGCTTCCTGAAAATTAACAGTTTTCTTCAGCTTGTATGGTGCAAGCTATTTATAACCATGCATCCCTAATTTTGACTTGTTAGAGAGGCACATTCAAAAGGCAGCCAGAAGTTGGTCATGCTTAAATTTAATGTGGTTTATTTCAAGAAAAGGATTGAGCTCTAGGACTGTCTTGGCTCTAGACTCATTTTTAGTATGAAGTTTTGGCATAACAGGTTTGGTGTGCTGGCTTAAGGAGACTCCAGGTGTCAACACACAGTGCCTTAGATTGTACTAAGTCTGTATTTAAAAAAAATATATTTAAAAAAAAGTCATAGTTCTTTAAACTATAATTAGGCTTCCAGTGAGGCTGTTTGGCTGTCTTGGTGTTGGTACAGCTGTGGTGTCCCCAGGACCCCAATAACCTTGTTTTGATGCACTCATGTAAGGCAAGTGATGCAATGCAATGCATCTATTAACTCTGAAGGAGAATACCCTTTTGCCTTAATTAGAGCCACTTAACACCAAATACATGTCTTATATCTAAAAAGGGAAGTAGAAATGTTATTCTAAAGACACAAACTGTTCATAATGTATATATTTAGCCACCTTAAAATGGATTTTGTCATCCCTTTGCCCTGTGTGCAGCTGTCAGATCCAAAAGGCAAGTGAAACAATGAGGGGTTTTAGTTATATAAATATGAAACTGTAGAGTGGGAGGTTGTCTTCAGAGCTGTTTCCTATAACCTATAATTGGGTCTCCAAGGAAGTGTAAATTATGCCTGCAGCTTGAGCTGTAGTTAATGCTCTTTGAGAATAATTATTCTGATGGTTGTTGGAGGAAAAAGAGCAGAGGAATAGGTACAACATGTGGACAGCAAGTATAAATGTGGCATGTATGGTAGCTCCACGGTTTGTTTCTTTATGCTAATCAATTCTCATTATAATAATAAGTTGATTGTCTGCATTGATTTATTTCTGAGCCAGCCAGCTTGAGGGTCCTTTCTTTTTAAACCTGACTGGACTGGAAGACTTTGAAACAAAACTGTGAGCTGCGGTTTTTCATGTTCAAAAAGTCTTTGTACTTGATGTCCATGTGTCATGGAGAAGTTACAGTTTGCACTTTCAGAGGCGATTGCTGCAAATTATCCATAGCTCTGTCACAAATCAGATTGCTGTGAAAGAGGTGGTGTAAATTCTTGAAGGTACTCGGATATTCTAGGTCTTTATTTGTGCTTCTACGAAGGAACACTCTGTCTGAGGGTCACTACGTTGATGTTTGCTCACTATGCCCTGAGTCTAATGCAGTGTGGCAACTTTCACTAATGGAAATGAAAGTGCTGTGGGATGTGAGAGATCTGACCTGTGGGAAACTGGAGATGGAATACTACACAGCGGAAGCTTGTTTTCCTGAAAGCTGATTTGGGATATCCCAGGTGTGGAGTTGCAGTGTTCAGGCTGGCTTAACAGTGTCTGACAACTGGATCCACCACCTTTAAATCTCTATTTTTCCCCAGCCCTCTGTCGATTTGCTGATGGGAGTGTGAGAATGGAAATGAACATGTGGCTTATGAAAAAGGGCTCCAGACCAATTCAGAAGAGCAAACATCTGCTGCTGAAGCTTTTTGGAGCTCAGAGATGGGTGTACATAAACCTAAGTATGCACAGAGATATTGTCTGTACATGTCACTTCTAGTGCTGGTGTCTTTTGTGGTGGTGTTCAGATGTACTATCCTACTGTGGATGGTAGTTATAGAAGTAGCAGAGCCCTGGAAGGATGTAGGTGTAGGACTTTCCTCCACACCCCAGACGTGTTAAAACTTTGTGGGAGTCTCTTCAGTACAGTGTGGTTTCCAGTGATTGTTCAGTACTAGTTGATAAATACACTGAGAATAGCTTATATGTATTTTTTTCCCTGCATGTAATTCTGTGTATCACAATGAAACTGGGCTTAAATCCAACACTAGGATTCTTGCTAGACTTTCTGATTTCATGGTCATCTCTATAGTAGTGAAATATGGTGTCATAAATAATGATTTCAAGTGCTAAACAGCAGGAGGCAATGAATTTCTAAGAGATAATTTATGCAAATGTTCCTACCTCCTTCCTACCAACTTAATTTCCATGCAAAACCAGAACATGTCAACAGGTGTCTCAGCTTTTTGCTGCTTCTAGAGATTTTGATATCAATAATTGACTCTCTTTAGGCACCACAATGGCACCATAGCTGAATTTGGCTCCTGATCTCTTAATATGTTAACTGTTGTTTGAGTCCTGTAATTCCATGTTGAATTGCTGTTTAGATCCAGGAATTGCATCATTCTCGTGCGTACAAACAGTGAGTCTCTAGGGCTCCTGACTACTCTTCCCTTCACCCACAGTGCTGGAATAATGATATATTTAAATGAGCTGCCTGCAAAGTACAGGTTCTTATAACAGATTAACAGTGTTGTTTGAAGGCAGTGGTGAGGTAGGAAGGCAAGAAAAATGTTTAGGGAATGAACTGCAAAAAGTACTGTTGAAGTGAATGGCATTTTAAGACCTGCTGCTGTCTGGATCTCAAAAACCTCTTCTCTTTGCATCTGCACACCTGCTCCAGGTTTTTCTGAGGGCTGACAGAAGAGCCAGGCAAGAAAGGAAGTAGAATGCTGCTACTCCTTTTGACCATGGGATTTTTATTCAGGAAAAATACAACCAAGGCAAGCTATCAGAGGCCTGAATCAATCTGAGAGGCATGGACAAAAAAGAAGGCAAGAGGACAAAAACTCTGCACCTTGTGGTGGCCCAGTACATCTTTCTTCCCTGCTGATTTGTCAGCATTCCAGGCCAGAGAAGGGGGTGCAGCCTATTCTGTGAAAGGTGTAGTGACTTCACTCTTCATCGTAGCACAGCTTGATTCCAAGGTGTGCACTGTGTGTGCAGTTCTTACTAACACCTGATCTTCAACAAAAGTGACTTTTTGGGTAACTCTCTGACTGTTTATCCAGAGCACAGGTAAGGGGTTTCTAGGAAATTGTATTTCACTGGTGGTTTGCACTCTGAGCACAGGCACAGCATACTGCACTCACCTTGTGTTGTTGACGTAGCTGCTGCTTGTGGCTGTTTGTAAATATGGATGTGAGGTTTGCTCAATTTCAGGTTAATTGCTTTGCAAACCATTCTGCAATGTATTTATTATGCCAACCTAATATTAGATTCTTTGGGGAATTTATATGGAAAAGGGCTGGGTACTTCCAGAGAGCACAGGTTTTTATTAAATGTAAGAGGTATCAAATAAGCCCAATTAGCTGAACAAATATGATCTCCACAGCCACCACATTCAGGCAATCCCTCTTTTAGCAAGGTGAAAATCTGTCTCCTGTGCTTTTAATAAAGTCTTAGATGTAGAATTCAGTATTAGGACAAGTGAGAAGGTGCTTTTGATTAGCTCTTCTATGAGTAGGAGATGACTTCCAATACCATATTACTATGGTGTCCACATTATTTTTCCTGTTAACTGTTATGCTCCTCTTTTTTAGATTTTTTTTTTTTTAAATTAAGCTGAGAAGTGTACATGTCTTATGTTCATCTCAGGGGAGTTTTAGTTTTTAATTCCTTATAATTTAGTTACTTGGGTATTTAAGATGGACTTTTGACATTTAGCCAATCAAAGCTGTGCTTGATGGTCTGTGGTACTGATTTTAATACAAGTTCTGACCCTTGTGTGTGAACTTGCTCCATGTGTATCTTTGGAACAACGCTGATTTCAGTAGCATAACTTGGATCTATAAGCTGAGAAAAAAATAGTGCCGTGGCATTCAGGGTATCAGTTTCAGATATCCCTTGATCCTAGGGGCAGTAATCATAACAATATAATCATAATCAGCAGTAATGTCATCTACCTTCAAAATCTTGACTGTTTCACATTTCTTAATACCAATGCATTTCTCAATATATATAAGGAGGCTTTTGTGCAGAACTGAAATCCATGCAAGATTTATGTTTTCTAAGGGTGAAAATTATTGAAGTATATTTTTTTTGAGTTTAAAAACATTAAAAAGACAGTCTTGCTCATTATCAAGTTAATACATTCTAATTACACTATATTCTATACTTCACTGGTTTGTAACAAATTAGCAGAATTTAAAGTTCACATGAATGTGCCTAAGGCCATAAGCATTCTATTAAGTTTCATTCAGTTGGTATCCTTTAATTTAACATTCCACACTAACGGAATAGTGTTGGAATCTAATAAAATAGTAACTTCAGTATTTACTTTATTATCTTATGTGGTGTGTAGACAGAAGTTGTCCTTGCTATGGCAAAGTGTAGACAGAAGTTGTCCTTGCTATGGCAAAGTCCTATATTTTTGTTTCCCAGTACGCAGCTGCTCCCAGAAGTGTTTTGTGTAAGGCTGTGTGCTCACCCATACGGCCTGTAAATGAAAGAATAACTGTGAGAGTCACACATTTCTCACTTTAGAAAGTAACATGTTGATAATTTCTCCTTTGGTCAGTTTGCAGTGTATTATGTAGTCTCAGTATGGAGGTTTTCTCTCAGCATTTGCCAGATCAAGAACTGGCCCTGCTTGGGCAATGCTGTTATGGGGGAAAGAAACTGGCTCCAAATCAAAAAGGGCTCAAGGCGATCCTCTGTGAAGTCAGGAGATGGTTTCCTACTGCCTGCACTTAGAGTATGTCCCATGAGACTTATTTGAGAACCTTCTCGCAAAGGAGGCATCTTGCTTCCTAGCTTATAAATCAAAATGTATCTGTCTTTTTATTTCTGCCGCTGTTACAACTGTGTTGCTTTGTACAGTGCTCACAGGGAAACTTGAAAACTGTTTCACCTCCTAGGAATTAGCACTACAATCCACCAGTGCCTGTAGTATGCACGAGGAGTAGGACGGCACTGTCAGTGTAACACAGCTTGTCTTACCTGCTGCAGTGCTCCTGCTGTTTTTATGTCTCTAGGGAACCAAGCTGTTAACAGATATCTAAAACACACACTCACACACTGTAAGTTGGTAAAGTATGGAGATATTTCAGTGTTATCAGTGTAAAAGAATTGTGTTGTCCTAGGGTATAACATATGAAGAAATGACTAGTTACAAAAATTGCAGGTAGTTAAGATACCTTTTCAATTGTACTCCTTATATTAAGGATGCAAAGTAGAAGATAAATTTAAAAGACTTGTACAGCTTTCTGGCATCACAAGCAACTTTATCAGATAAATTGTTAGCATCTTTGTAACTCCTGCCACCAGCATACACTTAAACAAGATTCAAGTTACATGCCCAGAAGATGATCAGAGCATTGGCAATTACCTGCATTGCCCTTTACCCTGGGATGACTTGTAACTGTACCTGTGGGTACTGCCTGTTCCTCCCCATGTCCACATGAACACTCACTGCTGTATGAAGTGCACAGTTAAACAACTAATTTAGGTACACCACAGTCTGCTGTTTGGGTCCCCAAATGACATTTCTCTTCTAAATGCAACCTTGAAAAATAGTAAACAATTATACTTTTGCTTTCATATAAGATTTGGGCTAAAAGAGACCTAAACTTCATGGAAGTGGTTCATAGTAAGTTGTACTCTTCAAAGGAGATGTACCAGAACTCAAAGTTTCTTCAAAAAATCTATGAATGGAAGTGAAAATATTCAGACATCTGACTGTGTATTGCTTTTGTCGGAAGTGGTAACGTAGGACTGTTTTGGGGTTTGTGTGTCAATGCAAAAAGCTGCTGTTAAAGTTACAGTAGCCCAGCTCTGAAAAAGGGAGAAATTCAGAATTAGCATTGTGCACCTGCCCAGGGACTGCAGGAGCCACATTCCAAGGGACTGGTAAGCACCTGCAGAACATGAGCCTTTGATAACTGCCTAATGCAAGGACTAATAGACAACTTAAGGTTTAATTAACCTACAAGCCACTCTCCATATGCAAAAATAATTTTAGTTAAGGAAAAGAGCACATTGAGCACAGTTCAGTAGAATGTTGTCACTGATCTTGCTTTTAAAATCTTGCTTTAAGTGAGTTTGCACCATTTAGTCATGGAAAATACTGTTAGTTTTCATAAAGAGATGACTTGGCAAGGTGGGCATAGCACTGAAATTCTGTTCTCAACAGGTTGGAAAATCTTGGATAAAAAAAACATTTGATAAGGTGAAATAGACTGACACATCGCCACAATCTCTAAAGGCCTGTTTTGACATCTACAGTAGCTTAGAGGAATGTGGTCAGAAACATGCACTGTCCTTTTCAAAAAAAACCCAAAAACAAATGAAAAAACCAAACCCCAAACCAACACACTGGAGCTTCTAGCCAAATATAAGTCCTAGCCCAGGAAGTCAAGAAATGAAATAACAGATGTGCAAAAATGGGGGTGTACGGTTATGGACAGCTTTTTTAACTGCTGGTTCTCAGCCTGGTCAGACACCAACATTCATCCCAGCTGTGCTCAGTAGGTAATGAAGGTGGAGCCAGGTTTTGCTGTTCACACTGCTCACTTTGTTTGGCTTTGCTTTAGTGGTGGTCATGTTTTGCTACCTGTGGATTTGTTATAATAAATGGTTTGCAATTCTGACTTTTTTTTTCTTATGAAACTTATATTTTTTTTTTAATCCTTTACCTGTATTTTCTCTTGTTGCTTTTGTTAGCAGCATGTTGTTCCTCTGTTACTTCACTTAGATAGCGTCCTGCACTAGTGTTAAGGTGTGTTTTATGCTTGGATATGCCTCTGGTGATGTAAAGCTGGCCTAGGAGAACTTAGAATATATCAGAAAGCACAGGTAGGTCTGCAACAAGGGAATGCAGTTTAAAGTGCGAGTCATTTTTAATTGAATTTTCAAGCCCTAATGAATTAAGCAGAATTTGGACGTGCAGACATAGTTGATAAATATTGAAATAAGTCAGCTGAACTATAGCTTTTATCTAGGGATTTTGTTACTTTGTTTTTCTGTTCTATGTATTGAACTAGGTCTAGCCCATGTAACTTGAAGGATGCCTTAGTTTCCTGGAACTGTCCATGTGATATAAAACCCACAACACTGAAGTGGTTTGTGTAATTTCCTGGTTCACATGACAGGGGTGCATAATTTTATTTGTGGTGGTTTTCTTTTTTTAAAAATTCAGGTATTCTTTCCTGCCCTGTGTGCAAACAGACCTGCTTTGCAAGGGATGTAGTTGAGAATTTCTTCCTCAAGGACTTTCCCACTGGTGATTCAGCTATGGCAAAGGTAAGTGAAAACCACTAACTTGGGTGCATTGTGGGTTGTTGAGACATTGAGCACTGTTTGAAAACAGAGCAAATTTTGTTTTGAACAACAGACTCTCTTAAAGTTTACTTATGCAGCATTATAATTACTTCACTAGTAGAGTTGCACATTCTGCCTCCACAGTACTTTTTAAACTTTAGTTGAAAGATGAGTTTAACGCTCTATATTTTAAGTAGCCAGTTAAAAATATTGATCCTAGTGTATCTGTGATAATCAAAATATTAGGAAGATATTGGATATCCTGGATTCCTCATCGTCCTCTTTCTGCTCTCAACACAAAGTAAGCAATAGAATAGTTAGGGTTAGAAGGGACCTCTGGAGATCATCTACTCCTGCCTTTTCATGGTGGCAGGGTCACCTAGAGTAGGTGACACAGGAACATGTCCAGGTGGGTTTTGAATATCTCCAAAGAAGGAGACTCCACGCCCTGCCTGGGCAGCCTGTCCCAGTGCTCTGCCACCCTCAATGTAAAGAAGTTCTTCCTCATATTGAGGTAGAACTTCTCATGTTTTAATTTATGGCCACTACTCTTCGTCCTGTCACTGGGCATCACTGAAAAGGGTCTGGCACCATCCTCCTGGCACCTGCCTTCGAGTTATTTATGCATTAATGAGATCTCCTCTCAGTCCAAACGTGCCCAGTTCCCACAGTCTCTCCTCATAAGAGAGATACTCAAGACCCCTCATCATCTCTGTGGCCTCCACTGGGTCCTCTCCAGTAGCTCCTTGTCTGTCTTGAGCTGTGGAGACCAGAACTGAACAGAGCATTCTGGATGTGGCCTCCCTAGGGCTGAGTAGAGGGGGAGGATCACCTCTGTCGACCTGCTGGCCACAGAAGCAGATTGTTGACTGAATGGTTGCAACATTGCCCATTAGATTGTGTGGGCAGGCAATTACAATTTCCTGATTGTCTGTTCTAATGATAAAAATGTCTAATCATATTGCATTTTCCCATTGGGAAATAGATTCAAAGGGTAATTGGAAGACAAAGGATTATTACCTTGGATTTCTATTGACACTGTACATAGATGTATTTAACTTCTATTAAATACCCAGTTAACAGGCAGGACTGTCCTCACAGTTTTGTAGTTGTCACTACTTTGGGTTGAGAGGAGGGACAGAGAAAGGTGTGTATCTCTGCCCCCTCTGTTACAAAACACTATTATTTGCATGAGTAAGATTGATTTCAGAATGTCATAGTATTAGCTGTAACTGGGAGTTAAAAAGGGTGAAAACTTGTCAAAATTGTTCTGTTGGCTGCTTTATACAAAGTGTGATCCAAAGCAAAGGAAGAATAACAAAGAACCAGGGATAGATGACTTCACCTTCTGCACCAGCTCCTGGGCCTCAGTCTCTCTTTTGCACTTTTTGTTCCTAAGGAAACTGGATAGCCATATTGAATGTTCAGTTTTGGGGATTTTGTGTGGAGGAGAACACTTTTTCCATAATGTAGGAAAAATGTCTGTCCGCTCCTCTTAACTTCTGTAGGGGCAGCAACAATTTTTAGGGCAGTTCTGTTCTGTGCAGAAGGCTTGAGACTGCTTTAACTTGTGCAAGTGACTTTCCCAGTGACATGGTTGGAAAAAAGTCTAGAGGGGATGCAGTTTTTCCCTGTCAGTCATTTCTGTGTTTCATTTTTTTCTATTGTTAAAAAGTAAAGAATGTGTAACCTAATTCATGGAGCGTTCTGCAAAAATAATGCAAGCAAAACATGTTGACGTCATCAGGTGTAAGTTGCTTGTAGAGTGCAATATAACTTGCTCTAAACCAAGAAGGGACCTATTCACATGCATCTTCAAAGAGAAGAAGCAAATTCATAAGATGTTGCTGAATGTTTAAAATGTACTTATTATACTGGGATTTCTTAATTACCATGACTTGTATCATTTACTTTTCAATGAGAATTTGTGTAGGAAGGAAATCAAATGAGAATATCTAATGTCTTCAAAAGCACTTGATTCCACCTTAAAAAGAAGGTTTTTCTTTTCTGTAATCCCTGAGGAGTCCTAAGAGCTGTTTAGTAAAGCATATTTCTCACTGGAGCATGTGAGTACCTTAGAGCAACTTGTGACCCTTCCTAGTAGTTTTTATCTTACTTCCTTTCTAGTAACAGTCAAGTCATGTAACTTGCTTGCTTGCTCTCTTCAACCACTACCATCACACTCCAAATTTGAAGCCATAGTTTTACCATCAATAGGAGAAGCACCAGATGATCCAGCTGAGACAGCTGCCATCATTGTCTTAATTTACCTAATATATTCAAATGGCAATCTGTCAAGGCTTGTAACAAAGTGTTTGGAAGGAAGATGTCTCTCGGTGTGGGAGACAGTGAAGCATGAATGATGGAATGTGCTATATGCCAGCAGCAGGAGTTTCAAAAATGTGCAATTCAGACTCTCTTGCCCAAAAGTCCATTTCCACATCATAAATAATGGAACTCTGGGAACACTCTGCAACTTCAAAGTAAGGTCAACGCAGTACAGTGTCAATATAAATTGTAGTCAGACTGACAGCTGAACTGTTACAGGTAAACCTGTGTTCAAGCAGTTTTGGTTATTGCAGAGAAGGCAGAGCATCATCCCTCACCTGATCCCTGATCATCTGATCCCTGCGTTGGCCCTTCATCGGCCTACATTTCAAGTTAGACACTTCTTTTTATACAAGGTTTGCTCCCAGCCTTGCATTTTGGTTACAGAAGTTTTATAAGAATTGTTCAATTAAATTATTACACGTACATTTTGGAAAACATTGTTGATAAGCAAATGGCTAAAATGGCAGAATGGCTTGCACAAACAATTCCCTCTCTAGACAATTAAACACATTTGAAAAATTTGCTTTGTTTTCTTATTGTCAAGAATTTCCCAATATGTTAGAAAAAAATTGTGAATATTCAGAAACTTTCGAGCAATGAGCTGAAAAGAGACCTGTTGTGAAATTCAGACTCACTGAAGGGAATGGTAACATTTAAATTAGTTCTAGCAGAACAAAATTTTTCTTCTTGTGCTGAAGTGAATCAGAACTTCACTAACTTGCTTCTCAGAATTTAGGGGGGTACAGATCAAGAGCTGCAACTGTTCTTCCTTCAGGCTTTCTATTCCCTGAGACACCATGAAGAGAAACTCTTCCATTACTTTCACCAGAACTTGCATCAGGGTTTATGTGCTGAGCACACACTGCTGTGTCCTTCTCTTCATTTCCAATCAGATAGTTGGGATGCAATTAGAACTGACTGGTAGTAAAGATAAGTTCATGCCCAACATAAAGGACACCATAGGAAGTAATTTTGGCATCCATTATTATTTGCTTGAGTAGACCTGTGTAGCAGCAATACTGAGGAACCATCTGTATGTACAGTAGATATATTGTAACCCTGGAGGAAATGCTTCAGTTCCATTAGCTGGTGGCAAAGCCTTATGTAAGGTGTTCACTCATTTGATGTGTTAAAGCCATCAGTAGGTAATACACTAACAGAAAGGGGTAGAGCACACCTCTCATATTCAAAGAGACTTTTAACTTAACCCTCTTTAACTTAAATCAAACAAGTCTTATTTCATAGTTTCATTGCTTTATCAGTTCACAAAGAACAAGTCATTATATTTATTTCTTCTGACTTCATGTGTAACATGGACCCTAGAATTTTGCTGAATAATTCTTGCATTGTGTCATAATTATACTTGATTGTGCTAAAGCACAGAAAGATAACCAATTTTATTTGAGAACTTTGTCTTAATTTATTCTGCTACCTTTTATAGCAATAACCAGACTCCTAAAATAACTTGAATTGCATTAGTCTGATAACAAAAAATATTAAGCTTACCAATCTGAATCATAGTCTATTAAAGATAACAGTTTGTACAGGTAATTTGTTATCCATGTATGTAATTGCTCTTTTGTTCTTAGAGCTGCTCCATGTGTAAAGAGAAGAGACCTGCTCACAGTCTCTGTACAAGATGCAATAAGTGGCTGTGCAGCTCGTGTACGGAGGAACACGGGCATGGCAAGGAACCTGGAGATCGCTTCCTGTCTGTATCCCTGAAAGGCTGCACAGGTACTGAGTATAAACTGAAAGTTTGTTTCTTCTCATATCAGTTATTCAGTTGAAAAAGGAGCAGCTGCAGGTTCAGAACACCATGTTCTGTCTGTGTGGCTCGGAAGGGTATGTACATGTCAACAGGAGATTATGTGATTTTCCTCCAACTTTAAGGCCATTGGCACAACCAGCATTCCACAATATTAGAAAAAGTTTGGATATTTGTGTTTCACAGGTACAATCTTCTCCACATGCCTTTCCAATCTGTGGAGTGATGGAGTAGGCTTAGGAAGACTACAACAGAAACAGGCCATGCCCTTTTGGTATTTCTGTCCTCCTTTGGGTAATTTCATTCAGGGAAATACAACAGAGCAATTCCTGTGCATATGGACAAGGCGTATGAGGGGGTCACAGACAGCAAAAGGCTTTGATCACTACAGGATGTTCCTTTTCTAAGCCTGGAATGAAAAGTGTGTCTCCTGAATATATGTTGCCATGAATAAGCACAAATGAAGCCCACTGGGAAATGTCTCATCCCTATACAATGATGATTCACAGAAAGTGTTGCCATCTCCTATTACTGCTCATTGCTTTCTTTACTCCAATGCCAGAAATCTGCTATGGAGTATCCTAACGTAAACTTACGTAAGCAATTTGTAACTTAAAATAAGTTTTTTTCATTCTTCATACAGTGATTTAGATTTACACTTTGCTCAGATATGAATTCATTTGTGCTAGAGGGTTTGTGCTGCACTCTCATTTTTCTTCACAAGGAAGATGAAGGACAGAGAAAGGAATAAATATAGCCTACTGATTATACTTTTTATTTTATTCTTTAGAATTTTTCTTGTAGAAGCCTATACTCTGTACTTGCAAGAGAGGGAGTTCTTTTAAGTACGGGGTGATCATATCAGAGTTTGAGGCACTTGAGACATGATGTGCCCTTGCCAAATAGGGTGTAAACAAAAAAGAGTCTGTAATAATAAATGGTAATAATAAAAAAGAGCAGATTACATTTAAATATTTTTTGGGTCTTTTTTAAAGAATAATATAAACCAAAGTCCCCTGACTGTCTCTTAAATGCCCTGATTGGATGGGCAATGTTTTTCTTCTTGAGTTGAGGACAAGATAAGGACTGTGGTTTTGAGGCTCCAACTGTTTATAATTTCATTTCACTTTAACTAAGATTACCATCTCATATTGTTGACAAATACTGGTAAGAAAATATATGTGTGGCTTAGTGGTGGGTTTCTGTGTGCTATATAAATAAAAAGATGTGAACACACAAAAATATTCACGAAAGTATTTTTATTTATTTATTATTTGTTTAGGACATAGATATCCCCTCAGGATAATTCAAAGAAAGCAAATACTAGGATTCAGTAGAACTCAGACTGTTGTTTCTGGGGTTTTTTTCCTTTCTGGAAATGAAGCCTGCTCTGCTTTGAGATTCAATCACCATCTTCAGTCTGTGTATGGTGCTTCTCAAGAACAATCACCTTCTTTTATAAGCCCTTGTAACAATTAAGAGATTTTGCACCTTTAAACTGTTCTATCTTTTGCCATTTGCTTTACAAGGGCCAGGCCTTCTTTTGTCATCTGAAATGTGTTAGATTCTCTGGCTCTGAAATTAAGTAAAGTAGGGGAAACCCCTCCCCAAACACATTGAATCCTCCTTATTTCTATTAATTCTGTTAAAGAGTTTCTTCCTTGAGTCACAGAACTAGGGGAGCCTGACTTCCCTGGGAAATCTTTCTGCTTCTTCATGATACCTGTGTTCAATGTAACATGGCTGATCACCACCTGTCTTGCAGAGCCTGCAGCTCTCTGGCAGAATTCCCCTTCCACTGATCCTGCAAATCCTCTTGCTTCCTTCCTGGGCCTCCCCTGCCTGCTGGGTGAGACTCAGATCCCGCAGCTGAAAGGCTGTTGGTTGCCTGGCAGCATCCTTAACCTGGTAACTCTGGGGGTCATGGTGCAGAGCAGTGTGCCAAATTCACCCCATTTTTGAGAATTTACCCCTCACTTGTAATTGGATGGTAAGGGCAGGGAGAGAAGCAGGGCTGGGCTGGGACAGAAAAATGCCATCTTTTATAAGAAGAAAACAATTTTAAAGTAGCCTGATTTAATTTTTCTACTGACTCATCCTTTGTGAGTTGGAAGTAAAGACTCACAAAATGAGTTCTCTGGTACAGGATTCTCTGGGAGAGGTTTTTGGTATTGGAAGTGGCTGCATTCTTGTTGGAAGGAGCTTTATTTTCTCCACCTTCATAGCTTTTTGGTAGCTTGGAGTGGAGATGTGTTCATGTGCTAGTTACATTTCATTGTTTTGAATGTGCTTATTGAGGACTGGAATGGAAAGTTTTGGGAATGTCCCAGTTGTTTAGCTAAAACTGTTACTGAACTTGTACACAGTAAAACAGACTCTATATTTTAAGCATAAACCTAGAAATCTAGCACACACTGGACAGCACTGTGAATCCCATCCCCTCACCCCGCCAATTTGCCAGTGACATTTATATATTGTATAGTTGCTTTACTGTATCCTTGTTAGCTGAACCACCTCTAGAGGTAATGCCAAAATTACAATTCTCTTTTGAGTGCTGGACTATTAATGCTGATTATGAACATGAAGAGATTGTGAGAGCTGATTCACAGATGAGTTAAACTATGCTACTTGCAGTTTTTCACACACACTAACTTTTCCTGAGAGTAAGGAAAAAA
Source organism: Dendrocincla fuliginosa (assembly GCA_035047845.1). Lineage (NCBI taxonomy): Eukaryota > Metazoa > Chordata > Aves > Passeriformes > Dendrocolaptidae > Dendrocincla > Dendrocincla fuliginosa. Next base: position 10,985,014 of record JAWWMO010000174.1, read on the forward strand.
ATGGAAACAACTTGCCTCCAAAACAAAACACAAACCCCAAACAACCAACCCTGAAAACTTTTTGGCTCTGTGACCACAAGATGTCAAAATATTGAAATCTGCTTCTGGAATGAGTCTGATGAGCACTGGAGAATTAGATGCTGACAACACAGGCCAAAACTTTATGATAGGTCATGCAGCAGCCTTGGAGGAATAATCCCTGAAGAACGAGCATTTCACTGGAGGGTTCTGTATTAACACTAGGAATAAGTTAACTTAGTTACATTCAAAGTTCCACAGAACTCTTGAACTGCTTAAAGTCACAAAATCAGGACCTGCCTTAGTCCCAGCTTTCTCAAAAGCATATTAATTAGTAGTACAGACTCTTTCCTGGTTACATGGAAATTTGTGCTTTGCAACTATGAAGAAACAATCCTTTTGCCCAAACTGTGTTAGGAGTAAATGATCTGGTACTGGCATATCAGCTGTTTACAGGCCAGTGCACAAACTGAATAGCTTTCTCTTTGTTAAACTATCCTTTTCTTTCAGTCCCTTGAGGTTAAGTATGAACCCATAAAATCAAAGTTCAAGCTGTTGAGAATTATGCAAGTAGAGGGAGAATTCGGTTAGCTAAGATGAGATTGCTTTTCCAAAGTTGACATCAACTTGTTAGAGGAACAGAGATTTAAAACTTTCTGTTAATTATTCAAGAGGTATACCTGAGATAAAGAAAATATAGGCTGCAGAAAATGATGGGTCAAATGATGAATTATCAGAATTTAGGGCAACTGAGTTTCCCTGTTCATCAAATGAGGTTCTTAGCAAGAAGGTAACATGAATAGTTGTGGTCAAGGTATATGCTCCTAGAGGAAAGAGGCTTTTGCCCTTGTTTAACGCCTGATTTCTCAGTATTGAGCTTATTTTAAAACTGAAGAGTGTTGCTCTGAGCTGAGCTTAAAGTAGGTCAAGAACACCACGGCTCAGTGGTAGTTCTCACTGACATGTCAATTGAGTCAGGGGATTACTTGTGTTAGAGGCATTGGGTCTGTGTTGTAATTAGATAACATTGATTTTATCCTTAGTTTGCGTTTGAAATCCACCTGTCTCTTAAATCTGACATGGTATTAAAAAACCCCACTGATTTCTCTGGGATCATTACAATCACACAAAGACTAAACACCCTTTCACAGAGAGAAAAATGGAGAAATCGTTATGTAAGATTGTGACTGGGCTTTGTTATACACAGACCTTAAAGACAGCATCTAATTATAAGTTGGAGTTTAATGCAGGTAATTTGATCTTGAGTTTTCAGAAAAGCAGCTTGTATGCTTTGCAGATGCTGAACACTTTGAGAGATTCTTCCAACCTGTGAACCTTGAGATAGTTACTATGGTATTTTTGCTTTCCTTTTAAGATATAAAATCTAACCCCACAGGGAAGGAAAAGATGGTCTTCAACATTCACGTTGGCTACATATTGGTTATACAACCTGCTTTGTTGCATATTATTTGCAATGGCAGCTGCAGGTTTTAATACAAATGTACATATTTGCAATACAATCAGAAAAAGGTTTCCTGTCAAGGTGAGTTCAGTTTGTACCTTGCTAGAAGAAAATGTTGGAGCAGGCTAAAAACCCCTAATCTAATTTCCTCTTTTACTAATGCTGTCTATTAGCATTTGATTCAATAATTATATAAACCAATAAACTTCCCTGAAGAATAAAGCATGATACTGCAGTAAATAATTCATAACAATGTAAACTATGTAATGCTGTTACATAAAATCTTGGCCTGAGCTGTAACAAATTACCTTCTTGCACATTGTTAAGAAGGCAGAAGGAAAGTCAATTGAACTGGAGGAAGTAAATCAACCTTCTCAGAAATATTTAGAGTAGATAGCAATCTAAAAACTAGGCATTTTGACATGTTGTTTTAGAGCATGGCATGAATTTTCTCTGTATTTTAATTCTCACTGTCAGCCATCAGATTTTCTTAGCCTTTCTACTTCTCTGTTGTGCATTTTCCAGTTTGAAGTGACTGAGTCAGTATAGGTTGTTCTGCACCGTGGGTCTGGGTTATTGCAATATTATCACGTCAAAAGCTTGATTCTATAAAAGGCTCCATTTTGCTGCAGGATGACAGAATGGTCTGTGAGCAAGTGATGATGTATAAATAATAAATATTTTTGTATAATTCAAAGTTTTTGTCAATATGTACGGTCTAATAATGATTGTCTTGTTTAATTTCTCATGTGTTGGTAAAGGATAATGGGATAGTGTCTTTGTCAGAGCACTCTCAGGATGCAATCATGTGATTTTCTTGTTGTCCCCATATGTGCTAATAATGTTGATGGTTCTGTGGATGAGTATTTGAACACTGATCTGCATAAATCTGTCACTGTACTTGAGCTTGTACTTTTTAACTGTTTTGAGAAAACAAGGTTTTTCACTAGTAGTAATGAAGGGAGGTCAATAAAATGAGTCTCTGAAGTCTGTACTTTTTTGGTCCAACAAAAGAACTTTGGCCTTAACTGTTAATGTAGATGTATTTGTGAATGTCTAACTTCAGTAGCAGAGGCTTTGGTTTGCTGTGGTTTAGTGCTTTTTTTTCCCCCCGTCTTTCATTCATTGACAATGTTACTCCTTTCTAAAACAATTCTACCATTCAGGAAAGAAGGCAGGAATAGGTTGTACAGAAGCAACACTTCCACTTCTCATGTCCAGTGCCCATTCTTACATTTTATCATATTACTCTTTAGAAAAGCCTTTTAAGAACAGATTTTGCGGCCTAATACCAATCATGACTGATGAAGTTTATGAACTGTGTTACAAAAAACACAATTTTGAGAAAAAATTGCTCATGTGACTTTTTAACAACAAAGGGTTTCCTTGCTTCTGCTGTGACTGCATGTTTATATATTATATTTGCTATTCTGCATTTTACAATACGGTTTTGCTGAGTGGCTTGCCTGATCAGGGTGTTCAAAGTCGTGACACAGGTGCCCCAAATCATGGGAGATACTTAAAACTCATGAGAGTTTAGAGGACAACATGAATTTTTGATGTTTTTTTTTTTCTCAGCCCCTCTAATGTACTGATTTGTAGGATAATAAACAATCCCTGCTTCTAATAGTCAGATGGTTCCAGGTTCTGCACCTTTTAAAAGTATCTTCAAGACTTTCAATGAAATTGTGAGTTTGGTTACTCTTTTTCTGAGCTCTACTAGTAATCCTTTTCAATGACACCCTTGCTTTGTGTTCCTCAGCAACTGAAGATGAAGCAAGAGAGTTTCCCTTATTTTGTCCAGTGCACACTCAAGATCCACTCACGCTGTTTTGTGAGACCTGCGATACCCTTACCTGCCACAGCTGCCTTCTGGTGGAGCATAAGGAACACAGGTACCACACACTAATTGCTTAATCATAATCAGGGCTAAAACTGTAGCTAATTAATATCTGAGACTTTTCACCTGCATTTCCTGTCGGGTTGGTCTGAACTTAAACACCACAGCAAACTCAGTTCACTTGTCTGGTGCTCAGGTGGGGTGGCACGAGGCTCATTGCCCTCACCAATGCTCAAGTATGCTGCTTGCCTGTGGAAGTGTGTGAGCCATGTAAGGGATTGTTTATACCCAGTGACACTGTTTGTGACATGAGCCTGCCTGTATGAGGTTTGATAAAGTTTGGCTGTCACAGAGAGCACCTGTAGTAGAAAAGAAGCAGGGCACCCTGTGCAGACAGGTATTAATGCAGCTGGTCCCCAAAACTGATCAGCTGGTAAGTTGTTTACTTATGAACATGAAAAAAACATGGTGTGAGAATTTCCCCTTTTTTGACAGGTTCAGACATCTTGATGAAGCTCTGCAAAATCAGAGAGTTATTCTGGAAAATGTCATAACTAAAGTGGAAGAGAAAAAAAATGGGATTCAGGTTTCAGCTAAACAGATTGAAGACAGGTAATTGCTATGTGTTACTTTTTTCCCCATGAAAGTGGGTGATATGTAAAAATATTATTTTCACTAAATGTAGGTTAACAGAATTAATGTGGTTGCTATATTTTTTTATTTTTTTTGGAGGGTAGGAAATAATAGGAAGATTAAAACTATCAACTTCATGCTTAAGTGGTGCTGACAAGTCATGGCATTGTAATACAAGGTTGCATAGTCTTTAAAAGGCATGTGACAACTGACTTTAGAGTTAAGATTTCTTTGTATGATCTGTTTCTGGACTAGAATTTGAAAATATTAGGGATAAAGATAATTTTAAAACCACCTTATTTCTTAAAGAAACCTCAAAACATGCTGCAATTGCAGTCAAGACTAATACAAAAATGATAATATTTAATTCTATGAACTGGGTTTTAGCTACTGATTGTGCAGTTAGTAGCTGTTGGGTCTCTCTTCTGCTTTAATAAAACCTTTTTAACCACCTTCAAAGAGTACAAATCTATTTGTATTCTAGTATAAAGTGAAGGCTTTTTGGATGCATTCTGTGTGTATTTGTTGACAAAGAACTTAAGACTGTTCTTGGCATGATGTTTGAGTGAATCAATCAACATAATGAAGTGAATCAATCACATCTGGAGAACAGTGGTCAGAGTTCAGTGTCCAGATGGAGATTGGAGGCAATTGGTGTCCCTCAGTGGTCTGAATTGGGACCAGTACTGTCTAATATCTTAATCAGTGACATAAACAGTGGGATCAAGTGCACCCTCAACACGTTTACACCTGACTCCAAGCTGAGTGGTGCAGTTGACATGCCTGAAGGATGGGATGCCAGCCAGAGGGACCTGGACAAGCTCAAGTGGGGCCCTGTGAACCCCCTGATGTTCAACGTGGGCATGTGCAAGGTACTGCACCTGAGTCAGGGCAATCCCTGGTATCAAGGTAGGCTGGGGCATGAAGAGATTGAAGGCAGCCCTGAAGAAGGACTTGGGAGTATTGGGGTATGAAAAGCTGAACATTCACTGGCAATATGTGCTTGCAACCCAGAAAGCCAATTGTATCCTTGAGTGCATCAAAACCAGGGCTGCCAGGAGGTCGAGAGAGGGTGTTCTGTCCCTCTACTCCATTCTGATGAGATCTCACCTGGAGTGTTGCACCCAGCTCTGGAGTCCTCAGCACCAGGAACATGTGGACCTGTTAGAGAGGGTCCAGAGAAAGGCCACAAAGATGATCAGAGGACCTGTGAGGACATGCTGAGAGAGCTGGTGTTGTTCAGTCTGGAGAAGAGGAGACTTCATGAAGACATTATTGCAGCCTTTCAATACTCACAAGGGTTTCTAAGAAAGATGGGGACAGACTTTTTAGTAGAGCCTCTTGCGATAGAAAAAGAAGTAATGGTTTTGAACTGAAAGAAAGTGGACTTAAACTAGATATAAGGATGAAGAGTTTCATTGGAACTGGTTTCCCAGTTGGGGTAGTGGATACCTGACTCTTGGAAACATTCAAGGCCTGGTTGGACGGGGCTTTCAGCGACCTAATCTAGTTGAAGATGTCCCTGCTCATTGCAGGGAGTTTGAACGAGATGCCTTTTGAAGATCTCTTATGACTCCAAACGTTCTATAATTCTGTGTTTGAAGAGATGTGTGTGAGTACTAATAGGAAATTATACAACTTTCACTGGAATTCCATCAATAGATCAGTTCTTGAAAGAATTAACTACTGAGCTGTGAATAAATAAGCTTATTCAGGGATGTGTATCTCTTACCCATAGGTTGCTTGAAGTAAAACATTTGTACAAAATGGTAGAAAACCAAATAAAAATGGCCAAGATGGTTCTGATGAATGAAATTGATAAACGAACAAACATCCTTCTTGAACAACTTGAAGTAAGTAATGCTGGTTTATTTGATACTTTGGGAAATTAAACTAAATTAAATTTAATCCCAGTGCCAGTGAAAATAATATAGACTGTGGGAGCTATTGCCCCTTTGCTTATATTTTCAAATATTTCTTTTTTATTTTTCCTGCAGAATTTTATGTGGAATCAATGGTTGACAAAGATTCAGGGTGAAGTGGCAAAGCTTTTTCTTATCATGAGTTAGCTGCATTTTCTAATGCATTTATAGAGAATTTGTGTGTACCTTTTGAGTACCTGCAAAACAAACCACTCTCTTATTTTAATGTTTAAATTGTAGAAGCCCATCTAGCAGCCCAATTAATATCCTGTTTCAAAAATGATTCTTTGGTCTACTTTCTGCAACAGACCCTGCAGTTTTGACTCTTCAATTTTTGGACATCCAGTTGAAGTATATATGATTTTCTTTTGAAATGTGTGGAGCACAAAAATTGCTGATCAGAATTCCCAGTTCTTGGTTATTCTTGGGTCGTTTTAGCAGTACTGGAAAGACAAGGCACTCAGCATGGGCTGGCTACCTTTGAACTTAGGTATTTGATGCAAAGAAGCTTTACAAAAAGAGAAATGTATGTTCTCATTTCAGTCTTATTAAACATTAGGTAAATTCAGTGTTCATGTGTTCTAGCAATATTTCAGTGTTTGTCTGGGCTATCTATAACTGCAGTGGAACTATGCAGTGCTCAGCTGAAGCGCATGCATGTGCATCGAATGAAATTAGCAGGTGCCAGGTTCAAATCAGGCACGGGCAGGTTGTTTTTCACATAAATGGTAAATAAGTGTGGAACTCCATGGTGCAACATATTGTGCATAGGTTCAAAAGCAATTAGACAAATTCATAAAAATATATGCCTAGGGTGATAACATAGGCTCTGTGTTTGTGGTTCCTAAATCATGGAGATGGGAGGACTGTTCTGAGGAAATGGTGCATGCTTCCTCTCTTATGTTATTTTTTTCTTGCGTGTATTGTAAGAGCAAAGAAAGTGGTCCAGGTGCAAATTTGATCCAGTTCCTACAGCTTTGTTGGGTTACATTCTTTTAAACCAAGCCAGAATAAGGCAGATTGTTTGTTCCTGGGGAAGTTATTGCTCTTCCTGAAATTCAGACCTATCTCCTGAGTAGGATTTGCTTTCTTTTTTTGGGATTGGTTGTTTAAAGAGATTCTAAAACAAACTATTGCTGCAAATAATGCATAATGCAGTGCCAATGATTGTATACATTATATGTGTCTGAAGAATGACAGCTGTCTTCTACTGATTCACATTATTAACAGAAAATCACCAGCGAAAAGCAGCAGAAATTGGAGCAACAACTGCAAGGCGTTGTGGTTTTAGGCAGACAGATAGAACATGTTCAGAACTTCATCAGCTGGGCCGTGTGCAGTAAAAGAAGCATCCCATTTCTCTTCAGTAAAGAACTGGTAAGAACAATACTTACTGTGCAGTAATTGTGAGAACTGTTTTAAAGACTTAATGTTTCTCAATTAAACATTTTTCATGATCTTATGATGGTGAATAAAGTCATCATTCTTCAATTTGTCACTAGATCGTATTTCAGATCCAGCGTTTGTTAGAAACAAACTGTAACACAGACATGGGCCCTCCTCTGAAGATCAGATTTACTTGGGATCCCTCCTACTGGACTAAACAACTATCCAATATGGGTAAGAAAAATATGTTAGGCAAGTGCCCAAAGCTAGACTACACAGATATAGACAATACAGTACTTTTCCTACAGGACTGTCTTTGTTTTGACATCTACTTTTGAAACTCTTGTCGTGTTCTGAAGAAAAGTTAGTGTGGTTGAAGGTTCCTAGCTTTCCCTCCAGTTAATTCACCTATTAAAGGACATCATTTAAACGTCAGATCCTTTTAGTATTTTAGTGGCCAAGGGACCTGAGCAGTGTCGAGACATAATTAATGGGTACAAAGATGGCTTTAGGACACTGACTGTATAATAATTACTGTGTTATTTATATAGCAAATATCCATACTGTGACTTTGTTTCCCAACAGCTATAAATTTCCCAACTGCAGTGGGTTTTTACAGTAAATTCAGTTTAGTAGACTAATCAATGATCTAAAAGATCAGTTCACTTCCCATTTTAAGATATTAAAAACTAAATGAGGTAAAACACTAATAAAACTGTTGCAGGGAGTAATCTTCTCTTGACTAAAAGCATGGATAAGATTCATTTCAGAGGTCACTTCTATTTCTAGCTTTTACAAGTCTCACCTATATTGCATCAATCTCTTATTTTTGTCACTTTCATCCTGGAAGCCGTCTTTTGTGCCTGTGTTTATGGATGAGAGGATAAGCTCATACTTCAGTAAAAAATGAAAGTATGAGCCATATCCATCAGTTAAGATAAAATAAGTTAAGGTCAGTTTTTTAAGTGTTTGCTGTGTAATTCAACCATGAGTTCCACTGACATGAGTGGAAGTTTGGTGTGACTGGAAATCATTGAAAAAATATTGAAAAATTTGTCTTGAATATATGTTGATGGACTGCTTAGATAGGATATTTTAATATCTTTTATATTTGAAATGTGAAAGATGGCCATTTCCTTGTCTATAATTTTTATTGTGTGAATTTGTCAAGACCATAGGAGGGAGTAAATTTGCTGTTTTTTCCAGGTGGTTTCATAATGGAAGGTGGACACATTTCTCACTCAGATGTGCTACTGTGTGGAAATGTTCAAGGGTTACAAACATCTTTGTGCCATGGGCACCATTCATCAGCATCCCAGCTGGAGCCTGTGAACAGCCAGCCACATCACTTTTCACCTGCAGTTCAGTGTCCTGCACCTGTGTGTTGCTCACACTGCCTCAGCCTTCCTTGCCCAAACAAAGCTCAGCCTTCTTACCAAGACATAAACTGCCATAAAAGTTTTCGGCAACCTCCCGAAATGCAGCAGTTTCCTCTGCAGTACAGCATGCAGCAGCAACATGACACAGAGCAAAGGGGTGCCCCCCAGCCTATGAACCTAACACAGCCTGGGCTGGAACAGCAGTCGTGCTCAGAGCCAGAGAACGTGCCTGGGAGGGTGGGGAAGCACTTGCCATCCCAGCAGCTGCAGCAGACTGCACCCCTGGGTTATGCTGCTGTATCACATGAGGCTCAGCAAGTTCACACGAGCCACCCACAGCCGTTCCTCTCACAGGCTTCTTTGCAGACATCAGCTGTGCAAGTGCAGCTCGGTCATCTCCAGAAGATAAAATCGAACCATGTGCTGCAGCCGCCCCCGCAGCAGCAGCAGCTGCCACCACTGGCATCACCACCATCAGGTCAGAGTGAGAGCACCCACAAGCAAGTCATTCAACAGAGCCTGGACATCATGCACCACCAGTTTGAACTGGAGGAGATGAAAAAGGATCTGGAGCTTCTTTTGCAGGCCCAGGGACAGCCCAGCTTGCAGCTGAACCAAGCCAAGCCACCTCAGCACGTTCAACAGACCATAGTTGGTCAAATCAACTACATAGTAAGGCAGCCAGCCCCAGTGCAGCAGCAAAACCAAGATGAAGCACAAGTAAGTTCTCTACAAGTTCTTTCCTATTGCATTTAGTCAACGTAAGCTCAGAAATGGGGGACACCTTTAAGATTTTATGTATTTCTCTGAACTTTCTCTTGTCATCTTCTCTGTGTATGCAGCAGAGGCTTCATGCCTCATGGAGATTAGCCCAAAATTTTCTGTGAAGTGCTGCATAAAGAACCTGGATCCCAAAGATGTGAATGTCTAAATAGACACAGGGAGCAGCACAAGGGAAAAGAAAAGCACTATCATTCCTCCTTTGTAAACAGGAAAATGCAGAACTGCTGTAGTGTCACTTCCCCATTTCAAATATTTTTTTACTGGATATATTAAGCCCCGAGTCCATAAAGGATATTCAGTTCTGAATTGTTATTGAAGCAGATGAAGACAATCATTTTTTGGTCTGGGAGTTTTTTCCCATTCTACTACTAACTGTTCTTGCTGCTAAATCATGTCCTTTAAGATTATCATCAGTATTCAGACATGCTGTTCTGCTAAAGTTTTGTCAGCAGGGCTAATTTCTTCCCTTTTCCCCTGGTAGTAAGGATCCTGCCTTTGAAAGAAGGACAGTGCTTGATGGTGAGCATCCAAACTACAAGGCAGATAAGGTGCACAGTAAGGTGGCTTTGAAACTCTAAAGAGTGGGGCTTGCAGTGGAAAGGTGGCTCGGACTTCCCATTGCGTAAATTCTGTGGAGTTGCCTCTTTGAATAGTTCTCAAAGTTAATTAACTGCAAGGGCAGAATGCAGGTTTTTGGAATAGCTGTACATTTCAGCAGCTTTATTGATTTTCTTTTTTTTTAAATAGTTTTTTTAATGTTTGAGAAAAATCTCTCCATTCTCTACTTAGGGGTATTTCAAACATCTCTGCTGTTTTAGAGTCTTTCCAGGCTTGCCATGTGTGTATGCTGTGAATTGATGTAAATTGATTACCATTTTTCTTTCTAAGATGTTGAAAACACAAATTCTTGATTATGATTTGTAGGCCTGTGAGAGTTCCACAGAACCTGATGGCCAGAAGCCTACCATTCCTCTTGACAAAAGTGATAGTCCCTCCCTGTCACAGCCACTAGATGAAGAAGCCAGTGTCAGCAGTCACTCGCCTGAGAGCACACTGCAGCAATCAGCTTTCCATCCAGTCAGAAAGGTATCAAGAACTTTTTTTTAAACCAAAATTTAAAGGGGAAAACATTACTATATAATATTAAATGTAATGGGACATTTACAATCAGCTAGAAAAAAATTAAAACGCAGTAAAAGTCAACAAAATGGCTTGTAAATCTTGAAAGACAGTCACAACCTAACCTTGTGTGCGTGTCCCAGTAAGTGCCTACACACTGGGCTGTAGCCAAGATCAGCAACTCTTCTATAAAGCTAGTAGTGTTTAGGTCTGGTTGGCATGATTGGTAAACATGAGCTGGTAAAGAAATAGAAGCTGTATTTCTTCACTGTTTAAATTCTGTCTAGCCTGTATCTCTAGGGATCTAACTGTTAGGATTTGTTAACTACCATAGTAGCAGCAGCTAATTTTGAAAAAAAGAAAAAAAAAAAAAGGGAAGAAAAAAGTCAGAGATGCTGATGAAATCAGGCCTGAGAAACACCTTTCAAAATAGGTGCCCTGGAAGTGACAACACTAACTATTATTGAAGATGTCGTGTCTGAAAGGGATATAATTTCACTATACTTCTTCTCTTTGTTTGTATATAAGCAGAAAAATCATAGTTTCTGTATTTCTAGAGTATTTTAGTACATAGTAGAGCCAGGCTTTGATCCTTCCATCAACTGTGAGGCCCTGACTACTGAAGAAGCAGCATGAACAAAACCAGGAGTGCTAATCCTTATCAGTAGATCCTTGCTGGCTCTGGATATCACCTGTGCATCTGAAGCAGAGAAGCTGCCTTTTACCTCTCTGTACAGTTTGTTTAAAACACTCCAAACAGCACATCATATCCTGGTTGCTTAAATCTGTTTGTTATTCCTGTGCATGACTCATTTTGTGTACTATGTAGAAGTCTTTAATGGATATTTTCTCTTGGAATTTGTGTGTGGAATATTGTGGAAGTACTTGTCTTTCCTTACTAGCTTCAAAAAGGAAGTTAGTTTTTCTTCTCTGGTATGTAACTTTGTTGACTCAACGTATTTATGATGCAATACCCATTTGGAGAATTGTTGGAGATCCCTTTGGGAATTGTAGAGACATGGAAACGTAATGATTATGTAGGGCCTGGGAGCAGCATGCAAATCCGGTTTGAAAGCCACAAAGAAATCTGCAATTTATAAATTAATCCTGCAAATGTGATGGAATTTCTGGATCAGGCTGGTGGCATCATGGAATACTCAGATTATGCTCTTTGGCTCTGAACTTTCACATGTGAAGCAGATCTCCCTTAACTCCTGATGACAGAGCCCAGGTCTGAGGAAAGCTATGTGGATTTTCCAGGATGGGGCTTCCTTTACTTTAGGAAAAACTGTAAAAACTGAAGATGAGTATTTAGGACCTGAATAAGACCATGAACTGGAGCTCATACTTTTCTTGTAATGTCATGCCCTCAAAATTATTTGTGAAAGTGAATGGTGATACTACGCAAGTAACTTTCAGAGACTTTTTCTAATATGCACATTGAAGAAGCCATCCTTTGTCTTCTGGACCTGTAATGGAAGGTTATTCCCAACATCTTAAACAAGAAAAGTCAGAAAGAGGAAAGAAAATGGAAGCAGATGTGCAAGAGAGAGAGAATTGTAGTCTGATGGGAAAAGGAGTAATGAAGGAAGGACTGATTTCTTACTGTAGAAATTGAGTAGGTGGCAAGAGGAGGATATTGCTGGGGGGAAAAAAGGAATTTTTTTCTAATGGTGCTGAGAAGTGTGTGCTCTTGTGCAGGAAGCAAAGGGGTGTCTGGTTTTTTTGACTAGTTTCTCAGTAGCTCTGCAAGAAATGAGAACATTCAACTGATTCTGTACCCCATCTTTGCTTGCATTCATCTCTTCTAATGAACTGTTTTGGGATGAAGACATAATGCACTGACAGCTCTGGCAGTGGTGAATTAGAAATGATGAAGGGAGACAGCACAGTAAGGAAACCCTTGAGATATATTCTTCATGGATGCTGTTTAAGATGTCTGACTGCTTTGGCTGACAATTGGATTAAATCTAGTTTCAAATGGGAAATTGGTTCCTGGTTAAGAACAAGGGAATGTGTCTATTCATTCTCATCTCTGTTTCACCTGATTAAATATTTTTCACACTCATCTCTAGACAAAAATTTCTGCATAGCTGTTTGACCATTTACTCAAATATGGCCTGTGTTCAGAACTTTTCATCTCTCTCAAAATCTGGAAGGACATGGAAAAAGTGAATGTGGACAAGTCTGAAATACTGCACATGAAAAATATGGTAGAGAAAATGGCTAGATAAACGTTTTGCTATCTGAAGAACAACTGTGTTCTGTCTTTTGGAGAACAATTGTTATTGGACTTCTTGGCCTTGTGTTGCAGTTCTGCTGAACTCTGACAGCTTTCATTTGGGTTCAGCATTCCTAGTGGCGTAGGTGATTCTCTGTCTGCTGAGATCCTTTCATTAATGAGAAAGCAGTGTGCACCTAAATTAATTGTTTAGCGATAAGCTTGCCAGGGTCTGTCAAAATAAAATAAAAACTTTCATTAGCCCAGTGGTTTCCTTTATTTTGGAGTGGGGCAAGGCTTGGTTGCTCATGTAATTCAACATCTATGCATTAATTTTGAAACATTTTTATGGTATGCCTTTGAAATTATTGACTGATTAACTAGATAAATTGTCTGCATAGAGGTTCATATTCACGTGTGAAATAATATGGAGCAGATGCTATTAATAGTTTGGGATCACCACTTTACTCATAAACATGGAAATCACAAGGACTTTATTCAGATCATCCCAGGGAATGCTAGTGCAGCTGTTACACTGTGGTGTCAGGCAGTTGTGAGCCATGCAACGGGTTTTGAGTTCAAAAAGCACCTGCCCAAGTTTCTTAGATAAGCACTGTTTTCTTTCCCTCACATATGAAGCTGGTGATTGATAAGCAGAACTAGAGAAACAGGGGTGAAACACTTCACACATTTCTAAAATGTCCCTGTGTGTTACATTTCACCACCTATGAGGACAAAAATTAAATCTAGCTTCACTGCACAGCGGGGTTTTGGCTTTCCAGTTGTATAAAAGTAGGGTTTTCTAGCTGGTGTCAATCACAGACATTGACACCAAGGCTACTGCTGTCTCAAAGTTCAGAGTAATTCCTGTCTGTGCCTACCTGCTCTGTATGCATGCGTACAGTATAGTCTCTAAACCTGTGACTTCAGTTATGGGTGGGCTTATTTTCACTTGTTTTACTGGTTTTGGAGCATTAATAGTGATATTTTGTCATCTTTGCTGTCTTTCTGTGTGTTCTTCCAACTATTCTTTCTCTGTGAATTACCTTTTTTTTTGTGCAAAATAAATGTTTCTATACTTAGACTGTTGATGGTTTTATATGAGTTGGGCTCAATTAGCATCTTTTAAGAACACAAAACTGGAAACGAAAGTTTTCTGTCAATGTGCAAAATGGATATAATTTTCTCTTCGTGGTCCCCTTTCAGTATACTTCAATCATGTAGCCAGGAACTCTGTTTTGCATTGTGGAGTTGTTTTCTCTCCATTCCTGTCAAATACCCAACCTCTCCAGTAAGAACGCCAGCAAGAGAGAGAGAACAAATTTCAGGTAACTTTTGTGATACCTGCACTTCAGTTCCAGTGAATTATGCCAAGCTCTAGCAAACAGATTTTACACAAGCATTGCTAAGTTGCAGTGTGAAGGAATGAGTACTCAATTAGATGAACAGTTTTGTGGAAAGGGTTACCAACCTTCTGCAATGATATGGTCCTCTTGCTGCTTTTACATAGTGTGATATTGAGTTATTAATTTGAGCACAGGACTGGAGAGGTCATCTATTCTGGAAGAGAGTTGAGAATAATAAGGTATTTTGAGCCTAGCTGTGTTTTCAGGAATAATAAAGGGAATAAAATCTCTGTTTTGTTTGCATGTACCTAATTGTCATTTCTGGCTGTGATGAGCAGGAGGTCTAAAGGCTGTACCTAGTATTTGAAGAAATGTCACAATTACTGTACATCTATAGCACAAATTTGTAGTTTGAGCCGAAGGTACTGCTACAATTGGCATTGATGTTGCAGGGCCAGCTGGGCATCTCTCCTCCTCAGAGTCTGTAAGTGCACCCCTTTCTGTAGTTTGGAGCTAGACCTTTACTCCTGGGAGGGAGGATCCCTTGTCTCATCTAACTGTTGCATTGGGTCCTGGGCAGAGGTACATTCTGTACCCTCCCCACTCACCCTAAAAACTTAACTAGTTTGGGCATGATTCTGCCTTCTGGGGCACTCTTCAGTTGTGAGTAGATTGGACAGCATTTAGCAAGCTCAGGTTTGGTTATGTTCCTTAGTAGTCTTTGAGAGTTTCTCCCCTTGAGCTATTAATCCACTTTCTGCTTAAAGTGAATCTTAGAATATGTCATGCACTGTATTAGGAAGTTATTACTGAAGAGCTGCATCAGATCTTTTATAGCTGTAGCCCATAGTAGATATCTAGGAAGGGGCATAATAGACAAATAACAATGAAAAACTGATGACAAACTATTACAACTTCTGAAAATCAGCACTTTAGGGACTTTCTGACCTGAAGATTGTACCAACAGAACTGTGTTTTGGAGCTCTTCATGGACCCCACCTCTGTGAATTTGTCTAATCCATTTTAATACTATCGGTGGTCTCAGCATTCTACAGGAACTAAATTTTGCATTGTGTAAGTTCCTCTGCTTGCTCACTTTAAGTCTTTGCCTGATAGTTCACTCAGATGCCTTCTAGCTCTTGTGTTAGGAAAAACAGTGAATAATGACTCTATTCACCACCCTCATAATATCAGTATTTTATCAGTCCATATTGATTTTACTCTCAAAATTTCTTTTTGAAGCTGAAAAGTGATAACTTTTCTCTCATGAAACCCATTCTGTGCTTTGGTGCTTTATACCCTTGGTCTTTTTCTCTTTACTCTGTAGTTTTTATAAATAATTTTTGAGATAGAAATAGTAATGAAAGTGTAAGCACCTGGGAATGTTGTATAGCACTATAATTCTGATTGTTGTATTGTTCTTTTTGATTAGCAGTAAGTCCCAGCTTCTTAGTTCAAGAGCTCTGTTTGTCTCAAGCACCATAAAGTACCTGAAATGGGGAAATCCTAGAAAATATTCCATGCCATCCAAGGAGCACTCTTGGGAGCACTGTGAGAGGCTTCTGTTTTATTCCAATTATATGCAATGGTGGCATTGCATGCAAGACTAACACAGTGACAGTTTGTGTTGGACCCTCTCAACCTCTCCTCCAGCTCCATGCATGTGAATTTCTACTCTCTGACATGCCAGTGCCAGTGTTACTACAGGATTGTCAGAGAGAGCAGGTGACCTCAGTCTGCTCTTGGTGGCATTCTTGGGTATTTTGTCCCAACACATTGTTCCTAAGCTTTATTAATGAAACTACTTCCATCTCAGTGGCAAGGATTTAACCTAGAGTGTTTGGGGGGATGTTTTTGTGGTTTCATTTTTTCTTTAAAAACAAGTGAAATCTGTGGGAGAGGGGTTGGAGGACAGAGTACAGGTTTTATTTGTTGTTAGTGTTGCACAGAGCATGTTGTGATTACTTAGTGACTGAAAGTAATAATAATTTAATATCCAATGCTAGAACTTCAAATCTGAGCTTGGGACCAAAGTGGGTTTGTTGTTGCTATTTTATTGCCCTAATTACTATTAATTGTAGGGGAATTAGTGATGAGGGAAATAACAGCCTGGAATTTAGGATCCTACAAATTTCTAAAGTAACAGAGTATGTTTTTTACTTTACAGAACTGAGCTTCTTACAGCACAAGTGTGTTCATGCTTAATGCAATTAGGTAGATTTCCCAGAATGTTAATTTTACAAAACCTTTTTCCTTTGACCTGAAAAAAAAAGATAAATAAAACATGACGCTGCTTGCTCCATACAATCTCTTCCTCCTTCCGCTTTAAGCCAGCTCCAGTTTGTTCAGACAAATTGTTAAGGAAGATTTGGATTCTTTTTCTCATAAAAACAGAAGGGAAATCCTTTGGATTCTGCTCTGAAACTGGGAAATACGACTAGGAAGCATGTGTAGCCTGTGTTATCAGTGCTGCTGTGTGCGGTAAGTTAAGCAACTGGATTGGAGTAGTACATTTGTTTAACCTTCCAGCATAATGAGCTGCCAGGGGGATTGCTCCACTTAATAGCAGCCGTTCATTACTCTGCAACCATTTGCAGCGTGTTATTGCTCTTATAGCAAAGAGAATTGGCGGTTCCTAGTTTTAGCTTCCTTTATCTGTGACACTTAATGTCAACAGCCTTGAGACTTTGCCAAAACAATCCTAACAAATCCTAATCCCACTGTTTCAAGGTAAGTATTTGCTTCTCAGAATTCTTCTGTATTAGCGCTGCATGTTTACACTGGACCTTTTAAAATGCAACAGTGATTAAAGAAATATTTGAACTGAACCATATGTTTATTTTTTGTTCTCTGAAGGCACTTTGCATGTTCTTGCTTCTTACCTTTCACTACCATAGCTAAGAAATTTGTGGTAGAAGGCATTTTGGGGTGGTGATGCTGCTGCCATTTATATTATAAGGCTCATCAGAACAAAACTAATTATGAGACAATGAGAATTCCATCTATAATGACACAGATGTAGTTCAATGTGACAGGCTGTACATTAAAATGTCAGAAAGTTCAAAATTAACCTCCAGCTGAAGCCACCCTCTGCCCAAGAGCACAATTAATGCTTGTTGTTGTTCAAACAGTACAATGTAAAAGCAATAGAGCTTTAATAAAACAGAGATAAATTCTTTAAAGGCATGCCATTTGCAAAAACCAGCTGAACTGTCAAGGGAAAAGAGAAATTTTTGCTAATGGCAAAAGAAATGATTATTTTAGGGAGTGAATTAATAGGCTATTAATGAGCCTTGTTCCCAGTGCATTGTTCACTTCACACTTGACAGCAGCTCCATGGATCAGAATGGAATGTGTCTGTTCTTAACTGTGAGTTTTAATATTTTGCACTGGAAGATCATAATGTTGCTTCATCATTAAAATAACCACAAAATTAACTTTTGCCCCAAGGGAAAGACAGATGGCAGTTTGATGGCCTCATTATTCTTTTTTCTTTTTAACAAGAGTAAGGTTTTACATTGGCTTATATAATCTAAAAGGATCTCTGAAGAAACTGATGCTAGAAGAGTAAAAAGGATGTAACCCTATGAAATTGAATTTCACCTTTCTGAAAATTTTAGCTATAACAAAATTCTTATGCATGTGTCTGTTGGTTTTTTTTTGTTGTTGTTGTTGTTGTTTCTGCAGTAGGAGTCATCCCAGCAACCATCTCAGTAAGTAAACTTGTCTCACTGAAGGCAAGAGTAATCCTACCATTGCTTTAGCAGGACTAACCTCTCACCTGAGGTGTGTGCAGCTGCACACAGAGGGTCTTCACAGGGGCAGGTCTCAATACGTAACAGATGGTGGCACGTGCTCATAAACGAGTGAAGGAAGATGTGTGTAGTGATTAGCAGAAGTGAATGGCCAGAAGGTCTCCAGTGAACTTTCTGCACAGCTTTGAGTGTTGTGCCTGCCACGTGTGGATCTCAACGTGCCTATTTCCAATGGAGCACAGCCTTAGGTAGTTCCTCTTGACTCAGGAATTTGGGGATGCTTCATGCTTTCGAGAATCTGACTAAATAAATATTTAACTCCTTCATAGGGACTTAATTAATCCTCGCAATGGACTTTGAACTAAGGGGAAAACGCAAGGCTGATTACGGTTCATCTGTTCAGTTCAAGCACCAATTCTGTTTATTTGTTTTGTCTTGGTGATATGGAAACAATTCACATGTTTATTTTGTCATCTGAAAAAGTTATGATAAAAAGACTGATGGAATGAAAAGGAAACTGAGTACTTGATAGGCCGCATTTTTCCCTGCATGTGCAAGAACCTGTCACAAGAAAATTATGACAGCAAATAAACACTGTTGATCTTTGTGGACTTCCTTAGGATCTATGGGCATAAAAGCTGTTTTCCTTTCTGACCTACATATGTAACTTTGGTTTGAAACCTCAGTATTCTTAGGAATGCTCTATCAGACAGACTATATAGCAAATTGTGCCTTCACCAATGCATTTCCTCGTTTGCTGTGTTCTAGCTTTCAACTCAAACTTTGACTAGTTCCAGCTGCTTCCAAAAAGTTATTATAGCTCAGTCAGCTTAGATTCAGGGGTGTTCATTTGACTCAAGAGGAGGAAAATGGCCAGTATGCTGGCTGCAGAAACACAATACTCTCTGGGATGCCTTCTACATGGAGGGGCTGTCTACAGCACACTCACCGGAGCACTGTGTGGTAGAATGGTACAAACCTTCCCTAGCACTACAGAAGAGCTAAGCTCTTCTGTCTCAAATGCAGGCTATTTTGTCTCATTGAATTAGGTGATCACTGTTCAGGCAAAGCTCCCACTGTAGTGCCTGCTGCAAATTGACAAAAAGGAGATTAAATTGCATCCTTTAGTGGAAATTAGTGTCTGTGGGTAGAATGTCATCTTAGCACATCATTGAGGTGCACTGCAAGCAGAGAAATTCAAGACTGACTTTGACATTATGTAGGGTTTACACAGGCACAACTGACAGCTCAGTCTGGGCTTCTGTCTTTGCCACTGTGGGGTAAGATGGACAAAGGTAACAAAATCCAAAATGGTGTATAAGTTGAGAAAAATACTAATCAAATCTAGGAAATGGGTCCTGTCTCAGATTCACTTCTAAGTTGCAGGGCCCTAGCAGAAAAATAAATACAGTGAATTTAAACTCTAGTTCACATGCAATCAACACATTTCTTGATTTATATTACAATGAGTGCTACTTACTGTGTTGCAGTCAGATGAAAAGGATATGTTCAGTCAGTTACGAAGGATGAAACACCAATGAACTATGATGAAATAAAGGAAAAATTGCATATTCAAATGACACAGATATGCGTACTTCTTAAAGCTGCTTATATTTGCTTCATATGGGTGCTGGAAGAGTCGTGTTTTCAATACAGTCACACATTCCTGCGTGTAAGAAAGCTTAAGGAAGTCACCTAGGTGGGTGGATTTGCTTTGGTTTGCATAGCAGTATTTCTGTGGATTTGATCATGACAAATCATGAGACAGTAGAAAAATGCGTATTGAGACTTTGGTAAGTATTCCCTTTCTTCGAGAACTAGACATGTGCATCCTTTCCTCATTAGTACATGTGGGATGTTTCTGGATTTACACTATGTTATTTGAAGGAGAAATGCCTTTGGTTTTAATGGGACAGACTCACTAACCAGCATAAATTTTCAGCATCGTTAAAAGAGGCAATAGCTTCATCCACTAGTATTTGAATCTTATTTCTTCTGAATCTTCCTTCTGAATAAAATGAAGATGATTTTTTGCTAAAATGATAAAATTTCTGATTTGAATCTTATTTCTTGTGGAATAACTTAGTGGAAGCTAGGAGGGTTTATATCAAGGATCAATTTGGTACAGTATTCTACATGCTTAGATTTCCTAATCGTTGCTGGAATTAAAAATGAGGATCCCTTGGACTGATCTAAGGAAGACATTTTTTGTAGATCGCAGGAAAGTAACCTAGTTCTATCTTTTTCCAGTTTTCAGTTTTAATGGTGGAAAATCTAAAGCTTTTGGGAATAGTATGACATTACAATGGATTCTTACAACACTC
The DNA here is from genome assembly GCA_035047845.1 of Dendrocincla fuliginosa. NCBI lineage: Eukaryota > Metazoa > Chordata > Aves > Passeriformes > Dendrocolaptidae > Dendrocincla > Dendrocincla fuliginosa. The sequence continues at coordinate 11,005,202 of JAWWMO010000174.1, forward strand.
ATAACACAACTGTTTGGTTATGTCTAGCTGAAGCAGAGTATCTCATCTGTTAGAACAGTACATTTTGCAGCTGGAAAGTTTATTAATATACTGGGGTTTTTTCTATTTACTTTTCCTAGCATTCAGCATCCTTAAGCACTGCAGGCTTTTCAAAGAGTTTGGAAATGGAATCACCCCCAACAAGGCTCTCTAGCTCGGCCGACCCACAGGTGAAAGGTGCAGCTGCTGCAACACTTGGCCCATCCCCAAACACGCTTTGTGACAGTGATACTCTGCCAGAGCCCAGCTACAGCGTGGTGTTGGGCAGAGCTCCAGGTGACCTGAGCCCTGGGAATCCTGCTGGCCTCGCACCAGGTGATGCCCTTCAGGGCAGCACCAAATGCAAGGTAGGAATCGCTCAAACTCCTCTGCTGATGGGAATCTGCTTTCATTTAAAGCATGTTACTGTTTAGTCAACCAATCAAAGGGAGCTTTTTCAGTAAATAGTTTTCCTTATCTGGTATTTAAAGACTAATTAAAAATAATTTTCTTAAAATGGAAAGAAAACTAATACTAAAATTTGACATTTCTTTCTACCCACCCTCCCTCCAGCTGGAAAATGAAGACTTCAATACTGTAGATTGTCTTCTAGAAAACAGGTTGGCTACTGCTGGGCAAGATGTAGTAGATGAATTAACTCTTTCTATGCAAAAAGTGATGGAAGAACCTATTAACCTTTCAATCAAAAAATCTCATCATTGCACTTCTGAACTTCTCAGCGATACTGCTTTCCTGCCCATGAATGCCAGAATGAGACAACATAGAAGTGAAGAAGGTACCCAGCTTTTATTTATTTCATTTGGTTTTTGTTTGGTCTGTCTTTCTTAGCACTGTGCATTGCAAGCATTACAAAGCACTATGCTTATTAATATACTTACATATAAATGTGCTTTCTAGCAAGCTTCAAATATTATCAGAGTACTTAATCCAATGGAAAAGTGTGTTTGATCTCATTTGTGGAGGAAAACCATGGAAATTATATGCTTTGAATTTGTAACATCCTTCATCTGTGAACCAGATGTGAATGTATCTGTGTGAAGTACCTGGAGCATTAGTTCTCTTAGAAGCACTCCTGTTAATGACACCTGCAGTTATGACTATTGAAGAGCTGGTTTGAAGAGTCCAAATTCAATTAAAAAAAAAATTACTTCCAAAATGTAATGTACCCTCTGCTAAGACCTTCACATCAGTAGCATACCAAATTTTTGTTAATACTTTGCACAGTATGTGCTTTTGCTTGGCTCTGTCTACTGTGGAACATTTCTTTCAGCCAAGGCCTATTTCTTCAACCTTAATGGAGAATTAGACTTCACTTAACGCTTTTCATGGGCAAATTGCCAACATCGTTGTGCTACACCGTGAAGCCTCATTCCTGCAAACTCTGAAAGTCAATGGAACTACTCATGCAAGCAAGGGATTGCACGATCAAGCTGTTGTCCAATGACTTATGCCAATATTTGGCTGCTTTTCTCTATAAAAGATGAATTAATATTTCTATTTCTCTTCTATACTTTTATTCAGAGAATTCTAATTAGTACAAAGGAGACCTAGCTCAATGAGCCGGGGAAATGTGTTTGTCTTCTCTTCTATGTCCTATGCCAAATTGTGACGATTATGCCGCAATCATTTGTGTGAGTTGTAAGAATCAGGTGCACCCCTAAAAAGCTGTGCCTCGGTCAGCCTGAAGCGTCTCTGAGAGGAGCAGCTTTGTAGTATCTGTTTTGGGTTTTGTGACACTGCACACTGAAAGCAGCCCCAGCGTACAGAATCTCACTGTCTGTAACAGATGCTACAAATCTGCACTGTGCAAAGCACAGGTCCTGTTGTGCAGGAGAATGGAAAACCTAGCATGCTGAAATCAGCGCTGCTCCCTTTTCACAAGGAAGGATCAGGAGTGAGCAATTCCCATCCTGCTGTCCCTGTTTAATGGTGTGCAGTGGTGGGAGGCCTGAGGAGATACAGTCACCATATGCAGCGTGAGAGATGAATTCTGCTGCAAAGGAAACATTATCTCTGCTGGTGGCTCTCGGTAGGACTTTCTGGCTTCAGCGATGCCGTGCTGCCAAACCTCATTCCTTCTGGTATATATCTCCAATGACTCATCCTTTTCTAATATCAAACCTAACCTAAACATTTCAGCTTAATTTAAAACAAAGTAATTCTTATCCTAGCCACAAGGGATGTGGTGAAAATTGTACATAATTTCATCATTTTCCCCTCTTACAGCCACTTTTCTTCTTATCATGGCTTGCATAAACACCCTCCCCTCCCCTTCCCTTTCCTAGACTAAACAAATCTGATGGTTTCCATCACTCCTCGTGGGTCAGGAGTTTGATTTTTCAAAACCGCATCATTCCTGCTGTTCTATTTTGGGTTCTCTGCAATTAAGGAGTGCTGCTCACAGCCAGACGCAGTGCTGCAGCTGAGGCCTCTGGGGTGCCATGCAGAGCCAGGGTATCAACTTCTTGTTTTACATTCCCTGCTGCTGCTAATGCACTGCAGGATGACATTCCTCTCTTTTGCAGCAGCAGCAGCATTAGATGGTTGACTTGTGTGTAGTGAGAAGTCTGCATTAACCCTTAGTTCCTTCTGCAGAGCAGTTCCCTAGGCAGTTATTTTCCTTTGTGACTACATTCATCTGATCCTTCATAATCACAGTACAGTTATTTCAATTCAGGCTTACTGATTTAGGAGATTTTTTTTTTTCTCTGATGTACTAAGACCTATTTTTAACTGTAAATATTCTCCGGTGTTTGCAACCCCTTTAGATTGGTGTTTTCTACAAATTTCATAGGTACTATTATTTTACAGGTCAGGTTGCTGATGGAAATGTTGTTTAATATAGGAACCCAGCACCACTGGAATGTCCTGTGGTTTGACAGTGTATAGTGAGAACTGCTCCTTCTGCTCGGTGTGCAGTCACCCCCTAGTAATTCTGTTCATGACAGGACTGCCACCCTTCACCTGAGCAACAATCATAAGTGAATATTGCCTTAGGTGCGATGTGAAATGCACCTTTTCTTGTCAGTCTTTATTGTATTGCATTGTGTGTGGCTAGAAAGAGCAGAGTATCCTTAGAGGTAGGTTGCTTTCAAGGCATGGGTAGGTACCATTGACCCAAACTAGATTTTCTTCTAAAAAGGCATGTTTTCCTGGCCCTCACTTATCTCCAGATAACCACGATATTGGTTTGTTTCTTGTTAGTATTGGCTATGTCAAACCAATTCCTAGCAAAGGAAGGCGCTACTATGAAATTTGTCAGTGAACTGATATTTATGAAGGCATCCACTGGGGCATTCATCTCTGTCATGTCCCATCTCCCTCGAGTGGTTTTATTACTCTTGTCTAGAATCAGTCAAGAGCTACAGCAACTTGTGTGCTTACACAACAGATAACTTTGACTTCATGTGTTTCTACGTCACAGACATTGGATAGAAAGGAATTATAGTGTAACTTTTGTCCCTCAGAGACAGGTGGGAGACACAATTTTCTTCCTGTTTTCAAGAATTATAGAAGCTTCTTAGCATGGAGCTGGAGACTGCAGAGACTTCCTGAGCCTCGGGGGTTCAGATCTCAGTAGGTCTGTTTTTGTCAAATGAAGGCTGTAAAGCAAAGAGGATTACTGATGTTGTTTCATGTATATGGATGAATGTGACATGGCTGTGTACATATGTAATTCCCTGGGAATGAAATCATTGCAACAAAATATTTTGTAAAGGCTCCTCGTATTTAGTACAGAAGCTGTGGTTAAAAGAAAAAAAAGAAAGACAAAGGCTCTGTACCAGAACAGAAAATAGCACATGCATTTTCTATACATATAGATGGAACGATTCCATAACTCACTTATGATATCATATTAAACACCAGACAGAAGTGCATGAATATTGAAGTACTTTCTACCCTAATCTGCCTGTGATATTATAAATATTTTATTCGTTTTCTTATCTTCTGTTCCAGATTCCAATAACTGTGAAAAGGAACATTTTGAAATGGATATGAAAAGCAATCAGAATGTCAGGTAGAGGAGCCTTTTTTTTTATACAGAATCACTGGCTGTGAAATTTTATGCATGTATTTTGAAAATTTGTCATACTTAACGATAATGGAGAACTTAAAAAGAGTATTTGATTCCTTATAGATAGTAGTTATGAAAGTTTTAAAGTGCTCTCTTAAATTTGAAAGCAACAACTAAAAAGAAGTGGTGAATTCACGTATTTCTGTTATTCTGTATAATTTTCTAGAATGAAGAAATGCTTGCAAACTTATCTCACTTGAACAATTATAAACTGTTAAGCCTAAATTAAAACTTAAAAGGGGAACAGGATTAATATTATCTCAACAATTTTATGAAATTTTGTTTTAAACTACTGCTGTGATAATATGTTCAAGTAAAGTTGATCATGTCCTGTGTTTCTGCTTGAAGCTGACCACACTTAGAAGTATCAAGCAGGATTAAAACTGGGATAATTAAAACAAATATATATGGAGCAGGGCAAAGATTTAGCACAGAAGGTAGTAATGCATTTACACATATGATTAATTTAAAGTGATTGCATTAACATTTCTTAAAGTATTAACTTGTTAAAAAAATATCCAGATTTTCAACATTTATCCAGCATAGTCACAGCCTCAATGGAAAAAGAGTACAAATAATAGGGCATGAAATGTATTGAAACTGAGTAGGGAGAATTTTATGGAATAAGACTGAATTAAACCACGTGTCCTTTTGACTGTAGGGCTGGCCCTAAGGAGCAGAAGATCCCCTATGTGCGACTGGAACGTCTGAAAATATGTGCATCAGAAGTGGGGGAGCTGCCCGTGTTTAAGCTCCAGCCACAGGACAGTGAGCAGGAGGGCAATTTCCTCCTGGTAATTGAATGTGGGACACGGTCTTCAAGTATGTCTATAAAGGTGAGTGGAATTTCCTTGAGGTTTTACCCGCCTTCTCTCCTTTACGCTATTGGTTTGTACCCACAGTTTTGGAAAGGTTTTATACAGTGAACAAATGTGTTGATTTCTTTCAGCCTGGGACACTTCTGTGATGGGTTGAGGTAACAGACAATGCAGCTTTCAGTTTGCTGTGTAGCTCCCTGGTACTTCCACTTTTGAGAAATCTGTCTCTGGGATTGGATAGTTGCATTATTTTTGTATTCTAGCAAACAGATTGACTCATCTGTCTGGTTCCAAATATAAGATAAATAGCTTAAAACTGACCTGAATGGATATTTGAGTTATAGCAACCAATCCCAGAAATCACAGTGTCATAGATTTTTAAAAGCTTTGTATTCTCTTGATTCATTTGAGTCTTGAGTCTGAGCTTCTTTCCACAGAAGAAAAGAGGAATTTCTGGTGGGAACAAAAACCTCAAGTGTGGTTTTTTTTTTTTGTTTGTTTGTTTGTTTGTTTAGTTTTTTGTGGGTTTTGTTTTTTGCTTACTTTGTCTAGTTTGGGATTTTGTTTGTTTGGGGTTTTTTTGTGGGATTTTTGTTTATTTTTGAGCTGTTTACTGTAAAAATTGCAAGTGTCATTGTAGAGTATCCTGTTTCTATTACCCGTGGTATGGAATCTGTGCAGCTCTCAGAGTCCTATTACACTGTGGTATGTGGAGGGAATGACTTGGCCAAGGTGACCTGGCCAACCAGTGGCAGAGGTCAAGCTGAGCATGGGTCTGCTGAACCTCAGTGCCCTCTCCAGTAGAGTTCACTGCTGTTGTATGCTGATATATGAAAATGATGACCGTGTGATCCCAGATTTTTCTTCCTTCAAGATAAATACAGATAGTCCACCTGAAGGGCTGAAGTCAGAAGAGAATAACTCAGAGGACAGAAAATTTCTTGTACCCCAGGCTGCAGGACAGACACAATCTCCCCCCGTTGATACCCTACCTGTTGATCAGAAACTCAGCAATGGTATCTCTAGCATAAAAAAGTCTCCAGTTACTCAGGAAGTCAGTCCAATTGAAAATGAGGATTTCTGTGCTGTGTGTCTTAACGGAGGAGAACTGTTGTGCTGTGATCACTGCCCCAAGGTCTTCCATCTCTCCTGCCATGTTCCAGCCCTGCTCAGCTTTCCAATGTGAGTATGTATGAGGCTTCTCTAATGTGCTTCCTGCTCACTGCCTTGGGGCAGAATATATCTGCAGGGATGTGTGTGTCAGCCTTATACCAGCACGGGGACTGCATCTCTCACTTCCCTTTTTTGGTACTTTTCCTGCAAAGGGAAGAATTATCTTACACACTAGGAACTGGATGAGTTATGAACAAGAACTCTTTCCAGCCATGTGTGCTCTTTCTGCAGTTAACTGGCCAGTACAACAAAGGAGGTGGCAGACCTGAGGTTTGAAAACTCTCGTATGACTCACTGGAGAAAAATAAAACCCTAATTCTCATGTAATATCTGGGATATAGACATCGGCTCTTCTCTGCAAAACCAGAGACTAGTCCCAGGAAAGGGCAACCAGTGAATTTCTGTACAGTCTTTTAGCCAATTTTATGGGAAATTAAGGATTATCAGGTCTTATATGGAAATGTTTAGGACATTGGTTTCCCTAAGATATGTTCTCTAGCAACTTGTCACAGATGAATTGTGTGCAATGAGCCAGAAATAGATGTATGTCCACATACCAAACTCCAAACTGTAAAAGTGAGGCTGAATAATGTGAATTACTGGTGGTGTACAATTCTGTATTCTTTATAAATCATTACTAAGTGGGACGAAAGGCTACTACTTCATTTGGGCCAAGCCCAGATACCTGTCTCAGCTAAGAAAAATGTAAGATACTAGTTTGGAGATTCTGGCCTATTCTTTCTATTCAAAAAACCAGGAGTTTTCGATGACTCTAATTTCAAAACAAAGTGAAAACCAAGTTTTCCTGTTAAAATAAGCTTCCTGGGCAAACTTAAATTCTAATGAAGCAAAGTAATTCCCTTAACTGAAATTGTATATTCATAGTTCTTTAACGGATCTTCATCTGTAGTTATTCAGACCCTGATGTTACAGAAGTTGCATCACTGCCTTCATGAAACTCTTCAAGATGTTTCTGAAAATGGATGTGCTAGAAGGGACACACATGCCCTTGCAGAATTATGTCTGTCTGGTTGGGAACCTGTGTACTAGTACACATTATGACCATTACTGATAATGCTGATTTCTTCGATAAATATGTCAATTATCATATCAATTGATAATAAATATATCAATTATCAAATGGATCTGGATTTGTCTTATGACCCAAGTGTTGCCTGGTTTTCCTCATTATTTTTTTAAAGGCAGCACTTGAATTAATGCAGCTGCATACACTGCTGGTACATGATTGCAAACACGTAGAATTTTTTTTCCTTTTCCTTTGTGCCAGAAAAAGTGCCATGAATAGAATCTGAAATTGCAACTTTTCTACTTGGATTCAAATCCATTGAAGAACATCTAGTACAATGGGCTTCAGATTGCCTGCTATCATTGCTAGTTAAGAATAAGACTTTCCAAATACAGTGATTTATGAGAATTGTTATTTGGCAATGTTGTGGAAAAAAATAAGCATGTTTTTTTCGCTTATTGCTTTACAGGGGAGAGTGGGTGTGCACCCTTTGCCGTAACCCAGTGAAGCCTGAGGTAGAATATGACTGTGAAAACACACGCTACAGGAACAGTTATAACGCACAGTCTGGCCTTGATGACTGTGACCAGAAGGTGGGAATAACTGGATATTATAGTATTTGGAAAAACCATATGATCTCAGTATGAGGCTTTGTCTTTTCATTGAAAAGATGACAGTTTTGACTTGGTTGCTACTCAAATGTTACAGACAGTAGTAAATAGAACAAAAGCACTGTTTACTATTCAGTTGTATTATTCCCTTCTTTCTAGGTATTGCTGTTCAATTTTAAAATTAATGTCTTGTTACAGAAAGATGAAACAAACAGATCTTGAATTGTTTTCTCTTTTGAACTGGGAAGTCACACTCAGCAGCAGAGCAAGCTGTCCTGAGTCAGTTTTGCCAGGCTTTCTGACACTGAATATTTTCTCTTTAAGTCTTGGCACCTTCTCAGACATCTATTTGGGCCATTGCAATGGCATTTTTGTGATGTAGACACTTTTTGACTTTCAGTTGGATCAAAATCATCATACAGTCTTCATATGTACTATT
>JAWWMO010000174.1:11013483-11026683 GCA_035047845.1 Dendrocincla fuliginosa
ATGGCATTTTTGTGATGTAGACACTTTTTGACTTTCAGTTGGATCAAAATCATCATACAGTCTTCATATGTACTATTGGTTCCCTTGAAGATGAACTTTCCATTGTTCAGTGTAACATTTAGGTTGTTAACTCAGCCTAGGTGAAAGCTTATTTCTTTACATACCTACTACCAGTTTCCTCTATCAAAATGAAAGAAATGCCTTTTCTTAAAATCCACTTGGTGCTTGGAAGGCACAAGTTTGCACATAGGTGTCCTGTGTATATTGGTGGCACCTGGACAGAAAGGCTGAGTCCATGCAGCTGAATGCAGGTGTTGAGCTGGCCCTGTGCAGACAAAGCCTAGACTAAGGCACTGGTCCAATCTGGGCACCATTCATGAATACAACAGCAATGGTTCTCAGGGCACTGGGACCCCCTGGTAAGGCCTATGAGCACAACCACAGCTCTGCTCAATTTGTCCATGCTGTTTCCAGACCTGAGCTACTCTGTCCATGCAGAGCTGGACATAACTTTTCTACACTGATGTGATCTCTATTTCTACTGGATTTGGTACACCTGGACAGAAATTATTGGGATCTGGCTCTTGAGTTGTGAAGTCTTATCTAGAGAATTAAGTTGATTAAAAATACCATTGTTTGTGAGCAAATATGGCTTATAATGTTTTTTTTTTTGTGGTGCATTCTTTTTGCACTAGTGAAAAAGACAAGTATTTTACAAGTTAGCAATGATTAGGCAGAACAGTTTTCATACCAACTGCATGACTTACATCCATTTGTATGAATGGATATGAAGAGTGTGAAACATTTCCCATTTAATGGTTTCCACACTGTTGCTGCTGTCCCTTTAGTCAAGAGCCAAGGAATAGGTCTGGAGTGCAGAAATGAAATAGTGATAGCGATTGATTCTCAAGGGTTTCCAGGAAAGATACACACATACAGAGTTTTTTACATAGTTTTCTTTCTTGACTGTCCTTATTTTCAAAGCTTTACAAATGCTATGAGGCAAAAGGTTCCCCAGGCTGAGGGGAAGTGTGCCATTTTGCCTCAGAAATGCACAGTCTACATGAGAATTCTCCTGTTGTTAGTATGACTGATTAACTAGGGACAAGAATGAAACTTGCTGGTTTTAAATTAAAATGTATTTTGAATCTGGCTCCTACAGAAGTGTGAAAAGCTGGTGCTTTCCCTGTTCTGCAGTAGTATGAGCCTCCCATTCCATGAACCCGTGAGTCCCCTGGTGAGTACTGCAACATGCATGGATCACAGGGAATCCAAACAATACTCTGGCACACCTTGTGAGGTTCTCCTTTATCTTCTTGAAAGATATTCACAAGGTTTTTCCCTGAACTGTATTGCTTCCTGGGGGAAAGGGTGGAAGTTTGCCTCTTGCAGGTCCTTTGAAAGTGTCAGGTTGGAGACAGGCAAATGCTGGCCAGGTTTGGGTGCCAATTTAAGATGCTGGTAGAATACTAAAGGTATATGAGTGATTAAAAAAATTGACTTGCCATATACGTGGAGAATGTTGCACTGCCATATGAGAGGTCTGCTTTAGAAATAAACTGGACTCCCTCTTTTCTGGTGTTGTGCACAGAGAGGATAGTGTGACTGTGTGCAGGGGAAGATATAGAGGCTATTGTTCCACTCAACATTTGCAATATTAACTGTCTTTTTTAAGGAAGATGGAGATTTACACTATTGCAACAATAGACCACAACGTGAAACAAGCGGAGGAAGGGAAAAATAAAGGTTTTATGTGAAGGAATAGTCCAAATAATGATAAAAAACCTACTCCACCTAATAAAGCTTGCAATGAACTTAGGGAACAAATGAGCTAACAAGTAGGTTTAGACACAGAAAGATTTAAGGAGTGGGATATCCTGGTAGCTAATGCCCATTGAAAAAGCCTTACTGAACTTTTGAAAGAGTGTATAGTATCATGTTTTTAGTCACTCTTGGCAGGCTACTTCCCATATTATTAGCTGCCAGTATCTCAGCACGTTCTTTTTGTAATTGCTTGGGGGAAATGTTATCTAATTGTCAATGTTGCATATATTATTGATTATGGTTAAACAACACTATATCTGGGAATAAACATTAAAAAGTGCAAATAGCAGAGTAGTTACTGGAGTGTGCTATTTTCAAGATCAATCTTGCAAGTGAATATGTTTTTAATAAAACTAAAAAGCATCCAGGAAGATGTTGTAGACAAGTATAACCACTGTAAGACTAGAGCTCTCTTCCTTAATGCAAGGACTCTTCTGCAATGACTTCTGTCCGAACTTGGATAGAAGTCACTGGAGAAGAAATTAATTAATGAAAAATGTTACATACCTGTGTTTTATTCTTATTGCAGGCTCGGCATTATTACCAGATCATCAAAAGGCCAATGGATTTGTCAACCATACGAAACAAACTGCAAAAAAAGGACAAATCCCACTATTCTGCACCTGAGGAGCTTGTGACTGACGTGCGTCTCATGTTTTGGAACTGTGCAAAGTTCAATTACGTAAGTTTCTGTTATGCATGGCTGGGGGAATACAAATCAAAGGGTGGATCTTCAGGCTGTCACACTGGTGTAATTGTTGGTTCCATGGAAATCAGATATAGGATCGGGATAAACAGAAGTATAAATCAGTTTTATAGTTTGGAAATTATGTTGGTTTTTTTTCAAGGACAGAAATTAAGTTAAATATGTACCTGAGAACTTGAGATACATATGGATCTAAAATTAAAGAGAGACATCTTAGTGAACACCTCTTTGGAATGTTGCGAAGTTTTGCCGTGAGAAGCCAGCAAAATAGCTCGGGAAAATCAAGTGTGTAGAAATTCCTAGGCAATGATGACTGCTGTTCTTTCTAGTTCACTGCACATCACTTTTTCTTAGAGGTGCAGGAATGTGTTCCTTAATAACAGCATCTGGTTTTTACTTACACTGAAAATGCAGAGGGACTAATGGGCTGTAGAAAGCATGTGGAAGACTCATGGAGATAGAGCAGACCGAACCAAGGCCAGACAACGGGGTAGGCTAGAGATTTGGTTTTGATCCTTGATGATTTCTGTGTGCAGTAACACTGAATAGTTACATATTCCCTTACAGCCAGATTCAGAGGTTGCTGAGGCTGGACGATGCCTAGATGAATTCTTTGAGGACAAACTGAAGGAGATATATCCAGATAGGCGTTTTCCTTCAATGCAACAAGACGATTCTGATTCTGAAGAAGTGGAGAGTCAGAACAGCAAAATGCCGCTGCAGGACTTTCAGTGGCCATCGTACGGACAGGAGTGCATTCAGCCCAAAAGGAAACGGCGCCATGCTGTAAGATTGCAAAAGCAAAAGCATTTGCTTGCTAAGTGGCCACACTGCTAGTTCTGTTTACTGATGGGAAGTTTTAACAGGGCTGTGTGGGAAAACTGTCAAGATTCTATCACAGATATGTCATCTGTTATACAATTTTATGTCAAGATCCTCTGAGTGGAATAAAGTGTCAGTTGTGTATAAGTGTGCAAGCATGAACAAATGAAGCCTTTCAGGCCACACAGTTATCTTCCTAGCAGAAAACTCTGTCAAGACTTTTAAAAAGACTAAGCCCTTTAGCTATTCATTGTTTGTTTCCTTCGTACACAGGAAAGTGAAAAAACTAAAAGAATGATGTTCCAGCCAGCTAACAGCCTTCCTCAGGTCTGACGACCTCAAGAGATGAGATTTGCTATGAGGAATCCAGCAGCATAACTGACAGAGTTAAGGTGTGTGGGAGGAAAGCAAAGCTCTCGGGCTGTTTATTTAAACTCTCCTATTCTGCTGACCATATGCCTTATTTCTACATCTTGTGGATAGATAACAGATCCAAAATGTTTGAACCTGTCAATATTCAATCTGTTAAGTCATGTATATGCTTTGCAGTGTTTACACTGAAGTACTAATGTTTTTGTCATAGTTAATGATGAATAATAATAAAAATATCTAATACTGCAGTACCATTTTATAATCTGTTCAACATGGCATCTTTATTTTATAGAGCACAGGTAACCATGTAATAATCTTGCAACCTCAGTGTGAATGTTGGCCATGCTTTGTGGTAAATATGTGTAGTCATTAAGGCTGTAATCCTGTTGTCTTATTCAATGATTTTTCTGGGAGCTTGACTGCTCAAAGCCTATGAGATACAGTATAATGTGATTATCTGATTAGCTGTTTCTTTTGAAGTGGAGCATTTTCATTAAATCACGAAAGAACAAGTGCTAATAGTGCTAATACTAGGGCTCTCTGCGAGCTGTTTCTGAGTGCATATTGGATGCTCTGTTTGCAAGGCATGATTCTTCTGGAATCTAATTCATGCTTGGTAAAGCAGTGTGGGATTTCTTGGGTCTCAAAGGTAGCATTTTTATACAACTTAGGCCAGTTGTTTTTCTATAAAGCAGATATTGGAATTCAGTAAATTAACTATGCAGTGAATTACATGGTTATAGAAGTGCCTATAAAATGATGTCAAATATTTCTGATTTTCTCTTTGCTTGTTTCTTGTAGTGGTGATTACCAGCAGTACTAAATGATGATCATAGTGTATATATGTAGAAGCTCAAACAGAATGAAGGGACATCTAAGCTGTTTTTTTTTAATTTTGGTAAATTCCACAATGTATTGGCAGAACACCACCAAGAGCAAATTTAGAGTTCATTTAAACAATGGTTGCATGAAATTATAATGTCTGAAGGGTGGAATAGGCAACATGACATCACACCTGAACAGAGAGTGATGAGCTTGCAAGTTGCTTCCCACCTCTTCCAGAAGCAGGTGAGCCACATCTTTGCATGGCCAGTGCTTTCTTCATGTTTGTAAGGGATATCTTCCTCCTTAGAACTCTGCCTAATCTGGGCTAGCATCCAGCTCTGAGAGAGGAAGTTGTTGCAGATCCCAGAAGCAATTAAAGTTCATTTTAATTAGGTTTCTGTAAATAAAGATGATATTTTCAGCATAGTTTATATGGGTTATTTGGTCTGCTAACCATGTATGTTATTTTAGATAACACTTTAAAGTAAAGGTTTATATATGAAATAATAAGACATGAATGTTATATTCTACTATCTGTGTGACTTACTGTTTGTTGTTAACTTGGTAGTGAGCAAACATTTTCTTCCCTTTGAAGAAATGAAAATATGGATATTATAAGCTGACTGGAAAACTGTGAGATGAAGGGATAGCCTTTGCATTTTCTGTATGTGAATCCCCATATGTTTTCTTTCTGTCAAACTCCTGTTCTCAAAACAGTACATGTCTTGGCACAGGGAAGTGAGTGCAGGTTTGTCACTGAATTAAACACTGTTATCTGTGCTACAGGTATCACTTTTTCTCAGTTCTCCACCAAAGACCTATCTATCTTTTAGCATTAATAGTGCAAAAATGGTAAGCTGTCTAGCTTTCATCTAGAGGCAATGGTAGAAATGGGAGAGACTATTGATGACTTCCTCTTTTCCTAGAAGAGCAGAGTCAACAAGAACCTTCTTCTGTTTCCTAAAGGCTGTAAGTTTGTTAAACTGTATCATTAGATTTGGAGAACACCTGTTTTAATAAAATTTGTTCAGGATATATTATACTTTTATAAAAGTAGAAGTTTACCAGTTTGTCATCATATACAAGATACCCTTTGTGTGTGTGCTGGCAGGGCTCTATTACCTAAGCACTCTTAAGGCTAACTTTCATTTGGATTGCTCCTCTAAGACATAGCAACTGTTAAAAAACCCCCACAAACCTCATAAACTTCACATCATGTTGGTAAGTAGAACAAAAACTGAACCTGTATGTTTGATTTCATATACTTTCAAATACAAATCTGTGGGTCAGCAACTTCACAATACAGTGCAGGTCATAAGAACAACGTTATCCATCTTGGATACTGCCTTAAAATTGCTGGCTTGTGATGGTCCTGCCTCTGGACACTGTACCACCAGGGCCCATAAATTCTTGGGAAGTTTACTCTTTTGAGGTCCACACACTGGTGACAGCACTGCCCAGTATGAAAATAAAGAATCTCTCTTCTAAAATCTAACAGCCCATGTGGCCCAAAAGAGAAGTGATAGGATATGTAGTTACCTTTTCTTTTATCACACTTCCTATTTCACAATCCAGAATGCGTAGGAAAGGGAGCAAGGAGGAACCCCTGATGTTTTCCAAGGGAAGTAAGTGTAGCAGAAACAAATGGCAGGAGCACTGTGGAAGCCCCAGCAAATTCACTAGGCTCTTGCCAGTTTAACCAAGGGCACAATTTTTACTATATGTAATGGGTGACATGTAGAATGGGAAAATCCTCTCTATGTTAAATAGTTGGAAAAGAGATGAATTCAGTAATAGGTCTGTTAAATGACAGCTACAAATTTGGATTTCATTCCCCTAAAGACAATTTCAAAGGCATACTTCATCTAGTATCGTGACAAAAGAATGGCATTTCAGTTGATACAAACAGGTGTTTAACAATACAGATCGACTGACTGCATGTGTATATGTGTAATGTGCATTGATGAACAATAAAATATGTGAAATGCGTTTCTGCACATCAATCTGAAATTTTTGCTCTGAGTACATCTGCTTTCAATTAATATATGGATTATATTATATCATTTAACACTTAGTAGCTAAGTTGTTCCTAACTACTGATAGCAGTACAGAATGGTTATGAAAGCAGCTCTCTTAACACAGTACACAGTTTTCTATTTGTGCAGATATTTTCAATACCAAGTAGATATTTTGCCTTTTTGTTTTTCAGTTACTGTAAGTTATTGAGAACCAAACATGATGTGGACAAATAGCAAATAACGTTTGTAGTTGTAATGTCTGTGTATTTAATCTCAAGGAATCAGAAGAGATATTCTAAAACTGAAAATGCTAGAAATCGAGGAATTACAGAATAATTTACAAAAAGTAATTAAAAAAATACTCTATTGGCAAGAAGTCAAGCAGATACTGCAAGTGATTTTCTATCATTATTGGTTCCTCTCAGTTTGGTTTATGGGAGAATAAAACTATCAGCATCAACTTTCTGTCCCGGTGGTCTACTGGCTTGACGGGTAAGGAATCCTCTCAGGGTTACAGCTGTGCTGCTGTTCAGACATACTTAGGAGACAGTTTGGAGAGAGAGGTAACTTTTTTGTTGTATAAATAGGAATATGTAGAAAAACCTATGGGCATGCAATTCCTTCAAGTGTCAAATACAGGCAAAAGACCTCAATGCTTAATACCACCTGAGTTGCTCTGACTTTATTCAGATTTCAAATAAGATAATCTGGGGGAAAATAAACACAGGCAGTAGTCATAGGATAAGAAGGATGCATGTCTTTTGAAGCTGTATTTGTAGATCAGGAGCAAAAGGCAAGAGATGGAATGGTTGTTTTTTGAGAAATGCTACTGCACTGTCTGCTCCTGTCCATTAGTAAATATTTGTGAAAGATGTGTGTTTTCATGAGAGCGTTTAATGGACCGGTAGCATTTAAACTAGACTTTCGTAGAAGTTTATATTAGAATATCTAATAGTAAGAACGTGGTATTTGGATGGCTTTGTTGAGAAAAATGTTTACTGTGGTGGGAATATTACTGTGGAGATGGGAAACTGCAACGTTCAAATCTGTTGTCAACTATCTAGCTCCGGTTGCTCCCTTTTCATTCCAAGTGTCTGAAAAGAGGTTCTTGAAAGATACTTTTCAGATAACTTCTTCCTGCTTAGGATGTTATTTGTAACAGATTCTCTGTAAATAACATCTCACAGTACATTATTGCTGTAGAAAAGTCGTTTTTAGGTTAAGGAGATAAGAAATGCAAGTGTTTTTCCCAGAGCAAACAGGGTGATGTCTGGAGGTCAGAGAGTATTTTACTGCTTTTGGAGAGTGTTCAACACAGTTACCAGTTTTATGGAAGCAGCGACACTGATCTATGTCTGTATTGTGGATGTTGATTTGTAAATTACTGTCTTCTTTGTTGTGCCTAGGACAGTTCTGGCAGTAGAAAGAGGCAGTCTGATACTGAGGCAATGCTTATTAAATTTGTTGTGATAGTCAGCAGGGGAATCCAAGTTTCTGGAATAGATGATAGAGATGTTAGTTATTTTAGGCATAACATTGATGCTATGTTCCTAGATGGTCTGTGCTGAGATGATATATCTGTCCTTTTTTTCCCAACATTCGTCTCTTATCCGGTGCACCTAATTGTTTGACTCACTAGAATGACTTTTTAACAATGTTTCTCTTTAGCAGTCATCAACTCACTTTAGATAGGAAAAAAAATATCTATTTTTATAAACTGACACTTGGGCAGGAAATGAAACATAATTGAATATTTTCCCTTGTTTACTTATTAGCCTGCTCTTGCTTCTGATAAAGTTAGTAAGAGAAGGAAAATGGTCCTTACATCTCTTATAAATTCAGTGCTTGCTTATTACTCAATGATAACCTGCTCTAGGGAAATTTCATTTTGTACAGTAGAGTTCCTTGATGGAATGCAGGTATGGGACAAACAGGAAACTTGAGAGATGCCTTATGGGGAATTCTCAGTGCAAACATTGTAAAAGTTTCAAATCAGAGGTTCTAAAACAGTGAGATTTGCTTCTGTGGATATATGTTGCAGATTTAGCTGGTTACCAGCTCTTGTGCTGACTGTCTGCACTGGACTGAACTTACCTCCTGTCTGAGTGAACAAACATAGCACTAATAGTGTTTCAAATGTTGAACTATGCTTGTAGAACTTGTAGAACTTATTCTGGTTTTATACTGGGCCTAGCAAATGGGCATGTAGCAATCATTAAAGAGCATCAGAATAGGGATATCTTCAGGCAATACAAGGAAAACCAATAAGCTGTGTTGTAGTAGGAAAGTTAGGGTATGGAGTGGCAGGACATTTTATGTAGTTATTTCTGGACTGTATGGTAACTTGTAAGCTAGTGCATTCATTCTATAAATAATCGGATTTTTTTCTGTGTGCTACACTTATAGTATTTCCTGTAACAGCATTAAAACAGACCTAAATTTAAGCCAAGGAAATAGTTTGTCCCCATGTCTATACCATATTGTGTAGTCTATGGTGCATAGTGCAACATTCTGAATTTACAGCTCACTGGGCCAAGCTCAGCAGTCTCTCCTATAGCTGAACAGCAAATAGAAAACACCCTTAATCTTTAATACTGAAAATATTAATAGAATGGGATGATTCCTATAGAACCAGCAGGCTATGCAAGAGTTCTGTATATCACAGAAATTAAAATTGTAGGATATTTTAGTATACAGTATAAATAAAAAAAACCAGTATAGAGCTTAGAAAAACTGAAAATCGATTAAAAATTAATCCTTACATCCTATCCAAACTTTGTGCTGCATCTTACCCATAGCTGTGAATACCTTGGATATCTGCAGTGCAGTATATAATTAACCTGTACAGGTGGGCTTTGGTTTATGAGAAATAACTAAAAAAATCAGTGTTTTAAGCAAACACTGGACACCCCTCTGTTCCTTTTCCCCCATGGTCTCTGAGGGCTTTAAAAACATTGCTAAACTGGCTCTCATCTGTGTTTGTGATGCACTTATACATATTGCCCATTTATAAGTGTGAAAAACAGCATGATAAGCTAACAGAATAAGTGAGCAGCAGAGGTGGAAATTGAATATAGCCCTCGGACGTGGTTGCAGGATTATCATGGAGCAGTGTTAAATGAAAGTATTCTGAGACAACTCAGGTTTGGGATGCACAGCTAAAACCATTCATTATGGAAGAGGGGATTTGGCTCTGACAGAGTGCTGCAAATGGTGCTCGAGGTTGACTTGTCTGGTCCTGGAGCAGGCTGAGAATCATGCAAAACTTACCCTACCTACAGGGAAGTTCTGTTCAGTGAAGGGGAATGGGGCAGTGCTCAGTTCACTGCTGCAAACCCACCACTGCCTCACAGCATGGGAGCAGCCACGGTGGCCTGAGCACTGCCAATACCATAACTATAATCTCTGACTGAGCAAGGTTATCTCAGGGATATTACAAACAGGATGCATTTTCTCCAGAGAATGAACTTCATAAAGGTCCTTCAGAAATAACGTTCCGTACCTTTCAAGAAAATGGATAGCCTTCACCTTTATTTTTTATCTTTTAAATACCACAAAAATCTCTTCAGTGCCAGCGCTATTGATTGACTCAAGTCTGTTGGACAAGGAGATCACAGCAATGACCTTTTGAGGTGACAGTCTTGCTGTGTATTCATAGCTCTTGTATCATATTTAAAGCTCTTCCCAGAGTGCCAGCACTGTGCTGTGTTGTGTTGCATCATGCCAGCCTGAGCCCAGTGCCACTGGGCTGGTAATCCTCGAAGGCAGGGGAGAAGCAGCCTGCTGTGAACACATGCTGGAGAGGTGCGAGCACCCTGGAGACACCCAGCCCCTGGGCTGGGAAAAGTGTAGCTCCAGCACATGCATCTGCTATCTAGGTGATTCATATTGTGTAAGGATATTTAATGGAATGAGAACATAAAAGTTTCCTTCTTTCACTGATCTTAATTGGGGAATACTGTAAATATCAGAGTATATTTATAGCCACAGAACTGAACCTTCTACTCCACTGTCTAGAAGAGAAAATATCTGCAGAATTAGCCTGATTCTGAATTTATTGGCTTCCAAATAATGTATGTTCACTTTACGAATAAATTAACGTTGGTTGCCTCCCCTTTTTCCAGCTGTCAGCACTATAATGTCCTTCTCCTTTTGAGTGAAGTTCTCCTGCATTATTAATTTAGCACTTGGTAATTAAATGATTAGCTAATCAAATTGTTCCCTCCAGAGTACCTGTGCAAATGCATTGACGACTGATTGATTTAACTCAGGTTACTGAGAGATAATTCAACCTAAACATTATGAAGTGTGAGAAACAAAGAAGAGGCTCTCTGAGCTGGGGGCAGGAAGACTTATGTCTTTTAGCCTTGTGCTTGTTTTCCTGTAATTCCAGTGGGGAGAAAAAAGTGTTTCTGGAACTAGAGATGCAAAATCACATGAACTTTTGTCTTCCCATTACCTTATCCCTTAAAAATGCAGCTCAGACTTTAAAATGTATAGTGACAATATTAGCTGTTTTATCCTTTGTTTTACACCTTTGCATCGCATGGGAACAAAATGTAAATTATTTTAATGAATTGAAGGTGAGTAAACGCCATAGATGATACTGTGGGGGTGGCATTGCAGTATTGTGATTGCTGGTTTTGTCAGAGAAGTTAAGTTCTATGTATAACCTTCCTCACTGATAGGAGAAAAACTGCTTTTGCAGTTCATATGGAAAGATAAAATTCTTACACTGATGTAAAAAGGTGGGAGATGAAAATAAGGGGTTTTTATTTCTCTCTCACTTAGCTTTTGCAACAACCGAATGGGTGTTTTCTCAACTTCCTCACAAGCATTTAGGTACCGCTCGCTTCTAGATGTGGTGACACAGCCTGAACGGGTCGCTAAACTTTAACAATGCAGCAAAGCTCAGGTTTTCCCAATATTTCCTTCAGACCCAACAGCACAGCCTCTGGTAACGGAAGATGCGCCACCCCGGGGTAAAGCACGTAATGAGTTGGCAGTGCTAAGCTGGCTGCAGGGCATCAGCGGAGCTGGTACCTTCAAAGCAAGGCAGCTGGCTCCCTCTGCTGATTTCAGCACGATTGGAGTTGTTTTGAGCAGGAGCACTCTCCTCCTCCGGGTCCTGGAGGTTCAGTATCATTGCACTTCTGGTTTTAATATGGTTTTCTTCCCTGGGAAGTAGTTATGAAGCTGTATGTTCCCCTTTAGCTTAAAATCTGTATAGATTTTTACAAAGATTAATATATGTATTTATAACCGAGAATCAAACTGTAATGTGGCAGCTGAGTATAAGCATTTTAGGTAAGACCTCCATAAAACCATAATTACACCCATCTGTTTCCCTTAAGTACCTAGTAGAAAACAGTTAGTGCTTATATATCTCATGATAGCTTTCTCTCAATCTGGTGTTATGGGGAAGGAGGGAAGTTAATTCCCCCCTTTATTTTCTTTCTAGAAAAAGATAGTGCTTAAATTCAAATATGTGAAAAAACCAAGCTAAAATGTTTGTCAAAGGAGCTTTTTTTGTAGATGGAAAGTGTCAAAACAGTAGTTTTTCCACAAGCCTCTCTAATCCCGATGCAGCAATTATAGAAAAGACAGAACAGCCACATTTCTAATAAAGCTGTGGCTGTATAGGTTGATATTAACTATTTTTTAAAAAATATGAAGGGTTGCATAAAAACTTTTGGATTTATAAAATCCTTTGTAAATAGCTGTAAACCGAGTTCTCACTGAGAAGGTAGACAAATGAGCCTTACCTTTACGGTCTGGCTGTTACATGAATATTAGACCAGGTTCTCACCCGGGGTATACTGGTGAACAGCTCAGTGGAGGGTTGTGAAAGGCCAGTTTTCACTGTGGCAGCACTGAGGCACTGGCTCTGAACTGATATATTTGTATATCCAAAAAAAGCAACTGATTTGAGACACCATTGGGAAAGAAAGAAATTAAATTGGACTGAGAACCTGTCAGCTTGTGGGGTTTTTGTTGCTTTTTGGTAACCATTTTTAGGGACATTAACGTTAGGATATTTGACATCGCACATTTTAAAAAAGGGTCAACTACAAGAATTTGCTGATCTGGGTGCAATCAAGTTACCTAAAGGTAAGCTCCTCCTGCCTTCTGAAGTGTCCTCATGTTTCTAGGCACTTGGAACTCACTGTGGAATCAGTGACTTCTGAGCTCATTTGAGGGAGCTCGAGACTTTCCACAGCCCAATGAAGCTTTCACGCTCTGTCTCTCCCGGAGGTACCTTCGTGATTTTCCCCTGTGTCCCACACCCACACGTGGCTCTCACAGCGCAGACCCTCCCACCGACACTCCAGCTGGCGGCAGGGCGAGCACCGGGGCCAGGCGCTGCTGTCACTCGCTGGGGGATAAACTGAACCTGCAGCAGCAGCAGCTTCCCAGAGAGGGTCCCGTTAACCCTTCAGTGCCCCCCGCAGCTGTCGCTGCCCCCAGGGTGGTGTATCCCGGTGAGGGTGTCCCCTTCCCCGGGACGGGCGGTGTATCCCGGTGAGGGTGTCCCCTTGCCCGGGACGGGCGGTGCATCCCGGTGAGGGTGTCCCCTTGCCCGGGACGGGCGGTGCATCCCGGTGAGGGTGTCCCCTTGCCCGGGACGGGCGG
>JAWWMO010000174.1:11026900-11042905 GCA_035047845.1 Dendrocincla fuliginosa
CCCTTGCCCGGGACGGGCGGTGCATCCCGGTGAGGGTGTCCCCTTGCCCGGGACGGGCGGTGTATCCCGGTGAGGGTCTCTTCCCGGCTAGCGCCGCCTCCGCGGCCGATCCCGCAGTTCCAGTAGATGGAGCTCCAGGATCCCGATCGCTGCAGAAAGGGTGAAATCGGTGTCGACGGGGCAGGTGAGACCTTTGTGTTTTCCTGCAGTGTGGGTGTTTGCCCTTTGCTACTACAATGAACTTGCATTGAGAAATGAATACAAGCGCAGCACTTACCAGAATTTGAGAAGTCAGGTTGTCTAAAAAAATTTCGTTAAACATTTTGTCGAATGATGGAAGGATTTGGGTTGGAAGGGACCCTAAAGATCACCTAGTCTCCTCCCTCCTGACAGGGGCAGGGACACCTTCCACTAGACCAGGTTGCTCAGAGCTCCATCCAACCTGGCCTTGAATGCTTCCAAGGATGGGGTATCCACAACTTCTCTGGGCAACCTGTTCCAGTGCCTCACCACCCCGATAGTAAAGAATTTCTTCCTATTCTCTTTTCATTTAAATCATTCCCCTTTGTCCTGTCACGACATGCCCATGTAAACAATTCTTCTCCATCTTTCTTGTAGGCTCCCTTCAGGTACTGGAAGGCTGTGATTAGGTCACCCAAAAGCTTTCTCTTCTCCAGGCCGAACAATCCCAATTCTCTCAGCTTTTCCTTATAGGACAGGTGCTCCATCCCTCCAATCAACTTGATGGCCTCCTTTGGACTCTCTCCAACAGGTTGATGTCCTTCCTATTCTGCGGGCCCAAGAACTGGATGCAGCATTCCAGGTGAGGTCTCAGGAGAGCAGAGTAGAGGGGCAGAATCCCTTCCCTAACCCTTCTGGCCATGCTGCTTTCCATGAGCCCAGTATACAGTTGGCTTTCTAGGTTGCAAGCGCACATTGTGGGCTCATGTCCAGTGTCTCATCCACTATTTACTGCTGTGCATCTCTGTCCAAACAATGCTCCCCAAATTTCAACCACTTCAGTGATACTGCAGCTCTTAATACCACATTGTCACTCTCAGGGAAATTAGATAAATAATTTTGTGTCTATTGAAGTAAAAATTTCTGTGCATCCATATTATGGGCTCTTACTAGAATCATGCTCCTGTATGATAAAAGACATAGTTTTCACCTCAGGTAACTGTTTTCTCTGGTGTTGCTGGGGCAGGGTGGCTGGTGGCACTTTATCTGCCATGTATTTAATGCCATACCTATCCAAGAGAGAAATAGAATCTCTCTAGGCCTGAAGGAGAGAGAGTGTACTCACACACCACAGGATAAATATTTAGATAAATAGCAAGGATATCTAAAGCCCTATCTAAAGCTTTCCCATGGACTTTCTGTTAGTACACACTTATGCTGGATTCTGTTCAAAGCACAGCTAAGTAGCACAGAGCAGTGAGAGCTTTCTTAATTCCTCTTTCAGATAAAGAAGTTTAGATGTCAAATGTAATGTAACCTCGGAGGTTTCAACCTAGTCTTTAACAGGCATTTCTCACTCTCGAGAAAATGCCTGGCTTTTGAAACAATGCCTCCTTTCAAGAACTTTGGCTTAATATTATGGCATGAAGGTCAAGATTGTCTTGTACTCACTGAGAGGAGCACAGCAACTTTCACAGTGGTTCCTTTCTTCATATGTGGCTTGTACTTGTACTTAGCATTTTGAACTAAAAAATGAAAGGTACGATAAGAAAGTATCATTTTCTGTGTGAGACTTCGATGTGGTTTGTCTTTGAGCCTCACTGTTGTTGTCGTGTTGTCACAATACTGAATGCTTATTATCTTATTAACTGATGCCCTTTATTTGACAGGACTATTTACTTTTGTTGGTCTTAAGTTTCTGGCAGGGTACACAGGCAATTTCAACTTGAACCTTTCAGTGTGGAAGGACACAGAGACAAGTCCATGTGTCTCCCCTGTGTGGATCAGCAATGGAATAAACAAAAAGTGGACCTGTACGAGCCAGGTCAGCTCAACCCAGACACAATGAAGGTAAATTATAGTGCAGGCAGGCTGGGACCAACCACCAGAAGGGCTGTAAAAGGTTATGTTAAAACTCTCAGATCTGAATAGAGGTTATAAAAACACTCTGGATGTTGTATGTGTGCAACTGACCCCAAAAGGCAGGTAGCCAGTCATACAGCTACCCAGGAACAATGGGGTGAAACCTCCTTGAAAACAGCCCTGAGTCAGACTGGGTTACATATTCTTGTTATTACCTACCCTGTAAAAAGGTCTGACACTCTTGTCCTGGGTGACAGTTGGGTGACTGTGTGAGCTGGCTCTTGCCTGATTTGCTGGGGTGGGAGAACATGCCAGGAATAACGTACTTGTTTGGAGACTGGATTTGGAGCATGAATCTACAAGGTGGGTATCTCAGAGTAGTCTGCTTTGCTCTTGATTCACAAGCCACAGTGGTCCAATAAGCAATTTTTATTTATGTAGTTGGCATGTTATGTGTGACCTCTTCTAGGGGAAGTGGCCTTTGTCAGACGTACCTGAGTCACTCACTGTCACCTCGGGCTCCTCTTGCTTTTCTTGGGTTTTTTTCACAGACTGAAACTGAAGTAGTTGGGAGAGGATGCCTGAAAGAATGAGAGAGGGAGAGCTTAAATAACAGGGCTCTTCCCCAACTTCTAGGGATACCAAATGCTGACAAATTGAAGTATACTTACAATCCTTTCCTTTTTTTCTTTCTTCTTCTTCTTCTTCTTTTTTTTTTTTTTTTTTTTTTAATTGGCTTTTTGCCTGGAAGGCATTGCCTTTTGTTAAATAGGTCTTTGCAAAAGCTCTCTTAGCATTGGCACTCCTGGTCACACCTAGCAATGTCAGTAGGAACAGAGCAGGAGGTGCTGTGCCCAAATCAAAGCAAGACTGTAACTGGGGTCTTCTCTCTGAGGCTCAATTCATGCAAGGAAAAATTCAACACCCCTAAAGAAATAAGATAAGTGGTCAAATTTTAGTGTAATGCCATGAAATAGTGCCCTAAACAGGGAGAGCGCCAGTTTCCTCCCATATCGTGGCAGGATACATTTTCACGTGTTTTCAGATTATTCTGGGGCTGACAAATACATACTCATGTCTTTATGTCTAGGAAATTGATAATCTTTCTTCAGGAAAAGAATAGTGTCAACTGCTCTGGCATAGAAGGAATGCATGCTAATTTACCTGGAGAAACAAATACATCTATTGCCTCAGTCCTTAAAAGCTTAGTTACTCAATGGGTGGATATCTGAGATCTAACATTAACTTCGGCAACATGGTCTATGCATTTGAATAATAGTGTTTTCAAAGACCTGATTAATGTGGTGATGCCAAGAGCTGAGGAGGACATTTTTAAGCCTGGCCTTTTAAATTTCTCATCTTTAGGACCAATTCTTTCAGAAGTAAATCTGGAGAGTCAATAGTGGTTTTGGAAGAGATGCCAAATTCTTAAAAACACACAGGGAGAGTCTGTTGAGGTGAGCCACTTCCATTCAGCATGAGCTGGAAATCAGTGCCCTGAGGTACTTGAGTGAGGCTGCAGCACCTTCAGATTCATATTTCATAATGTATAATGAGCAGAATAAAAACACGTTTTAAAATAGAACCTTTTTTTTTTTTTTTTTTAAACTGGAAAATCAAATACATTTCAGTTGAGTACTTAAGATATTGGTGTCTCCGAAAGTGAAATGACATTATTTTTGGCATGAAAAGAATATTGGAAAATTTGGAAAAGAAAATTTATAGTTACTGCTTGAAGGTTGCTTTTAATGTGCTGATCCCCAGAGGTCCTGCCTCTCGGGCTGGGAGCTGACTGCTGACATGAGCATATGATGTTGTGCACTCACTGGCTTTACTGCTTCTCCAGTGGTGATTAACTTCAGGGAAACAAATGTAATTAGTTGAAATACCTTATATGTTATGTTCGTAATGAATGTTGTTATTTAATACTTATATATATTTTAGAAACATAAATAAGAACATTAGGGTTTTTTTCTTAAGATAAACTTCTCTGGGTCTTAATTAATCCTATGCCAAGGATTAAGATCTCTGTTAGAGGCAGGCCGTGCAGTAACTCTTACTCTTTGACTTCTCCCACAGAATTTTATGAATAGACCAGACTGTATGAACACACAGCACCAGGCAGGATATAGATAAACAGAACACAGGGATGGGTCAGAGTAGGTGAGTGCCTGTTCATAGCACATGTAAGAGGTGGGTGGGACTGGTCCAGCTGGGGCTGGAAGATGGGACAGCCATGGCTGGCTCCTGCCTAGGGTGATGAGGTGCAGCAAACCTCCTGTGGAGCCTTCAGGGAACTGCTCTGAATTTCAGCATTAGGGAGGGGCAAGCAGCAGCACCGCAGGTTTAAAGAAACCTGCAATAACATACATAGGAACAAGTAAAAGAAAACCCAAACCCGTGATTGAGTTTATGGGCACCACAAAGCCACAGCAGAACTGCAGAGGGCCAGGGAGGGTGTAGGTTGCTGGATATGGGTCTGATTGCTGCCGGTGCAATAACAATTTCAGTGACCAAAACACAGTGCTTTGGCTGATTGTGGGGCTGTTCTTGGACTCACCCAGGACAGTGGGTACACCTGGTGTTCGTGGGTGCTGCTGCAGCTCCAAAAAAAGCCTGAGGCATGGAGGGACCCAGAGGGCAATGTCTGGCAAGGGACACCACCCCTGGGCCCCATGTGGTGGGAGAAGGTTTGGTAAGGCATCTTCTTGGCCACTGGTTGGCTGAGCCAGAGTTTCAGGTCTGTCTTCAAGGACAGTGTGTGCTGTCTGGTTCCCATCCTTATGCATAAGGGGTGGATTTTCTGTGTGGTTCTGAGTTTATTTATGTGTCAAATGCGATTTATGTGTCAAATGCGATTTATGTGTCATGCCATTTATTTTAAATGAGTAGAAAAATGCAAAGTTAGTTTATCTTAAAATGAATAAATTCTAAGTATCTAGATTTTTCTGGCTTAGTAGCTGAAGATTTTGGTATTCCCTAATATTTAACAGCATGTCTGTTTTCATTACGAATTGAATTAGCTATAAAGTACAGGGTTTAATTTTGTTAAAATTATTGTTAGGCAACGTACATTGTTAACTTTCTCTGTTTGCCCGTAATCAGTTTATCCAGAGATTGTAGAAAATGTCATCTAAGGGTTCCTTTATTGAAATACAGCATGTTGGCAATATGAAATACCAATTTACTAAATCAAGACATAAGTAAGTACTTTAACTTTACTGCTTCTTTTCCCCTCTTTCCCAATAATGTAGCTATGTCCTAAATATGTTGCAGTACAAACATTCAAATTCTTCTTCAAAATCTACTTCATAGCTGTGCAGACCCTGATCCTATAAAGCCCTCACATTCTTCATAGAGAAGAATTGGGTTTTTTTCTATTATTTATTTAAAGAAATGGTTCTTTAGAGTTAGTTTATTTTGATATTCTAAAACCTGTAAACAGAGTCCATGTCAGGGCATGAAGGTTAGCTGCTGAGTCTGACTATGTTGCCATTGCTGTTTTGGGGTTAAGATATGTACTTAAGGTTCCAAGTTATTGACATTATTCATAATTCTGGAAATAAAAAATAGTCAGTTAATTAAAAGCAAAGCTTTTGAATTATGTAATAATGCCATGCAAAAGGCATGAAGTGAGAAAGTAGGATTGCATCTGAGTGTTTTCCAACATGGAAAATGTGGTAGAAACATTGTTCCTCAAAAATGATATGCCCTTCCTAAAATGTGTTATTTAGCAGAAACACGGGAGTTGTGGGCATTTGTGTTGGTGTAGCAGTGATGCTAAATCACCATCTGCCTCCCTAGACCCTAATAACCTTTAATTTATTTCCTATTCACTGGGGCTTAGAAAATGCTTAGAGTGTTTAAAATAGTACATGGTTTAAAAAAAAAAGGATAAAAGAAAGTATAATTATTAGGTATAGGTAGAATTACAGCAAAAAGTTTGAGTGCTTTCCGGGAGGATGCACAAGCTCAGACTTGCCTGATCTGTTTCCACGTATGTCTCTTCACAGTCTCTTTTTCTGAATTATTTGAGAAGCTTCCTTATCTGCACATTGCTCTGTAAGGGGTAGGTATGCCATCTGCATATTATGGTAAATTAGAGGATCCATCCATCTACTATCTTAGATGAGTGTGGCTTTCCTGCAGGAATTTGTTAAATTATATAAATTTAATTCTCATATCCCTTCTGGAATATTGAACAAAACTAATTTTATGACTGCAGGGTTTGAAAGCAGAAGGGGCAGTAAGCTAATATAATTAATCATTGTGTCATTGCTACAGAATAATGGACTAATTCGCTTCCTAATTTCCAGTTACTTATCATTTTAAATCTCACAGGAAAAACAGCACTGTATAGAAAGAACAAGGAACAACCAATTAAAGTAAGTGTTTTGTTTCATCATCTTAAGCAAGTGTAACAGAACTGAGAAAACTCTGGCTGTGATTTATTAGTTGCATTTGTTCTTTGAGTTTTCACATACAGTTAGATATTTTGCTGAACTGCTTCATATGGGAAAAGTATTATGAATTTCCCTGTATTGATATACTTTGTGTAGCAAATTCGCATTTTCAAAAGTCACTTCAGTACACAGAATACTTGATTTGAGTTAAAATGAACACAAGCCATTTAAAACACTTTGTTTAAAAAAAATTAGGGGTTTTTAATATCAACAGCAAAATAATTAAAACCCCTTGCAATTACAAAAATTCACTTGTAATCTGACATCGGGGGCCAAAAAAGGAAGTATTTTTTCCACTGTTTTTAATAGAAGTACAACTATAGGGACTGCACCTAGAGGAAATACTGACTTGAACCATTTTTTCCCCCTTGAACAAGAATTCAGCATGAACTATTTGTTACTTTGAAGTTTTGTTAATCCAGAACAACTTTAATCACTGCTGAAGCAAAATGACAACCAAACCAAATAATTAACAAGTTAAAGTGTCTAATTAGATGTAAAGAATTCAGTATCCGTTTGGGGCAGTACCGTTTTCTGCATTCCCCAGTTTGATCCCACTTCTCATTTATACTGCCCAGATTCCTTCCAGGCCCCTGCTTTGAATCAGATGATGCTATAGGATGTAAAGGTTCAGTAAGATGAGCTGGAGAATATTGATGGGATTTAGCCTCTGTGAATAGCAGTGCTCAGCTTTCCCTTTTTCAGTATTTCTCTATGCCTGCTCCCATCCTCATGACAAGCTTCTGGAAGGGTACAAAGGAATGACCTCCCTGCCTGTCAGACACTAGGAAGAATATTTCTCCAGGTTCTGTTTGCGCTGCTAAGCCAGCTGTCCTCTGCGCTTAATTGTCAGAAGAGCACTGCTGTGACAAGCCATTTGGAAAAAACTAACAGGGATTGTGTGGGTTTTCATCTAGAATCAACATCAGGTGTTTAAGACATTTTAAAGAAAAATCTGGGAAATTCATATAGAAATTGCTATGCAACAGTTCATGCCAGTTATGTTATTAGAAAACTTAAATGCTGTACAAGCAAGCTTTTGGAGTTTGATTTTTATTTTCCTCTGTTGCCTGGAGAACATGGTGTCAAACATCCATTTTTTATTTTAAGAATAGTCTCAAAGACTTGATTGTTCTTTGATCTTAATGCTGTGTTGAAGGTAGTTCAAAGTTATGAGGAGTTATGTATGCTGTGTCTTAATGAAATGCTTGTCTGAAATTGTACTGATAGCCTGCTGTGAAAAAATCAATTTGCCATCAGCAACTGAATGTACTTGATGCTCAATTTAGTTCACCCAACTATTTCACGTTCTTTCCCTATAGTAAAACAAAAGGGTCCTGAGAATTAATTACAGTGTTAGCATCTGCTCGTGGCAGCTTTGCTGATATACTTAGTAGAATAAGATCAGGCAGGAGTGAGATGGAGTGTGAAGTTTTTCTCACTACTATTTCTTATACAAATATGTTTTAAAGGACAGACCTCTCTGTTGATTCCTGTACTTTTTGTATTAGAGCACTCAATTGTGTATAAAACCAACAAATGCTAATTGCTTCCAAATAATTTATGTTATGTCACATTTTTTTCTGATTCATATTTCTATAAATATTGCTGGCTGCACAGTGGAGTATTGTTTGTTTCACTTTAAAGTAAAACCCAAACTTTTTTTTTTTGGATCAGTAGATGAATGAGAGGTTGCTGAGATTACAGGTTCCTGAAATGCCTAATGTTGAGTCACGTATTAGTGTAATTCCAACCTGCTGTACCAAGTACACAACCTTGAATGCCAGACAAGCATACTTTTGTTTTGTGCAGTCTCCTTTGCCAGTTTCATCTCTATTGACATTACAAATTGCCAGTGTGCTCACATGCTAGTCTAACCTGAGGTTATATTATATGGAATATAAACTGAGCTGCAGCACAACCCCACAAAAGTATTGATAATTTAGTGGTTTAGTATATGATAATTTTGTATTTGAAAACATATTCAGCTAAATGAATGTCACTTGCTTGATTTAGAAGAAGGATCAGATCCTATGCTTTTTTGCCTAGGTTTGGAGTTTTTTCTGAAACATCACAAGGTATAAACTGCCTTTCTTGGAATGCTTGAGAAAACATGATCTCACAAATCCAAGAGATTTCATTATTTGTAAGTTGTCTGTAAGTTCTGTCACGTTGGATTTGAAATGTGTTCATCCACATCCCTGTGTTTTGGAGAGGATCATCTTCGATTTCTGTGAGAGAGTGCTTGAAATTCAGTCTTGACATGAACAATAGCAGTGCTAAGTAATGGTGGTAGGGTTAGTCCTGTTTGCATTGGAGAACAATTTCAGTTTCTGTCATTGTAATAAACCCTCTAAGTTTGGTGAAGTAAGAACAGGTTTATTGTCTTCTGTAGTTTGAAAGAGGAAAGTTATAAGCAGGACTAGTGGGAATCCTAAATTCTTTTAATATTTATTGTTTCATATTTTCTGACAAGCTGCAAGAACAAATGGGAAAATTGTGCTTGCATGTCTGAAGGCGTAAGACACCTCGAAGCCTTCAGAAAATTTTCACATGGCCTGTTAGTTGCTTCTGGGTTCGGAAAGACAAATAAATATTCGAAGAAATAAAGCCCAAGCTTTCATCAGATAAAGCCTTTTCTTCTTGAAGACATTTGAATATTCTTCATGATATAATTTGCTAATTTCAATCATATATGCGCACACAGACACATTACCATTAATACTATTAACGCTTCAGTTTTTGTGTTGGATAAAGCTTTTAATTTTATGTCCATTAGGTTGCCATGTACCAAATGCTTTTAACTTCTTAACTCATAAAAACATTTTTGACTCAGTGCCTGGTGCTAGTTAGGTGCACTGGTAATTAACACTGAAGTACCCCTCCTCAATATAAATGAAATATTTCATAAATTAATGCTTTTATAAAACTGTAGTACAATAGTGTGACATTTAATATGCATATCTTGCATATTAATATGCATATCTCCTGTATATCTTGTTTCTTCTATCCTCTAAAATTTAACTAAGGATTGAAAGAGTTGTTCTTTACTCTCCTTTGGCTCATCAATAGAAGAACATTTCTGTAATTTGTAGATATGCTTTATTAGAACATGACACGGCATGAAATTTAAACTCCCCGCATGTATAAGAGTTTTGAAAGAACATTTCTTACTCTTCCAGAACAAACACACCCTCTAGATAATAACCATTTTGGTAAATACTTTGAGTGATTCCTGAGAATGTCTAGACAAACCCTTGAAAATAAAAGGTGGTCTAAAATAAAATGAAAACACAACTAAACTATCAATAACCCTGGCAATGAAAGAACAGCCTGTCTGGGCCTCAGAACCAGCCTGTGCACCCCCATCCTCTTCATTTTGTCAGAAACACACTGCAGCTGTGTGAACAGGGAGGTAATAAACAGTCTGAAAAGTAAGAAATTACTTTTTCTGAAAGCTGGATTGATCATGTGCTTCATCTGAAAGTCTGAGAGACAGTAGAATCTGCTATTTCTGTAGGGAAGTGTTACCAAAATTAGCAGTTTACTGAAATTATTGTACTTTTCTCCCCTCAATTTGAACACGTTTTGGCTGTTGTGAATGTTTTTGATCACTTTAGATAGGAACAGATACTCAGGTGAATTGAAAACTAGTGGTTTTTATGATTCTTGAACATAGTTCCAATTGAGGTATACGTTTCTCACATTGCTTTACAGTGTTGAGGGTAGGGAAAAATAGAAACCTGTTTTATCCTTCTATAATTTTTATGGTACATGCTAATTGTTACCTTGAAAATATGTGATACATATTCACATAAGGTGTAAGACTTCCAAACTGATTTTTTTTTTTTTTAAATGTAAGCTTGGGTCCATGAGGTGTGAAAAATCTTTTGACCTCCATTCCTTGCATTTAGGTGAGAAATAATTGTCAGAAAGAAGTTCTTTTTTTTTGAATACTTCAACAAAACAGAAATGGAAAGTTGTATGTGCTTTCAATTTAATAAGAAGGCAAACAATTTTTTTTTATGTAGGAAAGTATTCCTGATAGCCTAATATTTCATACAGTTGGGAGGAAAAACTGTAAGTGCTGTACCTCAGTTAATTTCTCTAGACATTGAAATATTTTCACCTGGAGAAGCAGCGTGTTTTGTGTCTAGCATTTTTCATTAGAGATACTAATTAGCAATAGCTAACAAATGATGCTGTTATGCAGTAATACTCAGAAGGGCATCCATGAGCTCCAAGAACAATTGGATCCATTACTGAAATTGGGGCCGTCTGCTCCCAGACCTCTCAGCAAAATATCAAATGCATAAATGGTATTGAAATAGCATATATAGAGTTATTTATTTATATGTAGTTTTAAATATGTGCCATGGTTTAACCCCAACTGGTAGCTCAGCCTCATACAGCCACTCACTCTCTACAGTGGCATGGACGGGAGAAGCAGAAGGGCAAAAGTGAGAAAAATTTTGGCCATGACATCACAGGGTAAGGAATATCCCTTGGGTCAGTTGGAGTCAGCTATTCCAGCTGTGACCCCTCCCAACTTCTTGTGCACCCCCAGTTTCTTTGGTGGTGGTGTGGACTGAGAGACAGAAAAGGTCTTGACTCTGCATAAGTGAAATAATGACAACATAATCACCCCTCAATTATCAACCCTGTTTTCAGCACAAATCCAAAACACAGCCCCATATGCGTTATTATGAAGAAAATTAAGTCTTCCCCAGTCAAAACCAGCACAATATAAAAAGTGAAAGGAGTAGAAGTTGTAACAGAGACTGGTAGGAAGGGTATTTAACATTTTGTTGCTGCAGTATCACAGGATATTGGTTGCCTCCCTTTTCCTACTGTCCATTATAGTTTTGGTTAGTTTAGTTAATTATTACAACAGATGCTCTGTTTGTTGTGGGATTTCAAAAATGTTGTGTGACCTATAGGCTATATTTTAACATGTGGATTAGTCTGATTTGTGGATTTTTTCAAAGTGAACACCCTTCGTTGCCTGCACTGCATGGAATTGGGCTAGCTGATTCAGACAGTCCCAGATATAAGCTCCAATGAAGTGTTGAGGGGATTATTGTCTTTACCTATGTTTGATATCAGTAAAATATGAAATATTTTGCTACACTGACTCCTATTTAACATAGGTCAGCCTTCAAATCAAATCATTGCCCTGATTGGTTCCTTATTATACTTGTTCATCTCTGTGGCAAAAAGACTTTTCCTACAGCTTTGAAAGGCCTTCATTTCTTGACTTTCCTTAATTTGTGATAGCTAAATTCATCACATTGTAAGCCTTGCCTTCATTTATAGTAGCAGAAAGTTTTCAACTCCATCTTAAAATGCTTTAGGAATTGAACTTGTATGTAGTTAAAAACAAACAAAAAAATAAAATAGAGGTCCTTCTTTCAAATGACCATTCTGTGTTGACCACGGCTGGACACATGGGGCAGTTGCACACAACAAAAATCTCCTTTCTTCTGTCCTTATACTAGTCCAGCTCATACATTTGACAGACATTAATTTTTTTTTTCCTAAATTTTCTGAAAGTAATTGACTATAGACTGAGACTAAAGTTATTTATGAGGTTACAGTATGGCTGCTGATTTTTTCATGCTCTTGTACCTACCAGAAGACCAAACAAGTGCACTTTTCATTTATTTTTTTGCTTGGACTTTTCATTTCATATGTTCATTCATTTTGTTTTTGCTGTTGTTGTTTGCTTGTTGGTTGGCTGCTTTGTGCTGAATCACTATGTTTTCATCTGATTCCTTATGCAGGGATGAAAAATCTTGATTTAAACTTGTCTAATTTCTTGCATGTTTTTAGTGTGTAGGTATAGTAAGGTTGTAGGGTTTGGGGTTTTCTTAGATGATCCCTATTTTCATGTACTGTCTGCCAAGCCAGAAGTTTAGAGGGAAGGTAGGAAATTGCATTAGAATGAGACCTTAATAAACCATGACGACAGGTATATAGAGTTTATTGGAGGCTAACCCATTGCACAGCCCAACATCTAAGATAATTCTTTATGTAAGAGGGTGCTTTTTACTTGCATATCTTATTTCACTTACACTAGTTATTTTAACTACAGAAACCATTTCATATCCTTTATACAGCAGTCTGTGCAAAATTTATTAAATACTTTGTGTTGTAACTGAAAAACTTTTAGGGATTTTCAGATTGAAGAAGTTTGGAACAAGTAGATTAAATGTAATGCTAGGCAACCTTTAAGAAGGAATATAGGCAGTTGTATTGGATGGGAAAGTAAAGTAACTGTAAGAAGTAACTTTTACTCTTGACATTTCTATTCAGTAAATATAAATAACAATCTTACAACAGTGCATATAATTCACATTCTCCTGTTTGTATTCTTAAATTTGGTAGTTTTCTAGGCTTTATGACTTTTCAATTGCATGTTGATGGCAGTAAAAGTGAATGACATTTAATTTAATACCACGGAGTTTTCATTTTCAAGAAAGATCTGAAGTAAAATGCACAAATGATCCTAGGAACAGTTTTCTGTACCATTTTCCTATGTTCCAATATTTGAGAGCCAATCTTTGAGCTTAGAGGCATTATTTTGAGGGGTTTTTGCATAAAGTAGATAGCTGAGCATGTGTTTATGTGCATGCAACCATGTGTGTTCCTGGGAACTTTTTTATTTAATGTGAAAGAGAAACTGGTACCTTCCCAGTTCACAATAACAAAGTACAGAATTAAGGAATACATACATTTGATTATGGCAGAAAACCAAACACAAAAGAACAGGTAGGAAAAGGAGATAGCAATGTTAACATAATTTTTAGGGAGAAAGGCATGTCTGGTTGCTTACGTTTTTCTTCTTCTTAATATAATTACTTCATTTGTGACTTTGCATTAAAGTGTGCCTTGCTGTTATGTAGGAAATTAATTTTTAATTAGTGCCATCTTGAGTGCATTTTCACAGGCACGGTAAAATCCCTAATTACTTGTAATTTTATAATTTATTTTAAATACATAATGATGTAGCTGTCTACCTATGTAACATATGTACTGGTATGTAACTCCATGCAGCACTGAGTGCTCATTTTTTTTGGCAGTCACATATTTAGCTGATGCTTGATTTCATTTTAATTATAAACCTTACATAACTTTTAAAATTCAGATCTTTGTGTGTAAGTATTGAATGATCTGAACTGTTTTAATTAGTAGCAGAGAGGTGTAAGGTTGGTTTATGTGTTTAAACTAGCTTTATGCATGTCACAGAGTTTTCATTTTTCAAGCTTTAGTACTGGGAATGCCAAGCATTAGTACACAGAATACCAAGAGATTTTTTGGAATCATGTCTGAAGCACTTTGTCTTTTATATTTACTAAGTAAATTGAATGGGAAAAGTGTTGAACTGCATGCCATGACTTGCAAATTGGTTTCCAACTCAGTGGTAAAATCGGTAAACGTTTGATCTGAAAGAAGCAAACATTTATGATTTCTGAATATAAATTCTAACTTGTCTTCTTACAGTGACCTCCTCTGTTCGTCTGAGGTCACAACATTTTTTTTAAAGGAAAGGTTGGTCCTATCTAGGCTATTAAAGAAAGTGAAGGTAGAATAAAGATGCCACCTTGTGGGTGAAATAAATGATGCAGCAGATTATTCAAAATATCATGTATAGCAAATAGAGTCTGTGCATTTGTGACTGGCTGCTAGAATTTGAGCTTGTGTTTCTTAAACATTTATAATTAGTTTTGGAGGTTACATTTGTGAATTTTATATGAAGTATCTATGTAACTGCAGCTGGACCATTCTGGTGTTGTTAAATGTCTGCTAAAAATAACACAGTATGATTTCGTTCGTGCTCCTAATCACCAAGTAATATTGATATTAGATTCAATGTAATGTTTCCAATATCTTAAAGCACAATGTTAATGCTGTCAGTGTAACCTGACTGGGTAACAAAAATAACGGTTTTGTAGAAATTCTCTATATGAAAACCAAAATGGTGATGCATTCAAGTTCCTGTGCTGGAATTCTCCCTACATTACCCAGATTAGCATGTTTCATATATTATTTTGTCATTCTTAGCTGCATGTAATGGATGTCTTACAGCAGTCAATGAAATACTGGGTGTCTACAGACCTTGGTGCCATGGTTTTAAACCACCTTTCCTCTGGGCAGGTCTTCTGGATTTTGAGTACGTTATTTCAATGTGTGTTTTCATCATTCAGTGGTAATGACCTTTCATAACTGCTCTATATGGGGAACACAATTGAGAGAAATGGTTTCAATACCTGCAAATTGTGGGCCAGCACACTATGGCTGAGAGAGCTCATGAGGTCTGTCATTTGAAAGCTGTAGTGATCCTTGCCATAGTCCATCTGGGTACCAGAAATTCTCCAAGCAGCTTCAGATAGAAATCTGATTTCCTGCCATGAAATACTGTGTAGTGTTCATGAATTTGGTTTGTACTGCTTCCACAAAGTGAGAGGCATCTGTGAAGTGCTTCAGGTGAAAGGCTCCTGACAAAATCTGCATTGCTCTTATTCTGATCATTTAATATGAATTTACTTGTCCTCTTTATTCCTGCATAGAGTTTTGAAGACTATTAATTTTGGTATTTTGCAGTGGAAAATCTGTGTTTGCTGTGCACCCCGGGTGTCTTGCATAAGAATCTTTTAACAAGTTCTTCAGGACCAGTTAGGCTAATTGTGGCATTGTGAATCTTTGAAGTTACACTGGCAGGGGGGACAATACTCAGTGTTGTTTGGAGTTTTTTAGAAGTGACTACATGCTGCACAAGATCTTTTTTTCACAGGCCATGTTAGGGAGCTTAGAGCTGTGTGACCCACAAAACTCACACTTTAAATATTGTCGCCAAGCAAGGTCTGATTTTTGTTGCTGGTTGAGGAAGTAGATATATGGGAAAGAATCTGCGTCACTCAGATCTAGATATGGCAAGAAATAAGCTAATGGGGGTTACCAAGACAGGTGTCAGGTTGTCCTGGAAGCCAACCTACAAGTCAAAATACAGCCTCTAGTGGAGTCTTTGTGAATCCTGATACTCATCAGTCTGGGGAAAACCTCCTTACCTTCACTCCTTGCATTACCTGTCTTGTACTTGTCTACAGAGTTGTTAACTCCTAGGTGTTCCGATTTCTTTTAATGAGAGCATGTCTATTATGGTTTTTGAAGGAGAAGATGATCTATAAGGAGCAAAAGGTTTCTTTTTGCAAATAGCAAAGATAAACTGCATGTGCAACTGAGAACTGGTATTCATCTGTCTCCACACAAGTACTTAGCTCGTGTGACAATGTCTAAGTTGGAGCAGGTGGTTTCAGAGTTCCTTCCTTCTACTTTGCTCCTTGACATGCTCCAACAGGTGCAGAGCAAGACCCAACCTCTCCTGAAGCATTAATTTCCGTAAAAACCTGTCGAATGCACACGCTGGAAAGTGTCCCTGACACAGTCCAGTTCCTGATATCACTTACCAAAAAATCATGACTTCATGGTACATGAGATC
>JAWWMO010000174.1:11043005-11137915 GCA_035047845.1 Dendrocincla fuliginosa
TGACTTCATGGTACATGGTAGGGAGTACTTGACCCTTGGTTTGGCCACAGGCTCAGTGGCCTAAGGAATCTAACTGGTAAACACATTTTTATTGTAGTAGCTGGTTTTTGTTGTCCAAATTTCAGAGATAGGTATAAAAACCCCATATATAATACAATTCTTTTCAACTTATTAAAATAAATAAAGTACTGTACATTTCTAATGGACCATAGAGCAATAGACCTGTGCCAAACAAGTAATAGTTTGCTAGATTGACGAATTAATAATCTCAGCAAACAAAGTCAAAAATCAAGTTCTACATGAACACAGTGTGTGACAAAGCGGGGTCTTGTGACAGTACTTCTACTGTTTGAGGAAGATGGCTAGCCAGACATTTCCTGGGAAAAGGCTGCAATGTTTTGATATTATTTTTCATCTTACAGTCTTCAAATGAGGTCTTATTGGTAGCATTCTTTCAAAGGATGCTGGCTATTTTTTTTAATCTTAGAGATTTTATGCCTAAGATGTACTCTATATAAACTGTATCATGTGTACATCAGTATCTGTTGGAAACCAGGTTGCTAAGCTTGATGGACTTCCAAAGAAAGGCTTAAAAATTCCAGGCTCAGCCAGGGAGAGAGAAACCACAGAAGTTGTGTAAACCTGCTTTCTTCATCATGTCTCCACCTAAAAAAATGTCTACTTGGTCTTTCTGGTAATTGAGATGTCTATAAGCAACACAGTGTTCCTTTGGCTTTGGATTCAGTTCTTGCTGGTTTTTCTGAAGGTTTCAGGAGGATTCTTCCTTTTGTGTGGACAACTGGAGTAATGCAGATGGGAATTTTGCTGTGCAGCTGAGCAAGTCATGGCTGACAAAAAATTTCTCTATATCTGGCACATCAGATTATTTTATAAAGGCATGGTTTTATTACTAGTAGAGCGATAGAGTTGTACCTTTCATTTGGTAGCTGGAAAGGTAGAGGAATTCCTAATACCAGGCCATGGCTCTGAAATCTGCTCCTCGCTCCCACGCTGCCACCATAACCTGCTGAGCAGGCTGCAGTGGGGGTGTCATAGCACAGGCTCTTCCCTGTGCTGAACAGGGCTCAGACCGTCAGCAGTGCCGTCTCTGGGCTCTGCTGGGGGCTGAATAGTAATGCAGAGGCTTTTCTTGTCTGATATTGACCAGAAGTGGCCAAGTATTTAAAAAAATCTATTGCAACATACTGAAAAAAATTCCTATCCTGAAGATGTTTTAGGCTGTTCTCTGTTACACTTTGAGTTATCTGCTTTGTGGACCCTTAGGAAATGATGACATTAGAATCATCCAAGAAGCCAACTAAGTACTCTGATAATATGTGTCAGATGCAGATCTTTTTGTGTGTGTGTATGGTTGTGTGCATCATTTAAGCATGCCAAGCTCTGCTTAATAACCCCCTGACCTGTTATTGCTATGGTGTTTATGTATATTTCAACAATAATGTAGTGCAAGAAATTAACATCATATTTACTGGTTCAAAATCTATTACTGCAGCTGTCTCTTTCTAATGTCCTGTAAGAGTGCTTTTGTTTGAAAGGTTTCTCCTTCCTATGGTAGCTGAGTGTTCTGAAGTTAATGCTTTGCACCCTGCTTAGAAACTACAGGGTATACAAAACGTACTCTGAAATTCATTCAAACTTTTAAAACTTATTATGGCTAGTAGAGACAGATTTAAGATTACTGAGGTTTCTGGTTGAAGTACTCCAAGCAGAAATCCATACTCCATTAGTTTCTGAAACATTATGTGACCTTAATTTTCCAGGTATTTTGCCCTTCAAATTGAAGATAGTATTTTAATACTATTTAAGTCTCCTGAAGAGCCTTGTAATATGATTGGCTTAAGTTGTGAAACATTTGAACAAAATGAAAGATAAAAAAGTAATTTAGGATTTGGTATTTTTTTAAATATATAGCAACATAAAGCTCTGCATTAAATAATACATTGAAATAGGTGATAGAAGTTGCGTATTTTGGGTGCATTTATCGGTGAAGTTATGTGCATGTGTACATGCAGTCAACCATATTTCTAGTATAAAGGTCTTTTTTTGCATTTGACTTTTTTAGGGAAAGCCATTTCCAGTGCCTTGAGCCTAGGGATTTGTTTCTTACATTGTGGTGCACTTCAAAAAAAGTCTACCTGGACAGCAGATCTAGAATCACATCTCAGGTGATGAAACAGAATTTCAGAGCTATACTGACTTGGTGGGCAAAAAAATGAAGAATTATTTTTTAAAAATCTTGTAGAAAAATTTAGGGGAAAAACTTATGTTTTCTTATTAACAAAAGCGATACTGTCTTTCAGCACTGTTAAATATGAGAAATGAAAATGATCAGCAGATAGTGTTATGCCCAGCTCCATATTTTGTTAGAACTGGACCCAATAAATTGCAGCAATAGCTTCTTATGTTTTATCTATTCTAACATAATCCTTGAACACTCAGGTAGCTATGCAGCATGACAGATGCAAAACACATCATTGCTGAAAAATCTGAAAAAAAGGAGGAACAGTATCTAATTGAACTGTAATGGCACTTATGCTGGATGTGAAATTATACATACTCACATGTATATTTGTGTATTTTGTATGTGTGTATCTTGATGGTTACTCTAGGCGCTGGTGTTGGATTGGTTTTGGTCTGAAAATCGCATTTTATTCATATGCACCAAAAAAAGTGTACATGTAATTGCAGGCTTTTCTGTAACTGTCTACAATTCTCCCCCTACTTTGTTTTATTTAAGCTATATATTGTCACAACTTAGCACAGATTGCCTTAGTTAAAGATATTCATGATTTTACTGAAAAACCCTATGTGTTATTTAATGGAATGTCCTTTTTACAGGCCTGTGTGCTGATAACTGCCTAACAGATCATGTGAATGTTATGATGTCAAACAGAATCGCCTGAGACGTGGGTGTCAATACTGAGACATTTTCCAGTCACAGCTTCATGTTGGGCATTCTAGTTACTGAGCACAGGAAGGAACGTGAAACACAACTCAGCAGGAAACCATTAATTGCATTTTGCTTGTCTGAACTGTTGTTTGCTTGTTCTAAGCTGCCAAACACTGAGATTTTCCCATGTATTTCATTAGTTGTTTCCCAGTCCCAGGGACTTAGCTGCATGTTTTGTATCCTCTATTGGTTTCAAAGGCAGCGGTCGGTAATGGCTTCTAAATTGGGTCTTACTGGCTGGTTCTGTTTTTGTGAAGTCAGAATACATTCCTTTTGCTGACAAGACCTCCAGTTCTGGTTTTTAAGCATCACAGGCTGCCTTGGCACTTGGTGAGTGTGAACATTCAACCTGTATTTCTGCCAAGCACGGAGTAGGACAACTGTGAGTGCAGAAAGGCAGCCAGAAATCATGAATCAGAGCTGTGAAAAATTAGGTCCCCTTTTGTCTGTGCTTCTGGGTTTTATTTTGCCAAAAGCTACCAACTTGACCTCTGATTTGGTACATTTTACTAACTAGCAACTGCAAATAATCTAAAAAAGGTTGTTCCAAATTATCCAAGATTGTATATTTGCTGATTATTTTGTTTCATCTAGAAAGCTGTGAAGTTTTGTATCTACTTTAGCAACTTAGAGCCATTAACTGAGCATCCCATCACTCTGACATACACAGAGCAAGGGTTTAGGAAGATTGTGGAAAGAAGAAATGCAATCAAAATATGAAAGGATTAAAAACTTTAAAAAATTTCTGATGTTGGTGGAGCTAAGGAAAGATCTTTGTCAGGCCTCTGGAAGTACTGAGTATATAGTATAACACATCCACTTCCTACAACACTTAGAAATTTTGCATGCCAGAATTTTGGTAATCCCATTAGACTTTATTGAGACAACAAACTTCAGTCTGACTTTGGAAGGATGAATTTGTTCTTATACCTTATTATCATGAGCTAAATAAATTTGGCCACTGTTTCTGCCATTTGCAGAATCCCTTCACAGCCTTATGTCAATTGTAATGGTGACATGTCATTATCTATAGTCTTGTGATCTCTGGTGCTGCTGCATGGCAAACACTGCATGGCTTCAGTAAAATCAAACTTTCCCGTTCTTCACATTCTAGTCGCAGATAAAAAAATATTTTATCTGGTCAAA
Source organism: Dendrocincla fuliginosa (assembly GCA_035047845.1). NCBI lineage: Eukaryota > Metazoa > Chordata > Aves > Passeriformes > Dendrocolaptidae > Dendrocincla > Dendrocincla fuliginosa. The sequence continues at coordinate 11,047,123 of JAWWMO010000174.1, forward strand.
TACAGGGCAAGAATGTTTCTGTCTATCATTTTACAAGACAGGAACAAAACCAAGTTTTAACTTTGAAGAAACAGCATGATCCTGTCCTGTTAATTGAAAGAAAGGATCCTTTGCCTGTGAAAATTAAATCCTCCACACTGTGTAGTTGCTTTTCAAACTCCTCAATCTGACAGTGAAATCGTGTAATCTGATAATAGCATGCCTGAGGCTTACTGCAATTTTTTGGGCAGTGGTATCAGCAGATGATATGCTCTGTTGATTTTAGTCATTTAGGGTTTGATTCTGATCCCACTGACCTGAGTGTAAATGCAGAGTGAATTCACTGACTTCACTGGAATTACCACAGCCATCTTCGGTGTAATTGAAATCCACATTTATTTTATTGCACTTATGGTTTTTTCACCATCAGATTTTCAGAAGTCACTAAAAAAAGAAAGGTACAGATGACTTTTCCTGTCATTTCATGACAGCTTTCTTAGTTCAAATAGCAGTTGTTAAAATTGTCAAGTTTCTGTCTGTGTGTTTGTATTGATGACTCAAGGTCACTGTTCTAAATGCACACACTGGTTGACTTTTCACTGTCTTACAGCCAGTTTGAATTGTTTTAAGGTTCCTGTGCCTTGTCACTAGAACTTCTCTTTATTCATGAGCTTTGCACTGACTTTATAGTCAGTTTGAATCTGATAAGAATATATTCGAGTGTCTGTGGTTGGATGGAGTAATTGAACATATTCTAGAAGTGGTAAGTCGTTGGTGTTTGTAAGTGGCCATAAATAAAAACTACTGAAATGTAGGATCTAATCCTGCAGTCATTTCCCCCTCTGATGCTGTCAATGGGAGATCTGTCTTTGTAGCAGGAACTAAGGCATCACGATTGTACAGAACAGAAAATGTAGCTTGTTCACAGCAGATTTTATAGCACAGATGTCTTCAGTGGCAAAAACATGAATGTTTCCTATTTAGTGAAGACTTTTTCTTAACTCTCGAGGCTTGCTTTTCAGAATGGTAAGCCAAACTCTCCACAGCAGACCCTTCAGTAGTGTTTTGCATCGCTTTTAAAATAATATAGTAAGACTAGATGATTTGATGCTGAGCTTATATGTGCTTTTTTCCTCCTATATTTTGCCGATCAATGAAAGTTAATGGGAATTCTGTACTTCTTTGTTGCTTGTGGTTCTAAAAATCTTCCATTTCAGCTCTTTAAAATTTCAAATGAAGGCTGCTAATTGATGAAGGTGTCAGAGATATCTGTGTTAATAACTACTGACTGCTTATCAAAGCCGGTGACTAACTAGTAACTAGTTTACTCTGTTAATGAATTGGTCCGCTGTATCTTTTATGCACCCACAGTGTAATTTAGGCATAACAGAGAAATGTTAAACAAAATCAATAGGAAAAGAAAGGAAGAGCATGGAAAAAGTGAGTATGGGCAGTATTTCTATACTAAAACCCACCCATTTAATGAAGAATAGTAATAAGGTGTAATCGAGCATCTGTCCTAGATTTTACTAAAATGTGGATATGGGGAGATAATTATCTATAAACATTTCTAAAGCCCTGAAATACGGGCATATTTAGAGTTAGAACAACAAAATATTTGACAAATATTACTGTTCTTATTCTGTCGCTGAGGGTAGGGCTGACACAATATTCCAGCGCTTCTGTTCTCTGTTCAGGCAAAATCTGAGGCAGCTTTTAACGCTGGACTGTAGAGCTGCACAGGACAGACCTGGCTCTGTGAGTCTCTAGGAAAGCATCCATATGCTTTCTAGGAATTCCTGACCTGCTTTCTGGGAATTCATCCCTTAGCTTTCCAGGAACCCCCACCTTCTGCTTTCTAGCTATATTTTCCAATCACTTTCCAGGATTGTTTCCTCAACTGTTTTCTGGGATTATTCTCTGTGCTGCATAGTAATTTACCCTCAATTTACAGGAATTGCTTATGTGCCCTCTAGAAATTCCCTCTTTTATTTCCTGCAATTTCTCTCTGTTTTCCGGTAATTCTCCCTGTCTGTTTCCTAGGAATTTTACCTTTGATGTTTTGGGAATTTTCTTTGTGCTTTTTGAGAAATCTGCCCTTCATGTGGAAATCCTCTGTAGATTTTTTCTCTATACTTTGTAGGAATTTACATTGTGTGTTCTAGGAAATCTTCCTTTTCCTTTCAAGAAATTTCTCTGTTCCATGTAGAAATTTTCTCTGTGCTGCCCAGACCTTTTCTCCTTTAAATTCAAGGAATTTCCACTCTGCTTTCTAGGACACTTTCTACAGGTTTTGTACAAATTTTGCCACATGTTTTTGATTAATAAACCCTTTTCCTTCTAGGAATTTCTCACAAGCTTGCTTGGAATTCATCTGTCATTTTCTGAGAATTGCATTCTTTTTATTTAAACTGAGGGTAAAAAGCTACTTCTCTCAAGTCATTATGTATTAGTTTATTAACTAATAGGATCAACTATTTATATAGTTTATAGTTGAGGCTTCTTGTGATGAGCCTTAATTTTTTCAAGCAGGTAGGATTAGTTCTAGCCTTGCTTTCTAAAGAATGGTGCACTGTCAGATTTTGGAAAAACCTAAGCAACATGAAAAGATATTCACTGTTTTAGTAGAGCAGTCTGTAGTAAACTCTGTGTAGGCAGAGACTGTTGTCTTGATTTTGTATGACACATTGCCAGCTGCAATGAGGCCCTGGCCTTGTTTTTGTCTGTTCTTAGTCTTGGTGTTGCTCTTTTGTAAGTAAAATTGCAGGAGGAGGCCTCAATGTGTGCTCATAGCTCGTGCAGTACTTGTCTTCCTGTACATGTTTTTTTCTCATGTCTGAATATTTTACAACACTAATTGTGATAAGCATCATTATCTTAATGTAACAAATAAGAAAAATTGTAAGAAGGTGGTGATGCAATTTCTCAGGTCCCAAAGGCGTTGCTGCATTAAAGAGAAGATTTAATTTCTGGCTCAGTTAAGAAACATGTATGTCAAAAATAGAAGGGAGCAATCAGTAAGGCTTGAACCACAGCATTCTGGTTGGTTTGTAATTTAATCAAGTTCAGGTATTGCAGATGCTAAAAATCACAGAAGAATTGAAGATCTGGGATGTTAGATTCCAATATATTGGCCGTGAAATTCCTGCCTTTCAACACCACAAAGCTGAAAGTGGGAATTCCTAGTGTGGCCCTTTTCTATTCAGGATGGACACCGTGTCTATGAACATGCCTGCCTTGATCAGCAACATCTAAATATATCGATGTGAGCTCACATTCCCCTTGGATCCCTCACTGTCTTAACTGTGGTCAAAAGCACCTAAAAATACTTTGGGCTTGGGAAAGAAAAAATACCTTGAAATTGCTCTTTAGTCACATTGTCAGTTCACAATGGAAAATAGATCAAACTGCAAATACTACAGGGAAATGCTACCAAGGGGCTTAAAGCTGTCGTGTGACAGTTCCTTCTCTGCTATTTCCCTGTTTGTATCACATTCATATGATATTGTCCCTGCTTATTAAAAAAAAGGCAGGTATTCATCTGCTTCTCCTACACAGCTTTTAATTGTATAAATTACAATTTATTGTGTGCATTTATCATAGTTACCTAGAGTGGTTAAGGCAGATAATTTACTGCTGAATTCGAGGGTTTGGATATTTATTACTGAAGGATATCTTACAACTGTACTGTGAATTCCAGAGTAGTCTTTCTTGCTGTTTGCTGGATTCCTCTCAGCCACCCTCATTTTTATCTATCCATGGGGCTGTCTGCCAAACTATTTGTTCATTCTTTAATTGGTTAATTAAATCTGTTGTTATAGTTTCTGGTTTAAGTGATTAATAAAACCTTGCAGAATAATCTGTTAGGTGCATAGAGATGTGGTAGCCAGATGTCTTGCCCTCGTACTGACATCCACAAGGGTCTGAGAAAGGCCATATGACTCTCATGAGGTGATTAAAGTATCAAGAACAGGAATCCTTAATCAAAAGCTAATGTAGAATCATAATTTTTATTGTTTCTTTTTTTTTTCTTCCCCTTGGCAGTAATTTGATTTAAAACAGCTGTAGCTCCCTTATTTATTGTTTTGTCTATTTAGTAATTTATTTTGAATGGGTAGTGTTTTCTCCTACCTAGATAAAGGATTCACAAAGGATTTCTGAAAAAGTTATCCCTCCTTTTTCTTGAATAGTCTTATTGATAATATTAAAAAACCAAAACATATATTCATTCTTCAGTTTATTGATTTGTCAACAGAAGGCCTTACTTAGGTCAGAATTTTTTAATGCAAAATTTTTGTCCAGAAATGAAATACAAGACAGATTCAAGATTTTAGCCTTTTTTAATATTTTCATAACATCAAGAGAGAACAAAAATATTTCTTCATATCATTAAGCCTATATCTTCTTTGTGCTAGTTATGACTATTTTTTTTTCCTGGTGAGTTTCAGAGACTCAAGAATTTTCATAACTTTATCATATAACAGTTAAAAATTCTTAGATGGTAGGACTAAGAATATTAATATTGTCAGAGACTTAAATATGGAAATAGGTTAATAATCATGTTTCATGTAAGTTGCAGAATGTTGGCTAATGAGTGAGATTAGAAGTTATCTCATGATAAAAGCACTATATCAGAAAGGAACATTCTCTTAAGTAGCTTTTGTCTGCATGTAAGCATTTTGTACTATTGTTTTCTAATAAATCATCTGTCATTCAAATGCTAGATCTGGGAAGTGAGGGGATAGGATGGAACCAAAGGGTTTAAAGATGTTCAAATGACATTTGAGATTATCTCTGAGGTGCATCAGAGGCAATGGAGCAGAGGGGATTTTGCAGAATGCCTGCCGAAAACCTGGTCTCTGTTTTCTGCAGAAATGCAGGTTGTACGCTCTCAACTTAAGCCAATGTTTTCTGTTTTCTTGAAGTCTGGATCCTTCTTTTAGCTCACTTTTGTCTCTGTCTCTAAAATGCCAACACCCTGGTAGTCTCCACAGACTGAAGCCCCAGGTTGCCTGAGCTGAGGGATGTTGCCTTTCACAGCAGCACAGGCCAGCAGGGTTTTCAGCGTGGGGAGTAGCTGCTTGGTGAGGGATGACCCAAAGTCTGATCCCTGTCCTGCAGGAATTGAATCAGTTAATGGTAGTTTTCAGTGCCTCGCTCACCTGCATCTGCAATGCAAGAACCATGACCCTGTTATAAAGTCGGGCATGTTCCACTCCATGGTTTTCCAAGAATTAAAAACTAGTTCATTTCAGGTGTTGCCTCTTGTCAGTTCTCTGCTGTGGAGGAACAGAGCTCAAGGCTTCTTGCCTGAAAATGTTGAGCCTTCTTCAGTGCAATTTTACTCCCTCTGAGCCTTTTTGTGCAGATTCTTTCTTGAGAAAAGGTAGACTCAAGGAATCATGTGCAAATCGGCTCTCCAGGAGAATTACAAAAGTACCCAGAAACACTTGCTTTTGTTATACCTGCCTTGGCAGCACTGCTGCAGGAGGTCCTCATATGGTGCCAGTTAGAAGCAAAAGTTCATTTTTATTGGATGCTCCAGATCAATAACTTCCCAGGTTTAATGATATATTTTGAAATCCTCTAAAAATGTGTTGCATACCATTTGCTTTGAAGGAAAAAATCTCTTATAGTTTTGTACTGTCTGGTGAAAAAAATGTTTGTTTTTGTTTTTTCATCTCTGAATTCAACCAGCATTCAGCAGCTAGACAAGCTGAAATATCATTTTTGACTATGTTTTTTTTGGTTTTGCAGTTCTGCTGTCCAAACCAGCATGTTGTGTGATGCCAATCTAGTCCATTGTCAGCTTGACAGACAGCTGTAGATAGAATACAAGGCTTTTGTCTTCCACCCACCCCCTCATCTCTCAGGTTTTATTCCATTTCTTCAAGCAGTGGACACATTCCTGCCAGTCTCAGTGTTTTTATTTAATTTGAGCAGAGCCTATATAAAACTGAACAGATGTCTGAAAGCAGTGAAGACTGAAAAATATGCCATGTGCTTATCTTCATTTGAACCAAGCAATGCTGTATTTTTTTGCCCTCAATACAACAAAGATCACAAAGAGTTTTGGAGGTGTATTAGCAGAGGCATCCAGCCAAGCAGCCAGTGACAGAGAGGACAAAAAGTAGCTTCCCCTTTTGAAAGATCCAACATGGGTGGAGGAGGTAAGCAAGCTGGAATTGGACTGATCTCTCTTTGTTATGTATTTCTGAGGTGTGTTTTCAAGAGCAGGTGTTTCTTCATATTCTACAGTTACTAGTGCCCATTTCTCTGAAGGAAAGCAAGAAATTTCTGAGAAATTCCTGACAGCACAGAATGGTAGCTCCACCCAGTAGGCACGCCAGGAATTCCACTGCACAAACTTTTCACTGCTTAAAAGAATCCGTTTATTAGAAGACATGTTGAACAAATTAACTGGAAATAGTCAACATTTAAGAACAATTTATTGTTGAAAATATTTAACAGTATTGTTTTAACTTGAGGAGTGCAATATATGGGATGAATTACATCATGTTTTGAAATGTTGTCATGGTTTCTAGTGATATTCATCTGTGATAGCACGCCTTAATTCTTAAGATTGAGCCAATGCATACAGAAGATATGTCTGCACATCCAGAAGATATATGTTCTTATCACCATGTAAACTGTGGAGAAATGCATGCTCTAAAGGACTTATTAGTCCTACAAATAGCCTAACATATGTTAGATTATGTTTACAGGCTTTAAAGGTATAAATTAGTCTAAGGATTTAGGTCTGTGTAACTGTAGGGAAAATAATAAAGTGAAAGTAGGAAGTAAAACTCTATTAAATCCATATCAGCAGTAACTAGGTGATATGCAATTTATTCATCTGTCCCGTGGTCAGTGAATACATCCTCAGCCTTTTCTGAATTTGGATTATTTGTTGGCTCAGGCTCTGAGAAATTGGCCTCTGAGGTCACATACAGCTCTGTTGAATAGTACAACTAACTTGATAGAAATGCTGGGAATGCACACGCTCATTTGAAGTTTATGAAATTTGTTTGTTCATCATATTTTGAAAGTAAAGCTTTTGTTTTAGGAGTCAGAGTTTGCATGTGGTGGGCAATTTTCTGATTTTCCTGCTACCCACTTGTACCCTGATGTCTTTCAAATATGGTACTCTTCAGTTGTAGAATAGTGTGTAAATGGCAATACTATATTAAAGATAGCAGGTGAAAAAATTGAGACAGAAGTTAGATTTGAAGTTGATTGTCTTTAATTTGTCTGTAATTAATCCTCGTTGATGTAGAGTGTTTTATCATTCCTGCAGAACATCGCATAATGACAGAGACATTTTTGTCCTATATCATAATCCTTTCTTTAATATTGAGGACTTTAAGGTTATTAAGTTGAAAACTTTAAAAGCTTTTGTTGGAGGAATTTGTATTATATGTACATCTGCAAAGAAAATTGAAAAAAAGCACTGAAACTTCAAAGTAAAATGCATAATTTTGAATAGTAACATAAATGAGTCTCCTTTCAAGTAGTATTTCTACATATATATTTTTTTATATTCACGTACATGGACATAAAGTAACTGTCATCCTAAATTAGAAATATCTGAATATACAACCAATTGTTTGCCTGTGGTTTGTGGCTGGGAGGAGGACGCACAAAGACTCAAAAGGAAGCTGGAGATCCATAGCCATGGATGTTGGTCACTACTGCAAAAGCAGTATCAAATTGTATTGGATAGTCACCCCTAGCAATTGAAGATGACAGAGCTCTCTAGATGGCTATTTGGTTATTGACATCTAAACAGTATCCGCCTTCAGATTTCCCAGGAGTTTTATAAAAATGCCTGAGAAAGTTTGATTAAATGACACTCTTCTCATAGGAAATATGCTTGGGAGAAAGTGAGGTTTTTTCAGTATTATATTCAGGAACTGCCACTTCATTAACAACAGCTTTTATTTTGTAAATACTCAGTTACAGATAGTTTTTGCAAGAGCAAAGTCATTGTTACCCCAGGCTGACTAGAGAAGTTAGTGGCTTGCTGAAAAGTTGAATTTTATTTTTTTTCAAGGGTTGGTACTTTCTTAGTCTTTCTAAAAGCTATTGATAATGCATTGAATGGAAGAGGCTTTAAGCAAAATTCATACATAATCCTTGTTTTAAAATCACAGTATTTTTATACATTTTGAAAACTTGAGAGTTTGTTCTAGTAAACACTGGCAATGTTTGTGGCAAATCAATTGTCCTTTGCCTTCTGTTCATAAAATACTAAGAGCACTGAGGCTCCAGGTCATCACTACAGCTGGAACATTGCTATTAATTATATATTGTTATTACATTAGAAGAAACTAAACTCAGAGAGAACAAAAGCATTACATTCTCTATTAATATTAGCAGATGTATCTTGGAGCTGTGTGAGGATGGAGAACACAAAAAATGTTTTATAGTAAAGGATATTTTACAGAAAACAAGACAGGGCACATCATTCAAAGCCTTGCTACGGCAATAGTGTATCTTCACAAAAACTGTAATTATGTTCCTCTCTTTCCCCCATATGTTCATTGACTTCGAGTGTTCATACATTTAACAGCAGTTACTGATTGATATTTTATCTATTATTTATTTCATAGGATAAAAGTAGCCAGCCAAAGTAAAATACATTACATGAACACATTCTTAGAACTTTATTTTTCTTCCAGCAACTGTTATAATTTTCTTTTATTTCTCTTTTTGTGCCAGCTATGACAATTATTATTTCCTAGCTTGCAATTGATTTACATTATAACTTTAACTTAGTTCAGTTGTTAAATATAGTCTATTACAGGAGGTAAAAACCAGAAGTGGATTGTTCCTGATACTTCCTAACAGTGTATACTGCGTTTAAGGTTCAGTAAACATCAGCATTTTCATCCACCACACAGAAACATTACAATTCTGTACAGACCACTACAGTCAAACATTTAGGTTTTGTAGGACTGTGAATAATCCTGAAGTGTTTTTGCAGAGAAATTATTAATCTGTTATGACGTACTGCTTCTAGGAACGCTTCGTTTACCTCTTCTTCTATAGAGATATATGGGGTAATGGAATGGTGCCTGTTTTAAAGCCTTCTTTCTTCTGTGTACTCATTGAAAGGGCAAAGACTTTGACTGGTTTGGGATATAAAAATGAACTTCAAGTATGAAAGTATGTGCAAATATGGTAGATATACAATATACACGTTATTTTTTTATTAGATGATGTCAGATGAGCTACTGATATTAAAGAATGAACCAATATGAACTTTTACCTTTCTTACAGGATTGTGGTGAGGAATGAGATTTCAAAATTTGAAATTATTATATGAATCCCTGGGAGAAATGATTTTGCTTATCTTCCACTAGTTTAGAGTAAAATGCACTTGAACTGCACAAAGGAATTAATCAAAAGAGTTTAAAATGTTTCTGTCAGAATAAATTCACTGCGGTGGAAAACATTTTATTTCTTACTCTGTCTTGGCAGATGTTATTCACAGAGATCTAAAACTGGAAAACATTTTCTTTAAAAGCAGTGACATCGATGAAGTCAATGAAGTGAAATTAAATATAAAGGTAAGATGACAATTGCAGCAGTTCTGCTTCAAGAACAGGTTTTAATATCCAGGTGTAACTGGGAGGCCTGACTTTGATACCTATTAGTAGCTTTTGAAGTGAGTTACTAAATGGTGTTATTAGGGAAAAAACCCTCATTTGGGAGCTAAGTGCCACTGTTGAAGAGAGTCTTTTTTTTTTTTTTTTTAAATGTTAAATATATTTCTTGGTCAATTAGAAAAAAGCCATTCTTTAAAGTAACCATACCTTGTGCATCCAGATCTACATTAACACAGTCCCAACTCAGTAGTTGCAGGAAGCCAACAGATCCTATGAGATGTAATTAATATTTAAATTAGGAATATTGTCAATTTCATGTAAATCTGTTAGTAATTCAGAAGAAAAGCCTATTTAGACTGTGTGTTGATTGCAATACTGGTATATTATAGGATTCTTTTGATGTTAATAAATATTCAATACATAAACACAATGTTCCATATGTTTACATCTCCTTTTTTTTATTGAAGAAAATAATCTTTGACGCTAAATAAATCACGTGTCAATTATTCTTCACTGATTTGCTGGTTTAGTAGTAGTTACTGCGAAAATGTTGACATCTTCTAAAATAACCTTGTTGAACTGAATTTTTCAATCACAAATTTACTATCTGGTGTAGAAGACTCCAATTTGAGAAGTGTACCTTTCTTACAAATGTTAGAGGCACGTAACATATAAATCTTCTGGCTTGTCAACACCTTTTCCATTCTTATTGTCAACTCACCACTTCCATCAGTAGAACCACTGCTGTTCTTGTTTCATGGCCTTGCTTTATGTATTCATTTGGAACACTAACTAGCACACTCTGTCCTCTCTCCTACAAGGTGCAAGCATTTTTCCTGGCTTCCATCCTGTGAATGAGGACAGATCTTTCCTCACTTTCCTTGTTCTCCTCATTCTAGAGGAGAATAACTCCTGAATAACTTTGAAGGAACAAGCAGAAAAGAGAACCAAACCCCAAAGCTGGTATGGCCAGTAGCAATGAAATCAGCTGCAGGAAAGGAGAGGTCTGTCACACGGTGTGAAATAGGAAAATCAGACAAAATTGACACTTAACTGCTTCAGAGCTTTCAGGCTTGAGACAGCTGATACTAAATGATAGACTAAGGTTCACATCCTCCTGTCTTTGGATGTGAGAAACAGCCTTTGTGGATCTTTATGATTTTCTGGTTTGGGGCATAATATGCAGGCAGAACTAAGGGAGAAATGCAGACATAGCTTGCTTCTGGTGAAAGAACAGAGATTCTTCCATATGGTACACTAGTACATGGCACAGGTGCCTACTGACATGGGGTTTAGATGAAATTTTGTTAATAATTCTAGATAGACCTTCTGTTTCAAGCCATCTCTTGATATTAGAACACTCCTTCCTGAACTCACATATGCTGACAACTTCAGATATATGTATAGTCTCACAGACTTTGGTATAAAAAGTAGAAAATATAAATGTATACTGAAAAATCTTACTTCTCCACATAATTATTACATCTGAGTAAGGTTTTTCTACCAGGATAACACCCTATCTATTAAAAAAAGAAAAAATATATAAATGAACACTTCTTTACACCTTTTGAAATGACAATTGATGAGTAATGTCTTTTTGATAAGGCTTCTTTTAGCAGTCATGCGCATTATTGCCTGCCTCTACTGGTTCAGTGAACTGGAGCAGAGACAAATGGGGCTCTGAAGAAAACAAGCAATGATTTATTTTAAATCAGCTCTGAGGGATGTTTGTCTATACACGTTCCTTCTTTCACTTGCTATTCTGGAAGTTCAAACCCTCTGAAATTCTTCATTAGTTAGAACTTGAATAGTATTTAAGGTTGTACCATCCGTAAAGAATGCCTTGGAGGGTTCATGTGTACTGAAAGTTCAGAGAAACCTGACCAAAAAATCTGAAATCAAGTGCCTGTGGGTTTTGCAAACATGCCACTGTTGGCCAGAGGTAATCAGAGATTCAAAGAGCTGGTTTTAATAGAAGGTAACCAATTATTTTTGAACTCCATTCAGCATAAAAGAGACAGAAGAATTCTGTACTTCTCAAACGCTCATGGGAAAAGATGTGCAACTTGAGCCCACAAGCTGAGAACTGCTGCCAGTCCATGCTTGGATCAGCTGAACAGGAGTTGTGCTTGCTGCACTCACTGTCCTGTTCCTAAAGGAGACGAGCAAGCAGGTCCCCACAGTGAGGACAAACAGCTATTCCAGGTGGTTGTACATCTCCAGAGAGCAAGCAGTGACATACTGTGTCAGGCAGGGGGGCACTTTACAATCAATATCTTAGAGGCTGCACGGAATCTTCTCTCTACTATAGCAAAAGAAGGCAACAGTTAGGGAGACGTTGATCAGATCTTAGATGTTACTGTAGCAGAATCTGGGTTCATGTAGGCTGATGTTCCCTCATGATGCTGTACTGTTCACTGTCAGACCCTTCCTTTCTGCTGTTTTCTTACCTCTCTTCTTCCCTAGACCATCTGGTACTCTCAGACCACATGAAGAACTAATTTTTTCTTATTTTCTCATGAGCTTTTATCGTGTTCTCCATGCAAACAACACTCCCCGTGCATTTTCATTCTACATGATGTTGTCTTCAAGCCACCTCAGTCTACCTTATATTATTGCAAATTCAAGGTCAGTGCAAGTAAGATATTCTGTTGTTACGAGGCCAGCTTTTTCTCTGTTGCTCAGTGTTTTTGAAACCAACAGTGCTACCTGAATCACAGCACCTCTCTCTGGTTACATAAAACAAATTTGTGAATTTGATGTTGTGCAAAAAAATTTAGGAATCTCCGTCTGAACAGTGGGAAATAAATAACAAACCTTTTTTTTTTTTTTTCTTAGGCAATTTCCATCCAAAAATGGACCTAGCCCAGTGTATAAATATTAATATTTGATGTTGAAATGGAAGTTGAAGAAACCCCTCACAAAAGCAGGTAATTATGACACTGCCTGTGCAAAGGGCTTTTCAGGACTTTTTTTTTTAAATTCTTCTTTTCAGGTAATGAATGTTTTGCATTCCTTAATATAAAGATTTATACTGCATCTTATAGTATGTTTAACTCCATCATCCAACACAGCATTCATATTTTTTTAATTCTGTGAACTCTTTTCCTCTATGGTTTGTACCAGCAATTCATTTCACAGCTTGCTCATAACAAGTAGAAGCAAAAAAGAAATCCTTTTCAGAGGAAGATAATTAGTCCTTCCAACATTAAATTAAATACTAGCAGTATTAAATACTCTTTAAGTGAGTGGATTGTATAGGATGGAATAACTTTCCAATTTACTAATCATGACAGAAACATAGAGTGTCATCACTCAAAGGGACCTTGAGTCATTTGATTTATTTCTCTGTCCAAAGAAGGAAGCAGCTATACTAAAGTAATTTCTGCTGAATATTTGTGTGTACTTAAAGACCTCCAGTACTGGAGACTCCGTAATCTTCTCAGGCACTCTATTCTGATGCTTCATTATCCGCCTAGAAATTTTTCCTCCTGTCTGCCCTGAACCTTCAGTTTGACAATCAGCTTAAACTTATACCTGCAGGCCATGATCTAATCACTTTTTTCATTATAAATTTTCAGTTAACTCACCTGCAGCCACATATTTGCTAGAGCTGACCTAAGGAAGGTGGTGGGAGCTGTGTGTGGAGTTAAAGAAAAAGGTGAAATGTTGTTTCACATTTCCAGACTGTTATTTCTCTCCCTATCCATCATGGATATGAAAACCAGGTAGGCACCTTCTTATTTTCAGCAATCTGTTATTATACTTCTCCCTTGGTCTCTTGTTCTTTAGACTAAAGAGGATGAATTTTCTCAGTCCTGTCCTTCATTTCGGATTTTTGTGATCGACTCTCTGTGCTCCACTCGGTGCCTATTGTGTCAAAATGGGAGTGTCCAAAACTGAGTGCAAAGTCTAGTTGAAGCCTTACCAGTGCTGGGCTGAGTGGACAGATTTTGTGCACATGTTGCAGTCTTAGGCTTGCACATAAAGCACAGGTGATAGCTGGTTTTTTGTAATTTATTGAAGGATTCTGAAGTCCATGTAAAAGAGCAAGAGTTGGCCCTTGTCCTGTTTTTCACCCGGTATATTTAAATAGCTTCTAGCTCAGACAAGGGGAAGAGTGTTGGCCTTGGCCTGCACAGGAGAGTCAGGGGTGCACAAAGGCATTTTTTACCAGGGTGGTGGTTTTAAGCTAGTCCTGCTTCACCGAGTCATTGTCTGGAAACACTGGAACTCAAGTTCAGCTCAGTCCCTGAGCTGCTGCCTGACCAGATCTTCTCCTTGCGTTTGCATTTTGAGCTTGGCTTTCAATATACTTATAGTAATTTCTGGCTTGATGTTGTCTTCAGGTTTAATAAGTGTGTTTTCTCTTGGATCATCCAAGTCATCAATAAGAATGATATCATGTCTGGGATAGACAGCTACAGATCTTGCCTTGGTGCAGTCTTCCACTTTGACAACGAACGAGTTACAACTACTTCCTGAGAAGCAATTTTTTATAAACGTGTGCATTGCTTTTGTCATATTTTAATGTATTAAATGAATACATTAAACACAGTAATTTATATTACAAAAAAAAAGTGAAACACTATCAGAAACCTTACTAAAATAGAAATATGAGATATTTTGTGGTCCTTCTCTAACTCTGAAGCCTGACAACCTGTGCTGCATGGGGATTTGCTCCTGACTGTCTGTTACTTCTATCTTTGTTTTCTCTACATGCTTCCAGTGTTTTCCTGGGAATTAAAAGTTATGTGAGACTTCTATAATTCTTTGATACCAGCTTTCTACTCTCTTACAGGTGCAATAATGATTGCCTTTTTTAGTTTCCAAGTATTTTATCTGCCTTCCACTAATGGTTCTTGAACCACTAATAGCTCTGAAAAGTCTTGTCACTTTTAAAGTACTCTAGAATGAATTTTATTGGTTACGGCTGATTTTAAAATTTCCAGCTCAAGTACTTGCTAACCTTTTGCTTCTCTGTAAAAGACTGAGGTCTTGCCTCCTTGTCATTGATATTGATTGTGCTATCCACTCCTTGCACTTGACATTTTGGTTAAAATTGATATAAGAAGACATTAAATACATTTGCCTTGTAAGCATCATCTATCAGTTTCATTCTTGGTTGAATACAATACCAGCATCCTTATTCATTGTCTTCCTCCTACTCATAAACTTACAGATGATTTCATTCTCAGTTACATTCCTTCATAGTTGCTCCTTTCTGATTTTGCTCCTCTATGTTTATGTTTTCCTTTTGTTCTTATTTCCAGATTCTGTATCCTTCCTTCTTCTGTGTGAGACTCATGGAAATTCAAAATTTATTCAGACTGGTTTATTAATAAAGAAAAGTCATAAAAGTAATATCAACTTCCCTATTCAGTCATTTTATTTTATTCAAAATATGTATATAAGGATATAAACTCACATAAGTTTGTAAGTTTTCCCAGAATGTTAATAGCATGAATTAATGTTGATTTAAAATGTTATCAAAATGATTGATTAAAAATGAGAACATACAGTAGGTTTGGTCAGTTTGGCAATACTAATAGCAAGAATCTCCTTTAAAATCTTGTTTTAGCAGTTGTGGTATTATCAAACTGTTAATTAACCATTTCAAGATTCTTGACATACTAATTAGATTATTGAAGTTTGGTGCCTGCCTAAAACATAAAAAAACTGAGATCATAGTTAAACAACCTTTTCAATTTGGTGGGAAAACACCAAATGAAATAGTCACTGTCAGTTTCCCCTTATCTTTTGTTCCTTATTGAGACTAAGTATGTCACCTCCATTGATTCTGGAAGGAAAACCATAGACCTTGCTGTGAACCCATGACCACATCTCCCACGATACAGTGATAAAATATCACTAAGATGGTCCCAGAGCAGCATCTTTCTGACACGTGACTGAAATAACATAAAGTGATTAGTTGAATAGGTTATAATTGTTGAATTTTTAATCTAGGATATAAATAAATGGGCTTGAAATTTTTTATTTTAGAGTATTTTGGCATAGATCTTGTTCATCATACTATGTGTTCAAGCAAACAGAGGGTTTGTGTTTTGCCAAAACCCTATGTTCTTATGTACCACCCTTATGTCTGGGAGAAAACCAAGATTGTGTGATGTCTTGCAGTACTTTAAGACAGTATGTTATGAATACTGCTTTAATAACTTACTGTGGAGTAAAAGAGTACTAAGTTTAATCATACAGCTAATGTCACAATGTCATCACCTCCTTAATAGCTAAATGATAAAAGTAAGGACACATCAGCATGAATTGTTAAGGTCTGTACATTATTCATTTAAACATCTGCTGTTGGTTCCTCTTTACATATGGGAATAAATTATACCACATCAGCACATTCTTCATGCTTTGTGTTTAAGCATTTAAAAGTTTCTTTTTTTCTATTATTAATACTATTTTTTCTGCTTGGTTGGCAGCCCCTGAAGTTATCAGAGCCTATGACTACAGCCAACAGTGTGACATTTGGAGCATAGGTGTCATTATGTACATGCTGTAAGTAGCTTGTAAAAGTAATATAAGATGTACAGACCCATTTATAATACAAGTACTTACAATTTTGCACTGAAATAAAAAATAAACCTGTGTGCTAAATCTTCACAAAAGACTGAACTCTTATAACTCTTTGTATGTAAACAATAAACATTTCTATGCAAAATAAGGTAAAATATACAGCTCAGTATTAAAAATTGAGTATTTGATATATGGACCACTTAATAATCCTGAAATAACAGCATATTAGAGAATATTGCAGTGAAACACCACAAAACAAAACTAAGAGTTTTCATTGTTGACTGGATCTATACATGAGAACGAAGTAATTGATTTACAGATTATTGGTCAAACCCTGAAATGTCTGTGCAATCAGGACAAAGGCTTTTCTTTTCCACCTCTGCCTGCGGTAACTGTAATTGAGATGTTCGAGGGCTTCCAGGTCTCCCTCTACAGGTCTATGTCCTTTGAAAGTTTATTAGTTTGCTGTTATTAGAGGATGAAATGAAATTTTCAGTTTTTAAGATTGCATGCATATTTTTATTGAAGTATTTGATCACCTCTAACATTTGTCTTAGTCACAAAATAATAATTCTTTTCTGAAAAATCTTAAGCTGCCTATACTAGCTAAATAAAGTGAAAAGGTACCCTCCAAATTAAAGATAAATTGTTGCAAAGTACGTAAATTACTGTGCATATGATACAACTAAAACGTCACATTTTATTCAGGGACTGTTTTTTTCATAATGCATTGGCATGTTTTTTCTCCCCACTGTGTGTTTTTCATTTCTCAGTTGCCCCCAGATGATGCCTTAATTCCAGTGTAATAGAACTCTACAACCACCATATTCATAACATTCATTATTTCTGTTCTGTGACTATTTTGGTTTTGTTGTATACTACTGAGTACTTTTGTAACTTAAGACTGTACATGGACAAGTGGACTCAGACACAGTTTAATAACCTTTTCTGGGTTTTCTCTGCTTTTTCTTTCTACTTTGTTTTGGTTCCTCAGTTTCACTTCCATAAAATTAGCTCACTTCTCTTCTTGTGTCAGCATGATGAAGTGTTCATAGCTTTATTGCTGTGGGTTTTATTTTATTTTTGTTATTTCTAAAATCCATATGTACTATTTATGCTGATACAGAATGGGTTTTATTGTTGTATTTCATGATATTAATGTCTGCATCATGGTAGTAGGATTTGTACAACATAATACAATAGAATATATTATAAAATGTTTGGTAGAACGGGGTGGTTTGACTGGCTAATAAGAATCCAGAGCAGTGCCTGCAATCAGCACAATTCACAGCTCAGAACTTGTAAAATTCAGAGCAGTGAACTGTGTTGATTGCAGTCAGAGCTTAGAACTTCTGACCTTCTTCCTTAATTAGCAATATAAATATTTCTTAAAATTAGCATTTTGTAATCACAACAGTGTCAGAACAAAGTAACATTAATTCACCCCTTGTTGTGTTGACTACCCAAGAATGAAAATACCGTGTATGAATTAATAGAATGCAATTCACACTCCTTTTTATTGCTTAATTTGAAAACAGTAATACAAAAGCCATAAGATCATGTTCTGATTTTAATTCTGTTTTTGCAAATTGCTTTTCTTCCCACCCTGAATAATAGCTTGTGCCTCTGGTGATCCTCTAATGGGCTTAAAGACACTGTTAGAGCCATTACTGCTACCATCACAACTTTGACCCTTCCTGGCTCCAGCTAATACCTCCCTGGTAATTTCCAAGCTGCCTGGGCTCCCTTTGCAGTGCACATGGCATGCTCCATCTTGGTACCAAGGGTGTTATTGCTACGACAGCTCAGTCTCTACCCATATGGGGAGCACGAGCCCCGAGGTGACTCATGAACTCTGTTTCCATGAATGTTAATGCACAGGGTTGCCTCTGCATAATGGGGCAACGCTGGTGTGATGGATTTTTATATGTAATTTAAACTGAGGTGTACTTCACACTTTCCATTTAATTTCTATTTTAACATACACTAATAGAAGCATACACAGTAGTAACCAACAATAAGAAAATCTATTAAAATACAAAAATATGTCAGCACACTGAGAGAGTAGAGTAGCAAGAGTCCTGCTTCCAAGAGTACGGCCCATGTGCTATTGTCTAGTAGGAAAGGGTCAGGGGCTTCTTCTTCCTGTGCAATCTGCACTGTTGGATTTCTTGCTCATTCTCCCTGGAGTGCTCAGAGACTCTGGCCCCCAAAATAGTTCTTGAAAACCTTTGTGCAACCAAAGAAGCCCAGGATGCCTAATAAATTACTTCCCTCATTGCAGCAATAGGAAACCTACTAAGAAAATGTGGTAATTCTTGCTCCTTTCTAAAGGTGCAGGGAACTTCACAGATTTTTGAGGTGCCATGTGATGTGATTCACCTAATTGATTTCTCCAGACAAAGTTACCTGTTGTCTGTCAGTGCCTTAGTGTGGAGAGAATTTAGTCCTACCTGTGCATAGCAAAATAATGGCCACTGTCACCAGTCAACACTTATGGTATCATATTCTGAAATGAGTGCGTTCTGCCCCTTTCTGGTCATTAAATTGAGTTCCATGTGGATTTAAGTCCTGAGAGAGATTGGGAAAAAGAATTGGAGAATAAAAGAAAACAGCCACTGTTGTCGAGGGCATTTTGAGATTAAAGGTTTTGGGGAAAATGCACTAAAATATTAATTTTATGTTTACCTTAAAAATTAAGGTTAATTCACTCACATGAATGAAATACCGCAGTATTTTACTTTGATATAAAGTGACAGGCATCCTTCAGGGTGTGACAATGTGACAATTACATTTTTCAGTAGCTGCTTCCGTGTTTTGGGAACAGAACTAAAACCATTATTTATTGCAAATAATTTATTTGATGAAATTAGGGGGTTTATTTTTTTTTTGTTGTTGTTTCAAATGGTCACAAATAGGTGTATTAATTTCTCAAAAGCATTTGCTTTGTAATTTTTGCAAGTCAGTTGTGTATAAACAGTATGATGTGAAATCTATTAGAGATTTAATCTGTCTTTGGAAATTTTGATTGAAAACACAGACCACATGATATGGTTTTTCATTCTATGTGATTAGTAAAACACAGATCAATGTTTACTTTGAAAGTATATTCATTTAATAAACATTTATATTTGATGTTTCTGGTTAATAATTCTGTTGGTATACAGTCACAGAAACCAAATACCCAGAAGGTTTAAACACTACGTCTGGTAATTAAACTCTTTTTTTTTTAGTTAGGAATGCATTTGTTTTTAGTTTAATATATTTTTTTAATTTTTTTTATTGTTACCACATCCTTAAAAATACAACCATTGTAAAGGAAACAGATGATACAGAATGACTAAATTGAATGTACAGACATGTGGATACAACATTTATTTAATGAGTATTTTGAGTTGAGTAAACTTTACTCAAAATAACAAAACATAGATATGGGACAAGAATGCAGCCAAGGTATATTTTTATCAATACATATCCTCTTAATATGGACACTTATGTGTAGGTCATAGCATTTTTCTGACATATCTTTGCTTTTTTACTATCTTATTTCTACTGATTACTAAGTTTGGATGAGGCCAAACAAGACAACAGTCACACAATGTAGGTAAAGGAGATATAGCTAGGTAACAGAACAAAGAGTGAAGAATTAAAAATGATGTTTTGTTTTCTCTATTTTCTGATTTATTTTTTTGTTCTCAAAAATGCACCTTTAGTAGCAGTAAAAGGATATTACAGACTTCTATAATTTTCTGTGAAACACAGTTGCTTTAATTTACTGTTATTCAATGAAGAATGGCACCTTAGGCTGAGAATTGAACATATTTCATAGACTGTAAGCATTTGGAACTGGGTTTTGAACATCAATACACTCAATTTTAGGGACACAAGCAACTTCTACGTATGACTAAACTGACTTATATAAAAAAGGCTACAGAATAAAAGTATCTAGTAATTCTTATACTGAGTCCATGACCTGTGTTTGAACCAAAACCTGTTTTTCAGAAAGACAACTGATTGGGGCTTCAATGCCTAAATTGAGAGTGGTCTGTTTTGTCTTGTTGCTATTGTTTCAGTTTTTGTGACTGATATTAACTCACTCATCTAAAAGCAATGGTCCATGAATTAATGATGGTTCTTATCACTGAAATGTAGTGGTTTCTAGGACAGAATTGTTGAATCGTTTAACAGAAGATATTACTTGGACATGAGATCAAAAGAAATTCTAAGTGTACAGTGTGCAGTAAACAGTATTTCTGTGATAGAAATATTGCACATGGGGGCAGCAGGTTCTCTTTCATTTAGCCAAGGGTTTTGGATGGGTGAGTTATAGAATAGCAAAACACTATATATGTTCAGTTTAATTTTTTCTCGCTTATACTTCTGTTGTATCTTGTTAAACCCTTGGCTGTTACTTAAAAAATCCATATAATAGCAATTACCTTTTACTTGTGGATACCTAGTGACTAAGATTAAATCACCTTTTAACCTCTTAACCTTATTCCTTAAATCTCTCTGAGACACATTTTTAGAACTTGAGTGACTTTTGTAGAGTTCTCTGAAGTTTTCCCAGTCCTGCCAACTTTTTGATTTCAGAGTGATCTCGTAATAGATAGTTTTTGCCTCACCAGTGAAAAATAGTAGGTATTCATTCACTGACCCTAATAAGAAGGGAAGACTTGTGCCTTAAAAATTTTGCCTGGGAAACAGTGAGGCTGGTAGGTACACAATACTCTCACAAAATAAATGCTGTCTGTATTGCAATGAATTCTACATATATAGTAGTTTTTATATTTTTGTTGCTTTTAAGTATACACATTTTCTGAAAAGCAAAATGTGTGCTAAAAATAAATTGACATAAATGATATTGTGAACTAATTTAATAGCACTGTAAGTAAAATACTCTCTGCTGAATTTAAGCACTCAGTTGAAAATGTATCTGGTTGTGGTTAGCAGAAAAGAGAGGCAGTAAGTTGTGGGGTTTTTTTCTAGCAAAACAAGTTTTAAAACTACTTCTGAAAGACGATGCTGCTCAGCAAATCACAGCTAATGAATTACCTGACAACCAGTGGACAGCAGTGAGTTTTGAAGAGATGTAATTTCTTTCACTTGTATTCTACCTCTTATATGGTACATAAAGTTGCTGTATTGCCTCAGTGGAACCCAGTAGGGTGGAAAATTAAAAAAATGCAATCTAAGCAACAGAACACTTGTTAGGGGTCTTATCCTAAACTCCCAAATCCATTAACATGTTTTGCCTGTGTCCCATGGGCTTCTGATAATCCTGTTAACTAGGAGAAGACTTACACTGTATTCCTTACCCAAACAAAATTCACCCTATTTCTGATATATTTTAATATGGAAGTATGAGTTTGGGTCAGGTTTGATTAATTTAATAATAAAACAATTTCCTTTCTTTTTTCCCTCTTTTTTTTAATTAAAAAAAAAAAATAGAGAAGATTGAGCTATGGGGCCATTCTGGAGTGAAATTTAGTGCAAAGAGACCTGGGGGCTCCCTCCTTCCTGGCTGGGCTGCCGGTCTTGTCACTGTGAGAATACTGAACTTTCAGCTGTCTGATGAAAGTGTTGTGCTGTTTTGTACTTGAAATTAAAACAGAGAATATGGCTACTTAAAGATAACACTGATGACAGCAAACCCTAATTTCTACTTTAGCTGGCTTCAATACTATGTAGAAAGAGAAATGTCTGTGAATCATTCAAAAGTATTCTGGTATGTGGGAGGATAAAAAGCTTTCTGTATTCTAAATGGAGCACTGGTTTTGCCTTACACCTTCATCTACAAAAGAACGATTCTGGACCAGCATGCAGCTTTCTTCTTTCCTCCTGAGTAGTGTTGAACAGGAAGCTTTTTTCCGAAGTTTCAGTGCATTCTTGTGTGTATGAGAATAACCACAAGCAAATGTGTAAGTGCACAGTGGCCTGAAAAATGAGGTAATTTTCATGTAACCCTGCCATACTGTGAGTACCATACTGTCCTACTTCAGGACACGGAAGATATGGAAAACTACCATCTATGTGACTTCGTGACTTTTCACCAAGTATATTTATGAAGCTTGAGACTAAATTCCATATGGACACAATTGCATGTAACAAGACCTTCCTACAGTTCATAGTAAATCATTCCTTCTCTCCATGCTCTACAACATTTCAGGAAGAGTAGATTTTAATTTACAATACTTTTCTTCGTTTATGAAGTAGGCAGCAGACTTGCTGTCTGAACTATAAAATATCTACAAGTGCAACCCCACATTGACTTCCATTTGTACCTCCACAGTGAATGTGCAACAACTTTAAGCATTAATTTCAATGCAGAACTATATTTTAGATTTTTTTCATCAAGTTTGAGAGGTTTCTAAATATTGAGAGATGTTCATCATAGGCTGATGACTAATTCCCTCATGCCAAGGAATGTGCTCAGAGCCTACAGACATCCTTTGGTCAAAAACTATCAGAAATGAGCTCTTGAAGCACATGAATCCATTTGTACCTCCAGCTGATCTACTCCTAGCAGTTGTAAGTTGTTTCCTTAAGGGCAAATTTTCTGGATGAGACAGTGCTTCAGACAGTCATCTTGTCTTCATGCTTCAATCTTTCCTCTATGTGATCAGCCAGTGTTTCATACTGCTCAACCCTTCATGCCTCCCATTGGGCACCAAAAGGGACTGTCACGGTTTAACCCCAAGTGGCAATTAAGCACCACACACCTGTTCAGTCATACAACAATTTACTTGTGGCAGAGAATTCCTCAGCTTCAATAGGCAGATTGTGAAGGAGAGTCTTCCTTTTTGTTCCTTACCTTCTACATTCCATCTGCATGTTCCATTTGAAGCCCTCAGTTACCTTATTTGCATTCTATCATGCTTATGGTTTTCACATGTATTACATGTTTCAGTGTTTAATGTTTTTCCATTTCTAGTAAAACCCTTAGGGTTTTAGGGTATTACCAAGAGAAAAATGGGAATTTAAAGTAGAAGTGATAGTGTTCCAAATTCTTTATCTAATGCCCACAAAATTGTCCTAATAAGGGCCTGGTTTCCAGAATTATGGAGCACCTGTGGCTCCCATCTTCAGCAGGAGTTGCAGACACTCAGTACCACTGAAAATCAGGACACCCATTTCTACTTCATGCTTGTGCCTTCACTGTCTTTGTAATTTTACAATAGCCAGATGGGGAACGTGAAAGTGCATTATCATGTAGAGAATTCTGCCTGTAAAATTTAACCCCTTGGTGCCATGTGACACGTGAGCTCCTGCATAGGAGTAAATGCATTTGGCACCACAGTCTCCCACCAGGAAATCCCTACCATCTGTACCAAAAATTTATGAAGTCACAAGTCATTCTGTATGATTAAAACTGGCATTTCCAACATAGGTGCAGCAATCCTATATTCCAGAACAATACTTGAACAATAAAAATTTTAATTTAAAGGTTACTATGTTCTTACAGCTAAACAGATGACCTCAAGCTCTGTTGAAGTTAGTGGATACCTCTGGAGATTTATGTGTTGTCAGTTTGAGACCACATATAGTTTTGGCCGGGGGCTATGCAAAGGGCTGATAATTAATTATTTACCAGAAATACTAATTAATGCAGTTCTGTTACTAATTTTGATTATTCTGATCTTTATACCAGTTAAAACTTTTCCAGACACATTTAGGTTTTTTTTATCTCCTAAAAGGTAGGAGCAAATAGATGACATGATAGCAGAATATTTTTAAGTTTCTAAGAAACACAAAGACTGTATCACCACCACATGTTGTTTGTGAATAGTCTGCGGAGTATATTCATATACTGAGTACAATATTCATGAAGCATATGGTAAATCTAATTTTGCAATAAATATTTTTATGGATACATATACTTTGGTTTGATACTATAATTTCTAATTACTTTAAGCTACATTTTGAAAATATGCTCTATTCCATTTTTTCCTACCTCTTATATATGAAATGGATTGAGATATCTTTTAACTATAAAAATAGTCGACTTCATTATGTTCACTTTTCACTGTGAGAATTTATCGTTTTCTTAGATCTAATTTGATGGAAGGTGATGTTTCAGGTAGTGGGGTGGTTTACTTTTCTTCTTCTGTATTAAATTTTGTTTCTGTTAGAAGAACTTCTGAGCACATTGGAGGTGAAATCTGGTTTATAATTATGTGTCAATGCTGTGATTTTTGGTGAAATTTACAGGTGTGTGAGTATGCTTGACTGAAGAGGAAAAAGTAAGACCCTAAATATAAAATTTATGTGTACAGCATGTGATATTTCTCAGGTCCTTTTTCAGATTGATTTTTACAAGGAAATGAAATGCCTAAAGCCCAAATCCTCATGTGTCTGACTTACAACTCCAGTTCAGCAAAAAGCTTATGTATGCACTCCTGTTCTGCAAATTATTTGAGCATATTTCCAAAAGTATGTGAGGACTTGAAAAATTTGATTCAGTGAAGGACTGGGGATGCCCTAAGGATGCCCGATGATTCTGAGAAGAAATCTGCTTAGAGTTCTCACTTTAAAAAAGTGACTTCTCACTTTCCTATCTTAAATTCACTCAACTATCTGGATCCGGATCTTTTGTGCACCCAGACCTCTGTTCCTTGGGATATGCTAGGCAGTTCGGAGGAGAGTTATGACCAAACCAGATAGTTTCCTGACAGGACACAGTAAAAAATCATGCTTTTCTTCTAGTAACTGGCGGAGATAGAATCTTTTTGTGTGGCAGCCCAGTGGTCACACTAGTTAGTGAAGATGCAGGAGACCCAGACTCAACATACAGTATAAACTTGCCCAGAGGCAGAGGCTTGTGCTAGGTGAGAACACAGCATTGCTTTTTCTTCCCTTGACCAAAATGATGACATTTGGATGGCTTCTGAGAGCATCACTTTCTGTGATTCTGCAGAGCAAGCATTTGACAAGAAGGATGAGGGCTAAAGTAGATGTACTACACAAGTGCATTTAGCACATACACAAATATTTTCACTTGACAAAAACTGTGGGGTATTTTACACTTCTGTGGATCAATCTTTGGTGGCTGTACATGAGATTTCTCTGAACTAAATCTAAAGCTTTGTCTCTAGCCTTCTTTTGTATGATAAATCAAGATATATTTTTTTCAAGTTGTTCCTTTTTGCCATAGTTACAATGGGTTTGGTTTTAAACTCTATGACCTTTCTGTATGTATCAAGACTTTTCTCTGGCTATGCCAACTTTCTCCATGCTATTAGAAGCATTTTTACTAATTTCAGGCATCTTATTCTTCCATTTACTGTGTGACATAACTAATTTGTAGGTTCTTCTCTTTACCTCTACAGCATTGTAATTGTTCCAGTGGAATTCTTATTGGATTCTGAATGTCCAGCGACAACAAATCAAGAATTTAAAATTCTGTTTCCCGTCCTTGGTGTTAGCTAAATTCCGCCCTCCCCCCCAATAAATCAACCAAATTATTGTCCCCTAAAATCTCAATCTAAACTATTCCAGACTAATGCATTTCAAAGCTCTTGTAAATGATCACTTCAACCTGTCCTTATACTTGGTGTCTTTAACTTGGTGCATGTGCTATTGAGATTACCAGAATATGGGTGCTCGTCAGGCTTCAAACTTCGCATGCTACGTGTGCTCATGGAGAAAATTATTGCATTCTCTAATGGCAGTCTGTTATCTCTGCATTTTTGTCTTGAATCCTGTTAAAGTTTGCTTACTAAAAATTGAGCAGGAACAAAAAAGTTGAAATGGAAACAGAAGAAACAGAAACAACATAATCTGTCAATTAGAACCCCCCACGCCTGTTCCCACAATTGGCACCAGGTGCTAGTGAATTAAACCCAACAGGTGTTCAAATGAGCCAACACAGATAATTAACTTAAATGGTCCCATTTTCTTAAAAATGGTCAGGAAATAACCCCCCTCTTCTCTTTTAGGGAATATACAATTATGTGGCACCCTATAAGGCCTAGATCTTTTCAAAAGGCGTAATCTCAGCCTCTGATTTTGTGGGTGCAATTCACTGCACTCTACACATTTAACAACATAATTGTTCATGCAAAAGAAGAAGTTAAAATGTGTGTTATCAGTTATGCCCACAGTTGTCTTAATTGCAGAAGTAAATCTGCTTCTGCTGCAGATGAGGTTGTTTTGCACAATCCAAATTTACCTTTCTCATGGCTGTGAGTGTTTATGCCTTGATCTTTTGGGACACATGTTACTTTGCTGAGTGTTTCAAACAAAGGAAATATTTTCTAAATACCAGTCCTCATGTAAAAGAAGACAAATAGCTGTTTGGAATGAGAATTGCTAGTCTAATAAGATGGGGGAAAGAGCTCTAAAAAATCTCATCTGTGACCTCTTTCCTCTGTTGGATCCACTGTGTGACCTCAGAAAAATAATTATATTTCCTGTACAGCAGTTTACTAGTCTGTACAGCCCATATAAACTACCTAGTAACTATATATCATTATTTATTAACTAGAAAACCTTATCCCTGCTGTTAGTGAAGGGCTCCAGGAATATCCATGATTCATAGTATTATGAATATAATTCATAATATTATCTCTGAAAAATAACAGTATAACTCTAGTTTTTAGAGTTGTGTATAAAGTTTGCATCTACTATGCACTTGCCTTTGTCCAAACTTTCAGATATGTAAGTGTCAGTTTTACTGAATAGCCAAGATAGTAAAACCAAAGTTATTTTGGATCACTCAGTGTGAGCTGAGAGGACAGAAGCCTGATCAGTTTAAAAAGAATTGTTCCTTTGGTATCCATAGGTTGTTTCACTGCCCATTATGGATTAGGCTCAGTAAAATGGGACTGTTGTCTAGGCACGTTCATTTGCTCAGTAACTTAAAGAAATATGGATGGATACAGAAACAGGGAGAAACAGGGGCAGTGGGAAACCTCAGTCAGCCTCTAACTCTGGGTTTTCATGTTTCTTTTGCAGAAAGAGCTAAAATTCCTTTGCTAGAAGTACTGAAAAGTAACATTTCTCAGAAATGGTCCCTGAGGGAGTAGAGGTGGTGAGGTAGCACTATGTCTTGTTTCATGAACCAAGAAAGAACAGCACTCCTGTTATACCAAATGCAACACTTGGAGAGAATATAACACTCAAGACTTAGTGTTGTGAGTAATTTATCAAACACTCTTGCTAACATTTTATTGGGAGTTTCTTTAAATTTAAAGATACAGTAATGTGTAATTAAGGCTTTGCTGTTTCCTATTTTCCCATAGGAAATACTATTTTACTTTCAGACAGGAAGCACAGCCCAGAGAAACCAGTATATGACAAGGGTTTAGAAACTTGAGTTTCTAACTGTGTACTTAGGAGTGGAATTTTAAGCTTTAAAAACTTAACTGACATTTTTGAAAGTCAAGAAATTGTCCTTATACTGAAGAAAAAGGCTTAGCTTTTCAGTAGGTATAAATCATTATTATGATTATTACTTAAATCACTGATTCTTGTAAATTAAAGATCTGTACCAAGAAGTATTCAGCTGTTTTTCCAGCTTTGTCTTGTTCTCTGAAGAGATAAATCTAATAGTAAGAGTTGGACTTGTGAAGCCCACTGATCCTTTCTTGGCTGAATGTTAACCACAAAACAGACCAGAGAAAGAGGTACTGAAGAATATGATTTTTATGAGAGATGAAGACACAGGTCTTCATCTCTCATTTGTGTAAGATGAGGATACCATTTTTATTCTGTTTGAATATTGTGATGACTTCAGATCTTTGATTTTGATCAACAAGCCTAGTGAGTGAAGATTAAAATCAAGAAAACAGCTGTTTACAGTTGTTAAAGCAAAAAAAAATTCTGTCTGAAATATTTGATTCAAAATTAAGGATAAGAAACTTGTGTACTGCAGGAGAGATTTAAAATTAGTTGTTATCATTCTTTTATTTCTGTATGATCTTATTTATGCATATTTTATGTTACATAGAAGAGTTACAATAGAATAGTATTTTGTAATTGTTCTCTGCTATGCTACTTTTCATCTCTATGCTCTTTTTACTTTTTAGTGCATTTATTAAGGTGTAACCTTTATTTATTTTTTTTTTTTAAACTGTAGTCCCCTGCAGGTAGATCGATATTTCCTGTATCAAATCCAAAGCAGAATCAGTATGGCCAAGAATAAAAGGGAGAATTTGACAAGTTCTTGGTGCCTTCCACCCAGATACTGGGAAATGAAAGCCCTTAAAGTCTCCTGTGTCACTCAGAACCACAAAGAAATTGTAGGTCATCCATCAACTTTCAACAACTTAAGAGTAAACAACTATTACTTGTTCCAAAATAAGCAAACTACATAAAGATGGACAAATATATCCTGAAATGTTTTCTCTCTTTACTTCCCTGAACCCTTTAATCAGAAAGCTTTAGCTTTCCTTTAGCACTGAAGAAAATCTAACAGCAGTGTGAACTCCTAACCTGTAAGAGAACATCCACTGATAGTATTTTTGTCAGAGTAGAAATTATGGAATTGTCTAAAATGTATATAATTTATTTGTTCCATACTAATAGGCACCATGCCAGGCAGGCAGTTTCCTTTCAGAAATCCATTTTGCTGTATTTTACTTTCTTTACTTTTGCCACAAACATTGGTGGGGAGAGGGGTGGGTGGTGGTGATGAGGCCAGAATCTGTAATAGGGTTTCCTGGTAACTTCATGCTTTGCTCTGTGAGAATATTCTAGGAAATTGCTTATAAATTTCCTTAAGGCATTATAGCATGAATACTTCATTCTATGGAATTTGTTACTGCTCTTTTAGGTTGCTTTCTATTGCTTATTTTTGAACAGAACTTACTCTAAGCTGGACAACTAGGAAATGTATTTTAAAGTACAATGAAATTGCTCTGGTTCTTACTACTGAATTTCTGGTGTGTTGATTAAACTCTTTAAATAAAACAGGTGTTAGAGTAATGGCCTTTGCAAGTTAATTAATCTTCATTTTCCAAAGGATGAGCTACCATTTGGCTTAGGCTTATCATACATATGTGTAAATTACAATGTGATTTACTGTTCTATAGAAAAAGTCATTCTCTAAGGACAGGTCTTACCAGGCGACTGGCATTGTGGCACAGGGTTTGAGCAAAATATACACAATCCTGCTTTGTTGAAAACATTTCCTTCAATACATGTACCTTCTATGTTATGGTTTATTCAAGCCATTTTGCTCAGCATATCAATCTGAGGGAACACCACCTGTTTAAATATCTTCTGACCTCCAAAATAATATTGAAATTTCTCTTGATTTTATTTAGGTGTGAAGTATTTATATTACCAGGACAAAACACATATGTGGAAACTTGGAGAAATTTTATTTACAGTAAACTCAGAAAGAGCTTTTTGATATTGTATAATATTGAAAGGGTAATATATCACCCTCACTCTCACTGAAGAACATAGCTATCTGTATGATCAGGCACCTTTTTGGGAATATTGATCTAGTTTCTGTTTTTCAGATCAGATCAAAGTCAAACCTGTTGAGGAGCTGAGCACAAAAGGTGTGTTCTACAAAATGCAGTGAGTGTAAGAAAGTCACAGATTTCTATATTTTTCTGAGAGAATTCTGTAAGATTTTCACTTTAAGCAGAAAGTTGTCCTTTCTTTCTCTTTTTGTTGTTCACTCACATGGTAGCGAAGTCTACTTCACACATTGGCTCTAATAGTCACTTTTTCTATTTGATGTGGTTCAAACCTTTTACAAAGTCCCAACCGCTTTCTGATTCTCATGACACCAAAATGGTAGGTCAGACTGTGGCCTGAATAACTATCTCCTTGCCTGGTAACTGACACTGCTCGTTCTTTTCATTTAGTGAGACAGTCGCTTGAAGGGTATGTCTGGGCTCACTATTAAAACCGTGGCTGCATCATTAGCCAACTTCTCGGCAGTCCTACCTGATCACTGCACTTGCATAGCAGTAAACTTGGGGCACGGTATAGAGGGTGCTGGTGTTCTGTTCTCAGACCCACATTTTTGTAACAGAGATAAAATTGTCAGAAGCCCAGCAGACATGCTGACATTTTGTACCACCCCTGCTCTTTCGAACCAAGGAAGCTTGAAAATGCACTACTCCACATCAAAGGGTTATGTCATTTTTACAGCACTAACAGAACGCAGTAAGTGTAATTTACCTTTAGAGAGTGAGCTATTTACTTGTCATGGGTGCATTCTCCTATTCTGAAGTATAAAATCATTTCCCATAGAGCACATCTTTTGTGGCCGTCTCACCAACAGACACGATTTTGATCTCACCTGTTTGGACTTTTCCTTTCCTCTGCACTCCTGGATTTATATTGTATGTGGTTCTGTTTTGGCTCAGTACATTTCTGTTCCCACAACTCCTCATGCTTTTTGCCACAAACCAGATGTATGCCCTATGTTGTCATGTGTAAGTGTCACACATGTCCAGTGTTGTCTTGACACATCAGTGTGTTTTGACACGTGCAGTGGAGCTCTGTGGGTCTCACACAAGACAGGGCAGCAGCCTGTCAGATCCATGGCTGTAACCTGTCTCCTGCCCAAAGATAAGTTGTGTCAGGGAAAGAAGAGGGAGAGGAATTACCATACAGGCTGGATGTATCTCAAGGGCGATGTGGATGGGAGCAGCTGGGAGGTGTCAAATGGCCAGGCTTGTGTAGGAACTGCAGAAGAGGAGAACATCATCTTCCCAAATGCTGGAGAAGAAACTTCCATTGTGTCAGTGTCTCCTAGCATTAAATCCCTTGTTAAACAAAATAAAGCTCTTACAGTAAGCTCCATGTATTTTTCCTTTTTCTTCCTTATCCTCTTTTCTCCCTCTATGCCTTTTTTCACTCCTTTTCAATACCTTCATTTTCTCAGTTGATTTTTTTTTTCATTTGTCAAAAGATTTCTTTTTTTCTTCCACAAATCTCTTTCTTGTTTCTCCTTTTGATGTGGCTTTTCTCTGTCTTTTCCTTTCAACCCTCAGAGCTTATTTTAGTCTCTTCACTGTATTTGCTACATGGAGGAGCACTATTGAAAAATTAAAAGTAGATTGCATGGGAATTTCTTATTTCTCTTTTTCCTCTAGAGGTCCGTTTCTCTTCCCTGCTATTTCTATGAAGTTTACCATCTTTAAATACTTCCTTCCTCTACTTCCAAATTATTTTACTCATCTTTTGCTCTCTTACTCTATCCTTCAACTACCCTTCCACTTATTGTTGCTTGATATTTTATTTCTCAGGTAGGGTGAGAATTTGTGGGACTGTTCTGGATAAATACTCCAACCCGTATCTCAGTTTTACTGATGAACACTAACTTTACAGCTGCATCTATACTGGCTTTTTGTTCCATTTCTTTTCTATTACACCCTCAGTAACAGTAGCTGGGTTGGCAGTATTAACTGTTACAGCCACATTATAACCACAGCCTTGTATGACCCATTAAAGATCAGGTCTGTATGACATTGTAATTTAAATAGCAGTTGCTGGAAGCCTATCTCTGCTTGTCCTCCTATTATTACAACCACCAGTAGAGCTGTTCTACTGGGAAATTTCAAGTGTAGACAAAGCTTTAATCAACAGTAATCTGATCCTTTAAAAATGCAACACCAATTCATTTATTTCTCATTTCACATATGAAATTTTAATAGGTACAATCACCCTTAAGGATGTTTCAAATATTAACATTATGCACAATTACAAAACAGAATCTTTTTTCTGTATGAAACTATCAGCATCTTTGAACCAAGTAAGTAGTTTTCTGTGCAGACATCAAGTTTACTATCAATCAGAAGCTTATTAACAGCTGTGTTAGCCCTAATTAAGTGCAGAGCAATGGCAGACTTTTTGATTAAGTCTTATTTTCCTAAGATGAGTCCAATAGGTTTTTTTTCCTTTCTCTTCCCTACCTCCATCCTTATTAACTGTGTAAAATCTGCTTTAAAAATAACTGGGACGCAAGATGGGGCCAGTGACACGGGGCCAAAGACATGGGGCCAAAGCACCAGGAAATATTTCCTCTACAGAGTGACTGTGTGATTATTCTCACCATATTTTATTCCTCTGGCTTTGTAAATAATTCCTTTTTTTTAAAAACTTTTCTGCAGTGCTTTCCCTTTTGATATCTTTTTTAGTCCTCTTCTTGTCTGAAGTGTATTTTCTGTATTCTCAGTTTCAACACAAGTATAATTGAACTTCATTGTGGTACATACATTCTTCTGAGAGAAAGTGAAATGTGTGACATCATATACACCAAAAAAAGGTCCTTGTTGCATGAGTAGACCTCTGGGTGTGTAGTACGATGTGTAAAGTACTTAGTTGTTATGAGAAAGAATTGGCCTCACAGGTAAGCTGAAATTTGAAAGTCTCTTCAGGTGTTTGATTTTCTCAGCCCTTAGCAGTGCCAAGTGGTATATGTGTACTCATGAAGGAGAGAGAGAAATACTCTGAAAACTCTTTATCTTCACTTTCTACCTGGCACTATTTAAACTGGAGACTTTCTGTAACCACAAACAATGGCTGGATTGTTACTTTGCTCAGAGGATAAGTGGTATGTATGTGTAAGAGGGCAGCCTAATCTCCTGCTGCTCTTGACAGAGTATTGTCAAGCATGAATATTTTTATTTACCATTACAGGTGTAAAATGCCCTTAACTGAGTCGTGTTCAGTCTATATTTTTAATCTGAGATACAAGATGACTTGGGGCAAATCCTGACCCTGATGTGCTGACGGTTTACATGGGGTGAGGATCTGTCCCCTACAGTTTAAAGACAGGGTGACGCCACATGAGATGAATTTCAGCATTCACTTCTCAACCCAACTGCAGAGCTCCTGGGTTTGCTTTTACACTTTTAAGGCAACAGACTGGTTTCCTTTGGGCAATATGTTCATCAGGAAGAACACGTTCCCTTAAAAAAGTACTCCAAAGGTGCAAGAATGGAAGATCAAGGCCAAGCAAGTTGGCCAGCAAGTTGGCCAGGAAGTTTAAAAGGAACAGTAGATCACTGGAACCCAAAAGCCATAAAACCTCATGGTGTTGCCTAGCTAGGCTTAGCACTGTGAGCTCTGGGGAGCAGGAATTGTCATTTTCTAAGGGTTTACAGAGAACTTGCTGCAACCTGGGCTGGTTTGAGCTTAAGGCACTGATATATAAGCACTGAGGTCAGTAAAATCATAGTAGTAGTTGTGGTGGCCGACAATGGCTTTAAAATGCTGGTGGCTCAATTAAGGCAGTAAATACAAGTCTAGATATAGTGACTCTTCATTTATGGGCACACAGATATGTCATAATTTTCTGTAATATAGAACGATGGAATTTAAAAGGGCAACACTTTAGCTCCTGTTTGTGAAGCAAACTAGAGAATTTGTTTGCATCTACACTTGTTGTAATGGTTTCTGTGCTGCTTCCAGCGCAGAATCTGCATTTGAATATTTAGAAGTTTCTGTTTAGTAATCAATACCTGGTATGCTCTGGTTCATTACAGCTGCAGGGGTTAATGAATGACTATTGTTTATATGTTGTCAGATGTTAAAGCTTAATCCATATTGGAGACTAATGCCAACTTTGTTTCCAGGAAGAAAGCAACTGAGATAATACCCAGGCATATTTTAAAAGAGAATAGGGTTTTTATAATGGTTATGGATCATTTTTATACTTATGTTATCTTGAATACATTGGAACTATATCCTTCAGGATTGTCCAAGTCTGATTAGTTTTTTTTCTCTTTAATAAAAAGCAGAATAAGCTCATGAATTTCTTCTGCTTCTGCTCTCTTTCTCTCATTCACTTTTATTAATTTCATATTCATACAGGAAACATTTATATTCTCTGTAGATTAAATTTAAAACAAAGCCATTTTACTTCTTTCCATGGAAACAGCAATGATAAGTTAAGGTGGGTATCCTTGACATCCAAACAGGATGCTCTGTGGTTGTCTGGACAGGACAGCTGCTTCTGACCAAACCTGTGGTAGCAACTGTTTTTAGGTAAGGATTGCTGGAGTAGCCAGTATGACAGGAAGGACTTTCTTGTAAGGATGATGAGTTCGCATGAGAATGTGGCTTTGCTGGAAGTAACTTCAAGATAGCACCTTCTTCCCTTGTTTGTACCTTATTTGGTTCAATTTAGGTGCTGGAGGAACCCAGAGAAGGGCAATTGAGCTGGTGAGGGAGCTGAAGCGCAGGTCTGATGAGGAGCGGCTGAGGCAGCTGGAATTGTTTAGCCTGCAGAAAAGGAGGCTCAGAGGAGGCCAAAGCAATCCCTACAAATACCTGAAAGGATGCTGTAGTAAGGTGGGGGTTGGCCTATTCTACTGGGCAGCGAGTGAGAGGATGAGAGGACATAGCCTCAGGCTGCACCAGGGGAGGTTTATGTTGGACATCAGAAGCAATTTCTTCATAGAAAGGGTGGTTAAGCATTGGAACAGACTGCCCAGGGAAGTGGTGGAGTCACCATCCCTGGAGGTCTTCAAGGGGATGTCACTGGATGTGACATTTAGTGCCATTCTACTTGACAAGAAGGTGAATAGTTGGACTCGACGATCTCAGAATCTTTTGCAACCTAAAAGATTTGATGATTCTGTATGGAGACCTTGGAAGGTACTTTCTAAAACAAATACTACTGTAAGATTGCTGAACCTTCTGCCCATTTTTCCATCTAAAATATTCACTTTTCAAAGGTGGAAGTTTGCTGTAGCAACTCATAAATTACTTACCACTCTCCTATGTCCAGGGAAGATTTTTAGCTTTTGGAGTTACTTTGCTTTTCCCATTTAAACATATTAAGGAGCACTATAAATGACACAGTGTTTGTTCAAGTAACTACAGTTTTCTTTGAATTAAGGTTTAACGAATATATGTGAAAAAAAGGTGAATTTATCTTTCATGTTGATACTGTGAAGTAGTGCAGCATAGTTTTTCATGTCTATGCTTACAATTACCATGAAAAACAGAAATCTACTGTGCAAACATTGCTGTATTCCAATTCAGAGCCACCAAGTAAAAGGTTGTACTTAAAAAAATAATTACTCTGTTCCTATAAGTAAGTGGTTTGCTAACTATCTATAAAGGTAGGAAGATAGGGCATCCATAACCTAGGTGTGACTATGGAGGAATGCAATAATGAAGGTGTTGGAGGCAACTAGGCAACAATTTTGGAAAAGATGGCACATTACTACATACTATCAAAGAAAAGGAGACCGTGGGGTGAAACAGCAGGAGGTGAAAACAGCAGCATAAGGGTGACTGGTGTTACAGGTATGTGATAAGAAAAGAATACTGCACCTGTCTGGAATGAGGAAAGTCAGGAAGAGTATCTTTGAAAGAGATAAAAGGACTCTCATTCCCTTTTCTCCCTTTATTTATTCAGTGAACTTCAGTCCTTGCAGAAAGCACCTGGTTGACAGCTCTGTACCTTGTAGTCCTTGGTTTATTCCCGGCAGGATGTACAGTACAGACATCTACCGCTCCAATTTCCCGTTTCCTCTCCTAACGGGTAATGTAGGGTATGCTTTTACTTCCAAGGTGTGCTCTGTCGTGGGCCTGTCTGCCCCCCTCTGCAGCAGTGTGGGTGCAGGCTGGGGTGTCTGGCACACTTGAAGGTTGGACTAAAAAGAGACAGCTAATGCTGTTAGTGTCCCAGCCATCATCTCCACCCTTTGGTGGAGGTTGCCACCCCTGAGGCAGTGATGTCTAATCCGCTCATGAATCAATTATTGAACTGTCGCATTTTTCAGCCTGGCCTATTAAATTAAACTGACATCAGTCTCATCTCACAAAGACATTAGATAGTGATGAATTTCAGGTACTGTTAACCTGGTTTTGAATTGGCCAGCTAGAGACAGACAGATTCATTTTTCATTCCATCTGCCAGAACCACTGTCATGTCCTATCTCTCTGTTGTGGGTTGTTGATCAATGGGTGGCCTTCCTTGCTAACTCTGGAGAAGGAGCAATTTCATAAGAAGAAAGGGAGCGTAAGAAAGCCAAAAAGGTCAAAACATGGATTTTTTTTTTTTCTGTCTTTGTTGGAATTGTGAGGAAGAGTACATATGTAAACCGTGAGATGGGCTGGCTGGTTAAAAAAGCTCCACTGAAAGAATATTAAAATGATTTAGCTTGGAAAGGATCTCAAAGACCATCTAGTTCCACCCCTCCTGCCATGGGCAGGGACACTTTCCACTACACCAGGTTGCTCAAAAGCTCATCCAATCTGCTCTTGAACACTTAGCTTCTCTGGGCAATGTGTTCCAGTGCCTCACCACTCTCATAGTGAAGAAAAGGCACAATACTGCCTATATGAATGTAAAAAGGCACAGCATTGTATTAATGCAATCCAAGTTAGAGGAGAAATCCCTGGAAAAATGGAAAAGAAATATTCCATACTGCCAACAGCATTGCTCTATAGCTACAGGTAACTGCAATACACCGTGGATAGGCCCTGCTTGCTCTGTGCTGTGCCTTGTCCACTGGGTGCACCTGGTAAGGAACCTGTGGAAACCTTTTTACTGTGGCTTATTAAAATGTGGAGGGTCCTCAGACTGCTCTGAGCTGAATGTGCAGAGGTTTGGCTTTGTACTTGTTCCCTTCCTGGATTCTGGTTTTGTTGGTAACCAAAATAAAACAAAAAGGTTTTCAAGTGGAGGTTTGACTCTTCTACAGTTTATCCTGTTTTCACTGTTCAGGACAGAGTTGGAAAGTGTCTGCATGCTTTGTTTTGTCTCCTCGAGGCAAGATGGATCCACGGGAGACCTGTTAGAACGAATGTCCAGAAGGGCAGGGTGCTGGCTTTCAGGGTGGGATGCTGACCCG
Organism: Dendrocincla fuliginosa; assembly: GCA_035047845.1. Taxonomy (NCBI): domain Eukaryota; kingdom Metazoa; phylum Chordata; class Aves; order Passeriformes; family Dendrocolaptidae; genus Dendrocincla; species Dendrocincla fuliginosa. The sequence continues at coordinate 11,084,033 of JAWWMO010000174.1, forward strand.
TGCCACTGCCTTGCTAAGCCTGTGTTTGTGAGTGCACTTCTCTTTAAATGCATTTGTCTTCTTCACAGTGAAAACAGAAAATCAACAAGGAAATCCTGGCAGATATTTCCTGCCTGCTGGAGCTGTGGATTCATTACTATTAATAGAACTCTTAATTGACTACTCTAGAGTAGCTATAAAAATTGATTAGATGCATATGAAGAAATAAACATGGGTCAGCCTGTAGTGGCACAATTATATGAATTTGATGACCTATTAGGACACTTTTGTGTCTAACAAAGGATTTCTTTTAATAAACATTAAACACTTAGCCCAAATTCTGCCCTCCAGCGCTTCTCCCAGTCTAATGAATGTATAATGAAAGTAAATATTTGGTATAGCAAAAGAATCCCATTTTTTGAATCTCATTCCTGTATATTTTCAAAAGGTTAAGTTACTTGACATGTAAAACATCTATGAATTTTAAGTGAGGCCAGATTAGTAAAGCTCTATAGTTGGTCTTTCATCTTAATGTGACCAAGAATGTCCTCTAGCTCACTCTGTTTACTAAGAAATTAAAAAATAGCAAATTGCACATCATTGCATGCCATATGTCCGTTCCTCTCCTGGGCTGTGCTCTACAGCAATGTTAATTGACTTGCCTAAACCCTCTTCTCCTGAGTTGTGACCACTCTTGGTGAAACAATCAACAATGCTGCTGAGAAGAATATGGAATAAAAAAACCCCCACAACAAAGCAGAACAGTGAGCCACATTATAAATAAAATAATTTCAGCAAAAAAAGAGATAAAACTGAAGTACTGGGATATAACCTGTGCTCTCAAAGGTAGAATTTTCAGTTCTAAGTTCACTTAAAAAGCTTGGTTTTCAGGCTTGGTCTTGGCCTGAAAGTCAGAGACTTTTTAAAAGCACTTTACAGTGAGAAAATAAAATCAATAACAAGAAAAATCCATTGTCTGTTCCACAGGTTTGTTTTTGGTTTAGTAGCCTTTGAGTAAAGCACACAAAATTAAAAAAAAATCCAAACAAAACAGCCTCAAGGACTGTTAAATAAAGACCATATATTCTTCTATTGGGTAAATAAATCATTTCATAAATCTGTATTTAAAAGGTAAATTGGATTAGATTACATTGAACAAAAGTAATAAGGACCATAAGTTTGTAGTACATAAATGAGGCTACTGTTTACTTTTTTCACTCTGGTCTTCAGAGAACCTCCACTAAATCACAAGCTTTGTCTTTTATGCTAACACATAATCTTTAGATGAGGATGTATTACCCCAGCTGCATCTCAGTAGCACAGCAGTGTGAAATGCTATGGAACACACCTGAGTGCAGCAGCCAGCAGAAGCCAATTTTCACCATAGCCTGTTGGCAGGTGCTGGGAGGTGCCCTGACTGGACCGGGCTCCTTGCTCAGCCTATAAAGAGGTGTTAGGAAGCTCCCATCACCTTTGGGCAGCCAAGCCTTTGTCCTCAGGCCTTACCAGCTGAGGGTTAAGCAGAGCTGTGGGAAGGAGAGAGGAAGAGCCCAGCAGACGGGCTAGAGCACGGCATGAGCCCAGGCTGCAGTCCTGGAAGTGCCTAAACTTACCTGGGCAGCTTTAACTCTGTTCACTTGTTGTCTCCAGCATCTGTGGAGTGCTCGGTGCTCTGGCCAGAGGAGCTTACTCCAGGTAATTTTTGAATGTTCTTTCTAATGCTCAGCTTTGAGGGTGTCCTTGTGGCTGTTTCTCAGTGCACTTTATCCAAACCTGATGCTGAACATGGAGTTTTCTAGTTCCTCTGCAGGTTTATGCAACCAACTCTCCACTTATCACCCACACCAAACTATTTTTTTCCTTGTGCTCATGTCAGAATTATCTTTTCTTTCTTTTTTGCACTTTTATTTAAGAAACAACAAATAAGCATAAAATAGTAGGTCTTGTGAAGAGAGAGAAAATACTACAAATATGGGAACTGAAAAGACTCAGAAATGAAAAAGCAAATGTAACGAGGATGTTTTCATTATCATTAATAGTCTGACTACTTTCTCTAGCAGCTTCATAACTTTTTTACTCTTTAAACGTGGCAGTGCAGGAAAATGAAGCACAACTATGGCAGACTTATTAAAGATTTCCTTTGTAAGGTTTATTTATTTAGTGATCCTACAAATAGCTATGAAGTAAGAATTTTAATTTTAATAGTGCTTTTTTTTTCCTAGGTACAGTCAATCTATCTTTCTTTTATGACAAGTTATTTTAAACTACTTAGTATTCAGGATATTTGCAGTTGCAATGAGCAAGTTCACTTAAACACCAAATCAATCAGTGTTTTCACTAGAGAGAAATTTTTAAGTACCAATTAAGAATGAAAAAGTGATCTATATTCTCTAATACAATATTAATGTGCTGAGAAGGGTGATCCCAACTGCATGAGAAAAAATGCAGCTGTGCATATGCTTGCCTTAAGAAAGGGGTTTTTTCCTCTCACTTAGGATAATTTAATGAATAAAAAGCGTTTCTTTTATTATGACTAATGGATGGAAATCCCATCAAATTGCAAGGCATCAACATGTGGCATTACTCTTAAACTAAAATCACCATAGATTGTCACAGTGATAATGGAGGCCATGAGCACTTTGTGGGATGGATGGACTGTTCTTGTCACGCTGTGGTGTACTGTTACCTTTCAGCAGTGCATACATCACAGTTAAGAGTTATGCCAAGTGCTAAGTTCTGTTATTCCCTCTTGAAATATCAACTTACCAGCTCATAATGAGACAGTTTTAAAAAAAATAAAATTATAGAGGCCATAGGTAAATCACATCCTCTAGGTCGGTCAGGACATGTAATGATCTGCTGAGTGGGGTAGTGGAGTCTTGCTGATGAAGTAACTCAGACCCACGTTGATGGATCAATCAGACGTGTGATGGTGGGATGGATATTGGCCTGGTGCTGTGCTTCAGTGGCCATATTCTCCCCTGGTATCTGCAGTTAGGGTTTTGTATGCTTTGCAGTAAGGGGAGCAGTGATGAAATGGCCCTGAACTTTTTACTGGAATGAGCCTTGGATGGGGGTATCTTGTTTAGGTGGGGATTAGGTGGCATGGAAAAAAAGATTTTACAGGCCTCCAATACCTTGAGGGACAGGTCAGGACACATTTACTGAGAAAGAAGGAACCAGTGCTTTAACCAAAAGAGGTTTTATCACCTTGACTTCGATAGCTTTCTTCAGCTTAACACCCACTTGGCTCTTTAGAGTTGATCTGCCAGGGATGTTGCTGAACAATAAGGTGACAACCTCACCCTATCAAAATGACATAAAATACTTCTTATTTTTTTAAGTTGTGTTTGAACTTGTCTTATCATAAAGGCATTTTCAGAGCACAGGCACCTTGGGGAACATCTGAAAACGTGAACAGAAATAAAAGAACCTGAAGTTGAATTGTTAAACCAAAGATTGCCTGGCCTCTCCAAGGATTTCATTAGTGAATTTCCTGAGAAACAGTTTCAGGAGCCTATTTACAACAATTTTGGTTTTCTTATTCTAGTGACTCTCTTGCATTAATTTGTATAAATGCCTTTTTTCCTGTGATATTTCTGTAAGTGTTATCTAAACATGTAATTTAAAGGACTGTTGGTTTAACTATTTTAAGATAGTATCTTTATGAAATAGATATGTTTCTTTAGGACAGCAAAGGATATGTCATCTCTTTGTGATTATCTGGGGGGAAAAGTATTTATTATTCATAAACACAAGAATTTGTGCATATAAAACTAGAGCCATTGAAGTTGTCTTGATTTACACAAGTTGAAATCAATCAGTCTTGTTCTTTACTTGTTTTGCAGTTTTTTGCATGAAGAGCCTGTAAGTAAAACAGTAAAGCTTCTGCTCCCTTGCTGGGTTATAAATAGTTTATAAATTAGGCATTTAGTATGCATTTTTTAATAAATCATTACTTGTCCTGAAATTCAGGATGTTTTGATCTGTGCATGTTTTTGCAAATACATAGGAACTTTATGATGACCCCACTGGTAACAGCAAACTGCATGGAGGGCTTTTCATAGGAATATTCACAGTTGTGCTGCTTGGGGGGGCGTAGCAGCCTTGGCTGTATGCCACATCCCCCTCTCCCAGCACACCACCACATGAGTTTTGGAGATATCACAAAACCAGGCTCAAAGTTACTGTGCATAGGACAAAAACACCTTTGTGGGATATTGCCATGATAATTCCAGTCTCACAAGGTAAACCTTCATATAAAAATCCCTTTAAAAGAGAATAGGAAATGTAGTAATTGGGGAAGTGAGTGGAGTCATGTGGGAAAATATTTGTACCAGATGACTCTTTTCCAGCACTGTGGCTGTTACATTAAAGAGCTAATGTGTAAGTTAATGCTGCCTGAGGCAGGATTAACTTCTAATGTGTAGGGATTGAAGATTGCTAATGGCCTAGCTAGCATGAATACCAGTGTGCCTGGGAAGGTGACTTACTGTACGTACATCACTTATCTGGCTGTTGCTGGGTTTGTTATGCTGAGCACCTGCCGCTGAATTCTCACTGTCTGCCCAACTCCTGAGGGTGCACCAGATCTCTCGCTGGATCCGAGGCAGAGCTGGTGATGTGTTTTGTGTTTGAGGCCAAATCAGCATCTATGACTAACTGCCTTCCTCATCTCTCTTCTCGAGCTGCTGGTGTTGGCACAAAAGAGCTTGTGCCACTCCTCTGGGCTAGACCTAAAGCTGTTGTCAGACAGTGAAACCCAATGAAAATGGCAAAGATTTGGTGCTTCTGTTTAGGTGATCCACTTTGCTGTGCTGAGGCTTTTCAGTGTGAGACAGGGTGTGCTCTTGCATTGATAGAGGGCATCTGTCAGGGTGGTGAATGTCATGATGGATGGAGATGAGAGGGTGCCCTCTTCCAGGCCTGGCCCCAGCTCTTGCTTCTCTCCTCTATTGTGGTGAGGCAGCTGGGGTCCCTCTGGTGTGCCCCAAATTTTAGATGGCGGTAGATTTCCATGGGAATCTGCTCCCCTGTGCCCCTGTCAAATTTGGGAGTGAGGAAATAGGTAGACTCAGTGTGGGCAGGAATTCTCTGGGGACACTTGCCATGAAGTTTTGTGTTTCTCATTGGATATTGTCTTTACAGGTATTTAGTATTTTTAGTATTTCCTTCTCAAATGTGTTCCTGAGGTCTTACTCTATTCAGTCCCTTCTCTGGAAAAACCACTCCACATGCTCAGCTGTGCATTGGACATTATTTCTTCAGCTTCTGGCTGTTTTCTGACCTCAAGTGTTTTGCTTCTCCTGAAGTGGAGACAGAGCACCTGTATGTATTCCAATTTTGTGAATGCCAGCTCCCACCTTCCTTTTTAGTAGTGAGTTCTGTTGATTTGTGTCTCTGTACTCTCAGTTGTGCAGCTAATTCTCTTTCTTATTTGAGTGCACACTGTTTGAATATTGCTATATAAAACCCTTTTAGGATAAAAGAAGCTAAAAAAAAAAAAGCCAGAGAAGGGGTAAAACAAAGGTCTTTTCCTCCTTTTTATAAAATGTGTTAATTGTGAGGCAAAGAATGCAGTTGTTTGACTCCCCCTGAAGGAGGAATTGCTTGTGTAGACTCTGGCTGAGTGTTAAACATGGAATGTTTCTTTAATACATGAGTGTACAATGGCTGTGTGAGGAAGCAGAGGGGATAAGTGATATTGGGGAGAAACCAAGGAATTCCTTTAGCAACATCGGGCCATGTTCTCCTCCTAGTGAACATGGGTAACTTGAATTAACACTAATGGGTGTTATGCACAAGGGAGAGGATGATCTACCCCATTGCATGTTCTGGGAAGTGCAATTTAAAGCTTTCCTGAGGCATCTTTAAATTAGATTTCTTGGAGTGTCTGTCTTTCAGTTGTCTCACATTCAGAACTTCCACTGACTCAGTTGCACACAGATCAATGGTAGGAGATGCCTTCTTTGTCTTTTCAAGAAGTGTAAAAGGCACAGAGATAAATTGCTTCTATTGGCATGATGTACAAATGCTTGCCAGTGTTTGTGGGAGTGATTCACTACAAGGCCTATGCTTTTGGGTTGTGTGAATGCCAAAACACTGGGAAAATAAGCCTATTAAAAAATTGGTGAGGAATTTCCTTTCCTTCAATACAGAAGAGCCTACTCTGACCTTGACTGCTGACAAGAGTTGAAGAAGGATAGATTGGTCAGATCAGCTGTAAAGACTGGATGTTTAAATGGCTAGCAAGGACATATAGATTTCCTGTGAGAAGAATTATACAAAGCAAAACAATCACCACAGCCACAGGACGTGGGTGGCAAAGGGGTGTAGACATGAAGAGGTAGATTCTGTAATGGTTATTACACGTTTATCCACGTGGTTATCCACGTTTTTAGTGTCTTCCTCAGAAGCATCTGGTATTAGTTGTGGCCAGTGAGTACAATGTGGGATTCAGCTGACCTCTGCAGCTGGCCAGTTTCTACGTTCTGGTCTTCTCCAATAGGAATCAAAGAGCTGAATGCAGAAAATGGACCTGTGTTATCACAGTTACAGTCTTTAGCCAAATCTCCTGCATTTTGCTTGTTAAATGAGGGAGGCAGTAAGTGGATTGTTCTGTTGAAACTAGATCCTAAACTACCTAATCTGAGTAGAAATAATGTCAGAATAACATCATGTGGTGCTGGCGTCTGCAATGCCGAACTGCTGCTTTGCAGTCTTACCTTATTTCTTTTTCTTTTTTTTTATTTTTAAACACAAGGGAAATTTTGAAATAATATCTTTTTCTTAAAGAGCTTTTTGAAACCAGTGAGGGTTAATTAAAAACTAAATTTGGAATCTACAAACACCCAGAAATTATTTACACTGTTGTTAATTTCTTCTTTAATATTCATAACTGCTTTCTGTTAATTAAGAAGAGAGAGAACATGAAGAAAGGCTTGGAACAAAAGCAGTCTGCATACTGATAAGGGTCTGAGTTCTCAAAGAACTGGACTAAATACATAATGCCTGCACTGAGTGAAGAATTTATATGCAATAATTGTGTATTGTGGCTGAAAAATTGGGTAGGCTTATGTATGAATCTTACTCTATCAGCATTAGGCATGATACTCTTACCACTGTGGTTACTACTTCCATCTTTCTGGCACTGGGTACTCTGCAGTCCTGGAACAGTTTCCTAGAATCATCAAATGACCCAGTTTGGAAGGGACCTTAAAGGTCATCTTGTTCCAGCACCCCTGCCATGTGAACAGACACCCCCCTAGACCAGCTTGCTTGAGCTGCGTCCAACCTGGCCTTGGAACACTTCCATGGATGGGTCTTCCACAACTTATCTGGGAAACCTATTTCAGTGTCTCACTGCCCTCAGAGTAAAGAAAGGATTAGCAGGCTCAGGATTTCTTCAGTACAAAACCCCACGGCATCTTATTCCAAACTATGCAGCCATATATCTTACAAATGTTTTATATAAAATATTATATATTTATATAAAGCTTATAAACCTTTTGGTGGTATTAGCCTGTACCTTAGCAACATCTAGAGGCTGTGTGACAAGATCAGGGTTTCACCATGCAAGGTGAGACATAGCCAATGTCTTGATGTCACACAGTGTTGGCCATCAGATATAGGTGCTGTTACTTCCCAGTGAATATCCTTTCCTCATATGTGGAAATCTTTGCAGACTCTTCCACACCCTGCACCTTCACCAGCTTTGTTCTTTCCAGGTTTTAGGAGCACTTGTTTAGCTTCATCCCTACTGTATATTTACCTTCAGTCTTGAAACAACCTCCCGGTGTAAATCTTTTATTTGAGCTGTTTTGAATACTGGCCTATTGGGCTGCAATTTGTCTTCTCTGCAGGATCTGGGTGACTTTTAAATAATGCATTTCAGAATATACTCATGAATAAAAGTACTGTATTTCCCAGCAAGATTTGGGAGCCTTGTGTTAGTTGTGAATAGTAGAGCAAAGCTGCTCAAGAAATGCTTGGAAACAGAATGGTTCCATGAATATTAGTCTAATAACTTAGTATGGCCCTTTCCAAAGGGACAAGAAAATGATACTGCTTTTTGTTTGGGAGTCAGTTGATACCTGAGTCTTTATTTCCTTCAAAATAATTTGAAAGCCTAGTCTTAAATGATTTTGTAATAGTCTGCTTAAAATATTCAACTCTGTCAAAAAAGATGGAAAAACGATCTGATACAGCATAGGTAGCCAAATCATATGCTTGTGAACACCATGTGATTGAGAGAAATACTTTATTTTCAGAAACTGAAAGTGTAAATAATTACAAAGAATAAATTTCTTCAAGAAAAGGATCAACTATCTAGAAGGGAAACTACTCAATTCCTCTCTTACTTTCTTTAGCTATACTTCCAACCCCTTGTTGTACCAAATAATACAATTCATAACATATTTAATTTGTTTAATATCTATTAACCTAAATGCAAAAGTAATTTAGGCTTTGCATTTTGTGTCCGTCAGTAGAAGTAACAGTAAAAATAAACAATGCCTTTAGGCCCGTCAACGGATTACCTGCTGGATCATGATTAGAAGAGTCTTTCTCATATATACGAGGAAGAATATATATATATATATAGTGCTATGTACCTCACAATAAGTTACAATGTGCCTATAACATGAAGAGATGACAAGGTGAGATGAAGCATCTGGTGAAAGAGTCTTCATGAAAGTCAACCTTATTTCATTCCCTTCCCCTTTTCTTCACCTCCCTATCTCAGCAGGCACAGTTTGAAAGAATGTTTGCAATTGTGGAAATAGATGGATAGTATCCAGATGAGGCAGTGCGAGGAGAAGACTGGAGAAGAGGTTTACAGATAATTAGTACAAACCAGGATCATTAAAGCTTAGGCACCAGAATAACCCAAAGAAAAATGATCTTTTGAGATAATTAATGCAGTAGTCTAACTTTGTTACTGTTAAAAACATGCCTCTGTGCTGAGGACCTGCACACTACTGAAGATCATTGATGCCAAAGGTTTAAGTTGGACTTGATGCCTGTGTGGATTCTCAGTATAGAAATGAGATTGAAAGACTGACCTTAGCTAACAGTAGATTTAATGAAATTATTGGATATATCTGATCTGTTTGATAAGTAGAAAACACAAAACCCTAGGCCCCTAAGAAGCCCCTATGTAAATAGCCTATGTGACTGGCATTCCTGCACTCATGACTGCTCGCTTGCTGTGTTACCAAGACAGCCTCAATTTTAAGGTTTAAGACTCCACCATCCTTAACATTGTGGCAATGTGGGAATAATAGAAAACTAGAAGTAAGGAAAATAAGACTTTAAATGAAAAAGAAATAGAGTGTATTTCTTACCTCAAATCAAAGGTAGGATTTTTTTGTATTTTATTTTTTCCCCTGCCAAGGCTGGAGAATCTGGAATGTAGCTGAGGGAAGAAATAGAATTAAGAGAATTTGAGTCCCCCTGTGCTCCTATGAGGATGTTGCATGCTCTGAGCTCATTGCATACAAGATTTTAAGCTATGACAATAAAGTTAAAGTTTCAGAAAAAATTATTTTGGCAAAGATTTATGAAAGAAATGCTGGATACAAAGGAGTCTGGAGAGTAGAGGCAGACTTCAGAGTCTGGAAGCTTGAACACAAGTTAGAGACCTGGGTGAGAGATGAGTAAGCTGTATGTACAAATACATGTCTGTGTTTTTTGATATGAAAAAGATCACAAATTATATTAGAAAACACAGGGTCAACGGTAGCAAGAATACCTTGAGGGAGATGGGAGTTGCAATAATATCGTAAGACAGCTGGTAATGGGGCAACAGCAGATATTTTTTCTCCCTTAGGGACAACCATGGAAGAGTAATTACCAAGAAAGCCAGAAACCTGTGGAGTGTAGGAGTGTCTTGCTTGTAGTTAGAGATGCTGAAATCTGGAATACATATCAATCAAACTTTATCTTTGAGTTACTGGATCTGTGAATGGTGGACAGGAAAGAAGGGAGATGGGAAGGGGGAGAAGAAAACAAACACTGGGACAGAGTGACTTCCTTGAGGATCTAATACATATTATTTATGGTCTTTAAAGGCTCATCAGCTCATGAAACTGCATCTCTTTAATCCAAATTTTATTTAAAATTGAATACAGGAAAAGGAATTGTCCAGGTATAAATGGATGCAGTTGGATCAGTCCACTATGTCGCTCAAATAAAGCAGTGTGGCTATGCTTTTTACCTCCTCTGTTGTTCTACCATCTCCTTTACCAAAATATTATATTGGTTTAGCAGGTGGTTTCAAATCCTTTATTTTGGAAAGGCAAGCAGCATTCTCATGGATTGTTGGTGTGAAGATGAAGTGGGTTAACTCTGCTATAAGTAATAAACTGCAATGTAAAAAGGAATAGGCGTACACTGTTTGAAGTGTTAGTGATTTGAGATGCTCGAAGTTCAGTGTGAGAAACCTGAAAAGAAACTAAGATCTTGGGACTGCTCAAACACTGCTAAGGATCCACCTTCTCTATGCTATCCCAAGGAGATCACTTGAAAACTAGATTAGGTATCAGTAATCTCATCTGCAAGTGTGGGCTGGCTTGTACTAAAAAAACCCTCTCTCCCAGCAAGACAGTTAAAAGTGAATGCCTGGGAAATAAAGTTTTCCAGTGTGCTGCATGTCTTCTTCAATAGTGATTTCTGAAGCTGGAACTTACTGCTGTCTGTTTCTGTCCTTGCCAATATTTGTCTCCCTTACAGAAGCAAATGTGGTTTCTTCAGGGATCTTGTTTTGTTGTTATCTGTGCCAATGAACTCCAGAACAATCTGCAGTCAGAGGAAAAACAAAACTAAGGCCTGAGATTTTGGTGGGGAAATTGCCTATTCCCTCTTCTCCCACAGGTGCCCATGATGTTGCTCATTCCAATATCAGTTGCTCTATTTCTCTTAAGACCTTCAAATTGCTTGTTTTCTGCTTTGTGCCAATGGAGCACTATGTGACTTTGATAAGTTGTTATACTGTATTTATATGTAAGCATGAAACATTCTTCTCTTTCAATAAGAGATGAAAGAAGCGGCAGTGAAAATGCCATTGAAAACAAAATCCCACACAGCTAAATAAATACTGTCCTTTGCATATTAATGAGATCTGATAGGATCAGCAGAAGGTACAGCAGTGGAAGAGAAATGGTTTAGGGTGTCTGTCCACCCACTGAATGAAAATCAAAGGAGATAGGAGACAACTGCAGTTACTGTAGAACAGAGTTTAAAACCCACAGATTTAAAAAATCAAGATCATAGATGTTGCTTTTTGGCTTTATTTTTTAAAAGAAATAAAGCAACAGATACTACTTTTCATTTTTTAGCTATGGACAGAAATAATTTAACACATACATTTGTCTGTCAAGAGACCACTGGTTGCTTGTTTGCATGGTTGAAATCTACCCATATAATAAAAACCTTTTTGTTTTCAAGTGTTAAAACATGAAGTATTGAGTATCTTTGAAATGCATGTTTTTTTAACTGAGGTCTTTCCAGAAGTAAAATTAACTGCACATTGCTATTTAATGCGTGAAACCATGATTTACTGTTCTGAGAACTAATTTCAGCTTGCTGCAGATGTAAACTTGCCCTCAATTAATGTGCTACTGGGCCCAATTCAGAGATGGGTAAAGTCAGCAGGTCTTTCCAATTACTTTTATGAGTATCAGATGAAGTCTTTAATTAATGCATCACTGAGTGTTCAGACTCGTTTAAAAAATTCTCATTTCTAGATATAATGCAAATCTTTCAAAATGTCATTGTACTTTAAAGCTGTTCTGCTCTCTTGGATGAGAAGTTATTTACACTTGTGTGAATACATCTGATATATTCCTTCTTTCCTCACACCATTATATGCCTACAGTATGTGTTTTGATATATTATGTGTATCTTTGAATACATAATATATTACCAGATGGTATGTGATTAGCAGGGTACACGAAAGCAGAAAGATGTCTTCTGCCCTGGGTACATGTACACAGTCTGGTAGTGTATGTATTTAAAGTGAATATTTCAAGATGTATTTTTAGGAGAGAAGATAATCTGTTGGTACATGCAAAAGTTCTCTGTATGCAGTAAATAAGCTCCCCGGGAAAGTTTCATGTCTAACATGCTACTTGAAGTATTGGAAAACTACCTCTGGCTCATGAGGTTAGGCTGGTGAAATTTGGACTGAGAGGACTTAGTGCTCAGATGCTGTTGGCTTGTTTTCAGTTCCAGTAGCTTAATAGTTCAGATTTGCAATAGGGAATAGCTGTTCCTTTTAGAGGACCAAAGAAAAAAAGTTTCTGATGGGTTACTGCCTGCTTGGTTGAAAGCATGTGAAAACCATTGTTTTCTTAAAAAAAGTAAGCAAAATGCCAGCTTTGAGCTTGTAAACAAGGCTCCAGTGTCAAGGAAAACATATGGATATGTTTCAGACTCATGAAAACTCAACATTTAGAACAGAAACATTGACATAGCCTTGCCTGAAATCATGTAATTTGCTGTTACAATTCAGGCTGGTGTTGTGAAGAGACCTGAAGTCATGGCCACCTGTTCCTAGCACAGATTTTAGTAATCAGAAATTGAATGCCATGGGCCAAACTTTCAGCTCTTAGCAAAATTATGAAGTGAAGAGATTATAGACATTTCAGAAGTGTACTGTTCATGGGTCAGTTCAGGTCTGGGGGTAGGTTTAGGCTGGTAACTCATAGAAAATGCATAAAGAGCCTTACCTCACATAAATCAATAAGGCTTCCCTAATTGTAATGAGCTAATGCCAATTTATACCACCTGAAGAGCTATTGCCCAGATTTACAGTGTAAATATAATTACTATGACATAGATTTGCTTTGGTTCATTGAGCTGGCAACCAGCAAGGCTTCCAGTATCAGGTCTTTTTGTTCTTACTTAAACTGCCTTTCTAGAGGGTGGCTGGAGTTAGAACCAAGAGCACAGTTTCTCTCCCAATCCGCTGTTTTGACAGTATTAGCATATAAAGCAGACATCACTGCAGAGCACGGAGCTCATTCCTGCAGGCCCTGTGTTCTCCGGGCACAGCAGGGAAGGGCCATTTGAGCGTGTTTGGCGCAGCAGGAACCCGCTGACTCGGCATTACCTGCAGGAGACTCTGTGCTTTTCGTGGTGGCTGCTGTAAGTGGCTGCAATTAGGTTTTGACACGAACATCGCACACTGCACCCAGGCGATGGGGAGAGAGGAGCAACTTGCTGGATGTGACTGTTTTTCTGGGCTCTGCCAGCACACTCGGTGAGACAGGAAGGGTATTATTGATTAAAAGATGCGAGGCTAGCTTTGCAATCAGATAAGCTAAAACATTTCTGAAACTAAATATTAAAATGCTGTGAGCCTTCTAAATAGAAGTGAAGAATCCTCTGAGCTTAAGCTGTTGGTTCAGACCTGTAAACCACAAAGAGTGGCGAATAGGTACAGCAATAGAAACAGAGGAGGCAAAACTATCAACTTGGGCTTTTTTTCCCCATGAAGTCATGTATTGTGTATGCTGAAAGACATCTTTGGCCACAAGCTTTCATGGTCTTCAAAGTATGCCATCACAAGTCTCTCTTTGCCTGGTTGCAGTCTACCATTCAATTTCCATTACTTTTCCCCTTTTCTGTTCATGCCATGTAATTACCAACAGTTAATATCAGTAAAAGAATAGAAAGAAGTATTAATGATAATTAAAATAAAAAGAGGGAGCATTATATTAAGCAGGCTTATTCCCTGCAAGTATAGATTCTGCACTCAGTTTTGTAAGTGCACCTGAGGAGACTTGGCACAATTGCAGTCTCTGGATGTGACTGAGAGCAGGATGTGGTCCCTGGCTCTAGGAGCTATTATTTTAAAATATTGTTAAAAGCAGTAAAACTTAACTTCAAATAAGAAGTTGAAATACCATGTGACTTGTAACTCAGGGAAAATTATGAGGGAAGGAAAAGGGCTGAGGTGAGTCACCAAACAAGCTTTTTGTGCTTGGAAAAGAGAGAAACTTGTTTCCAAGTGCTTTTTATGTCACAAATAAGAGTGCTATAGTTTCCCTGCTAGCATCTAGCAGTCATTTTCCACAGTATAAATGCACCATAACTTAGCATGATTTCTATGCTCCTGGAAGGCCATAGACTTAAATAATAAGGGTGCTCCAGGTCACAGCTGAGATGTAATTAACCCTGAGATTGAAGAAATACCTTCCCACCTGCAGGAAGGATTCTCATTTTGAATAGCTTTCCATTAGTTTTCCTGTGGGAATTATGTAATATTGGCAGTATTTCTGGAACTAATATGACAGTGTTAGCCAGGGAGCAGTTTAGATATAGGTCCTTAACACTTCTGTGGTCACAGGGGTTCTGTGGGCTTTCAGTCAGGCTCTATCTTCTAGCTATTGGGAAAAATTTTTGTTCTTCTGTGATTGAAGTCATGTTCTTTCACCATATTCCATATGGCAACAGAAATGCCATGACTGTATTTAGCAAGGGGTGCATTTCTGTGCATCTGAGATACAATTTTTGTTGTTTGTTAATTCCTTGTTCTCCCTTGAGTGACATGTAGAGCTAAACATGGTGGTGTTTTCAGCTGACCCAAAATATTTAGATGTTTAAAAATCTGTAAAACAAATTTATTTGTATTTCTGCAACCAGCAGGAATAACCTGCTGGGTAAACCATTGAGTAGGCACACTCAGAATTTCTGATTATTTAAAGTCATATAGCTAGTATCATTTGGAAAAGTTTAAGAATTTGAAAAGGATCATTTAGGGTGGAAAAACAATTTAACTGGCTCCTTCTTTTTTTTTTTTTCTTCCTTTTTTTTTTTTCTTTTCTAAATTTACCATGTAATTTTCACCCATGAGTAACTGGATGTGAATCAGAATTCCTTTGCCTCTTTTTGAGGGATTGATTGCATATTGTCTCTGCTTCTCTGCTACTGAGTTTTAGGTAAATTGTCATATCCAGACTTCTGATGCTGATTGCTATTCAATTCCTTAAATGTAATTTTTAGTTCTGCATAACTCTTATTTTATTGTAAACCCACTCCTGCAGAGGGACACATACAACATAACAAGGACAGAATGTTCTTTAAGTCTTATGAAAAGTGGATGCTTGAGATGTTCAGCATGAGATGATCCCAGAGAGGGCTATGCTCATCTAAAGAATGGGTTTGGGATGACTAATTGTTTGTTCTATAGCTACCCCTGCAAGTTTTCCTTTTTGGGGTGTGGAACACCAAAAGTCAGCAGCTAAAGGAGGAGACTGACTTCAATTGGTGCTTCTGAAATCTTCAGAAGACACAGTCACTGGACTGAGTCACTGATACCTGAGAACAGAACCACAGTGACTTTGAAGTGTGTGTGATGCAGGGGTAAAACAGCCTTTGTGAAATCAAGTGTTATGTACCTTCTGGTTGCCTGCCTCTCCTGCCTGAGGAGTTCTGACCTGTTTGGCTATCCGGGATTGTGACTTGATAAGTGCTGCTGTCACCTACAAGGAGATTACAGGCAGTGTTGCCAGTGGCTCATGTTATCTTTGTAAAGCATAACCTGCAGGATCCTGTAGAACAAAGTGGGACAATATTGAAAGCAGTGAGATGTGACTGTAGTGATGAGGAGAAAAACGATAGCCATGAAAGCATCACGGAGGCATTCTGGCTCATCAGGCACTGCATACTGTCATGTGTGTGTTTAGGAAGGGATTATTCCTAGACACCAGTTCCTACTGTAAGTATCAGATAAATCAAAAAGTGGAAGTATGTAGAGCCATGAAAAAGCATAGAGGACAAATATTTTGGTCACATGAAAGGCAAAGTAATTACTTAATTTTCTTAAGG
This sequence comes from Dendrocincla fuliginosa, assembly GCA_035047845.1. Lineage (NCBI taxonomy): Eukaryota > Metazoa > Chordata > Aves > Passeriformes > Dendrocolaptidae > Dendrocincla > Dendrocincla fuliginosa. The sequence goes on from JAWWMO010000174.1 coordinate 11,099,843, forward strand.
GGTCATGAGAAGGGTATAGAAAATTAGGAGCACTTATTTACATTTATACTGATTATTGAATGAACATCAAATTCAGAAAGTGGGGAAATTTGGACCAGATGATTTTCTAAGGTCCCTTTTGATCTGAATAATTCATTGATTATAATTTTTGATGAAACCAAGATGTAATAAACTTTTAAAGGATATTTTGGCCTGAAAACCCTCTTGGCATATCACACTACCAAGTCCATGATGTTAAATAAAGAAAAGAGGATTAAACACCAGTATAGATGAAAAAAAAAAATCCACGTTGCAGGGGATATCTTTTCCCAATGACTGAATGCTGTCAGGCGAGCACATCTTGTCAGCCATTGTATGAAAATTTCCTAATAGGTGAAAAGGAGTTTCCTTTCCTTTCCTTGGTGTAGTTGGTGTGGGCCATGGACAGGGGCAGCTCATCTGGTTTGTCAGAATATGCTCTGTATAGGGTGAGTTCAGTTTTCAGCTATGAGAGGATAGTTCTTGTAACTTCAGTGTGGGAACTTCTTTGTAAGGGAGCTTGACTGCCACATAAAATTATTATGTATAAATTTGCCATGTATTTCAATCTTACATTTTGCACTGGCACCAGATCTACTGTGTTGCACAGGTGGAAAGAGGGTCCAATTAATCAGTATTCATTCAAGGTAGCTGTGGTAGGCTAAAAAGTGTGTGAAAGAATTAACCAGGGAAATAGTGAATTCCCTGCCTTGCAGAGAGTATAGCCAACTGTGATACACTGCTGTGTGACCCCTAGAGTAATGTTGCCCCAATGAAGCCAATAGTTTCCTACTTTATGCAAACTAGCTGAACAGATTCTTAAAGCATTAAAAAATTATTCACCACTTCTTGACTAAAAGCAGATTAAGAGAAGCTGGTTGACTGTTTTCTACAATAAAACCCACCAACCTTTCCTTGTTTAGAATTTATTTCAATAGCATGCCCACTTCAAGAGTGAGTAATAGGAAGATTATTTCTGAGAAGAGGTAAAGAACTTAAGCCTGAAAACTGCTTTTTGTTAGTGCTGCAGTATGAATTTGTTGCAAGGTTAATAATAGAGTTATCGCTGTCAACAAAGGAGAGTATGACAACAGAGAATTCCAAATGGGTTTGAGTTCCTTGCTTAATTGTTATTTTAATTACCATGTTCAGAAAAGGCTTCAGAGGTTCCTCAAACACTGCTCATTTCCAGATGAGATTTACCAGTGCACCACTCACAAGCTTTCCTTTGAAAAGTCACTTTCTTGTTTTATCATGTTTACAAAAAACTGAAGTGAGAGTTAGCTATGAATCTGCTGTTATTTGAGTTGATGGCAGATGCTAGCAAGCCTTTGCTTTGTGATAGAGTTAAACTCTCTGGGACTGATTACAAAGAAATTCCATTAGCAATATTTAAATGCCATCTTTGAAAGGCACTCAATAATATGTGTGTTGGCGCTGATCAAGAATAGTACCTTTTAAAAATGAAAAAGTAATGTGACTGTTAGTTTAACATAAAAATGTCAAACTGGGGGCAGTCTCTTGTCAATTAAAGAATCTGGGCTATTCCTAATGGGGATAAGGATGAAGGGGCGGGGGGAGAAGTGGGTACTAAAAATTGCAGATGTGCAGAACTACTCAGAGATAATTTGTGCTGGCTAATAACACTGTCAGCCAGTTTGGGAGTAATACAGGCAGCCTGATACCTGTTCTTCTTGAGCCACCTTAGTGATTTCTTTTTCTTAGTATCTTCTTTAATAGCTAGCAAGGTTTTACAGCAAGCAGGGCTGCCGTAATGGTGTGCTGAGTGGAGGTGGATTTGTCCAGATTTAAAGAATATGCTTGCTGAAGTTCATAAAATGTATTAAAATGGCAAACCTGCTTGTTGCTGAATTCAGGGATATACCTGTGAGAGGGGAAGGAGGATTCTTTTTGCAGGAGGCTAGTGGAGCTGACACTCATAGAGGAGTCAAGGGATGAGGATGTGCATCTCTGTACCTGTCAGTTCACGTTAAGGTTGTCTCTATAAATAAAACACCACAGTCAAGTTTCAAACTTTGCCTTATTACAAAGTAGCTTCCAAGGAAACAAAAGTCTGGTAGAAGTTCACTGGGAGGGAATTGCCGTATAGCAACTCTCTTTATTAGCTTACATGAGTCTGTTGCTTGCTTTTGGAAGGTCAGTGTCTGATTTTTTTTTTCTGTTAAATGAATGTTATTTCCATTGTAATTCACACAGATGTTTTTCCCAGCCATCTATTTATCTAGTGTTCCTTCCACAGGAACATGTTTCAAACCTTTTCTCATTCCTGAGATAGCTGGTGTTTGCTCCAAAAATGTCCCACCTAAAATGAGGCTTGTGCAACAGCTGCTACTGTGATAGTATGTGGATGTACATCAAGAGCTGTCTTATGATTGAAACATAAATTACAAAGAAGCATTAGAATCTCTATTTTGTAGGTCAGGAGCTGAATGTTAGACTGTGATTTGACTGTACTTGTGCAGGACTCTGGCAGACCCAGAAATTGAACATCCCAGTGCATTGTGTGAGCCCTGAGACATTCTTTCATTTTAATCTTTATATCTTAACAAAAAATGATGACTTATCCAACTAAATTTCTATATTGAAGCATATTCTTATTCTTCACCCTGCTGTCTTTTTTTAAAAAAATATTATTGTTCTTTCATATTTTCAAGTTCCTCCAACTGTTACTTATAAGTCATTTACCATACTTTTTCTTTTCAATGCAGTAGTTTGGATCTTTCCCTTTCATTAACCTGTTGCTCTTTGCACCTTAATGTTTTGTTTTAACGACTCTTTTATCCCAACTTCTTAAAGCATTTTTTCCATAGATTTGATGGCTTTTCTTGTCAGTGTAATATTTTGTCCTCCCTCAGGGCCTCCAGTTGTTGGCTCACTGCTTTTGTCATTGCTAATTGTTATACTTTGTTTTATTGCTCTGTCCTTCTGTTATCCTTTCCCAATACTTTGCTCTAAGTGCCATATAAATAACTAAAATATAGTGTAATGGGCCAGCTATAAAGTAAATTAATGGACAATCTTGCTGTGAGGCCAAAACCTGGGCTCCTCAAGAGCTACACTGCACATGACCAGCTGAAATTTGAGCCTTGTTTTCTCTAAGCATTGCTACTATCAGAATTTCTCAGTGTTCTTAATCCCTAATATTAATGTGGTTTGTTTGTTTGTTTCATAACACAGAGAATAAATAGGAGACCTGATAGAAAGCAGGTGCAGAAGTTACTTAGATTGCATTACAAAAGCCTTATCTTGACATACTCCTGAAAAGGCAGCTGAGTCCTAGGAATGCTGAGGACCAAATTCAAGAGGGTTTTGAGTGACTAGCCGTCACTTCAGGTATTTAAGGGAATAATTGTTTGAGGAAGCTACTTTTAAACTGAATATGAAATGAAGTCCTGTTTCAAGGTCTAGTATCAATTTTCATAAGCACATGTCTTGCTATTGATGGGCAATTGCTAGGGAGTGCTCGGCTTAGCTCTTGCCAAGGGCTGAACAGATCTGTCTCCAAGCACACCATGGAGGCAGCTTTGGATGGGAGTCCTACAGGTGCTGATATGTTCCTGTAGGCCAGCAGGTGAAGGAAGGATTTCAATTCACGAGATGTTTTTGCATTTCTGTTACAGTTCAGAAGGCAGTTCAGTGTAATTGGAGCTACTTTTTTCAAAGCAAAATAACTAGAATGAAGGAACTGGGTAAAATGATATGAGGTGGGTTAAAAAAAATAATTATTGTGCTAAAACTGCTGGCATACCATGGGAGCATGCCAGGGGAGATCAAGAAGCTTGTTCTGCTGTGCAAGGCAAGTGCTGCTCCAAGAAATATTCATGCAGGAACAGGGTGAGGTATAACGTGTTGTGTTCTTCTGATTTGAAGGTCAAGGAGATGTCTTTTCATGTGCCGTTGGAAAGGGAATTGTTGTGCACAAATAGTGCTTCTGTGGAACTCACCATTTATTATATATCATAATATTGATATATTTTATAATGGCTGAGAGGTTATTCTTCCTGAGGGATGCCAACAATGCTAGAGCTGTTGATGAGACGTGAGAGGAAGCTGTGATAAGACAGCACAGAGACTTGGAAGGGTGCAGGAGAATTGTTAGAGCTGTCTTCCCACTGATGGACAATTGGGGAGAGAGGTGTCCTGAAAGGGGAGCAGTGCAAAGAAATGTCCAGAAAATCTGAGAGGCACCCAAAGCCTTTACTCAAGCTTACCATCATCAAGCACTGGGACATCAAGATGTTTTATGGGAATTTTAAAGCTAGGTAGAAGTAATTTGGCTCATAAGAGGAACAGGAATATGTATGCTTCCCTAAAAAAGCAGGATGTGGCATTAATTTTGCTGCTTTAAAGGAGCTGTGGATGTCTAAATGTAAATTATGTTCTCCCAGTGTTTGAAGCTCATTATAGCAGAGCTTGCAAAGCTGTGAGAGGCTGTAGTGTGATCAGACAGAGGGTGGGCAGTGGGTGGTCTACCTCTCTGGCAGATTGGACTCCTATCCAAGTCTAAGATAATTTTCCAATTTTTGCAAACCCAATGTAATCAGTAAAACAAAATTCTTTCCCACAGCCTAAAACTTTGGGTGGCTTTTAGAAGAACCAAAATATACCTTACAAATTTGACATAGGATTGTGTGAGCCTTTAATTAGGCCCTCTCTAATAAGAGCAGCAGCAGACTTCCCCTTGTGTAACTGCTGGGGAGGAAACTCATTCTTCTGAGTTTGATGTGTGTGCTTTTCTTATTATTGCATTTCATCTTTAAAGAGGGAGTAAGTGTGTTTATTAAAGGGGTTTTATTTACCTTTAATGCAATGCATTAAGCATCTATTTATTACTAAAACGTCTGCTTTAGCAGAGCTTGTGCTTGTAGAAAAGCAGAGCACTAGATAACTTGAGGCACTTTCCTCTTGGAGCAGATTTAGTGTGGTGAACTCTGTCTCTCTAAGTGGTGTATTATCCACAGAATGTTTCATGGTTGCTGTTGGAAGAGATTTTTGTCTTACAGGGCAATAGTATTGTTTGAATGTTTATTGTTTTCCTTTACATTTTCTGTGTCGATAGTAATAATTAACCAGCTTTGATTTCACTTTTATTTATATATTAATCTCCCAAGTATTGTAAATGGAATCTCAGTAGGTGCAGTTCTGTATGAAATTATGTTTCTGGCAGCTCTAAAATTTATTCCAAGTAGCTTTAGAAAACCCCACAAAATCCAAAAAAATTCCGCAGTACAGATGTTCTAAAAGTATTTAGAAAAAAGGGATTCAGAAATCTGGATGCCAATACAAGTCTACAGGGGGTTTTGTAATTCTTTTATTTGCTGCTGCAAATATATAGAGTCCTGTCTATGATTTGTGTACATTACAGCTTTCACAGATTGCAGTGAGAATAGGGTTGAACAAACTTGTTTTGTTAATTCTGTTTAGATTTTTGAGATAAGGAAAAATTTAGCTTATTTTCTTTCTGCCTGATTTTGTTTCAGTTTGAGGCTTTATGTTGTAAATTGATTTTAATTTTAGGAAGACTTTTGAAAATCTCCGTCCAGATACTTTTCCTCTTTTAAGTTCCACAAAACTTACTTTTTTTGAGGGAGTTGAAACAGTCTGCAAAATCATCTGCAGGTTTCTATTTGGAACGTCCACTCCTTGGGTCTCTTGGTTCCAGTTTTTTAATCCAACATTCACCATGTTGATGAATGTAAAAGAAACTTTTCTGATGAAAAGTGAAGTATTTCCTGTATGGGAAACATTGACTTGCTGCTTCATAACAAATTTAACATTTCTGCTGCATGATTTTGAGGTTTTCTATGTTTATTCTCCTTTTTTTTTCTTTTTTTTTTTTTTAAGAACAAAGGCTGTCTTCAAGAACCTTCACCTCTTTTTTTGACATAAGTCAGGAAGGTTTTGAGTAGTATTGTCTCCTATCACAGTGCATTTAAATTCTTGTCAGCAGTTATAGACCTGTGGGCAAGTTTTTAAACAACTACCACAAAATCTTAAGCTTTACAAAGCCTGTAAATAAGAGCTTTGGTCAACTTCCTCTAAATTAGAAAATTGATAGGCTGGAAATTTAAGACAAGTTTCCTTTTCAGGTCTCTGTTTGTAGGATATGTATGGATTTCTATCCCAGGAAACTACCTGGGCAATTTTCTTCCCTTGGTATGCCTGAAAAATCATGCAAGTGGCAGTACTTGAGCAGCTGCAACTTTGCAACTGCTATAGCAGAACTGATGCTTGCTGAAAAATCAAGGCTGACCACAAAGTCAGGGTTGTTCTTCTGAGAAAGTTTCTGTTGTTTAAAGCTAAATGTGTTTTGTTGTTCTCAACAGAGTGGGAAAGATTTTTAATTTTTTTGAAGGACAAGGATATTTTAATTAGCAGAAGTAGATTTCGAGACATATTAATATGGGTGGATGGTCTTTTTCTGTTTTAAGTATTTCCTGCCAACTTTTAGCTAAGGAACCTAAAAGTTCTTAGGTAGGAATTTCAGAATATAGTAAGTATAGCTTCATCACAGCTGTTACTGACTAGGTTTCAAACAATGTAATGAAAGAAGTGTGCAAGAGGTGTTGGAAAATGAAGCAATGGAAAAACCAGAACTCAGGGAAAAGTAAACTCTGCTTTGTCATTTTCATAACCAGTGCATTGAAGCAGTGCATATGGATGCTACTGCTCAGTAAGCCCAAGTACAGACTCAGTAGTTCCGCCCCCCACTTCTGAAATTCATTCTTTAACCATGTAGAATTATCTGCCTTGGACTGAATGTTATGTTAAACCAAGACCCTGACTATTTCAGTATGTCTGGGGAACGCAGTAATTGGAAGCAGATTGTAACAACTGCAAATAGCTATTCCCAACATTTGTATCCCTGTCGTATTCGGAATCTCCATAGTACTAAAAAAGCTAGTTAACCAAGAAATGGTGTGCATGAGACTGGACAACAGAAAGTGGTCTTAGCTCTGGGATATCTTTTTGATGACTACCATTGCTTATCCTCTTCTCCTGTCTCCTGCTCCAGAAATCTTATTTATTAAAAATGTTATTCCTCCTTCTGTCCCATTGATCTTGAGCACTAGGGTAAGGCCAGGCAAGTGCCAGTGCCATGGTGAAGATAACAGGTACAGTGGTTTCCTTCAAAAAAGTATGGCTTTTTCCTTGGAACATGCATGGAATTGGGGAATCTCACACAAGTACCTTGTAAAGCTTGCAGTTTTCTCACCAGAATCTTTCATCATTCCTGAAATGATTTTATAGCCACATTCCTCGATTTAGCCAACCTGCCATCAGCAGAGGGAGAAGAACAAGCAGAAAAGTCTGTTCTATATAATATAATCTTTCCTAAATTGAAAGATCCTTAAGGACTTTGACCTTGTTTCTCAGGCAGGTCTGTGCCCATGAGAGTGGGTTTTTTTTATAGCCAAGTCACAGGTTGTGGATGTGTCTGGGCAGAAGGGTGGTGTGGAAACCCAGTCCTGGGAGGGGACCTCAGCTCAGTCTGTTGCTGTGCTTTTACATGTGGTTAACCTGGTAACACTGAGAGCACTTATATGCATATTTACTCTGATAAATCCATTCAAATCCTGTTTGCTTGATCTGTACTTCTGTGCCTGGCTGGACTTGAAGCCCTTCTGCAGCTGTTGTTTTTCTTCCTTCTCCTTTCCCCAGAGACTGGTGGACTTTTTCCCAGAGTAGAGTTGCTGCTGAAACCTTCCAGTGGTGTTCTTTTTGCTAGTCTCTCCCAGTTTCCCTCACCACATGGACCCCCAAGGCCAATGTTTGCCTTTTGGGCTGAAAGCCCTGGTTTTGGGGCTGAGGAGCTGTTTCCTTGGCTGCCTGTGGGGAGTCTGCCCTGCCCTAGAAGGTTCTGTGGAGAGGCACAGCCTGTTGGTGACTTGGAGAGGGCACCTTGGGTACAGCATGTGACTGACAGAGCTTCTGCAGTCCCTTCAGAGGATTAGAAATGTTGGAAACAGCCCAGTTTTTGAGCACAAAGTGTGCTCTTTGATGGAGTGTGTTTTGGTCTCGGCGCCCTTGGCGTGCTGTAGGATGGCAGCAATGGAGAGAGGTGACAGGGCAGGCAGTGAGCAATGCCAGGTAAGGGGAAGAGATCTATTTGGGAACAAAAGTCCCTGCTCCTTGAGTATGGTTTGGTGGTGATGGGGAACGCTTGGTCCTGGGAAAGGGTAGATATCTCCTGAGTGCAGTCCCACACCAGTGCTGCTTGCACAGTGAGACAGAAAGATCCTCTAGTTCTCTAAACCAGACTAATACTGTGTCACTAGTTGGTCTATCCCAGCAGACTCTTTTTTTTTTTTTTTTTTCCCTTTTCCCCCTTTTGGAATTTTGTTTCTGAACTTCAGCATGGAGCTGTGCTCCTCTCGTCCAGGCTGATGGGCTTAGGTAAATGGCAGCAAGTGCCCCACCGTAGGTCAGGGAGCAGGAAGGGGAAAGGCTTTCCCTTGCAAAATTGTATTTTATTCCATGAGGAGACAACATTTCTTTGCAAAACACTCCTCTGACTTTAAAATAATACATAACAACTATAAAATTACCAAATGTCAGGTAAACAAAAAGTTATTAAGAATGACCTTATTAGTTCTATCTGCAATTCACAGAGCGAGGTAATTGTCAAGCCTTGCTGTTATTAGGTTGAAATAATAGTTTTGGGACCATCAACATTAAAATTTCATTATGATGGGACAAAAAGGCTCATGTATAATCAATAGTAAGAATCCATTATTATTGACTTGGAATGAATGAAGCATGAACACATTTGTGCAGATATGAACAGTTAGCAATCTTTTGAATAAAAAAGAATTAACACTACACAGATAATATCATTCTGGGAATTGGACTCAAACTCAAATTGGTACATGTCTCTTTGTTATAAAGTCAGATTCACATCCCTTGGTAACTTCCATTAAGCTGCTTCTCAAAATACTTTGTGTCTACAATTTTGTAATCCTCAGCTCTGGCTTGTGAGAGAGGTGGGCGTGTGGGCCAGGGTTGTGGTAGGAGTGTGCTCTGGTTGCCACATTTGGTGGTCATGCTGGGAATACTGCAGTGGGACAAAAAGCAGTGGGCACAGGTGGGTGGGAGCAGGTTGGGAGGGTGCTGTTGCTTTCTGCCTTCATGATCCTGGAGAGGAATTTCAATGAGACAATGTTGCTGCTTGCATTGCAGGCATCAGGTTGAGATATGTGAGGGATGGTGAATGCCGAATAGAGAAGTGCGGAGCCTGTGGAATGTGCTGGTTCCTGGGGACATGGCCAAAGCTGTGGTTGGGATGTACGACATAACCTTGTCTAATGTACATGATATGCTGAGACAAGCTGTTCCCAGCATGTTCTGCTCTGTCTCTGTGGGATATGTCACACTGGCAGTATTGCTGTTCTCTTATTTTCCACTGATGAGGTGAACTGAAAATGCACTTCATTATGTGCTAAATCTGATGCATTTAAATTCTTTTCCAACCTCACTTTGAGTTTCTATGTGCTAAGTGCCTTTGAAAGCTGTTATTTTAGGTGACTTTAACCTTCTTCCATAGTAAGAGGTACTTCTTAGCATTATCTTCTGGCTGTGGTTTACCTGCTCCCTCATGCTGGCTCCCAGCTGCTATGATACTTAGGGTGCTCTAAATCTGAGTTAGCTGTTGACTTAGACTGCATTTTTACAGGGAAGCAGGTTTGGGTTGCTCCAAACCTGCTTCTGCTATTACAGTGAAGAACCTCAGACATGCAGTGTTAGTTGTGTGTTATGGAGTGTTCTTCAGTGCTTCTAACTCCAACACCTCCAATTCCCAATCCTGGAGCAGATTCTGACCATCTGCTATGAGGTATCACTGCTCCAAGTATCAGATGTGCAAACTTACAAGTGCTCCCCCATGATTATTAGTCCAGCCAGAGAGCACCTAGGAGCAGACTCTTCCAGAAGCTTGCCTGTTTTTTCCTGTGGCTTCATTCTGTAGTATACTCTATTTCTGATGGAATTGGGGAAATCACCTGATGCATTAAAAAGAAGTAAAGGGATCTTGTGGCTGTGGCACTTGACAGGCTCAAGGAGACTTTCTGGGGAATCTGGGAAGTAATTTTTTTAAAAGTTTTTTTTTTTTTTTTTTCAATTGTGAAATAGGAACAATTATTTTCTTAGTCACTGGAGAGGGAATGATTATTTATTACTTGCATTACAATAGCACTAAGGACTGGTTGGGCTAAATGCCCAGAAAAAGTTATTTAAGGAATTAAGTGTATTTTCTCTTTTTTTTTTAAGCACTGATAATACTTTAGATGGAAACCTTAGAGGGCAATGAGTGGTGTATTGCAGTGGCACCTGCTTTAAGCCATTAGAGTGGGTACAATTATGAGAGAACATGTGAGTGTTATTTCCTTTCTAATTTACCAACAGTGCATTTCTTCTCCCCTATACTTAACTTTCAGCTTTTTTCTGGGGGTGAGAAAGGAAAATAACTGAGAGACAAAGGGCAGTGAACCAGCTGAGCAGCAAATCTGTTGCTGAGAGGGCATGGAAGCAAGGAAGGTACCATTCATAGTGTCCTTAGGATCTGTTCCCTCTGCCTCGCTGTTGGGGAAGAGGGAAAGCTCTGACATAACCCTGGGAGAGAGGGAGTGTTGCCTTTTCTGGGAAGCGGGCTAGAAGAGGGGGAGCATTTAACATTTCATATTTAAAACTTCCTTTAACGTTTCCAGAAATAAAAGGTAGGAATCCAAGCAGTTTTAGAACATATGAATATGAATTTAATTTAACTTAGTACCCTAGGCCTATTTAAGGTGAGCGGTGTGCCTCCTTTTTCATGACTTCTCTCTCTGAGATCAGATGTTATGGACCAACCACCTGAGATGTTTGCAGTGAGGGAGATTGAGGGGCAACCTGCAGAACACTGAAAATTTTTGTTCTGCTGAAGGCACGAGGTGCTTCTTGCTCTTTTTAAACTTTTTTTGCTTGGATTTGTGTTGACACACATTGTAAGCCGTTGCTGTTTCTTTTACTTCCCTGAGGATGAAGAACAAGGAGTAAACAGATGTGTATAAATTTGTCAAAAAAAAAGAGGCAATTTATATTACTTTTTTTGTGTGCTGAACCCAATTTCTGAAACTGTTCTTGAAATTGTACCTTTTTTTTTCTTTTTGAGACACATGCAGGGCACATAAAAACATTAAAAAGGTTTTACAGAGCATATACCATAAATCAATGAGTAAGTTGTTCAGAACAGCATAACAATGAATATAACTGAACATATATAAATCTAGGGAGGAGGAAAATTTTTTTCCTCATCTAGTCAAGTCTCCTGCTGATTTGTAAAATAGGTGAGTAGCCAGAAAAATCATCAAAGTGTGCCCAGAAATTATACAGGGGTCTAAAAATACAATTCTATTGTATTCACAACACAGAGTATTCATCACTGATACCATTCCATAATTATAATTGTTAAGCATAAGTCCTCCAAACCAGATCTGCTACTTTATTAGATTGATTGATCACTGCAGAGTTTGTCTACATAGAAAATCCTATTTCTCTTCACTGAATTGAGACAATCTGTTTTCCTTTTAATGTTAAAACTAGTTTCAAGTAATCTACTTCAAAACTGACTTTTTAGCATAACTATGTTTTCATTTAAGTTGAAAATTTGAAGTTTTTAAAGTCTTTAAAATATTTTTCATGGCTAAAACTAAGAAATGAACATGCTACAAAACTTTTGAATCTTGTCTACTTTTCTGCCACTCTACTTGATCCCTTTTGACTTCCATGCGAGTGTTTGCTTTTCTTTGTATGTTAAAGTTGTTCTGATGCCATACGTGTAATATCCAGGAAGAGATTTAATATACTTGAATTCTTTTCATATGTAAAATATTTCAGTTCTGCCTCTTGTAATCTATTTCTGAAATTTAAGGGGAATCATAAAGGTGTAGTGCCTTCCATAATAAAGTAACATTTCAAGTAAAAGCGTTTACTTATGGGTCATAATTGTTTTTAAGTAGTATTTATAACGGGTAAATGTGGTGCAATTTACAATAGTTTAAACCAATCATGAGAATACTTCATGCTCATAAACTGCATTTCACTTTAAACTCTTATGAATACCCAAGAGACCATAAATTTGCATACATGCATTTTAAAACCTACGTTTTCTTTCCTCCTTTTTTGCACACCTTGTAACTTTTTCCTTGCTGCATTGCTGCCTCATGTCTCTGGTCTTGTATTTATTACTGTAGTGTACCTGTCCCAAAATAACTGCAAGTATGGACAAGGTCTAATTTTATTCCTTCTTATTTTTACCAGCTGGAGAGCACATAATACTGCTGAAGAGACATCAGCAGAGCTTTCAGTTTTATTAGGGTATGAGCATGCCTGAACTCGATAGAAGCCCTTTTTGTATGACCTGTCCACTGAAAGCCCTTTGGATTATAGAGAAGGATTTCTTTTTCCTTAGCAATAAAATAACCTACTCCTAGAACTGTCAGTACTGCTCTTTCTGCATCTGGGTAGAAGTCAGTATAATGACAGAAAGAGTAAGTTGTTGCTTTTTGGTGGTTTGCTTTTATCAGGTGAGAGAAATAACTTTACCGGTTCTGTGTGGTCTAACAGCCTTAATATTTAAAACAAATAATGACCTTTCTTGTTTCTCCTGGCCAAAGTGTCCAAGGTCAGACAAAACCAATTGGCTTGTCCAGCTGACTCTTTTAATTCACAGAAATTGGCTCCTGTCATTAACAGGAGATGGGGCAATTGATTCAGTCTGAGTCTGTGCAAATGGTTCTAAGGGTTTTGTAGTCATTCCAATCAAGTTGACGCATTTGATGTCTATCAAAAGAAGAGGTGTGAGCCACTGAGAAATGAAAGTCTCGTCTTTGAAACAAATCTGTTCAGTCTTTTTTAAGTGCAAAAAGCATCTTAAAAAATTTAACTTCTGGGTTTTTTTTGTCACATGATTAACTCCAAAATGCTAGACAATTGTTCTTGAACTTCAGTAAGACTCTGAATTTTATTGAATTTTGAGTGGTGGAAGGAAGATTCTGGAGAGAAATACTTCTGTTCACATCAGCTTCCAAAAGTTTTGGTTGTCCCTTAAACTTGCTCCAGTCTCTGCTCCGGCAGATGGACTGCAAGTCTCCTGACATCTGATATAATGTTTTTTTAAATTCCTGCCACTGTAAAAATCTTTTTTGTGAGAAAACTCTATCTCACCTGGCTGCTTCAGCTGCTTCTTCTGCTACCACAGAAAGCAGGTTACTGTGAGACCTTTACTTTAGCGGGACCTAGATACGGACTTCAAAAACATGGGGGATGAAGGGAAGACTATTTCAAAGCTAAGCTTTCCAGAGCATTTTGATTGCAGAGAATATTGTTAACCAAACTTTTTTTTTAAATTATTTTTTTAATACAGGTTTGCCTTACCTAAGATGTATATAATTTTATAGTAAGTTTTTAGAACAATGGAGTTTCTCAAACATTTCAGTTTTTATGTCTTTCAGTTATAGTTCAATGAAAAATGGTTCTGCCTGTCCTAGGTAACTATTTCCCTGTGAGGTTTGAACTTCCATTATGACATTCATTACATCATGTAATATGAAGAGTACTTTGTAATCACATTTTGACAAATACACATTTAATGTTCATAACATTATACAAAATAACTTGCCTTTGTTTAACTCTAGTTTCTGATTTGGTTTTCTTTCACAGCAGTATGATTTATTATTCTTGGGCAGCTTTCTTTTTAGAGAATGTATGTGTGTATACCATACATAAAAAGAGAGCAGTTTTGTATGTTAGGTGTTTATATTTGTGGCATACACAGATCAGTCTTTCTGGTTCTGCTAAAATATTTAGGAAAAGCATGAATAGGAATAATTGTACCATTTAATAATTTTAGTTTAGGTCCAGTTATAAGATTGTATAGGGCTATAATGGGGAGATTAATGATTAGACTTGATAATCTTAAAGGTCTTTTCCAACTGAAATGTTTCTGTGATCACAACATTCATTGCTGGTACACTTGACTGAAAGTTAATCTGAATAAAATCTAAATGGCTGGGCCATCACAAGTCTATTTACTTAACAAAGTCTTTGGTCTTTAATTCTATTTAAAAAGTTTTCCAATATACTCAAAATACCCTAGGAATTAATCTCATTTAATACATCCATCAAGCAGTTAAGTGCCTAAGCTAAGCTACTCTCCTGGCTCTGACTGTGAATATCAAAATAAGCTACAGGATTGGTCCCACTTACATTAGAAACCTTACTCTACTGATCTCCGGGGCTCACTGAGTGATGATGATTATTAGAACAGAATAGAATCGTGGGTGCTTCTGGGCCCCACAATTTCAGACAGATGTTAAGGTCCTTGAATGTCTAGAGGAGGGCAACGAAACTGGTGGAAGGGCTGGAAGGATTGCCCTGCGAAGAGTGGCTGTGGGTGACTGGGTGACTTTAAAGCTCTTTAAAGTTTCCTGAGGATGTGAAGAGGGGGATGCTGATTTCCTGCCTGTATCCAGTGTTTGGACATGTCAGAATGGTTCGAAGCTGTACTGGGGGAGGCTTAGGCTGTACATTAGGCAGCATTTCTTTACTAAGAGGATGGTCAAACACTGGAAGAGGCTTCCTAGAGAGACAGTCTGTGCCACAGGCCTCTCAGTGATTAAGAAGCATTTGAACAATGCCTCTAATACCAGGCATTAACTTTTGGTCAGCCCTGAACTGGTGAGGCAGTAGGACTAGATGATATTTGTAGGCCCCTTCTAACTGAACTAGTCTCTTCTAAAATAAGCTAAAAGGGACATCTAAAATAATTAAATTGTTGCATGTAGCTTGGATGACACTTGATAACTGTGTTATTGGAAGTACAGGGCTGATGCACAGTGTCTGTGTAGAAAGACTTGATAAAGGAGTAAAAAGTTCTTAGTGTAGCTAAATGTTAGGGCAAGAAATGTTGCTAGCAGGAAAAAAGTTTTTTAAAAAAATTGAAATGGAGTCTAAATTAAGAAAATATAAAATATTATGAATTAGGGTGAATTTCAAAATAGAATCAAGTAAACTAGAAGAGACCTGAAGGCAATATGTCCTCCAAACATTAGGAAGAGAAACATATGCTGATGACACTAAGCTGTACAGAGTAGTATGGACAAGACCTAACTATAAGTAATTGCAGGGAGACCTTATAAGACTGAGGGACAGGGCAATGAAATGGCACATGATGTAGAATAGATGGGGTACATGGGGGAAAATTATCCATTTCACACTTTCACACAAAACAGTAGTAAAACAGTAGTCTCTGAAATGATTCTTCTTCCTTCAGGAGAAGGACTGGTTTGTCTTGTGTGGAGGAGAGATTGCCATGCTTTTAGCAGTGCCTGGAAGCCTTTTCTGGGATGACTGATCATCCAAGGTCATCCCTAGTGAAAGAAAAGAGAATATCAGTTTTGAGAACTTCCTGTGGGTAGTTTATTGGGGATTTTGTTGTCTTTTTGCATCTAATTAGTTCCTCAGGAAATAGTTCTCTTCTTTGCATATAAATTCTATTCAAGCAAACAACTGTGAATGGAGTTTGTGTGTTCTAAGCATGAAAGATTCCTGACTGAGATAGGTGTCGTGTGGAAGCAGCTGAAGCTTACCTGGCTTGGCCATCTCTGGAGATTGCTGGACACCAAAGGGTGTATTCTGTATTTAATCTTGTAGCATAAAAAGTTTATTCCTCAGTTAAGCACAAGGATAGATAAAACCATGTATCAGGAGAATCCTTTGCATGGTTATAAAAGAAGAGGTGAAACACTGTAAGTTGCCTCTAGTATTCAGTATTGTTTCTTAGCATTTTCTGCTGATCCAGACCTGTTGAACTGTTTGATGACTGGTGAGGATTTACAGTCTATTTCTCCCCCATTTATTTGCAGGGAAACATTGTTAGGACTTCACTTTTAGGTTTTAAGCTTTTCACTTTGCTTTTGCTGATTGCCTTCTGCAGATCATTCACAAATGAGGCCTAATGGGGCTTTTAGGACTGATACCTCTGTGTTGGCAATGAGTGAGCAGTTCTTATGTTCAATACCCCATGTTTGGTTTTGTATCTGCCTTTGTTCCCACAGAACCAACTGTTTCACTCAGCTCTGTCCATTAACAGTAGTGCACATTGTATCTATTTATTTAAAAACCATGGGAATATTGTTAACCAAAATAGCAAAATTGGAATACATTCATCCAAAGAGATTTTTCACTCTGCATTCAAGGCATCAAAATTTTTCTTCCATCAAAACCTAACAATTGTTATGAATGATATCATAATACTGCGAACTGCTTAAGAGCTTCCACTTTAAAATTGTAATGGGCCATGCAGACAGAAGGGGAAAAAAAGGCTAAAAGCATAAATTGAAGATAATCAATGTGAATAGACCTCACCCATTGTGCAGTTTGAATAGGATAAGCACATATTATCTGGCATAATTGGTTCATGTGATTTTCTAATTGAAGAGAAGAAGTAATTAGAGCCTAATTGAAGCAAAGTAACACAATGTCTGTCAGCATTTCTCCTTCTACCACACATTATATTATTACCTGTCATCTTTTACTTTTGTGGGAGTGCAAAAATGAGGAAAAAACCCATGTATAAAGCCTTTGGAGTTTACCTAGCCAAAACAAAGGTACAGATAAAAGACACTAAATAAAAGCAAAGAGTGCTGAGATCAATGGGGTACACTTCTGGATGCTTCCAAATTAAGTGTTCAGTTTGCCTAATTAAGAAATGAATTGCATTTTGTAAAATGAAGTTATAAATTTAGTCTTATTAAATATTTGGAAGAAGAATATTTGAAACTTGTTTGATTTGATTCAGGGATCTGTACTTTCTGGAAATGGCCTTAAGCTGAAACAAAGGAGATTCAGATTGGATATTAGTGAAAATGTTTCACTGTTCAGCTGGTCAAGCATTGGAATAAGTTACCTGGGGAGGTGGTGGAGTCATCATCCCTGGAGGTGTTTAAGGGATGTCTGGATCTACTGCTGGATGATGTGATTTATTGGTTCTGGGGCTACAGTGGTGGTGCTGGGTTGGGGGTTCAACTTGATGATCTTAAAGGTCCCTTCCAGCCTTGATGATTCAATGATTCTAGTCTATGATTCTGCTTTACATTTCTACGTGAAGAATTTTGCAGGGAAATATAAAATGGTTGTTATTTTTAGCAAAATGGTGGAAAACACTTTTGCAGCCCTTTCTGCTGTGTTTTTTTTTTAAATGAACTACATTATTCCAAAACTGTCTAATACGAGAAGACCAGTGGCTGCTAGTGCAGAAAAGAGAATGTCCTTGGAAGTTGTTTGGGAGATGCTTTGTAAAAGGTGAGAGAGGAAGTTGCAGGATATTCTCTCTGTCTTGGGAACAGAAATATGTTTTAGGGATTTTTAATTCCTGGAGGAGAGAAAAGAGTCTGCATGATGTAGTTTTCATCACTCTATACACATAAATTTGGATGTAACTTGAAAACAAGTTCCTGAGACAATAAGCAGTTATTCTTATTAAGGGTAGGTGATATCTTAATGTAATAAGAGGCTACATTTTGGTAAAGAATTTGTAATTAATCTCCACTTTCATCGTTACTATCATGTCTTTTGTCACTGCCAGTGGAGCAGTGTAGAAAATTAGATCCATCCCCTTCACATTGCAAGACCTATCAGATTTCTTGGTGGTCATCCTGACGTTAGTTATTATCCTATAATTTTAATAACAGAAATTGTATCTCAGTATCCATTCAGTGCACTTCTCTGTGGTGCTGAATTCTAAAATACTGGGAGTATGATGTCATTTGTAAGTCTTCTGGCTCAAAAGGCATGCTGTACTCTCTCTCTCCTTGCCATGTGTAGTAATACCTGTTGCTAGTGCAAAAAGAATGCTATCATATTTCCTTTCTCTTATCTCTAAAAGAAAAAAGAAACAAACCACCTCTTCTGGAAACAATTACTCAATCTCTACTACCTGCAATATGCTTAACTTATTAGTATATTACAAACATGCCATCAGTCCTTTACCTAAGTATCTGAATTGATACCAAGTAGTGACTAGCTCAAGCATTTCAAATGGCCGCAGCAGCCTGGCTTTGATTCCTGTATAGTTGTCTTCAAAGAGTGATAAACTCTCATTAATATTGTGCTGCAAAGGACAGGTGAGGTCCTTTGACAGTATATGATGTTCCAGTATATGATATCCCCTTTTCTAACAAAAGCTGCTCCCTGTTCTGATGGTGAGATACTCTGAAGGTCATCAGTAAACTGTGCTGGTGGTAGTGGCATCTGTTTATGCTTTCTCTATGTGTTTTCTGATACTGAACTTTCTGAGGGATGTTTTCCAAGTTCTCAGTCATAGGGTATCCTTTTTCTGAAATGTGCTCTTCCTTTGCAGAGGAAGAAAGAAACAGAGTGGGAGACTGGGAAGGTCTGTTAAACTTTCCAGATCTGAAAACTTTTTGGTGGGAGCAGTGAGAGCAGCACTATGATACAAACCAGCTAAACATGATTAGAGCAAAACAGCCAGTTCATAGCCAGCAAGTTAAAGAAGGTTCACTTGGGCATCTTTCTAAACCAGGGTGAATACAGAACAGCTAGAGATCAGAAAGGCAGCATATTGCTAAAAGGACTTTTTAAGCTTTTGTATTTGAAGGGCCTAAATTGATTAAAATGAGTTGTTGAAAGGAGTTTTACTTTTACCCTGGTGGTGTTTGAGTTTCAAATAAGATATTTCCAAGTATAAAGAGATCACTGGTGAAAATGATGCTAATCCTGCATTGATGCCAGATAGGGTTGTACCACCCATCAGAAAACAAAATGTTATTGAGAACAGTGGGAAATAGTGAAGGAAAGAGTCTAAGTAGCAAAAATGGGTTATACACAACTCAAGAATATATAGAGTGAGATGGTTTTGCTTGGAGGTAGGCAAAGGCTAGGAAGACATTTCCCACAGACATTGTCCTCAGTTTGGTGCTTTCTGTAAGTTATTCTGATGTTAAAACAAAGATATCATGGTCAGTGAAGGACAATAATAGTCTGCTAATGTGTAAAAAGCCAGAGTGGCATAAATTGACTACACCTCAAGCTTTGCCTGCCAAATTCCTTAGGCCGAGCAAGATGCACTCATGTAGGAAAGTTGACTTTATTTTCCTTGTTCTGCAATTTGGTTCACTTCCCATGAAAGGAAAGATTTACATAGATGTTATATAAGATTTATATTAGGCTCTCCAAACTTTTGGACAAACTTTAAATTTGGAGTAATTTAAATTTAAGTTAAAATTTCAAGAGATTTGTGGCCTGCATATTTCTTTCACAATAAAGCATCCAGAGCCTTTCATCATTGTCATCAGGGCTACCTCCTAGTTTTTCACATGTATTCACTTTTCCCATTTTCTGATGTGACATTGTGGGTAGAATCTGTTACCCTCCCATCTGTTGTTGACCACCACTGGGGCCATGCTCATTTCTGAATGTCATTTAATATTCTCAAACACATGATTAACAGTGAATCTGTAAAAATGCTTTGCTACGTTACGTTGCTTTTTTTTTTAGAGAGATGAGAAAGAATTAAATTTTTTAAATGAAACACTTCAGACAAAGTAACTATTAAAATAGTGATGCCTCCAGATGCTGTCTCTATCAGAGATGCATCCATTCCATTATCAGTCTTTTAACATGAGGGCTTCTTTCTCCTCTGTCTCTCAAGTAAATGTGGTGCACTTTGTCTGCATGGGATGAAAACTGAATGTAATGACATGTTTGCTCAATCTGATCAACACAAAGGAATTAAATCTGTTACCTGCCTAGGTAGAAATTCCCAGTGTGAGAAGCTTTATCACTGAGCCAAACACCTGACTCTTGTATCACCTCCTGCTTGCTCTGATGTAAGGCATATGTTGACAAGTGAGGGTGGGACACTGTCTTCCCAACTTGACCAGCAAGTGCATCTTGCCAGCAGATATCAATTAACCCCCTGCCTGCCTGCCTGCCCCCTTCCCACTGTCTATGTGGATGCAGAACCTCCCCAAGGACTGAGGAGTTGCAACCATCTCTCTGACAACGAGTCCACATGGGAGGCATGGACGAGACCAGCATAGGCTCTATAGGCTTACTGCTTCCCCTAAGCTTGCGTTAAGCCTGTTCTACTGTGTCTTCCCTTCTGTTGATTAAATTAGCTTGATTAAGCCCAGCACATATGACTGTACACTGCAGCCATATATCCTGGCTGATTGCAATGTCAATATGTGTGTAGTTAAATTCCGTTTTGCTTTACTTAAGCAGTGTGAAACTTTGACTGAGTTCTATCTTTAATAGCTGTACAATTTATGTTCATTGACAATGGATGCAAACCAAAATGAAATTCAAATCAGAGTGAACAGCCTCTCTCAATCTCTGTGCTTAATTAAATGGTTCTCTTCAGGATGACTAAATATGAAAAACTTGTTAGCAGAAGAGACAAGGCTACCAATGTATTATGTAGGCTGTGCACACTGGAAGCAAGGTTCTGGTCTTTGAGTATGTTCTCCTTTTTGTTTGACAGTAGGTGTCAAAAGTTTTTACCACCAATGCCTTCGGTTCCCCTGTGCTGATGTCTGAATGAACACTTACTTTAAATGCATCTCTGCATTGTTGGCCTTAAGTGTGGGTGGAAAAGTGTAAAGATCAAATGGGTATTGTCTGAACATTTTTCATCTAATTCTTCCAAAGTCTGCAACTCCACTGTTGAGGACATTAATGTGGAAAAGTAATCTCAAAAGAAGTCAAAGGCCAAGCTGTTTTTATTTTTCAATACAATGAGCCTCATTCATTTGGAAATTGATGGAAAAATTAAATTAAGCATTTGCATGTACTGTAGATTGATGGAGGTCATGTTTCCAGCTTGCTTTATGATTACTTACATTGCAGACATCTCCACAAAGCAGATAAATACTGTAGATAATACTGCTTAGGGCAGATGTGACAAGGATAGTTATTTGCACGTGTCCGTAATATTTAAGCTGTACTTTTTGAGTGTAGAAATGCTAAGAACCAAACCTGGACCACCCTTTGCTCTTAAAGACAGTCTTTCTTATACCTAGGGAAGTTTGGGGTGTATTGTTCTTACACAGTTACAAGATGTTACAGTTTGACTTTGTTCTTTTTGTTAATAATTAAAAGGGGAGAGGGTGAAAGAACATAAGAATGATGATTGGATTATAAAGATCTTCTTTATAAGTCTTCTCCATCTGTCTCTCCCAGTGCAAAAAGTATGAGGAATTAAATAAAATTCCCAGGAAGCAAACTGGAGGAAAAGACAAACAAATAGTGTATCTTTGCATCACTGAAGTTGGGTGGCAGGGTGATGTGTGTGTGGAGTAAACTTGTGAACACATATCCTGATCTTCTCTGATTGACTCTGAGTGCTTTTAGCTTAAAGGCTTTTTAATTGTTACAAGCATCAAATAGGAAAAATGAGGAAATCTGGATAAAGAAGTGTCTACTGTGGAGACTGTTGTATTGGTAACTCATCCCTTTGTGGGCTTGAGGATGATGAATTCTCATAATATTGCATATTGTTTGTCATACTACTTAGTTGTAATATGCCAAAATAAGTGTACTAATTCTAAATATCCTGGGGTTTTTGAGGCTCACGTTAGATCTTTAGGATTACGATTTTAGCCTAGCCTCTAATATGCCACTGTAAATTATAGTGAGCTACAGTAATCTATTTAGACACCTGTGTGTGATATTGTGCCAGCAAATAATTGCATGTGCAAAAAAATGAAAACCAATATTGGAAACCCTAGCTCTATCTTGTTCTGAAGCAATTTTCCATTTGTGATATCTAATAGTATAGTAGCAAGTTAAAGTGCATGATAACAATTACTTGGACAAAGCATCTCAATTTTGCTGAAATTATCAATGTTGAAGAGCTATAAAAGAGTGATGTGAGGGGAAAAAAAGAGAAAATGTTGGGCTTAGTCACTACTCAATGCAAAGTAAATGTGTTTACCTGTCTAGTCATGTTAAATGTGTTAAAAACAAGGGCAAAATGTTTAGGAGTGATATCTCAAGGCTGAGAACATGTGTTAGAGAAATTTTCCAGCAGTTCTGTCTAGAGGAGCACTGAAGATCTATTTTAGAAAACATTTTCTTAGGGGAAAAAGTACTCCAAAAACCTTCCTTGCGTCAGATCACTATATGGCTGCAGTAAAACTAAGGCAAATGGATGCTAGCAGGCATTCCATGAATAGGGCAAGAGAAGGATTCAAAGACGTGTATGTAAGGTATGGCTTGGAACTAATCTAGAATCCTACTGTACAGGAAAACTATTAGAAGAGATGCTTGGTATAAAGAAGCCCACAAGGAGGTTGTGCAGGTCCAGTGTTTGATTATTAACAATATTATTTTTAAAAAAAGTAGTTCTCAAATAGGATTAATTTCTAGTGTTTGTCTACCTTTGTTTAAGTTTGGTTTCTCAACACCAGGACTTTCTGTCTTCACTTTTGAATATTTTTCATATCAAAGTCTGTTCTTTGTTTATGCACTTAGAGATTGCAGTCACAGTTTATATCTTAACCTTCTTGTGTTCAGGTGCAGATTCAGCTCTACATTAGTGATTATGTAGTATCTTCCAAATTTTCATTATCTCTAATTTATTAATAGCACTTCTGGACTGCAGATATTAAAACTTTGGCAGCAGTTGTTTTGGATCCATACTTGGCTGAATATGACAATGACGCTGAAGCTCCAGTCACAACTTGTGCTCCACAGCCCACACATGTACACGTTGTTCCCAGACTAATAGCTTTAATAGTGACATAAAAGTACGCCCACCGGACAGCAGGATGTTCAGATTCTCTGCAGCTCCAGTGTTAAATAGGGATAAAGATTTCAGCACTAGATGAAATGAAGTGAGATGATGGAGACCTTAAACTGTAAAAGCTGAAACTTTCGGTGTCAAGGTGATGATATGGCCTCCATGCCAGTGACTACCTCATTAGTATGTGCAGTTACTGCTAATGACTCCCCTTCTCCTCCATTTCACTTGGTGCCTCACAACACCATAAGGGAACCTTCAAACAACATCCCATCAGCAAACACCTCTGAACTGCCACTTCTTTTACAAGTGAAGGAGCTAAAGGTTGCTTAAGAAATAAAATAACAATATTATAGGTAATGTTATGCAAACTGACATAAGCTGCACGCACTCCTAATGGTTTGGTCTTCCAAGCCCAAAGCAGTTGCTTCTTGTGAATGTGTTTCTCTTCCTTGTTTTATTGTGAGGTGGAGCCTCAGCTTGAAAAAGCAAAATTAGGATGATAAAGAGCTGTATTCCAAACTTTACATGCATGGGAGACTTTAAGAGGATACTTGTTGGGTCTTAGGAAATGCCTCCCACTCTTTCTGCTGCTGTTACTGTAACTTGCCTCCTATACCCCACCTTAAAAGTCTTTAAAGAGGGAGGCTAAAAACTTTCATAAAAGGTCATGTGTTTTCAATAGTCATGAACTGCAAAAATAGACTGTAGAAGACTGCAGATTCAGGAATAGGTGTGATCAAATGCATTTGGGCTGCTTTGTGGCAACTTCATCTCATGTTCTCCCTGCCTGTCTGTGATGGGCTTCCAGCCCCACAGAGGGCCATGTGTTCTGTATAAACCATTGAGCAGCATGGTCTAAAAGCAGCTGGAGATCTGAACTCCTTGAGCTCATGCCTTTTTGTGAGATTTGACTTTAACACTAACTCAAATAAGAACGCCAATCTGTTGCCTTTCTAGTCTCTGGATATGAAGTCCTGTTCCAGAACTGTCCTTCAAGCAGAAAGACCATACACACTTGTTGTCCTGAATTATGTTAGAAGGTATAAGATAGAACAGGGATTGGCCAAAATCTTTTACCAAGGTTTTTGTTCCTGATATGAGGCTGTATTAGCAGAACCACTTTGGTTCTGCTTTTAAAAGTGTGACAATTTTCATAAATAAGTAGAAAGTTGGACAGAACTGTTTGTGTTATTATGTAATCATCACACAAGCTAGATGATTAAAGGCAGTATGTGTTATTTGCTATTTCATATTTGGCAGTGGCTCAGAAAAAATACAGCATAACTTGAAAATAGTTTTATGGGTTTGTTATTTCCAGAAAGTGACAAAACTTGCATCTCAGAAGTTCAATCTTTGTAATAATGGATAGTTTTTTTTAAAATAGGGAGAATTTTGTATGATGTTTCAGAAACCCTAAGAAGTCCAGGGGAACTGTTAAGGCATAAAGGGTACACTCATAAGGGATATAACTAGGCAGTTAGAAAATGGACAAAGTCAAATGAGAACACATTGGTAAACATAAATTCAAAAAAGCCAAGGAAAAAATTGGTTTAGATATGTGAATATAGAATCAAAGTCACTGCATTTGGATTTAATGCATTTTGTTTAATTGCTGCCAACAAACTGGAAAGCTAGAATAAAATATGTAGCTATTGCTAGTATTCTTGGGCCTTTTCCAGAAACAAGCCTAGGCAGCACTGATCTTTAGTCTCCTTTAGAGGAATATAACCCTGGAGTCAATTACTCAAAATTTAGATTTAAACTAATGTAGAAGAGAACAAAATGTGTGTCCAGTGTGAGCCAAATGATACTTAAAAATAGTCTAAATTTGGTAAAGTCACACTGTCTTTCATCTTCTGCATTATTAGCATTATGATCATAGGGATTTCTCATATGTTACAGGAAACTTAGAGCTGGACCTGACATTAACTTATTGCTGTTGAACTTACCCACATCGGCTGCTGGCTCTGAATCTGACCATTCTGTATTGTTGTTATTTCAATGGCTGTTTTAAAAAAAAAAAAAAAAAAAAATGAACCAAAGGGAAAAAAAAATCAAACTGTTTTTCATTTGGAACTTTTAAATCTTAAATTCCCTTTTTCTGTTTCCATGTTACTGACTGGAGTTTTTCAAGTCACTGGAGCTTCTCCTCCATCTTGATCACTTGGTTGCCTTGAAATACAGAAGAGCCAGTGATCTTTTTTCCCTTTGACTCCTAGGTGAGGGCTGTGGGGACAACAGAGGAAATTATTCTGGCAGCTTAATACAGATCCATCAGTAAGACTTAGTATTGATAGTATGCATGGAATGAATCTATTAAAAAGTCAAAGAATAGCATTTATGAAAATACAGCATTTATAGCAATATTTTGCCTTAGCATCAGCCAAGAAATATATTCATGTAGAGCGACATAACATTCAGTGGAGTGGAAAATAGTTTATGTAAAATTGTCCTCACTATGAAATTGTATCAATATACAGGAAAAAAAGGAGATATTTTTAAAGGTAAGAAGCAAAGCTGTTCTGTTGCTTCGTGAAAAGGCTTTTACATATGATAAAAACTAGTTTAGACAGCTAAGCAAAAAGGCTAATTCACAGGAATTACCAAAGAAAACAAGTCTTAGGCACTGTGAAGAGAGGTTACATTAAGGTCAGGACCTCATAAATGATCATGACAGAAAATCGTATGCTCTTTTTGTCTGACCTGCATGAAATATCCATGTCTGCCCTAACTCATAAATGATGTAGGTCCGTAGTCTGACTCATTCATAAACCAGTCTTTGATAATCCTCTGATGGATGGTCATGATTTCCAGTGATGAGAAGATATTTATAGTCTGGTGTTTTGGGTAGTTCTCATGCAGATAATCTCTTCCCACAGAAACAAGGGAGTGCAACAAGACAAAACTTTTCAGTGAATAGGTTTGATTCCTGCCCAAATCTTTCAGCCCCTGGATATGTGTGGAAGCCTGGAGATGTCTTTCAAGCCTGAATTCTTATTGTTCTTCTCTAGTTCCATTGGAGTTGTGGCTTTGAGGTTCTCATCAGCTGCTGCCATTGGCCTTCAAGAACATATAAAAGAAGATACAGAGTAGTTAATGCAGCCTTGGGCTTAGGCTGTGTGGTTGTCAGCTCTATTCATTTGCTTTTTCCTTTTGGTTGGGCCTAGAGCCAGATCCTCAGACTTTCATCTTCAAAGAAATGGTGCTGGAAGGGCATGGATGCAAGTGTAAAGGATTATGCACTCAATTGCTTTTAGCCAGATGGTTTCTGTGAGCCACAAAATCCCTTCCCAAGGCAGGGAGAGAAAGGTGGGTGTGGTGGGTTTTAAAAATGTCTTTTAATACTAAAGATTATTTGTTTATATCTGTAATTTTAATACAGTGTCCTCCAAAGAGGTTTTTGCTTTTCAAAGAAAAAAGGCAAAACCCTAAAATTATACCTTTACCTTCCTAGCTGTTAAAATTCAGTAGTCTACTAAAAAACTTAAAACTGTCAGGAAGTTCTGAGTTTGGTATTATGCAGTTTGCGTGCCCTGTTTTTTTATTGGCCTTTGCCATGCATAGTTTACAGTAGATAATTTACTTGGAAATGCTTAGTGGAACCTGCTTTCCAAAACCTAGGACAGGACCCTGTGATTTCATACAAACGACATTGCTAATCTGTTTCTGGGTTTAAAAACAAGCCCAAAAAGCTCTTCGAACTTGAAACCCACAGAAACAGATTTTTCCTGTTGTTTCAGCCATATCGACAGGAGGGTGCTCTGCTGATGTATTAACCACTGCATTCTAAATCTTTGTTGCATGAACTTTTCATGTGTTCTGTTATTACACAACTTTGTCAGGTATTTTATTTGTGACTTCTTGGGTTATGCGAGCACAGTGGCCAAACTATTCCTCAGAAGAGTTAATATTATAGTGCTCTGATAATCTCACAAGGGTATATTAAGCTCCACAACTGTCCTCAAATTGGCATTTCTTTTACTTGACCAGAATATGGGAAATCAAAGTTAGTCAGTCTGAGTTTAGGTAAGTTACCAGTTTAGCTTGGAAATCTTCAGTAGCTGCCTTTCATTTCAGTGGTTTTCTTTGAACTTTGTGGTTTCTTATGCTGGCCAAAAGAAGAGACGTGTACAGACAATGACTGGGCTAAATATGAAAAAGGCTTGAGGGATCAGTAACCAAGTCTTGCCAAAATGGTAGTATTTGTCAGTTCCATGCAGCATATCCATCTCAGTTTTTGGTGAAGAAATAGCATGCTCAGTGAAATTGTAAAATTTTGTATTCTGAATTCTGCAACCTTGATACAGGAAAGTTACCCTCCATAAGGTGATCTCCAGGTGCATTTCACAACAGGACTTATAGTGGCTGTTATGTTACATTGAAGTGATTTTTCCATTCAGATAGTAGCAAAGTCCTTTAAACACCTGGACATATCACTGTTTCAAACCATGTACTGTAGCAATCAGGACAGAATGATTCAGCAGTCAGTTTATTGTTTTAATTTGAGGCAATAACATTAAACAGAGCTTTATCATACTTCTTTAAATATTGCACACCAAGTATTTTGAACTGAGAAATATTTGTTAAAAATGTAATAATTCTTTACTGGCAGCTTAAGAAAAGGGATGGAAAAATGGATTCATTGTCTGTGCCCACATGGCACTGACTTTCATGCCATAAGAAGTACTATTGTAACTTAAAATCTGCTTCTAGGAAATGCACATTCTTTGTATGCTGCTACTGGATATGTCTGTATAATGCAAAGTAACTTTTTTTTTCCCTAGGAGTTGAATAGGGTTTTATGTATAATTTCCTTCATTGCATGTACTTTGTGGATCTGACATTATGAAATTAATGCTAACTTCTTTGTACCTAACAGTGCAAAGAAAATGCAAAATTTCCTCTTCCCACTTACCCTTGTCAGCACAGGCAACTGTAAGCCATGGCTATACACAGACAACCTAGACTTTCTCATAAGAGATCTCAAGCCAAAGGCAGTTTTAGTGAAGAATATATGCTACTGAATAGAGAAATTTTCCATTTGTTTGTTTTTAAACATTTTAGAATGGTTAAGAGGAAAACCAAATTGCTTGGACAGTGTGGCACAGGTGAAAAATCTGGACATGACAGTCATTTTGCTTTCCTTGGAAAATAAGAGGAAGAGGACTGCTAACACCCTCAAAAATTACATGATGTGATAGGTTTTAAGTATTTACAGTGAACATGATACAGCCATCCTTGGGAGCAGAAGCAGGAATCAAGGGGTTTCCACAAACTGATTACATAAAATGTTCTGTAGAATGCAAAGTGAGGAATGGAATCAGATCAGTGACCCTGCAGGATCTGAATTTTCAGAGCTGCTCAGAGCTCTGAGTTTGTACCAGTCCCACAGAAATCATATCCTCCATCTGATAGTTGGGGCACATTAGAATGCTTTGCTGTTCTCTATTTTTTACAAACCCACAGATGAATTAAGATACCTATAAGGAGCCTGTTTGGTGGTGAGTAGACCAAGGGTTTGAAACAGTATGGAGAACTGTGAAACAACATTGGGGGAAAAGCCTGTTCCTATAGAAAATTTGGTATTTACAGGATAGGAGTCCTCCATGTGTAAAAAGTTGCCCTCAGAGAGAAAGCCAAGACTGATTCTCTTGCTTTAACCTTCTTTCTGCGCTGAACACAAACAAGCTTAAGGTACAAACAGTTTGGGAATTAATTGGTGTAATTAACATTTTGTGATTATAATGACTTCTAATCGATGCTTTATGCAAACAGCTGTATCGATGTGTAGAAAAATGGGTGTTAGTTGTATTTGAATGGGGAAAAAAACCTGCCAACCCACTTTAAATTCCTAATGAAATTCCAACCTTTCAGCTCAGGTGAAGTCCTGACCACATCTTTTTCATGGTAAAAAGAAGATTCTTTAGTGACCTATTTAATTAAAATGGCTCTGATATACCTGCTGACTAAACTTCATGAAATGTGGTGACTGGAGGATGAAGCACATTCCCCTGCTGACAATTCCTTCTGTCAAACTACTGTGTTTCATCATGTTAACAAAGCAAAACAAAGAAAATCATCCTGATTTGAGCTCACAGAAGTGAAACCCCTTCCCGTGGTGGGAATAGGCTGGGGCACTTGGTTCAGATGTTAAAGAAGTAAATGGAATATCAAGAAGCTTTCAAGGCCAGAAGGAAAGGGTTAGAAGCCTCTTTTTAGATGAGTGAATGGGATCTGACTTCTTCCTCTGTCTCTAGAAACGACCTTCAAATTGTTCCTCAGTTCTTTTTCTTTCTGAAGTTGTATTTAGAATGGGTAAGTTAGTGATCAGAAAAGGTGAGATAGGAGCTGCCACTGTTCCCACACTCCAACCTCCAGCTTTCTGTGGTAAATGGTACCTTCAACATACCTTATTTGCCAGTAGTTCCTTTTTTTTTCCCTCTTCTGAGTATGAATTGGAGATTGGGAAACATGAAAATGTGACCACTGCTCAACTTAAGTCAAATACTTCCTTAATCGTCTCTTTAGATATATGATGGAATGATTAAAAAAGCAGATTTTTTTTTTTTTCTGATCCTTGATGTTTGGAACTAGCAAGTTGAGTTTGAAATATCAGTTTGTAAATCCTTAGAGCTAAGGAGGCCTTAATCATCATGGAATTAGTTCTTTCCAGTAAGATCAGCATGGTTTTATGGTTGGACTTGGTCATCTTCAGGGTCTTGTCCAGTCTAAATGATTCTATGAAATGTATTTCAGGTCTTCAGTTTGGATGTTGATAGATATCTTCTCACAGGGTACTGGAGGCTGTAAGTGACAGGCCTTCCTTGGGGCAGTCTGAGGGCTGTGACATGTCAGGATTGACACATCTTGGAAATACTTTGTTGTGAATGCTTGTTGTATAATTGTCCTTTGTGATAACCCTGCACTTGACCAACACTTTTCAAAGAATAAAATATTGGCAAAGTAAATGAACAAGCATTTTACATATACAGTGTTGATCTTGGTTTTAGAAATGGAATAAAACTACTTTTGTTATGTTTTTTTTTTATTCTCAAAGGACAAGTCATCTTACTGCTAGGAATGCTTCAAGGGTTACTAGAGTATGTTACTAATTCGATGCCAGTTTTGTAAAACTTGCAAGCCTTTTGCAAGTCAGAACGAAGCACTAAACTCTTTAAGAGGCCCTGATAAGCAAACTCCCTTAGTCCTCAAAGAGGAGGCAGTTCATGCCAGGTATTGGCCAAAAATAGCTGTTGGGATTTCACACAGTAAGCATGTGTCTCATCAGCATTCTGCAGTGCTGCCAAAGTTTGCTATAGCATGAAGGAGAAAGAAACAAAGAAACATAAGGAGAAGGGGGGAAAGGAAGCTAATGAGAAGAAAAATTGCTTTTTAGCTGTTCATTGGAACTATTTTGGTTTCCCAGTGAACCTGAACAACATCTTAGGTGATAATGGAGGGAAGCTAGCATTTTTGGCACCTGAGTAGGACACACTTGCAGTTTGGGCACTCTGGAAAGAGCTAGTTCAGGTGTTTTGTTGAACAGTGATTGAATGGAATTTCTGTACTTTCCCAGCGTTTTGCTGAAATGGGACCTTAGTCTTGCTCCAGTGGTGAAAGTGCCTGCAAACAACTGTGGGTCTTAGACTTGAAATGCCGTGAACCACACTCCCTTATTAATGAAGGGCTCATATTTCATAGGCACATATATCTCTGTTTAACTATCCTGGGAACACAAAGGGACCATGAAGGGTCTGTAAATGCCACAGGGTACAAGGCTTATATGACAATTAAACACATCTTATATGACAATCAAACAATAGGTAATTCTGTTTGTATAGTTTGGCGGAGTGTTTTTAGCATAGGACAGCATACAGTGCAGTCACTTGAGAGAGACATTCAAAGCAAATTTCAGAAGACTCCTGCTTGGGTCTACCTTCATCTGATAATTGCTTTCACTACGTCACTTAGAATAGCAGATAGCAACTCTTCCTCTGAAGATCTGTCCTCTCATTTGCAGCTCATAATTCTCTCAGTGTTTTGGGGGGGCTGACAGAAAGATTCTGTTGAAGTCAATGTGTTGAACTCCAGACATCAGAAAGATGCCAAGGTGTGTGTCACATCTTTTGAAGATGTAAAGCCAAGAAGTTCAGAAAGTCACTTAGCAGGACATGGGTGGCAGGCACACTGCTATTCTTTTTCCTAGGGAAAGCAATCCCTGTGAATTTTTCTCTCTGTAGTTATGGGGGTTTTTTCTATGCATTTTTTTCTCACACCTCATCTTCCACCCACAAATTTTGATTGAATGTTTAGAAGCACAGTGGCCTCAAAATATTAAGTTGTTAGATATTTCATGAAAACAAGCATTGTCAGTGCCCTACCATACACCCAGACTAGTCTGCTATGCCATCCTTATCACAGAGTGAAGAGGCCTTATGAGTCATAGAAGAAATTTGTTTGGCACATGATCTACTAGGTATGCAGGATACAAATGTTTGACAGTTTTGACTTCCTGTTTCCAGAACTGTTGTCTGTAGAAAGTGAAAGTGTTGTACTGCTTATTGAAGGTAGAATAAATTAATTTTCTCTTCCCTGTATTATAAAGGCTCTTCAGAGCTATAGTTATGATGTTTGCTATCACTCTGTGGCCTTGAGTGATGGTAATGCATGTTTTAAACTTCTGTTGCATTTATGGTATAAGGAGGATCTTACTAATACCAAGATTTACAGGCTCTAATGCATGTATGCAAAAATTCAGTTGCTCAAGGGGCTCTTCTGCTTTGTCCTCAGCACTGCATAAATTGTCAGGAAAGATGGGATCCAACTGAAGGCTCTAATGATTCAGATTTGTTGAAAGGGAAAGTACAAAAAGCTAAGAAACCTTTTCTGGGGATGCCTTTGTTATGGCTAAGGAAGTGGAGACTGCTCTGTATCTACCTGAATTCTACTTCTGAAAAAGATGAGATAAAATATTTCTACCCTTTGTACCTGTAAAAGACACAAACCTGAAATCTAGGGAGTCCCTGTAGGCTTCAGTAGTATTCTTCAGTCCATTTACCGGCTTAGCTTCTTATTTGCTTTCAGACTTGCTTTGTATTTGGCTGGGGGGTGGGGAAAAAAAGGTGGCTTAAAATCAAAATACTTTAAATGCTGTGCCTCAGTAACTTGCTGTGTGCATGTTGTGTGTTACTTGCCTTCCAGAGGATTACAGAGGAAAGCAGGCTGGTGTTTCTGTTGCGTTGTGTCATGAAATATCTTTACTTTTTATAATGCTTTTGACTACTGACAAGTGACATTTTCTTCCAGCATGCCTCATGCTTTACCTTTAATGTAGAAACATGTAGTAAATATTGTGTAAACACTTCTGAAGGCAGGACTGGGAGAAGGGCTTCTAAGCCGTTTTGGTACTTTTGATGTCTTTAAAAGAATGTTGCTAGGCTCATATTTATTTGTGCAACAATTATCTGTGCTGTGGTCAGAGCCACGCTAGAAATAATACACACATTAATGGCATTGACACCTTTACAAATCAATTAATCCCTTAGAATTCTCTTGGGGGGAAGGTAAGAAAGAGGGAAGAACAGCAAAGAAAATAAAAAGCCCTTTGAAAAGGAAAAGAATTGGCTTGAGACCATAAGATAAAAGAGAAACCTGACAAACTGTACTGGGCAAGTGCAAATATACAGTATTTTGCAGCCTCTAGAGAGCTGTTGGGCTGGAACATGATGCTCATGGGGTGGAAACTGGGATTGGGAGTGTACATTTAGCAGGCAGAATAGATGGTTTCTTGTGACCTGGTACAGGGTTCATAGAAGCAAATCAAAGTGGCCAGAACAAGGTGTTTTGTAGAGATTGTGCATGTGTACCTTCTGTGAACCATTGTTTCACTGAGCTGCAAAGCTGATAGGAACCACCAGGCCTTGCAAAGGAGAGAAACATGAAGGAGAAACAGCATTTGGGAATCCTAAAAGCTGTCTCTGTTTTTCAGTTCCTTGGCCTTAAAGCGCAACAGCAGTTCTTAAACCTTCAAAACCTTTGTTCTGCTGCAGGTTCTTTTATTTTAGGCAGGCTCTGGGAAATAATTGTGATGAAATCACTTTTATACTCCTGTAAGCCTGTGTCTCCATTTACCTCTAAGAACTCTTCCTTGTACCTGTCTGCCAATACTGGTGCAGTTGCACCGAGTGCATTTTTCCTTTCCTCTTTTTTGCACTTGTTTTCTCTTTTCTTTTGGGGTGAGAATAGGCATTTGACTGCAATAATTGGTGGGAGTCCTGCTGTTGCACATGATTCTCCCCCTGGTTCTGCATGTTTGTTGCCTTATCTGTCTGCCTGACGCTTAAAAAAAAATCTCAGACCCAGTCCTCACAGCACAAGTAGTCAGTGCATCTTTGAGGAGATTTCAGTGACCTGAAGAGGAGATTTTTAAGAAGGCTGGGGTTTATTTACACCTCATGTGGTATTAAATGAGATCAGGCAGTTATAGCAAAATTGAGGACTTTCTAGAGGTTTGTCACTTTGGCAATATCATGAAGACACATTAGTCTGTTTCATTAGCTAAAGGTGTGTGGGACAGTTGTCTTCATGATGCTTCATCTCCACTAGCAAAATATGCTTTGAAATGATGATTTATACTCAAAGCTTTCCATGTGGTTGTGTCCATTGTCTTGTTCTACAGTCCCAGTTAGTCTTGAAATAGCTTAAAAAAACTCAATAATCACAGACAATATATATTTTTTTTCTTTCTCCTTAAGTGGTTAGTAAACTGTCATATGCTTTTCTTTTTGTGCCAAATATATGAACAGATCATACATGAGTAAATGCTAAGGTCTCCTTCAGAGAAAAAGAACATTAATACGGTGGACTGTTTTAGAAATGGGTATCTTCTGATTGATAATGAAATCAGACAATGCAAATCCAGTGAAAATGAATTATAGCTGATGCCTGGCAGACTAGTTGTTTACAAGATTCTTCTGTGTGCTCTAATGCGTGGGGTATTTTTGCCAAGACTTACTAAATGATGAAATGATATTGCAATTAGAATTAAGACTGGCAGAGACATTTGTTAAAATTCTGCTATTTCTTCTTCAAAACATAATCAATTAAAAAAAGGCCTTTGAAAATAATGAAAACAAATGAGAAGTCAGGAAGTAGCCAAATAATCACTTGACTGCTTCAGTTTAAAGAAACTGGAAAATTCTTCCCTGCCACAATTAAAAATTAAATTACTCAAATTATGTCTCCTGTCCTGTAAGTTCATGGGTTGTATGTGTCTGAAAGAGAGAAAGAACTGTAAAACTGCCCACTTGTCTGCAGGAGAGAAGCCAATAAAGGTCAGATTTAACCTTCCCTATAACCAAAATCAACATGTTGTGAACGAATGATTAAAAAGCCCATTTACTGCTTCAAGTATTCGCTACACCAAGTAGACCCTTTGAGCTAGCTAATGATTCTAAAACCAATCACATTCCCAATTATATGCTTATAAATATTATTATCAAATTATTGATTTGCATAGCCTGAGCATTCAAAGCATCAACTTGGATTAATGTCTTACTGTTCCAGGGATGGTATTAGTAGAATGAAAAAAGCCTACTACAGTAAATGTTACAGTCTGAGTAGAGAAATACGATACCCCAGGTAAGTACAGCAAAATTCTGCCAGAAACTAGGAGGCTGAAGAGAACAGATGTGTTGTTACATTTGGTCTGGGGGTTTTTTGTTGGTTTATTTTCTTTTTTTCTGTGTGATTGGATGGTGAGGCTGAGGTTCACCTGGTACATCACTGCCTGCTTCCAGGTCATACAGCTTTGCTTAGGGATCGAGCAGCCTAGCTGCAGTAGCGAATTTTTGAGGTGTCCCACTCAATAAGTGACCACATGCTTTTCTGAGAAAAATAGACACTCGGTTTTCTGTAAAACCTAGAGGTTTTAGTTATTAGACCAGACTGATGCCATGTTTTGGAAAGAAAACATAAAAAAGAGCCCTCCCTTCCCTCACCCCACCCACTCTCCCACCTGCAATTCTTATGCCTAGACACCAAAAATTGGAGAGGATTCAACTAACTTTGGAAAACCAGACTTGAACTGAATTGTCTATTGTAAAAATGGGAGTCTAGAGCATTTTAAAATGAGATTTCTAAAAGCTCTTTAATTTCATTGCCACTAAACTTATATGCAAAGCTTTTGAGGCTAGGAGGATTGGCAGCAAGATGGATTATTCCATTCACACAGTATAATAGTAATTAAATGTACAGTGAAAGCCTTTACAAGATTCTGCCAAAATTACTGAAATTATATTGAACCAAACCCGTGACTAGTGTGACTCCATCTGTGTCAGTGATCCTGCTACATCTAAGCACGGAGAGATGATGAGTCATGAGGAAAAGTGTATTTTCAAGGAAACAGAGGGCAAATGGGTTATTGTAGTACAAACATGAAGCAAATTTCTAAAATTATGTCTGACAAAAGACAGTATTCTTTCATATTTTCCCAGCTGGTTAAAATTTAACTAGTTTCAGGAGACGGTAATACAGGGTTTGGTCAGAAGTAGTGTAGGGAGGGGAAACCTTTCATAAAGAATTGCTAACAAATGGGATTCAACACTCAAGAGGCTCAGATGGCCTATTAATTCTGGTTCTGGCTTTCTTCCAAAACAACTGTGCTTCTCTTAATTCATGGCTAATTTCTATCAGAGATACCAAGAGACCATTTCTTTTTTCGACAGGAAGCATCCACATCGCTTAAATGGATTCATATGAGGGGCTTTAGTGAGCAGACATTGATTGGCTCGTCTCTGGGGCCCAGCAGAAGCCCGACGGGTACTGGTTTGACACTGGCAGCAAATGAAATACGACCTCCTATAAACGGGCCTGAGCTTTTGGGCCTTTGTGGAATCCGGTAGCTAAGGACCTTTTCAATCCCTTTTAATTAATGAAGTGATTTGACTTGACTGAGATTACACTTACAATAATGAATTAAAAAGTAATAAAAAGAAATCTCTTAACAAATATGCAACAGGGAACGAGGACCAAATTCAGTATGTATCTGATCCCCATTGTATATCTTATTTCTGTGTGTACTTCAGATCGATAGTTTTAAAAGGGAGGCTCTTATCTTCCAAGCACTGACATCTGCATACTTCATTTTTTCAAGTGCTTTTGTATAGAAGATTAAAATTATGATGACCTCATATGCCTAGATGATTAGTTTAGTCCTTTCTTATCTCTGTTGTGCTAAATCTCTCTATTCCTCAGGACTTTTGACATCTCATCCTAGCCACTTCTGTGCTGTTTTTTTCTTCATTGGTATGGCATGTTTTTAGCCATATTTTGCTGCACGCCAGTGAGCAATGGTCACTGTGTATAATTCGTAATGAGAATGCAGCCATTCAGTGTCTCTTCTGATGGTCACAAAGTGTGAATATATGCCCAGCCCAATTTAAATGATCCCCCTCTCTATTACATCTGAAATTCCTCTCCCTATCACCTCTTTATTGTACTGTAAGGTGATATGCTATAGAAATGGTCCTAAATTTAATTGGAGAACAGTCACATTCTGACTCTGATGGCTTTGTTATAATTTTGGAGATAATTTGGAGATGTCACTGTCACTAGCTTTTCTTCCACTGTGTTTTGAATTCATGTGTGATTTAAGGCACTTCAAGTCTAGAAAAGCTCCACAGTAATAGTTTGGGGCCATTCTGATCCGGGGAAAGAGCTGTGGCTAGCTTAGACTTCTCCCTCATGTCATGTTTCAAGGTGTCAAAAGCATCTGTCTTGCTAGCTGAGAGGGTGCTTCACTGAAACACTCGATTTAAACACTCAAGGCAGTAGCTGAAATTGAAGGAAAACATAGGTTGATGGCATAAGTAGATCAAAGCCTCTGTATTCTTGGCTAAAATTTTGACAACTAGGGGCTTCCATGAATACCAAGTATATTTAAGTGCATAGATGAGGTTAGCTAAGCAAAACCATGGAGGAAACTTCATGCCAAGAGTTACATGCTTGCCCACAGTATTGCGTGTTTGTTCATGGACATGCATAAAGTGCTGTGTGTGAGCACACCACAGTGAGATGTGACACACAGATGTCTTGGAGCCTTCCAGACACATGATTCCTACCGTGCAGGGATGGCACGGTGACTGTAGTAATCAATCTGATTTATTATATTATAGCATGTGCTTGAAGTTCAGTTAATTCAGTTTCTTTCCTTTTTTCATAACCAGTTGTCTTCCTCTGCTACAGCATAGATTTATTCTGTTTGCTAGAACATGAAATTCCTCTGTCATATATTGTCCATGGAAGTCACTTTGTTTTTTTGTTTTTTTGGTTTTTTTTTGTTTGTTTGTTTTTTTTCTGCTGCTGCAAAAAAAGAAATGCCATCAACATAAGATTGAAGCAGAAAACTTAAAACTGTTTGTCAGACTTTTAAAAATTACTTCATCATTTTGACAGACTAGAGCAAAAGAGGAGAAGAGATGTCATAAAGGCCTTGTGTATGATCCACTGGGATCTCATTAAAAAGCAGTTACACTTAGATACTATTAGGTTTTTAGGACAACTAGCATCTTAACATATAGAAGAGGATGATTTAGAGTGGTGAACACTGAGCTGTAGCATAGCAGTCAGTTAAATAACAAAGCACAAGTTTCTATTGCAACTTTAGTTTTCAGTGTTTACAGCTTGGTTAAGATGCCACTTAATTTGTAAGAAACATCTCCTTAATTGCTAATGTAGCGGGAGAATCCACAGAGAGGTGGTTATCCTCTACTTTAATCTGTTCTCTCTTGCTTAAAAGCAACTGGCCCGAAATTAAAAGCCCCTCCTGCTCTCGGGAGAAGCTTCAATGCAGATTTAAGTTTAGAACTACAATAGCTTTAAATGCATGTGCTGACTTTTAGATCAATTTGAAATTTGGAGTCATCAGTGGATGAACACCTGCATTTAATAAATGTGATTTTACTGCCCGGGCATACCTAATGGATACTCTGAAAGAAGAATTAATGACAGGCTATAGAGTTACAAGCCCTGCATCCAGTAGGTTTAACTCTATTTTCCTTTCCAACTTACTTCCAGTGCTTTTTAAGCCAACGCTACCCAGCTGGCAAGTAAGCTCACTGAAGATTTAGTAACTCTTTTTATTCCCCCCATTATTCTGCGGCGGCTGTCGCACTTCGGAGCTTGAGTTACTGCGGGGAGCGTGCGGCGAGCGCGGAGCGCTGCCCGTGTGCGGG
>JAWWMO010000174.1:11138015-11176090 GCA_035047845.1 Dendrocincla fuliginosa
TGCGGGGAGCTGCGGGGCCGGCGGGGCGCGGTCCCCCGGGCTCGGGCTGCCCCCCGCCACCCCCGAAACTCCCGGGCAGCTACACCCGAGGCCGGGCATCCCCGGGGCCGTGCGGGGCGGGCGGCGGTGGCGGCGCGGCCCCAGGTGGCAGCACCGCACCGGGGATGCGGAGAGCGCCGCGCCGCCCCGCACCGCCCCGCAGGTACGGGCAGGGCACCGCGGGGAGCACCAGCCCGGCACCGGCCCCGAGACCCAAGTTTCAGCTCGGCTAAAAAGCTTCCCCTCGGGGAGATGCCGTTGCTGAGGGTGGCTGCAGCGCTCTCGGTCGTGCGGAAAGTCCGTGGCGCAGGAAAGGGAGGCGTAGAAAACGTCGTGATGTCTCAGGAACTTAGAAGTGTCGGAGTCAGATCGCTTTATGAAGGTGCTGCTTATAGGTAAAGATGCCGCTGCTTTGGTAGGTGACTGAAAGAAGAAAATCGCTTAAGAGGCATCTCTGTGGGAGATCGCAAGTTGACTGGAGCACTGGAGGGTGAAAGTTGCCCATAAGTTACAGATAAACACGTACATTTTCATATGATTGCGGTTCCTCAGTTTAGCTGTCTAGATATCCTGGTGCCATGACTTTCCTAGAAAGTAATAAACACTCATTTTCTATAGGGGGGGGTCTGTTGGTAATTGTTTTTAGAAAAACTTTGAATTAACTGGAAAATATGCTTGGAATTAGGGAAACATGCCAAACTGGTAGAGTAGAAAGGATACAGATATATCGTGAAGGAGGGGAAAGAAAAAAGTGATGTATTTATTTTGCGAAGTGTGATGCAGTCACAATGGTTAGCTGCCCACCAGAGAAGGTGGTGATAGCGAGAAGTTTTTCAAAAACTTTGAATATAATCAAGTGGAAAAATGGAGGAATGATATTGGGGAAGGTGTGTGAGTGAGACTGTATTCAAGTACCTCATCAACAGCCTTGTAGACAATCTAGATTTGAGGAAATGACTGTTCTTATCTAAAATAATGCAGAAGGAAAGATTCAGGAAGGACAAAATAGGTGAATAGAAACTGTTTTCCTTCCAAAACTTGGGAGCAGCAGGAGGAAGAGGGCTGAAAGGCAGGAACAAAACTTTATGGAGTTGTAAAAAGTTTGGTATAATGGAAAGAAAGATTATATGGAAAAGAAAGCTGAAGAATTATGCTGAGAATGAGAAAGGGCCAAGAGCCAACAAAGGTCTCTTCAGGAAAGTAATTTCATTTCTTTCTGGAAAATGGGCAGAAAGAATTGGAGAGGGTCACACTCAAATTTAAAGTACATTGTATCCTTATCAGTACATTAGCAGCTGAACTGTTGAGAGTTCAGAGAACCTGACAGAGTTTGGCATTTAAAAATGAGGTTCCTTTTTGGAAATATATGTAGTTTATTTTCTAATGTGGAAACTTTGGGCTCTGTGACCCATTTACCTTCAGTTTCTCTTAAATTGACTCTTTGGGTGTCACTAGTTTGATATTGTATCTGAGATTTATTGGTGAGATTTGTGCTGTGCTGCTGTATTCC
This sequence comes from Dendrocincla fuliginosa, assembly GCA_035047845.1. Classification (NCBI taxonomy): domain Eukaryota; kingdom Metazoa; phylum Chordata; class Aves; order Passeriformes; family Dendrocolaptidae; genus Dendrocincla; species Dendrocincla fuliginosa. The sequence continues at coordinate 11,139,565 of JAWWMO010000174.1, forward strand.
AGTTCCAGTGTGCTCTGTGTTTCCTGACAGTACTCATTTCTGCAAGCCCTCCAAAGTCCTATGAGAAGGTGATGACAATATTTCATAAGTTTCCCTCCATGGATCCAATAGTGCTTTATGACAGCCGTCAGCATCCCTATTCTCACTGTATAAACAGAGACTGTGCCTAGGATTAAAGGGAGACGTGAAAGGCAGGTCCATTTAGTCACTATTGAGTATGACTGTCTGAATGTAGAGAGATCCTGCCTGGGAAATTTCTGACTTGGTGTTTGCCAGAAGCTACACCCAAGGAAAGATGTCTGTACTACCACACTCTTAAAAGTCTGCTACTCTTCACAGCTTGCTGGGCTGTGCAAGCTGTGATCTGGCCTGACACATCTGTTTTTCTGACATCTGTGGCTCCAGATTATGCACATTTGTTTTAATTTAAAAATTAAAATATAATACAATTTCAGGAAAACATAATTTCAGAGAACTGTATATCATCTGAAACATACCGCAAGATCTCAGTGTTTAATGCAGCACTTACCTGTGGCAATATTTACATTATGGTGCATCTTCCTTGCCTTGTGCCATGTGATCCTCTCTCAGCACATTGCCCTCTAGTATTGTCTAAATAAATACAAGACGAGTCAGCTATAGAAATTGAGTTATTTTTACTATTTTCATGTAATAACTGTGAGCCCTGCAGGCCTAGTGCTGGCAAAATACCATAGATTTGTCATTTGGAAGCAGAAATTTCTGTATAATTTCCCAAATAGAATTTTGGTCCCCTCTGCTGCACTGAATTTGTTATTGTCGCATGTTTTTCCTGGTGTTTCTAATGAGCTGTTAATGAGCTGCTAACTATGTATGTAAATTAAATGGGGTTAGACATTGAAAGGTTATCAAGAAATAAAATGCCATATAATACTTCAAAGTGTTATAAAATAAATTAGTGTATTTAATTTTGCTGGCACAAAGCTGATATTTAATAACCTATAGCCTCAATTCTTCTAAATGATGGTAATTTAAGACATTTTCAATCTGTGTCCCGAGTGACACAGCAAACAAGTTCTTTCATTCCCCTTTCATTACAAAGACATATTTGTAGTGTAGGTGTGGGTTCCTGTGTGCCTCAACTGAATGATCAGGTTATTAAAGATAGTTCAAGACCAGTGGAGCTTACTGTAAATATTTTCATTATGATTTAATACAGCAGGTTAAGAATGTGGCAATGGTGAATGCTTTGGCTGTGGTGATCTTTTAGAAACTATGACACTGGCAGGTCCAGTTATCTTGTTTGTCAGTTGTGGTTGTGTTTTAGCACTCCAATAACAATGTGTTGTGGAGTAGACTTTACACAACATGAGGGTGCTGTGGTGAAACAGCTTTTACTGCAGGCCTCCACCACCTTGCAAAGAAGGGACAGCGCAGCCTTTCCTTTGGTGCCAGAGCAGAAAGATCTCGAGGCACAGCTCTGGAGGTTCACTGATGAAACTAAGATATGTCCTGAAAATATTAATTGTTCTATTAGATGTATTGTGACCCCAGCAGTCACCACTGAGGGCTCAAGTGGTCTCCTCACCTGTGGAAAGTTGAACTTCCCCATGCACTGACTGGGCAGGCATTAGTTAGGCTGAACAACCCATGCTTTAATGTGGTTTTCACCTGGACATTGTATCTATATACAGAACCACTAGGCATCAGCTCAGGGCTGTACTTCTCTCAGTGTGGTAGGTACAAAATAAGGTTGTTTTTAGTTTGGGCAACTAGGAAGCTGAGAAACAATACCAGAGTGAAAAATGTAGGATTCTGCATCACAAAATGTAATTTACTAATTTGTTTGACAAGTGTAGTTTAGCTTAAATAATGTGGAATAATATTTCAGAGTATGCTAGCAAATGTTCTGCAGTATGTATTGTGAAATTAATGAGGTTGTGGTAATATGAGATCTTACTACTACATTTTACCATTAAATGTTTGCTGAAAAGTAGGACAGGGCACAATTCTTTATGGTGGCTGACTTGCGAAGAAGTCTGGTTAGTCTATTAAGGATCATCATTATTCTGCCAGACCCCAGTGTAAATGGGTATTTGCTGCCTCATGTACAATTATATACAAAATGTTTAAATCTGGCTGTTCTTTGTCATGGTTTGAATGCTTAAGTATTTTGCAGAATGTTATGGTTAGATTAGTAGTATTTAAATAGTTTTGGAAAACCAAAACATATCCAGAAGAATTTGTGGATAAAAAGAAAAGCGTATATAACTGTGCTGCATTTGCTTCTCATAGTTTCACAGAGTAGCTGAAGGAATTTCACTCTATTTTAGTACCATACCTAGCTCTGAAGGATGGACTTTTTCTGAATTTCACTCAACTTAGAGATCTGGGATTAGATCCTTAACTATACTTCCCTGGTGTTTTCATGGAACTACCCATTGTGTCACTATATGACAATAAACAAAGGGTAATTTCTTTTTTTGTTTTTTTGGGGGGTTTTTTTGAGCCATCCTTGTTGCTTACAGAAAATAAGATACATAATTTATGTTCATTTCCCAGGAGATTGACAATTTTGTCCTAAAAGCCTGTAGGGATTTTCATACTCTGAAGTCAGCACTCCAAAAGCGAGTAACCTAAAGCAGCACTCCACTGCAGACAAACTAATCCTCCAACAATGTTTCATTCAATCAGAAAATGCTGCAGATTGGAGGTGTTATTGCATGCCTGTGTTTTCAAGAGATTATTGTGAATGAACTGTATTTTCCACTGAATAGTTACAGCAAAACAACCCTACCCATCTAAATGTTTCCCATGGTAATTTTGCCCTAAATGAGCAAAGATTGGGAAAGAAGTAATTTTTTGGTTTAACCTTTCTCCCTTTGAGTATGCAAACAAAAGCTGTTGTGAAAAAAAATAGTATTTGTGGTTTAAACTTTGAAAGTGAAATTTATTTTATATTATGTGATGCTGATAAGTTCTCAGGCTGATTAGATCCTGAAAGCTGTATCTGTTTTTATCATGGACTAAGTCTGAAAAAAATTGCTGAGAAGTCTAGTTATAATATATTTGAATTTATTTTTCCACATGTATTTCTAGAAATCAGTCACTTCCCCATGTATGTGTTTTGTTTTGCAAAATCAATACCTGATGGATCTTTTCCAGTATGCACAGTTTTCTACAAAATTTGCATTAACAAAATGTAGTATTTTGGACAAAATTTTGTTTCTGTCATTGTGATTTTGATGCCTTAAGATTTTTATATATTTTTAGAATTTATTAATAGCTGTATAGTTTCTCACTCTTAAGGTAGCAGTTAACAGTTTCTAAATCCCTTTCTCACCACAAGTGTTATTTTCCTGAATTTTTGTTTTATGGTGTTTTCAAGCGAAGAGACTTTTAGCAAGGACATCCAGTTTGGGACATGCACCTGGACCGGAGTAATAAGATATATTGTAGTCAAAACAAAATAGAGGGTCCAGAGCCTTTGAAAAGGCTCCAATAGGGCAATTCTGAGGGTGGTACCAGGGTCAATGGTTTTTGGGTTGGATGTACCCACTAGATATGGTAATTAGTTAAAAGCTATAAAATTGTGAGAACTCTATGGTGAGATGTGTGCCTATGTAATCTGTGCACCTGAAAACTTTCATTAGATAACTGCTCTCTCCCTTATATATAATAATATTGTTTGGAAAGGTGTTTTTTTTTTTCTCCATTTTAGGCAACAATTTTAGTGGAGTGCCCACATCCTGCTTTTCAGATGCTCAGCTTTTGTATCTTAACGCTTTGACATGTGTCCTGATGATAGACCCAAATGTTTAAAAAAAGCGATATTTGTTTGCAGAAAGAGGCAGTCGTTGCTAATTCCTCCATAGCTGAGATGACAGGTCAGCTTCTGATTCTGCCATTCCCTGCATTAGAGGCTTGAGGCTGATCTGAAGGAACTCAAAAAAGATGTGAGGAACATAGCCTTGTGCTGGTCTTAGGATAGTTCAAAAGTTCCTCAAGTTCTCCCCAAAAAGCTGCTCAGTAAAATGTACAAAGATAGGTGATGGTCCAATTGCTGTTCCAAATGAAGACTTTTTCACTTTTTCATAGCAAAGCTCTCAAATCCTTGCAAGGTATTGTCAGATGTGGAGGGGACCGGTGAACTTGGCCCATGGGCTTGATTGCATCCCCTTGTTCAGGCATGTTTGGGGAGAAACTGGCCTGTCAGGTGTGCCTGCTGTGGTGGATATCCAGAAGCTGGGCAGGGTAGCTGTCAGCTGGATGCTTTTTCACAGACCTGTAGCTCATCTGTTAAAGAAAAAACCAAGCAGGGTAATGAAACCAGCCGAACAGTTAATCCAAAACCAGGGATGCATCAGCGCCTTGTGAAATCCACATTACCAAATAATCTAATGACACAGTGACTGCTTTAGCTATAGACTGCTCTTGGTTTCTGTTCATGTCTTACTGCTCTTAGCAATTAAATGTTTTGTTTTTAAGGCTCAGAGCCCAGCTCCACAGAGCAGAGATGAAGTCTCAGCCTAGATTAAGGAGATTTTTACCGTGAGGTGCCATCGAGTACTGCGACAGTACAAATGGACACTTAGAGCTTATTAAGCAGGAAACAACTCCACTGATGCACACCATTCCATCTGGCATTTTATATGGCTGAGATTGAAGATGAGCGGATAAAGGTGTGAGAATAATGAAAGGGAAGTGGTGGTGATGAAATGTTTGTACTGGTAATTGTTTTATGAAGAAAACAAAAGGAAAAGGGGGGAAGGAAGAAAAGACAAATTACTGTATTGGGGGGTATATTTATGAACCACAACCTTCTTTCTGTAAAGCGAGGGGGGAAAGGGTCTTTTAGCCCAAGGAGGTCATTCCATGCAAACCTTTAAAGGAAAGAGGATTTTGGAATGATAAAAGGGGGGGGGGGGAAGAATACGGTTCTTACACTTTAATGATTTCTTTGCTGCTCATAGATAGGAACTGGAACTCCACACTATTAGCCACAAATGGCATTTTGAAATGACTTTTTTTTTTTTTTGGGCAAACCCAAAAGACATTGCTAAGATTTACATTTTCAAATATATGCTGACCTTTTTTTCCTCTTTCTTTTAGTTCATTTGTCATCAGTATGTAATTGAATCAATATATTTCCTGATCAACCCAAAGATTGAATAAGGTCATGGGAAGCCATGTGTGGACATTAAAAATCATTATTTTACTCAAAATGAGCAGAGATGGCATAGACCATTCAGAGTTCCAAATGAAATTCTATTAGATTCTATTACACTTTTACAATTATAGAGACGTTCCAATATTACAAGGGGAAATGAAGTCATAATAAAAAAGCCCAGAGGTGTATTACAAAGAAATGGGCATACTATTTTTCTAGTTAAAAACTTGATGAAAGGAGCTCTGCTACTTTTCAGTTGCTGAGATGTGACCTTGTTCTTAAAAAAAAAAAAAAATACAAAAAAAAATACCAGGAGCCAGGGTTTTTTTCTAACCCTTTACACTTCTTGTTTCACAGCATGTTTTTAAGGAGGACAGGATGTTTAATCTGATTTTAATTATAAAAATATTATTTTAGAAAGATGCACAGAAGTAGGTTTGATATATTTAAACACAAATCATTCTAGTGTCCGACAACTGGAAAAGTAGTTTTGGGCAGCTGCTTGCCTGTTTGTGGAAGTTGGAAAGATAGGAACTCATGGCATGTAAAAGATGCAAATGTCATCATTTTATATGCTTTCTGGAACTGTTCCTCTTTATTTCATCTTTCCACCCTCACGATAATGTTTCTCAAGCTAAAAATCTTGGATTTGAGGTGAACTCCTTTTGATTAGATTTTTTTTTTTTTTGGGGAAACCCAAAATCGGTGTCTGACAGAGAACCCCTTCCTTGTATCTAGGATACACAGTAGCGCATCGACCTGCAGGTTCAGATGATGTTATTGTAGAGTTTTAAAGGCATAGTCACTACCTGACCAAGGATTCTCTCATCTTGGCATTCCGTGGAAGAAAAGGGTTTGTGGAGTTTTAACTCCATCCCAGACCTGCAGGAATGGGGGAAGGATCTGTGTGTAGTCGTTTTCTAAAAATCAAACATGCTGTTTGCATTAGTTCTATGCTTAAATGTTGGCCTGAATGTCAGTGAACTGTTTCTGTGCTACCACATCCAAAGAAATAAGGTAAAGTATGGAGACTGTTCAGAGACAAGTTACATGAAAAATGAAGCAATGAGATGTTGCCTGAGATACACGAGAAGTAGAGAAAAATGTTACAGTGTGTTCCAATCTCCTATCTGCATAAAAACTTGCTAATACAAAGGAAATACAGAAAGAGCATAGATCAAGCTTGAATTTGGTGTTTTACTCCTTCTGTAAGGTTTCTGAACATCTGCTGAGAAAATCAGAGTTGTACTGGGAAATGCTCTTTGGTGCAGATATAGGTGTGCATACATACAGGATTCTAGACCAGCACAGGCTGCAAAGGTAGCTCAGTTTCCATGGAGGCATGAAGAAGGAAACAGTCTTCAATGGAACTTTTTTAACCTAAGTTAGATGACAACTTCAAACGGCATCTATTAAACCTTAGAATAATATCTGTTACCCACCACAAAAAAATAGTCATTTTCAGAAATTACTATTTTAAGAGATCAAGTGGGGGAAAAAATGGCTGGGGTAAGATAAGAAACATAATCTTTTTTCAAGGTTTGGGACACTAGCAGAGCCACTCTGGAAGAATTCGTAGTAATTAGGTCACCACTTGTTTCCTTTTTGCTTGGTTAAAGGCAAAAACTGTGATTCAAGGTAGAAAGAAGTACTTGAAGAGCCCCCTGGTAATGCCAATGAGCATTGGAGTATTAATCTTCCCTGATGTTTCCAATGTTACCTGTTACAATATTCCCTCAGTACTTGAGTTTGTTTCTGCAAGTTATGAAATCATCTCGGGGCCCTCCTGGTACTTTGGGCATTGCTACACCATTACTACACTTTGCACGTACAAGTCAACAAATTGTGGAAGTATTTCCAAAGGCAGCTGGGCTGTGCTGCTGGATGGGTGCTCTCTGAGCACATTTATGATTCAGCTTTTATTTTTAATCATTGCATAAAAGGAATGAATTCTGAATTTTGGAATATAGATCACAGGTTTGCTCTTGTCTCTCTTGGAAGCTACCAAGAACACTGTTTAAATGTGCAGTGAAGGATAAGCTCTCTAATATGTTCCACTGGTGCCATTAGAGTGTTTTTCCAGGTACTTGTTATGTATGCATAAGAAAAAGTACTGTAGAATCATAGAATAACCTGGGATATTTCTCTGTTTCTTGTGTATCTGAGGCAACATCTTATTGCTTCATTTTTCATTGGAAGGGACCTTAAAGACCGTCTAGTTCTAACTACCATGCCATGAGCAGGGATACCTTTCACTGGACCAAGTTGCTCAGACCTCATCCAACCAGGCACTGAACACTTCCAGGCATGGAACCTCCACAACTTCCCTGGACACTCTGTTCTGGTGCCTCACCACCCTCACTGGCAGGCTGCAATTAGGTCATCACGAAGCCTTTTCTTTTCCAGGCTGAACAAACCCAGTTCTGTCAGTCTTTCCCCATAGGAGAGGTTCTCTAGCCCTTTGTTCGTCTTGGTGGCCCTCCACTGGACTCAGATACCCTTTGGCTGCTGCTCTTAACCAGCTTTGGTTTAGAGCAGTAGCTGTTGTCTTGGTTCTTGATAGCAGCTGTGCATCTGCCTTTTTGATGTCATAAACTGGGGGCTTTTTTGGGGGGTGAGGGGGTGTTTTGTTTTTTTTTTTTTTTTTTTTTTTTTTTTGTTTTTTTTTTGTTTTTGTTTTTTTTTGTTGTTGTTGTTTTTTGGGTTTTTTTTTGCTTTTTTTTTGCCTGTACAATGGTGATCCCTTTTTCACCTGGAGTAGAGACTTCTTAACAGCTTGGTGTTTCTTGGCACCTCCTCTGGTTTCAGTCAACTTCACAGCTTTCAATCAAATAGTTACAGAAAGGTAGGAGCGGCAATTTCAAATGAATACAAATATGGATTAGTTCAGACAAAGCATCACCAGGCAGTCAAGGAAAGAGATTATCCCATCTGCTCTGCACTGGGGTGACCTCGCCTTGAATATTGTGGCAGTTTTGGGCACCAAAAGATGAGAAAGATATTAAGTTATCAGAGGCTGCCCAAAGGAGGGCAATGAAGGCGGTGAAGGGCCTTGAGGGGAAGCCATGTGAGGAGTGGCTGAGGGCACTTAGTTCAGCTGGAGAAGAGAAGACTGAGGAGAGACCTCATTGCAGTTAAAACTTCCTCGAGAGGGAAGAGGAGGGGCAGGCACTGATCTCTTCTCTGTGGTGACCAGGGACAGGACCCGAGGGAACGGCCTGAAATTGTGTCAGGGGAGGTTTAGATTGGATATTAAAAATGCTTTTTCACCCAAAGGAAGGTTGGGCACTGGAATAGATCCCCAGGGAAGTGGTCAGAGCACCAGAGTTCAAGAAGAGCTTGGATCATACCCTCAGGCACATGGCATGACTCTTGGGGCTGGTCCTGTGCAGGGCTAAGGGTTGGATTCAATCCCTGTGGGTTCCTTCCAGCTCAACATATTCTGTGATTCTGTGACTTCTCTCATGGAAGAGGTAATCGTGATAATGTATCTTCATACTTCTTAATGCTTCTTGCTGGGATAAAAGTATTTTGAACTGGCATTGGTTACATATATCTTGCAAAGTCCTGTGCTAAGCCCGTGAAAGGAGTTACTGTAGAATTCAGTGATGAGGAAGTAAAATGTCTTAAAGAAGTGTGTAGTCTATATCAAATTAGGCTGAAGTCACCTCCAAAGCAAGAGACTGATCTTGAATCTTGAGCATAGATTTCTACCTGCTACCTTGAAATTGTGCAGTGAGATTTGTTTTAGGCCCATTGTGTAATGAAAATATGTGTCCTAAAACTTTTAAATGGGTAAGTAATAATTGATGAAATAGTCAATTGCTCGAATGACCTCCCTACACCCTCCTAGCAGTTACTGAGACATAAAAGTGACAGAGATGGGATCAAGCTAACAAATGGAAATGTGCATTGCTGTCCTCTCTGAATGATTTCCAGTCAGAACAACTCTTTTGAGCCTAGAATATTGTGCAATAGTTTTGAAAGCAAATGTCTAATGAAAAACTGCATTTAAATAGTCCTGGCATTTAGGGGGCTTTTTCATCTATAAATACTCAACAGCTTTACCATTATTCTTACCCTCTTTGCTCATTTGTCAGTGTATTTTTTCTGTATGGTAAAAACAGCAGGCAAAATTAGAGAAATAAGATGTTTGCAGGCTTATTATGGTTTCCCAAACCTATTTTTTTGTTTTTTTTAAAAGTCAGAACCTTTGTCCAGCTCTATTTAATGTTCTTCATAATTCATTCTGGCAAAAACTTTGCAAGAAAACAGGTGAATATTTTGCACTAGTTTCACCAAAGCCAACTGATTTGAAGGGCAAATTTAGCTTTCCTGTCTTGTACTGCAGTAGTACCTGCCCTCCTTCATGAGGAGAGCTATTTGAGTCTGACCTTAAATGATTTGCTGAAAGCCAGAAAAGCAGTCAGTGTTAGAGTGGAGGAATTTTGGCTTCTAATTCAGAGTTCAAATGACTAAACCATATATCTGATAAAATGAAACTTAAACCTGTGATACTGCATACCATACAGCACATTTAAAATGCGCTTACTTCCCCACCCCAGGAGCTTCAATAGCTCCAAAATAACTTTTAAAAATAAATTGTTTATTGAAAGATTAAGGGCGTTTTATTGACTTTGCAGTTATGGCCAATTTCACTGCATTTCTGTGACAGTATCGAGTCAGATAGTCTCTTTCCTACGTGTGATGGTTTTATTATGTGAAAGAAGCCTACCTAGTGTTTATCCTTCCCTTGCTCTCATCCTCCCAGTCTCCCAAGTTCCCCCAATGCTTTGTATGTCAAACGATCTCCTTGTCTCAATTCAAATCCCTCCTTAAGAGATGACTTCTGTGCAGATTTCCTATAATGATTCCCCCAAGATATCCATACTGATTTGAGACAGGACTTTCATCTATTGTAGCACATGTGGTTGATGACACAATTTCTGAACCTAATACTTCTGTGTTCAGAATAGTTTTGAAAAAATCTTTGAGAAAAAAATCAAACACTTTTTTTTCTTTTTGCTTGTGTTTCTTTCACCATGCCTCTGTAGCAAAAAAGCTCATTTTAAAAGCAAGGTAAATGAACAGATCAACTTCTAAATATGCAGAATAAATGTTAATTAGTTCACGAAGAGTTTAAATATGAGCATCTTTATTAAAATCTTCTAGTGCCCTCCACATCCAAGTGCATGTAGAACTCCAGTGAAAGTGAATGCCTTCATAATCCTTTGCACTTTGCTGACTCTTGCAACCTTCTTGACCTTTTCTTTCCTGCCTGGGCTGAGTGTGGAGCTGGGGTGCTTTTGCAGGCACTGTCTACGTTATGAGGAACGGGGGGGACTCTGCCCCTTGTGGGAGGTTACTGACCTGGGAGTTTCTTTTGTTCAGTTTTTTTTAAAGCCAGGATTTTTTATTGTTCAGAGTGGTGCCAGCTCTACCTTTTTAGTGGAGCCTTTGCCAAACATTAAATTAAAATATTGCTTTCCTTTCTTACTTTTGACTTAGTTGATTAATTTCTTTTTTCCCCTGCTCTGACTTCCATGTTATCACAGATGGTTTGGGTTTTTTTTGTTTGTTTGTTTTCTATTTATTTTTAAATAATATGGGCTGCTCCCTTTTAGTGGACATGGATGCACAATCAGTTGTGAAAAGAAAAGGGCGTATTGTGTGGTAGTTACACATATGACTGTATTGAACAGTCTTCTAAGGCACCTGTTTGCTGCTAATCTCTGCAAATGAGACAGAATTAGCTGACCTTTGGTCTGCTCTGGTATGGCAATTACTGTGTTCGAGGTACTTTCTGGAAATGTGCTATGTGAAATCACAGAAAATGAGGCAAGGGAAAGAATGCTTCCAAATGTTTTTATTCTGTAGTTTCTAAACTGACTTTTCTTTCTAAAATATTTATTACACTGGGGGAGAGAGGCAGGGAATTGGCCAATGATAGTACTGATGGAAATGGCACCTTCTCCTGAGAGAAACTGGATGGATATTAAATCCCCAGGAGCCCAATAAACTCAAAGGAGTTCTGTAAAATGACATGTTGTTGCATGGGACTTTGTGGCTTATGACCACTGTGCAAGTATGAACAAGCAAGCACACATAAATATAGACTTTGTGGAATTGTGGTAATTTTTAATCATAAGCCTAAAATGCTTACAGTATTTCAGTCCCCTCTTTTTGAATTTTTGACTCATGTCTGTCCTGTGGCTTCTCTTTGGCTTAATATGCAGTAAAGATGGAGTCATGGCTTTTCAATTTCAGTCCAAGAGAAGTTAGCCTTTGGCAGGTGGTCTGAAAAACATGCAAACCCAAACAGTCTTAAAAAAAAAAAAAAAAGCAAAGAAAGATGTCCCTTCCCCCAATTTGTTTTGGATCCTTTGAACTGGAACCTTTGAGATAATAGGTGTATCATGGATATAGATCTATAATCCATGACCTTATTACAAGTGATAAATTAATATTTGCAAACCTAATTGCCTCGCTAATGTGCACCCACACCTGTCCTAACTTACTTCTTCCATTTTTCAAACTGCCAGCAAAAGCAGCTGATCACTGTTCTCTGCTGAAACAAATCTAGTGGGCAGAGTGAAAACCTATCCTACTCACACACACAAAAAAAGTACCATATGAAATGTAGATAGAAGTACTTTGGAAAAGAAAAAAATGCTTTAACCTAAAAGCTTTTGACCAGAAAGGTGTTAAAAATAGAGGCTTCACAGATGTACCACCTAGAAGCTAATGGACCAGGACAAGGATAAATGGGAGGTGAATCTGGTCACTTGTGTCAAAATAGCCAGGACCTCTTTTCCCTTGGCTGCTGGTTTTAATCCACAATGATTCTAGTGCTTTACATGCTTCTCTCAAGCACACCGTTCCATTGAGCCACAGCCCTTCTGATTCCTGTATGTTTTCCTTGGGCAATCTCGCATTATCAGTCATCAGGCACCTGATCAAGTAGAATTTGAAACAATAAATGCTTCTCTGTCATTTAGCAAGGCACATTTCTTCACGATCAGGTCCTGTTAGATTTCCTCAGGAAAGCTGAATTAAATCACTGTGTGGCCTCTGTGTAACCTGGTGATGCAGCAGGTTTTGTAGGAGTCATATCTCTAGCTTTTGTTTTCAATATGGTCTGTAATATTGTGGTTAAAAGAAACAAACAAATACTTTTCTCACTGCTTCTCCCTGAATTCTAGAAATCCAGAATACATTTTAGTTCTTTTGCATATGGTCTAATAGCTCCTCATCTATTCAATGTTTGTTTTCTCTGATCATTTTAACTTTGTAAACCAAGCATTAATCCCACTTTGCACTGTTTTCTCCAATGCATTTTTTTCTCCTTAGTGTCTAGTATGCATATTGGTCCCAGTGCACAGGTGTTTGGAACAAAGTGATAAATGGGAATATATTGATTAGGGAACTCACTTAGCTCTAATTTCTCAAATGTCACTGAATAAGAGATCACTCTCATGTCAAGCAGGATTGTCTAGTTTGAATACTTTTAGGATTCTTCTGTAATCCTAGCCTTCTATTTCAGAAATTATTAGTCATTGCTAATTGGTCAGGATAGAATCTCTTCATGTCTTCAGACTTCCTTCTCAAGACAAACAAAATCAGATAAACTCTCATCCCTCCCTGCCCCCACAAAACCCCAAGCCCCCCAAAAAAATCCTCAAGCCCCTCACAAAACCACCCTATATGATATTTCAGCATAGTGCTAGGGTCCTAAAAAATTGAAAAATCATTAAAAAAAATCACTCTAGACATGAAATTACAGTTGGGTTGGAAATGAAGTAGAGGATCACAGTGATGAAGGTAGGGAATTGAATGAGTATTTCCATAAAGAAAATGAATATACTTCTAGAGGCATGCAAGGGGCTGTTTTAAAAGCTGACATTGACAGAGAAAATAAGGTATGGAAAGTCAGAGAAAGATAGTTAGAATCCTGTGTGCAAAAGCCACAGGTGATTCTTAATAGGCAGTAAATTAGTGGAAGGGTAGATATTGCCATTTTTGTGGCAATAGCAATGCTTTCAGTTTTTAGCAAGCTTTTAACTTAAAAAAAATTAACTGAAAAGTGTAATACAAAGAATAGGAGGGTAATTGTGAATTAGGAGCCAAATTATGCCAGGCACAATTGAATAAGTTCTGACTTTTCTTACTGACAGACATGTATATTAATAGTTGGCACTTATTGAACCAAATATGAATATTCATCTTCATTTATATTTCAAGGCCTTTCATTCCTCAAGGACCACAGTGCTTTTGACCAATTTTCATCCACATTACTAAAATGACAGCTTTCACTCCTGGGCCCTGACAGAGGTCTGCAGAATTCATTGGAGGTCCTGGGAGGAGGGAACCAGCTCCCGCTCCCAGCTGTCCACAAACACTCATTAAGAGAGGCAAATATCCAGCAGAATCTCTGTGAGAATTTTTAATCACGCAAAGGCTCTGCTAATTAGGTAGCTGATGGGGCATAGAGAGCACAAGGACGAATTCTTTAAACAAAGGACTAGAAACTTTAAGAGCTTTAATTACTTGGGCACAGAGTTCATTTCAGAACTTGGGAGCAAATTATTCTAATAACAATAAGATCAAGTAGTAGGCCATATTAGTGAGAATTGTGTAGAAAAGTTCAATCTTCTTGGGCTGTCACAGCTGTGATTGGAGCATATTGGAAATTGAGGGGGTTATAAAGGTATTAATAACAAACTCTATCGTGAAATGGATTTGATGCCGAAGATTTCCTGTCAGTGTGAATTCTGTTCTTCTTTTCTGTGAGTTCTGCTTTGCCAGGGAGTATTGCTTTGTGTCCTATACCTCAAAATGCTGGGGGAGTTCAAGAGGTGGATACTTTTACGTCAGTGAAGAACAATGACTAGTTTCAAAACAAAATCAAATCCCCCTCATTTTTGTTTAGTGCAGCAGACTGTCTCCAAACTCCAACAACTGGAAATGTCTTGCTTTCTTTTAGGCTAGAAGAAAATCTGTTTCACTGGCTGCATATTATGGGTTTGGTTTCTTTTTAGCTTTGTAAGTGTATAAATAGCATAACTGTGTTGTGTGGTTTCTCCCAGGACACAGTTCAGGCTAAAACAATTTCCAGGATCCCTTTCTCCTAGGTGGAATAAGGAAGAGACAGAAATTGCCAAGGCAAAAGGAAGATGCAGAAGCTCAAAGGATTCAAATTAGGAAATTGTGCTCTCCTACCAGTCAAGAAAAGATTATAGAATGTATACAGCTTTCTTTTCCTTGGAAAATGGAAAACTGCTGATGTGCTGCTCTTGTTATTTCTGCTGAGAAACCTTAGCAAGCTTGTCTGTAATTGAGCACAAGGGGCACATTCTGCCTGCATGCTGGATGAAAAGCAGTTTCTTTGGGCAGTATTTCGGGTGACCAGGTAGGAAGGAAAGGAGAGATTTGCTGTCTGCTGCAAAAGTTTTGCTGGCCTTGGACATGTATGCAGTCAGGGTAGGGGGAACAACTGTAGGGTACAGATGCTGTACATTGGAAATCTTCTGTGAAGCTATGCGTTGAATTTTCTTTATTTTGTTAAGAAAGGATGGCAACTTGTTTGGGGGTTGCCTTCTAACAAAGAGAAAGCTGATGACTTTAAAGGGTTTATATGCCTTTTAAGAAATCAAGGCGTTGTTTTTCAATAGATTTCGTGCATATCATATACAATGATTACTCATAAGTTAAATGTTAATGAAAACTTCAGTATACAAGAACAAATTATATAGCGATGGGACTCTACTCTCACTGCTGGTGGGGAGATGGGCTTGAAGGTATCAATTGAACATTGGTAAAGGGACAGGTGAAAATTTAAGTTGTGATAATTGAGGGCTAAGTATGCTCAGTGAGCAAGTGCTGGACTGGTGTTCAGAGTTTTAGAAATAAAATAGAGAAGAAAGATATATGTTTGCAGAGAATTGGTCTTAGATAAAGCTTCACAATAAGTTTTGAAACTTGAACAAATACTCTGCTTGTGTTTGATATTGAGCTTACTGCATGCTTTATCCACTGCAGAGGAAAGGCATTGCTAAAGAGAAAGCACTGCAATCTGTGGTTGTAGACAAGCTTTCAGTTTGTGTGGACTTTTCTCCACATGAATAAACTGAGGTCTGAGTGCAGTGAACATATAGCTGAGTCGTTCCATTAGGAAGTCATTCTGCCCGCTGTGGCCTCTCAGCCATTTGTGAGAGTAGCTAGAGTAACAAAATGTAGTACTTACAGAAGAGCTTTTTCTTTTCATTTTTGCTTTTTGGTTTTCTTTTATTTCCCAGGAGAGCAGGTTAAGCTGACATGCAGGAGTAATTCTGTCACCTTAGATCCTAATATTTGACAGCAGTAAGAAGAGAATAAACAAGTAAGTGAGGTAGAAAACGTGGACAGAAGATGGGGAGAGGAGAACTGAGCCCCATATAGTATCTTCTTTTAAAACAATCCTTTTGTAATTTTGGAAAACACTTATGCTTCAGGTACACTCTGCTACTGTTTTCTCCTGGATCCTTTGGAGGAATAGGAATAGTGTAGTTTGATGCTCATTTCATGTGCTGGTCTGTTTTTTCTGGCAGTCGCTCTTGCCCACTTGCAAGTCTGGTCTTGGACATGCAGCAAACCCAGAGTACTCAGTATCACTGGTGTGATCACACTGCATTTATTTAAACAAACAGGAAAAAAAATATAACCCAAAATTTTATAAAGCTCAGAGTCCAAGAACACAGCTGAAAGCAAGTGGTTTTTTTTTTTGTTTGTTTGTTTTTGCATAAAAATATATACAATCTACTTGTTAAAAGTAAGTACTCTTATAAACGTTATTTTAATATTATACTCTTAAAAATGATATGGGGCAAACATTTCACACTTATGTTTAGCTTTTTTTATTTTTAGGAAATATAATTTGTGGCAAGGGTGTGTGGCCCTGCTGGATCAGCTTAGCTGTTATGACTCGGATGAGAAATAAAGTTCCAGTTTTTCGGCAGTTCTATTTGTCAGATCTCATTACAAACTCATTTTCTTTAGAGGTTTAAACTTTCTTCTTTCTGCCTTTTTTATTGTAGATATTGGTTGTCCATTTTGTGTGTTCAGAGACTATGCTCTTCCAACATTTACAGAGATCCTTAGCACAAAGACAATGTGTAAGACAAAAAGACATACAAAGTTCTATCAGTGCTGCACTGAAGTTTTAAGTACATGCATTTTAGACAGATTGTCAATATCAAGATACCAAAATATGAACATTTTTGCACAGAAAGGTAGCTGTCCATGCACATTTGTCAACTGTTATGTTCTGTTTTCTATTGAAAAAGCAATCATTCATCAAGTTACAATCACTGTCCAGTGCAAAGCTGATCAAGAGACACAGACATTAATTCATATCTGTCCACAGATGTCAACTCTAAAGGTACATGTAGGTTGTATGAAAATAATAAAAATATTCAAGTATTAGCATACAAGAGTCTTTATAATCGCCATCATGTAATTTTGAGGGATTTTACCCTGAAATGGGAATGTGAAGGAGCTAGAGTTTAGAGTTGCTACATGCTGAGGAAAATAATCTTGGAACTGCAGAAACTGCAAATGGCTCTTGAGTGTTGTTTCTTTACTAGGAAGGGAAATAGAAGAGGGAAAGATTTCTGCTGATATTTTAATGTATTTTAATAGGTTTATGTCAAAGACAGCTCTGTGAAACTTTTATGATGCAAAAATGCTGGAATTCCTAATGCAGAAGGAAGAGCTGCTTTCATATTCGTATCCTTAGCTGAAAATAAAGAAATCCTTCCCTTCCATTTCAACAGTTAAGGATTAGATGGATTCTTTTCAGGCAAAATATGTTGAAATTATGAATATCAGCAAATTCATTGTTTGATAGCAACACTGGTAGAGATCAGCAGGTTTGTATGGACAAGGCAGACCTAATAGATCCCATACTGATTACATGTTTAAGATGCTGATTGAGAAGAACTTTCACCCTAGCTGATGGGGTAGTCCTATTCTTCTCCTCAGTAGGATTTCCCTCTCTTCATTTGAAGCTGTGACTGGGCCTTTGACAAATGCTCAATTTGGAGTACTCAGGCTTAAAATGGAGACTTTTAAAAATCTTTAATTGGAGCTAAGCGCTAGTTCGTCATGCAGTTCATTGTTTTGAACAAGGAAGCAGGACTAAAGAGTTAACTGCTTCCAATTGTAAATACATCAGTGGCAGGCACATTACAAAGCTCTATACAATCCCGTGGAGTAAATGGTGGACAGCTCATCACAATTAGGCATGGTCATAATGAAGAGCCAGAAGAGAGAAAAGAGGGCATGGGGAAAAACAGACCTTTTACAAATGTTTTATATGAAGAGAAATTATAGCTAAAAGGGATAGTTAATTAGTTTAAAGAATAGGTGGTAATGCCTTCTCTTTGCAGAAGAAGAAAACTTTGAAAGCATGGAAAATGGGTGAGTTTCTAGCTGCTGATCTGGAAAAGGATAAAACAATTCAAAGCAATACTGTATGTGGGTGTTTCTCAAAAGGGACTGTGGTGGGAAGTGTGTGATCTGAGTGGTTTGCTCTTAGCAGAGACAGTAGGCCCTGTTGTGTTTGACAGAGACCCTGCATGTAGCCTTGTTTTCACTGGAATGCATCTGTATTATTCCTGGTGCTTATCAGAGACTTAGATGTTTATGAGGTTTGCTTCCCAGCTTTGCATACTGCTGAGGAAGCGAGGCCCATCTGGTTTGAGTTGAGAAGGTTACATGGAGGAGCAAGGTTTACAGTAAGGTTTGTGCTCTGGCCTTTTTGCAGTGTTTGGGCTAACTAGTCACCTGCAAAAACAATGCACATGCTGAAATATGTTATTTGAGGAAGAAATAAAGAATGGCAATCTATATATGATTATTGAACAGCGGTGTAGCTGTAATCTCAGCGATGGTGGTAGCTGTGAGATACAGCCTGTGGGACACTACCTGGAGGTGAAGCTTTTTTGGAATCCATGAATATTGCATGTGTCTCTTCCTAGCATGACTACCATTGTGTCTATCTTGGATCAGATGACCTGTGTGTTGTTAATAAAACTCACATACACACACACTTCACATTGACTTTCTGCTGTTTGCATAGGCATGGAATGCAGTCCTATCCTGAGCAAGGCTGGTTGAGTTTCATTCTGCTGGGATGAGCCTACTTCTTCTACAGCTTTTCTGTAGAAAAGTTTTCTGCGTTTTTCTGTGTTTTGAAATCTCTCTCACTTTCTGAGAATTGCAGGATAGATGCAATCTTTATTTCATAATTTGGGATTTTGAAGCTACAGTCATAGCACAAAATAGATCATGTTATAGTAATGAATGGGATAAGGTTATTATTTCTCAACTGCTGCTGGGTGTAGTAGCATGTGTAGCATGCCTTGTGCTCACAAAGAGGAAGCTTATTTGTAGTAAGAGCTTGATTCTCTAAGCTCTTTAGTAAGTGGGTGACTGTTATGGGACTGCTTTGGTTTCTTTTGTCCCAGGGAAAGAAAAATGGCACACAGAAAAGGAGGAGATTGGTATGGTAGTTGTGTTCAATCTGCCTCCTGAATCCTGGAGTTCTTTTGCAAGTTGCCTACTCTACAGTGTTCATAAGTCTCCAAGGGTAACTAATATTTAATTACGTATCCCAGTAGTTTTGGTATTGCCTCAAAACCCCATAGATCCTGTTTTGGGGTTTGTGGTTAAAGAGGAGATAAACAAAATAGAATCCTTAAGTGCTAGTTTAACTGCTATTGAAATAAGTAGTAAGACGTGTGGAAACAAAGTTGGGCCTGGCTTTGGCACTTCAAAAACCTTCCTGTAAAATATTTGATTCTTTTCATTAATTGTACATATTTACTTGTCCTGGCTTCATAGACAAACCTGTAGCAAAAACATTGACTTTCATTATTGTTCTCTGCAGACCCAAAATCAACATTTCTGTGACTCCCCTTATCTTTAAATCATCTTTGATAAGGTCTGCTTTAGCATTTGAATATGTGCAAATAAGATGGATTCATGCTCCCAATTACATTTGTCTGGTGCATGAACAAACAGTATGATTAGAAATTTAAAGGATAAAACCTGTGCCAGTGCCTTTATCAGGAGTTATGTGAATATAAACCCTTTAAAAATTACAATTTATTGGTATAAATCAATGTACAGGGAAACCAGAACCATAGAAAGCAGGTTTCTGCTGAATGCTCAGAAGGGTTAATGCATGAAGGTAAACTTGTAAGTACTATACAAATTAGATCCTTCAAGTTTTACCAAACACTTCTTAATTTTTTTTTTTTTTCAGGAGGAAAATATGTATTTGTATCATATAATTTTAAAGTGAGGCAAAGTAACATTTGCAGGGGTCTTGTGTTTGTTTAGGTTTAATATAGGGCTGGATGTAGGCTGTGGGATATTGAAAGGGAGAACGGATGATGCTGCTAGGGTAATAGACATGCAATGTTATTCTGAAAGAGACTTGTGTCCTTTAAATACTCTTACATAGATAAAACATTGGATGTGAAAATCTGGAAAGACTTGATAGGTTTTTGTACCATATTAATACAATTTATTCCATTTCTCTATAGAAAGCTATCCTCAAGCTAGGATAAGAAAATTGTGCTAACTCTGGTCTTTAGGTGGATAGTGAGATTGTACCAGACCAGTCCACTTCTGTCATTTTACACAAATATCTGTCTTAGAATGGGAAGACTCTGAAGTTCAACATAACAGAAAGAAACCTCTTTTATACACTTCCAGGAGCTGGGTCAGAGAACTTAAACATATTTAGAGCGTTATTTCTGAGAGATTTTATTGAACCATGTGGTTAAGCAGGGAGACAAAGTTAGAGGTGATCCAAACCCAAGAATATGTGACATAAATTGCTAGTGCATATGAAGAATATATTTGAAAGAGAGAGCAAGAATTGGGCATAAATAATGAAAAAATGTAAAATTTTTGACAATCATGTTGACAAGAAAGGCTAGCGATTAATGGAGGCCAGGCCTATAATACTTATTTGCTGTTTGGGCAAGATTCAGTGAGTTTTTCTGTCAGTGTGTGAAGTATAAATGAGGTATATGGGGAAGACCCCTAGACAGTAGTCTGACAGAATTCCATGGCAGAGATGAATGGATCAGGACAAGACTTCCAGGTCTGTCAATAACTGAGTCTTTGCTGAATTGCATCTCAGCTGTGGGCAATTTCAATACAGACATTACAGAAGGTCTGGCTCTTCTGGAAGCTTATCTGGTAGGACTGCACAGAGCAGCCTGACCACCCTGCCTCTGTTAGGATGGTTAGTGTGTTTATACTGGATTTTTTGTACCAGGCTTGACTGTAAGCCAAGCTTTTTCATGAGCTGCCATTTACATGAACAGTAATATTCACATTAAACTTCAGTGTCTGCAAATGCTTGCTAGCATTTAAAAGCTAGAGCTAGAAAGTCTTCTTTGTGAGCAGGTATTTTTGGCACATCAAAACTTACCAAAATTCCTTTAACTGTAAGATTTATTCATAACTGGAAATTTGTTATTTAATCTATAGTTTAAATGTAGTTACATATGCCAACTTAATGCCACAAAATAGCCTAGGAATATTCTTAAGCAGTATGTCAGCTAAATTTTATTGCAATTCCATTAGTATTACCATTAAGCAGCTGACTAAAGGTCATAATGAATACTTACTATTTTATATCACCCAGGAGGTACTAAGCACAGCTGGAGTCTATTTCACTACTTGAACACATATAATAGTCGACAAATTGTCGATCAGTGGATATGTCCATCTTATCAAAGTACTTTGTCTGCCCAAGTATGTAGCAATTCTTCTAGTGTGCATTGCATAATAGACAGTGGGATTTTTTTATTTATTTTTATAAAGAAAGTTCTCTCTAAATGGCTGGTTGTTGCAGTTCTATTCAAGTACTGCCTATAATGTGGTTGTACTGATATTTCAGAAACGCGCTCAGGTCTTTCATCATTCTTGCCAACCAGTTTGACAACGGGAAAAACAACTATTGAGGTTTGTGAGGTTCAAAATGGTGAGAAATTATTCTGAAGATTTTATTTTATTGATACTTTGTTGGTACTGTTTTTCATACTTTTCCGACCATAAAATTCTTCATACTGATGTCAAGTTCTGCTTTAACAGCAAGAAGGTTATGCCCTTGTAACTTTTTTTAACAGCTGTTGCAAAACAAGCCTTAGCCCTTAACAAACCAGTTCTGTGCATTTAGAATGGACTTTTTTGCAATGGTTTGTAAAAAAAAATAAAAAAATAAAAAATAATTATCCAAATAGTTGGCTTACTTTATATGATGACTTGAACTTACTTAACTCTTCTTTATTGTGAGAGGATAAATACAATCATGCAGACTTGTGTGAGCAGGATAGACTTAGGATCCTTTCAGCTATTGTTATCCATCTAATGTGTTCTCTGTAGTTCAACATAATTTGCAATAGGAAAGCCCTGGCTTTAAGTAAAATTACTTGATCTTTTCAATTACTGGTTTCTCCTGTTCCCAGTGGATTTTCTGAGTGCACACAGCTACACAGGACAAAGGGACAAATTCTTTATGAAAAAATATTCCACAATCCTCTTGGTCCTATTTCTTTTCAGTACAGAAGGTCTATGAAACTTCAGACTGCATTCAATTTCACATTCATTTTGGCAGCAATGACACTGTAAACCTACTCATTTCCTACAGGGCTTTTGCAATATGTATTTTAGCACAGACATTCAGCAAGGACTGACTTTTGATCTAAAATGAACTAAAAATACTTTATTATCAGAAGTTGTGTGTGCGTACGTGAGTGAAGGAGAAAGGTTAGCCCTCAGCTGTGTTTTGCTTGAGTGTTTTTGACATTAACTTGTTCAAAGGAGAATAATTTACATTCAAATATAGTTATATTAACAAGCAAAAATGGGATCCTCATGAAGAAGTTTATAACCTAGGGCACTGAGGTGAGTGAATTGCTTTCCTTTTCCTTTTCTTCATAAGCACAATTTTTCTTCTTCTCTGTAGCATCCCCTTCCCCTTTAGTCCATTAACACTATGCAATCTCTTACTATTAGTAGCAAATTACAAGACAAGAAAGGATTAAATTTTTATGTCAGAATACCTCCTTGGACTTATCAGTCTGAGTTTTTAAGTAATTCAGCAGCCACAGTTCAATGGGGTTTAATGTTCAAGTGTTGTTCTCCACACCTCATCCTGGCTGGAGCTGGGAATGTAACTGGGGTCACAAGAGAAAAGGGATGTCTCAGAGGTGTCCTAAATCTTAAGGTTAATACCAGAGCTTGTGCTTGTCAGGTGGTCAACACTGAAATGCTGCCTTCCCGTAAAGGGACCAAATAGATTCATCTTGTCAGAATACCCTGAACTGAAGTATCTTAACCTGAGGAGAACAGTGAAACTGCATTGAGATTGAATGGACATTGAATAATGCAGACAAAAAAATGGAAATGAAAATTGAGGGTTATATTAAGCATATCAGAGACTTAAAAAGCCAGAAGTTCTTTATTGTATAAAAGAGAAATAGAAGCCCCACTTGTAATGAGGGGCTGATATGGTATATATACGCTTATATATCAATTGACACGTGTATAAATTTCTTACAAACTAGAGGTAATGATATCTAAAAATTGAAAAGAGAAGTGAAGACGTTGAGGGATCCTGCTGACAGAACCAAGGACAATGGCTTTTGCAGCATGTTTAGGGGAAAAAACCCCATACCCTGAACTATCAACAAACCTGAAGAATTGTAGAGATCGTTTATGAGATGGAAATTTCCAAATTCTTCATACTGCAGAAAAAAAAAAAAAAAAAAAAAAAAAAAACCAAAAAAACCAACCAAAAAAAAAAAAACCAAACCACAGAAGATGAATTAAATAGTTAGGTTGAATTTGGAAAGAAATATGGTATTGTGTCCAAATACTGTATCAGTGCAATGTACTACTTTAAAATCCTTTAGTAGCTTAGTTAAAGAAGGTTTTTAAAAAGAAACATTTTGGTTTTAGTTCTAGCAGGTTTAGGTGACCTCAGTGCAAGAGTCCTAAAGGACTTTGCTGAGATGATTTCTAATCAACCTGTTTATTTTTATTAAAGCATGTGATTTTGTGCATGTTTTAGAACATAAATAATAAAATTGTCCTAGTGTTTAGAACTGCAAGCAGAATTGGTTTGATTTGTATAGATTAGTCAGCTTGCTATTGATTGCAGGGAAATGAATGGAAAAGTTGATAGGGAATTCAATAAAGAATTACCGAATGGAAGCCTAGTTAAAGAGCTGTCAAAGAGTTTTATGATGAAAAGACCTTGTAAAACAAGCGTTCAGTTTGTTTCTCATGTGGTAATAAGTCTAATGAATGTACTGCGTAGACACAGAGTATTTAGACCTTCAAAAAACTCTTGATACCATGTTGGAATTAAAGAGGAACAGTAGCACTTCACACTGTCACTGCAATGTCTAACAAACTGACAATGGCCCCACTGGCAGATATCAAAGAGTAATTTTTGCTGAAGTGTGTTTATTGTATAGGATGCTTCCAGTGGCATCCTGGTAGGACTGATTCTGGCAGTGTTTGGTGTCATCTTCAGTGACTGGACACCATGTCACTGCAACCTGACCAGGAACATTTTTGGACAAAAATTGAGAGAAAATTGAGGGAGGGAATCCTCAGGTTTTTTATCACCGCATGTCAGTGATAAAAAATAGAATAGAATAGAATCTACTGTCTTGGAATAAAATGTATTTTGACACACTGAGGTACAAGGTTGTACAGAGGAGATGAGAGCCAACAGAAATGGCAACTGCATCCTGTGCAACAGTTAATGACTGAAAAGATATTTGAGGTCACAGTGGTGAGAGTGCTGAACTGGAACTCCTGGGGAAGTGTGCTCAGAAAGGCCGCTGGGATCCCTGGATGTGACAGTAGTAGGATGGAAAGTGATTTTTACCTCCTACAACTGAGTAACTAAGTGTTTTCCAATCAATATTTTCTGAACTGTTCTCTTGCAGACCCTTTGTGTTATCTGGGGATGCATCTTGTCTTTGTCATTGTCATTCATGCTTCTTTAGTTCAATGTTATAGGCAGAATGTTATGAAGCAGAAGAACTAAGGTACACAAGAAATTTCTTGGAAAAGAGCCCCAAAGTACAAAACTTATTCACATGAGATTGTCTGTGTGGTCAAGGCAGTAAAGGAAGACTTCTGTGTGCTGGAGCTGTTACTGGTTTCATGCAACATTTTTGTTTGATCTGGAGCTGGTTTTGACCACCTGCAGTGGTGGTGAGAGAGAGAAGGTTCTGATCTCTACTCTTGAGATGGATTTCCTCTGGGACATTGCAGAAATCATACACTGAGCATTGGTTTCCCATCTGTAAAGTAAAGCCAATGCCTCTTCCCAGTCCTGGAAGCAATCTAAAGGTGAACACATTAATGACAGTGCAAGGACACTGCAGCAGTGAGTCCCTTGGGGGAGAGCTTTTGAGTAAATGAGACAAATGCCTTATGTAGGGGGATATAAATGAATCTGCGAAGAGGAACATCTTCCTCACAAATGCCGAGGACAAATATCAGCCAGTCTGAAACTTGACTGCAAGTTTGTTTTAAAAATGTTTTTAAATGCTTAAGGCTTAATTTTGAATGTGTTGACATTTGTGTATCTGTAGAAGTACTTCAGTTCCATTTAAGCAGTGGATACCCATTTACATTCAAGAATGTATCACTACTTTATTAAATACATACTCCAAGGTCCTAACACTCTGTATCCAAGTAGCAGTTCTACATTCATATATACTTAATCACTTCTAAAACATTTACTTCTGTGTGAAACATTTAAGTTCTTTGCTGTCTGCGGTAGCCGTGTGTGTGTGGCCAGAAAAGACAAAGATTCGCTGTTTATTAACATGTTAATTAATGTTTTGAAATTCAGCAAGTCATTTTAAGTGACATAGCTACAAAGACATCTTCATACAGAAATTTTTTGGACTAAGTATAAGATACTTGAAGGGAGTAAACTTACATATGTGGGAAGACCAGAATAATGTTCAAACTGGTCAAAATAAGTTATGTATTTGTTTTAAAAATTATTTACTGGTAAAAAAGTATAATGTTTTTCTGGCTTTTACATAGCCAGAATCTTATTAACATTTTTTCCAAATTATTTGCAAGGTGTAGTAGCTCAGTTATTCAATAGCTAACTGACAATAATTAGCCTATTATGATGATTAATGCTTATTCAGGACATTTAATTTGCATACTATAAGCACAGTGAGACAGCTAATTTGAAGTTATGCCAAATACAGTATTTAGTTTTTATATACAACATTTGTTTGCCTTTCCAAATATAAAATAATTGACAAGACTAATCATAGCTGCGGATGTTAGGTCAGCAAGTTTTCATTTCTCCTTTTAATAACAATGATGTGTTACTTAGTGAACCAATTAGCAAGGTAAACTTTACTTGCATTAAAAAATGCATAAGGCTAAGGAAGAATTTCTAAATTGTAGTTAATGGAATGTCAACAAAGATGCATATTCTGTCATTTTCACCCAGGTGAGAACCATCTGTCCTGGATAGATAGCATTTCTCCAACTTTTCACAAGGAAGAAGGATACAAGGTCATTTTTATGCACCTTGTAATCAGGACTGACTTTATGAAAGTCAATTAAGCTACTAGGCCTTAGCCATAGTTTCAAAGAAATAGACAGTGAAAGAATAAATGTCTTTAATCACGGTTACAGGAAACCTTCACTTTTTTTCCTCAGAAAATGCCTATGTATTCATGTGGAACTTCCATCTTGTTCAGAATATTTGGAGGGGCAAAATTTCTTTGCTGCTTCTGATTGCCCAGGTTCTTTGACCCACAAAATAGAGCACACTTTAAAATGCGATGCTCTTTACCAAAGACTTCAGTATCTGTGGATTTGAAGCATCAGTCTCCTTAAGTGTGCTTCAGAAGAAAAATCCAAATGGTGAAACATGTAGGGACTTAGAGGGGAAAGAAAGTATCTGCAGGTGTCTGGAAAGCAATCTGATACGTTTGGAAGATAAGAGAAAGATGTGTTTACTATAAAAATTAATGTTTCCTTAAAGTCTTCCTTAGATTTCAGCCTTTGAGTCAGCATGCATTGTAAATTCTTCCATGGGCACCATAGAAAAGTAGATAACACATCTAAATTTGTGTAACCTAATCATCTCTGCTTAATAAACATTTCTGCCTGTTTTCTACAAAAGCCATTTCTGGCTGTTCTCTCCAGCCAAGCAAGTGGCAGTGGCTGGACTGTGGGTCACCGATGAGAAACAGAAGAATATATCTTTTGTGAAGTGTCCTAAATTTGATTTGTTTTTTTTAACCATCTATCAACCTCAAATGTGAAATACCTGGGATATGTTGCAGGATATTTGTTCTTGTTCATGCCATTGTTTCCTCAAACTGCTGAGAAAGCAAAGTGTCTGGATGGTTTCTGACTCTGAGGAATAAGAGGAGGAAGAAGCAATTGTTCTCCTAGAGGTGGTGACAAAACCCAAAGTCTCTGTCACTTGCCCAGGATACATTTAACCTTTTGTTATTTGGAAGAACCTGGCAGTCTGTATTAATCTGTATAAAAATAGTGGACCTATTTCTGTCCACTTGATCTTGCCTACCCTGAAATGATCACAAGCTAGGTAGCGCAGGTTATAGCCTGCATTTATCCCAGCACTCCCACTTTATTGCTGAAGCACAGTCATAGCATTTACCACTCTCTTGCAAGGAGCCAATTAGTGTGTCCTGAATCCATTAAAGCAGAACAGGGCAGCTATGTGTGCATTAGTAAACTAAGCAAGGCCAGGCATGGACTTGTATATATTCACAGGGATTCGCTACAGTCATGGCATGGTTTCTGTCCATGCCACCTGGGCTCACCCTCTCCTCGATGATGCCCAGTGTGGGTCAGGGCTTTGCCTAGGTCTGAGGCCATTTCTAGTAAGCAGGATGAATGAGGGCTGCTCCCATGGTGGGTGGGAAGAATCTGGCCCACAGATGCGAGTCATGCCACACCACTTGGGGCTTTGTCCCTTTTTGTTTACAATTGTAGCAACAGAAAAATGAGAAACTGTTCACACTCTCTCAGTCAGAATATGGGGAATCACTGGTTATCCACCACCTATTTAGATCCCTCTTTATTTTATTTTTCTATTACATCTCCCAATAGTTCATTACCACCTTTGTAACTTAGAGGAGTGCAGGGACCAATTTAAAATCCATTGAAAGAGCCTTTGGCTTTCTGTAGTGGCTCCTGGATCAGGGCCAGGGGGTATAAACTGTTAGTGGCAAGTTTACAACAGTGCTCCCTTTGTGGGTGCCACTGCTGGGGCTTACTGAGGTGGCGGAACACTTTAACAAAAGTGATTTTGCAGATTAACCCTGTGACAAGCTGTGTGTTCTCAGTGGGAACTGTTCCCAATTTTTAAAAACAATTACAGTTCTCTATCCATGTATGCTGGACTATCATACACTTCCAACACAGGGAAGCCAGAGAGAGGATTTTTTGGGCTATGCTGAAGCTCCCTCTGTCTTTGTACTCTAATCGGAGATTAATTTGCCACTTGCTTTATTAGCTCTGTATTCAAACACACACAATGCAGCTATTTTGTGAGCTTACTTCTGAAATGGATTCTAGCAAGATTGAAAAAATTTAGCCTCCTAGCATTGCACATATAACCACTCAGTACTACTCTAGTCATGCATTAAAAATACTTCTGATCTGGTATTACCAGAGAAAATTAAGTGCAAACTGAAAGAAAAAGTGGCACATCACACTTCAGTCTCAATCCTGCCCTTTCAGTCTTGGATTTATTCAGATGTAGAGTAATGTAAGTACATTAGTCAGTAATTTGTTTTTTACTCATTCACAGTCAAAAATCGCCATTTTCTTTGATAACAACTGTTCTGATGGAATGCAAATCATCAGGAAAAGTTCCGACATGGTTTAAATTGTCCATTTCGGTTTTTTGATCACTTACATACAGCTAAGGACTACCCAACTTGACGCAAAGCTCTCAGTTAAACTAAAGCATGAAACATGTTCCTGGGAGAGCAGCTGCCTAAGAAAAGTCAGTATTGCCTTCAATTCTACCTATGCTAGTAGTTGGAAAGCAAAGAGATTGCATCACTAATGAATAAATCAAACTGAAGAATTATTGCAACAAATTAATTTAAAAAAAATTAAACAGTTCATGTTTGAAATGTTGAATCTCAGAGAGTAGGTTCACAGTAGATTTTCTAATGAAGTTTTGTTCCTTTGTTACAGATGTGATCACATGTAGTTGTGTTTCATTGTTGAAAACTCAGCTTAAACCTGCCCTTGCGAAATTTGGAAGTGCTTGATGTATTTGCGCAGTCTTGCATTCACTATGCACTAACTAAAAATCCAGTTATGTGGAAGTGGCAGTGATGATTTCCCAGTAACCAGTGGCTTGTGGCTTGCAAAACATCTTTTACTGTTTTACTGTTTCAGTTGTGACTTGGTTCATTTTGCTCTCATCTCTTTCAATAACATGTAGGGGTCCCTTGTTGTTTGTGTATCACTGATACAGTTCTTCTGCAACCAAAAACAAAGACAGTAGTGCTTTGAATAGAGGGTGCCTGATTGATAAGCTAGTTGCAGCCAAACCTGCTCTGGCTAATTGTCTTTCAAATGCCCTCATTAATCAAACAGAGGAGTAACTCTGACAGGAGGGCTGTCACTGTTTTCATGATTTCCTACCACTCACCTCACAGTGTGAGACCTGGCTGCATACCCAAATCATGGCCTTTAAAGCAGTTTTAATGCCTGCTCACTGCAGAGCACACCTGGCTTTGGTGGGATGGGGGCCTGCCCAACTCTGAGCCATGATCTATCCCAGGAGACCAATTTAGCAGTTATTTAATGATTCATAGCTTGATGTCTGGAAATGAGTGCTCCACACGATAACATACATAAACAAATTTAATTAGTTTTTGCCTTTTTTGCATAAGTAGCCACCAGTGTATTAAAGCTGCAAACAAAACAGGTAGGCTGCCTGGAAAGTCATTGAAGCTGGTTAACAACAGATCTTTGTAAAAGGCTATGGCAATTTCTTTCAACTGCTGGTAGTCACTGATACTTCTTTGGTCAAGTCCTGAAGTTGCCAGGTCTGCTTATTAAGAATGAGAAAAGCAGTTATCTCCACTATCTTCTACCTAGATGTTAGAATTGCATATCTAAAGGAAAAACTGTCAATCTCTCATTTACTTCCCTTCAAAGATACAGAACAAAATATTTTCTTGGAATTGTTTTAAAAAGACCTGTTTTGTATATTTTCTGTTTGCAGTCTATTACAAGTATTATTTAGTAACTATCAACCTGAGTAATTGTTTAGAGATAGGGATTCTATATATTTACATTTTTATTGAACATGTGATAGCATCGGAAATTATTTCTAGTTGTGCATGCTAAAAAATAGGGAAAAATACTTAATGCTTAAGAAAGCAAATTGAAAGCTTAAGGGATGGATTTTTTTTCTAACCTTCTTTTGCAACATTGCATAATTAACAGTGGTGATGTATGAAGTGTATGGGGGTTTGTTTCTCTGCTGTTAAGAGTTTTATATACTCTGTGGAGCAGAATTCTAGAGTTGGTAGTCCAGAATAATATCTTGTCATTCTCCTAAGCAATATAAGTGAATATATTTTGCATGAAAAAATGTTGTATTTTGCATATATTCATATTAAGTGAAATTCTTACTTTAATAACATTTCAGGGCTGAAAGTTATTCAGTGAAACACATTCAAATGTTTTATACTGGAGGGATCTTATGAACTCTGCACAGTAGAGCAATATAAATGGTCTTTTCTTCTTCATTTGGGAATAGCTTCCCATCTACCAAGTGCAGTATTTACTCCTGTAAGAGGTGCCTTTTTCTTTAATAGGCAGTTTGGTCGTAAAGTTCTGCAGATCTTGGTTTTAGATTGCAAAATGTCTAAACCAGACACCTTACTTTCCTGAGCATGCACAGGAAAATCTTAGCATGGAACATGTCTGTTCCAGGAATCCTGTAGTCATCACTTTATAAACATGCTTGATCTCAGACTTGAGCAAATGGAACCAAACTTGATTTAAGATGATGTTCTGCTATCCAAAAAGTGAAATCCTGTCTCCAGCAAGTTCAGTGCAAACTTAATTATTGACCTCAATGGGGCCAAATTTTATTTTTGTTGAGCCATTGCCAAATATGAAAGCAGTTTGGACTGGGAGAGGAGGTGGGGACTAGAGACAAATTGCTTTTGACCTTTTTCTTTTAGAAATTTAACTGAAACCATTTGTTCATTTGTGTCAGTACCTCCCAACACCCATAGGAAAATGTGTTTTCTGTGAGTCACTATTAATTTTATATCATGGCATTTTATTTTATTATGAGAGACAGTGTTCCAAGTGGTGTGATTTATAGGACATGTATACCTGGGCAGATACTGCCTCTTCTTTTCTCTCCTCAGTAACCCAAAACAAAGACCTTTACAGGGTTATATTAAAAACCTGCTCTTGAAATTTGACTGACTTTAACCAAACCAGTAGCATGTAGGTAAACATTTTCAAGGGCCTGTGATTAATTTTATGAACTCATTCAATGCCTATATGGACACTCATAAGGGTTTCTGATTAGTGTCACCATGCCCCCTATAAATTTATTTTCTTGGGACTTTATATCTTGGTAATAAAAACTTGTCCTGCTGTGAAAGGTCTCAGCATAATGGCAAAATTATTACTATTCCTATTGCATTTGAAAAGCAATCCTTGCATCTTGCCCCCATCTGCTAGAAATGTAACCCTTTTTTATTTCTTCTGTGTATAATACAAGCACAATACGTTTGTGTTTTTTCGGTTTTTTAATTGAAATTTGTAGGTCATTAGCTGCTATTGTATTGAAACTATGAAGGGGAATCAAACCTAAACTCATCTATAAAGTTATGAATAAAATGGTTGCTGGGTGTTTTAAAAAACAATATTTGACGGTGCATTAGTGCTCAGAGAATGTAATATACTTTCTTCAGGATGCAGAACAGAGCTGAGGATTTTGAAATGTGTAGGAACAAGAGACCTTCAGACAAAGGAGCATTTTTGCCAAGTTGAGTTGGTAACTTGAATTGGGTAATCTGAATCAGTATACCCTTCCTTTCTGCTGTAGATTGTTGTGGACTGTGCAGGTACACCCTTGTAACTGTTATCTAGCTGCTTGTTTTGATCCCTGCAGTTTTAGCCTACAGGACTCTTACTGGGCAAAAAGTGTCAGCTTCTGCCTCTGTTTTTGTTGGCTCTTTCAGATCTGCACTCCCAAAAGCAGGATGGTTCTTTAAGATATAGTGAGGAATCAAACTTTGTATTTAAGTGGATTTTCAAGAGCTATGAAAGGTCACACCACTGTAAGACTTTCAGGTATGAGTTCTTCAGACCTTGGCCTGTTGTGAACAGGAGCCCTTTCAGGCTTGGTCATCTAAAGTTTTGTATTGTTGCATACAGTCCATAGGTCTGTTAAGGAGCACAGAGATTGTTATTCTACACAAAATAGACAATACAGTGCCTAATTTCTTTTGGCACTGGCTCAGAGTTAGTACAGGTGCCACCCAGACAGTTAGAGATTGTTGTACCTGCTCCTCAGAGAGGAGCAGTGCTTGACAGTGCTGCTTTTTATGTAACTGGTGATGCTTTTGCTATCCAGGTAAATGAAGTGTGTTTATTTTTGTTCTGACTTGCCTTCTAGTGGTAGTATTTCCCCGCTGCATCTAGTTGAATAAAACATTTGCATGGGAAATAAATTGTTAGTGATTTCTGTTTTAGTTCTGTCTCTAGAGTATGTGGTGTATTTGTTGTTGAGTAAAACACTGCTACTCCCATTTGAGATAAGCCACGGGCTTTAGCTAAGCCTGCGCTTTAACTACATTCCTGTTGTTTTGAATCACGGCAAAAAAAAGGTGCAGAGTGCTTCTCTAAAAGTACTGTTGAGTGTAGTATCTGGTTGCAGGTAGTTAGTACAATGATGTTTAAAAAGTGCTAAAATTCAGGAAGTGAATAGGAATTGGTAGATGACAGTTCTGCTACCAGTTAGATGTCTAGAGCCAGCACTACTCACAGCCTGTCAGATTCTACCTCTGCGTGAGCAGGAGAGGAGAATCTTCCCCGGGTCAGCTGCAAGATCAGTAATCGGGCCCCTAATAACTTGACTGATGGCTGGAGGTGCATTTTTGAGCAAATAGATTCCCCAGTAGCAACACAGTATAGAGCGATGTTGTAGGTTAGGCAGACGGAAATAAACGGATAGAGTTGAATGAAGCTGATTAATTTTTTGGTGGCTTTAGCTGGTCACGTGCCAAAACTTATTTTCTTTTATTTAGTGATAATAGTTGTGATATATTAAAAATGAACAAGGTTATAAAGGAGGTTTCATTAGTAGTTAATAGAGTATTTCATCTTACTTTTCCCTTGGTTTTTCTTGTTTATAATTTTAACTGCTATTCTAAAAGTTATTTCATTAACTGCAACTTTTAAAAAAAAAAAAAAAAAAAAAAAGAAAAAAAAAAGAAAAAATACCCAGAACATACAGAAACAGAGTAGTGATATAATACTTAAAGGAACATTTTGGTTTTATGTGTTACAGAAACAATGTTGGTAGTTCAGATCTGGAGAGAAAGAGAAGGGAATACATCGGTGGAGAAAGACATATATGGTAAGAATTTGTCATTAAAGGAAAAACATATAGGACTGTCATTTAAGTTAAATGCTGATGGATCATGGATTAGATTCTATCGGAGGGCTCATTTAGCCTTAAGGTATAGAGTGTCTCCCTGAGTATAATGCTAATGGTGAGTATTGCTTTAATGGATCGTCTGTCCAAAAATAATAATTGAAAGGACCTTTCTGAATTTGTAACATTAGTGTCTCCCATGGGAAAAAGGCGTAACTAGGAAGATGTCCATTGTGACAGAGATGTATGGAAAAGTTGCTCTCTCTTCTAATGTTGTCCTGTTCTTTCTTTGTTTGTTGATATGAAATTATGAAGGCTTAACACTAAAAATTGAAATTTCCTATAGGACTTTGGCAGAAAAAATGTAATTACTGCTGAAAGATGTTTATTGGATTTTGGCTTATAGTAACTAAAGTATTTGGACTGAAAGTGTTTTGCTGATGGATTCAGAAGTTATCTGGTGGAAGTCAGCTCTGAATAGGATAGAAGAAACCCAGGACTTATTACTGCAGCAGAGTCAAACTGATTTTTGTCTTTTGATTGTTTTTGTTGCATCAGCTTTACATCTTGAAGCTATGACTGATTAAAACAAAGACATTGCCTCTGAAAGTCAACTGGAATATAATCTGGGAGTTTGGTGTGAAAATTTTAGTTTCAGTGAGCAGATGCTAATTTGTCAGAGATGCTGGGTCTGAGCTCTGAAAATTGTGGGTAAAGTTCAGATGTCGTCACCAAGATATCTGAAAGGTAGATATCAAAGGCTGGGGAAGTCACCCTAGATTCACTTTTGCAGTCAATTGAGGAAAAATGGGCACCTTCAGAGTGTGATTCATCTCAGCCTAAAATAGGCAGGTCAGACAACTTGGCCCCTGGAGATGCTTGTTTCCCTCCATTGACTGTAGAAAAGCCTACAGTGACAAACTCAGAATTAAATGTCTAACCTTTTGATGTCTAAAGCTAGGTTAGATGAATCTCACTGTGTGTTAATAAGGACAGGCTCTGCCAGCCTGTGCTAGCGTTGAATAACAGCTCCCTCAGGGATGCTCCTATGGGGCTGTTTCTGGAGGGAATTGAGAAGGTCAAGGAAATTCTGGGGGTCTCCAGGCAGAATGATCCCAATTATGATTTTTATTTTCCTTTTAGTTTCATTGGTAGTAGATAGTTTTATTTTAATTGAAAAAAAAAAAAAGGGAGGTGGGAATCTGGGGTTTTATGTTTTTGTTTTTCTCTCTGCAAAATCCTTAAAATGAAGGTATATTTTCTTTCACTGAATGGTAACAGTTGCTGTGGGACTTTTACAAAAGCAAGTAGCTCTCTATTGTTTGTTGTCCAAATTTCCCTTCACCTTTTGTAGTGTTGCAGAACATAGATAGATGGTGGCTACACTTGTACTCTAGTAAGAATAGCGGAACTGAGGAGAAGAGGGAGTTTTTTTAAGGCTAGCAAAGTATGCTGGTCTTGGAGAGAACATCTGTGAGATTGAAGATGTAGTTACATTTGCTATCAAAATCCTTGCTATATTTCAGAAAATGCATCTGTTTAAAATTAAAAAAGAAAAACTTGAGAAGGATATGAGAATGAATGGTGGTGCTGTTTTATACAACACTTGTTATTAACAGAGCTAATCCAGGAGAGATATAATGTCAGGAAAATATTTAGGGGAAATTGTGGTTGTGTGTAGTTAACAAATTAGAAAAACAAGATTGATCAGAAGACCCTTCCTTAAAAAGGAATTGCTGTGAGCATTCGGCTATACTGCGATAGAATACATTCAGCCTTTTAAGTCACTGGATGGTTTTCATGCTGAACTACTGTAAATACACACCAATTTGATGATAATAGAACCAAGAGGGCTTTTCTCTTCTTACAGAAATCCCCAGATGTGGCAGGATGGAAGAAGTCCCAGTAGTATCTATGACTTCTATTTTCTGTTTTTCAGAGAACCTGCCAAACATATAATAATTAGAGCTTTGTGCTTGAGGTCATACTGGTTCAGTGAATTCATACCTGAGCTGATGTTTTCAGTTACAGATTGTTCTGAATTTTCTTCAGTCATAGATCGGGCAAAGTGGCTCAGTAGTTCAACACACTTGTAACCTGCCTTTATCTGTTTTTTTTTATTTTTTTTTCATGTTTTGACAAATACTAAAAATAGTACATAGATTGTCTCAAATCTTGAATGTACCAATGAATTTAGAAAACAAGTCTAAGCAGTTGTATGGGAAGCAAGCTTAAACTTTTATAACTTCTTGCACTTTCTCTTGTTTGTATGTGCACAAACAAGTCCCTTCTTATTTAGACATTTCCCAATATAACTTACCATGCCAAATGCTCTTTTATTAAGAAATATATGTATTAGTTAGCTGCCTGTAATTTACCAAGAAAACAAGAGGAAAGTGCATGGAAAACATTCTTCATGCTTTGAACTGGATTTGTGCGCTGACTTCAGTAATAGTGGTAGGCTCTCTAAACAGACAATATCAATGAACCCTTGTGAATTTAAATTTAGCCAAGCATGCTGTATAATAGTCTGTATCCCCCTTCAAACAATTCAGAAATGAGGTAGTTTTGAGCATGTGCTAGCAGTTACATGCATTGCTAATCCATCTTGTGTGTACAACTGTATTGGCAAAGGAGGTCTTGGGCTTCAGTGAGGAGGTCTTGCCTTATTAAAAACACTCAACAGAAATGTCTCCATACAGTGAGCTGTTTCACTTACATTTGCTTTTCAATTAGCCCTATGTTAAATCCTCAAAAAATCTTTGAAGACTGTTCTTCACTCCTGTAATCTCTCTTCAATGAAAGTGAGTAGCCACAAAGAGAACTAGAATAAAATTCATTCTCTTCTGTGTAAAAGCTTTAAGAGCTGATTAAAGCTTGACTTTAACACAGGTATGTGATAATATTGCTGTTATAAGGCACCTTTTGACCACATGGCAAACCAGCTGAAATAAACTTGGCCTCTCTGATTTCTGTTATTGAATCTATTCCTTACCATGCAAGGCCTTCTTAATTAATAGGGAAAATCCTTCAGCAGAAAGATGAACAAAACTGAATAGAACTGAGTACATTACTGTTGTCAAAGGGCAAACTTCCCCGTACTTTTGCAGTCATTAGCAATTGCTATTTGGAGACAGGTAAGACTATTGAAATGGGAACATTGCTTATAACATAAGTGAAATTGGAGGAGTGGGATAATGCTTTCAGGAGTAGAGAAAAGAATTCTACCTTAACAAAAAAAAAAAAAAAATAAAATCAAGGATTGTCTTTCCTAGGTTACGATGTCTAGCAAGTAGTTTTATACACTTATTTTTGACTAGGTTCACTTAAGTGTAACTTATTTACTTGAAAAGTGTTTGTATGAAAACATAGAGTAGAACCTTCTTAACTACTCTAATTTTCAACACAGTGACAGTCTTGAAGGTCTTCTTTCAGGGCTGCTGCAATCAGAAAATAATCTATATTTTCAGGTTTAGAGAACATCTTCTTGAGTTCAATTTCAGAATAATCACAGCATTGTTATGCTTTGAAAATAATATCTATTTGCATGGGGTTTAAGAGGTGTTTCAGGGCTGACATCCAATGAAATTTTTTAGGTTGACAAAAGATTGGTTTGAATAACTCTTTTA
>JAWWMO010000174.1:11176190-11191635 GCA_035047845.1 Dendrocincla fuliginosa
TTAATGCAAGGGCATAGTAATTTTTGCCCTCACAGGATTGATGACATGATTAGCCTGTTAAGAAGGCTGTGACATAACTAGGCAGGTATTTCTTTGCCATGGACCCTCCAGGAGTTAGAATATTCATCATTTTGAGAAAATACTCATCACTGTTTGATTCAACAGAAAGTTCTATCTTTTTTTGGTGTTATCCAAATGTTCTGGTGATAGAATTTTTTCTAATTCTTATATGTTGATTCTGTGACTGCCTGTGATTATTTCCCCATAAATTCCTTTTGAAATTCTTTCCTTGAGTGCATTTATCCCCATCAGTTATAACAAAGCATAGTGCCTAATATTTAAAAGGAAGAGTATTCTGGCTGTAGAAATTGAATGCTCAAACTTGACAAGGTTACCCTGGACAAAATTGGATATGGCATGGCTGCTGGCCTAATTACCTTGTTCTTGTTGATCTCAAATTCTGTTGTTAGTAACAGACAGTGACTCGAGCAAACACAATGGACATTTTCTTGAAGAAACAAGACAGGAAGTGAAAGGGAAGGACATACAGCTCTTTATGTTAGTTGTTCTAGTGATGGCAGTATTTAAATGATGACAGTTTTATTTTCTTATTTTCTCTAGGAGTACATTTACATTAGGGTTTTACTTCAGGTGAAAAGTGTACTTGTTCTCACTTGCCCTGCTTTGGTAAGGAAGTCCTGGAAGTGTAAAGCCCAATACATCCATGTGGGTGCAGAACCTGGGAGGCAGAGGTGAATTTATAAGGACTAACACAAGTCACCTTACTGCATGGGTACAGTCATATGTCATATGTCATTCTCCCTGTGCTTAGCAAATGAACTCTTTGAAAGACAGACATCTTTGTCAGTACACTTGGTTATCTTTACCCAAAATGGTCTTCAACACCCTTGTTGCTAGCTGCAATGGATTATTGTTTGCTTTTGTGCCTTATAAAGGAAATACAGTATGAAGTCAGTTTCCAGTACTACTAACTTACCAAACATGTTTTGTTTTATTTCAAACACAACTTACCTTGGTTTTACTTTCCTTATATCCTTCTGCCCATCTTATTGGATTAGACATTAGCTTGTCTCTAAAATTTATTTCCAAGTGAACTTTGAAAGAAACCTCCACCAACAACGTATTATGGGAAAAACTTTGGATGCAAAGGTGAGTTATTGCAGCATTTTCCTTGAACATAATTGTATAATTTCTGTATAAGGTTGATACTGCATGTAAACAACTAAACTTTTCTGTACATTGCCATGATCTTAAATGAGGAACTCAAATAGCTGAAATGTGATAGGACTGCCTATAATTAGAGGAATGGAAATGGGCCAACACTGGTACAAAACAGAAACAAGTTTTTTGTCTGGGAAGAGCAGTAAATCCTTTCAAAGTAGAAGTTTTAGTTATTTGATGACCTCTAAGTGCTAACTGACAAATAGAATCTAGTGCTGGATAGAGCTCTTCAGCGCCTTTGCTGTTTGTAATGAGAGAGGATCAATTTCCTCATCCACAGACACAGTGTGAGTTGTAAAACATGTCGGTGTCATTGGAGAAGACCTGTCACCTCAGCATTTAACTGAGGTGGTGGGGTGTAGAGAATCTTAGCACTGGAAAAGTGTCTATGACCTTTTCTGCAAAGAGAAGTTTGCTTGCATTACATAAGCAAATACTTCTAATTTGTTGGACTTTTCTGATAATAATGGTGAGAAGTGAGCAGAATTTCTGTATTCTCCAGAAAAATGGTCAGTCTCTAGCGAAGTCAAAGTATGAGAAATTCAAGGAAGTGTTCAAGGCCAGGTTCTATGGGGCACGGGGCAACCCTGCCTATGGCAGAGGGGATGGAATAAAATGGTCTTTAAAGATCCTTGCAATCAAAGGTGATCTGTGATTAAGTGCTTCCTACTGGAGTGGTCTTCATCAAGCATGGGTCAGCTTAAGATCAAGCTATCAGGTCTTTAACACAGGAACTTTTTGTAGGGCCTCACCGTGTGTTTCAAAAGGTTTCAGTATGTGTTCATATGGTCATGTATACTATTCTGTATGTACAGCATTTCTCCTTGGGTCTGGGAAATGAGCCCATAGTCACATATAGTACAAACAGGACAGATTTTTTAAGAGCAGAAGTTCATGAAATTGCAGTGTCGCTTTAAAGTTGGAATTGCCTTAGGCAGAAATGTGTCACTTTGCTTTAGCTGATGCCTTTGTAGTCCATCATCTTAAAGAAAACTCTGCTGGGCCTTGAAAATAGTCTGTCTGCAGCAGTTATTTATCCACTAAAGTGTTAGGATAGCTGCAAAATAGTGATGATATTCTTTTAGGTAGTGCTGATCTGTGATAGGAAATGAGATGCCAGTCAAATGACGTCATTAAGTCTTTATAGCAATTCTTTCTTGTGTACATCCATCAGCAATGAACTGACTACACTGGCATTTAAGACACCAGTATTAGAAATCATGACTAAGTCTCTACTGAGATCAAGGAGTCGTGACAGCCACTCCTCTATTTTGGGTATGTGTGGGCTAAGTTTGTTTAGGAGATTTTCTTTCCAACCAGCTCTAAAAGTTCTTTAGAAAAGGGAAATACAATAATAGGCTCTAAAATTATCATAAGGATTAGAAAGCATAAGGATTAGAAAGCAAACAAATCAGTCTCTCACAAAAATACCAAATTTGAAGACTTCAGAAATAATATTCTAGGCTTACTGAAGTCAGCAATAATTTTGTGTTTTCAGAATTGACAAACTAGTATGTCATTCAGACTTGGTTTGAAAACTCATTTTTGGATCTAATTTTTTCCCTAAATGTTGCCATATTTAGCTGCAATTCTAAATCACTATATGCTCTGGGTTTGTCAGAGAAATGCTAAGTGTCACATTTAGTTCCTAATGAAACTCTTGTATGTGTTTGTGTGTAGCCTGCAGTTTTACATTCTGTCCAGAGACGGAAGCTGTTTGCTTTGACAAGGTCAGGTTGGAAAGGAGGCCACATTCCCTGAATAAGAAAGCCAGGAGGCCAGAGCATGCCATTTCATTAGACAGCCCAGGACTCCCTTACAGAAAAGGAGAGAGAATGAATGCTATGGAATTTAAGATAACTATTTCAGCTTTTCTGTAGCCTGGAAAATGTTACTCTTGGGCAATATTCTGTTAATGACCACTATTGGGCCAGATGTTCAGCACATGTAAATGAGTGTATTTCCATTCACTTAAGTGGAACTAGGCCAGCTTATGCCATCTGAGGATCTGTCCCCTCAGCTTTCTTTCTAAACCAGTAGTGGTTTCAGATAAGGAGATGCAATATTATCTGTCATATTTCCAGTTTTCAGCAGAGGGGAAGAAGAAAATTAATGTTCGTATTTGCTTCATCAGTGTGAGAACAGATTAAAATGTGACAAAGAATTAAAATAATTCAAATAATTTAAGAATGTGATCTATAACAGACTTGCTTTGTTTTGCAGTGGTTGTTTTCTCTGTCAAAACAAAAACTTTGTAATTTCTAGATGGCTGGCTAGTTCTCAAAGCTTCTGATACCACTTGGGCCAATGGAGTGGAATAAATTGAACATATTAACCTGAAAAGGATCACAAATTTTTTTAACTGTTGTTGAGGTTATTTTTTATTTCATATTAAGACGGACTCATGCAGGGGCTCTAAGAAATGGGACAAGCTCTGTGAACTGGGTGCATTCCTTTTGCCTTTCTATTCTGCTCCCATTCAGCACTTATAATGGTAATGAAGTCTAATTACAAATGCATGTGACTGCCTGTTGTAATCTGTCAGTGTGTTTCTGAAAAACCCTGTGCCAGTTCAGTATTGGTCATTAGATAATAAGGATTGATAAAACGTAAGGGGCAAAATGTTAAAAATGCTACTATCGATTAGAACGCACCTTAATAATGAAACCATGGGCCTGGGGACGAAAGCCATGGATCATTTTGACAATTCGGCCTTAGATTGTGGATGAGACAGAGTGGGGACAATTAATCCCTCAGAGCCACAAATCACAAATAAAGTAGTTGCAGCTCATTACAACCTGACCTTGCTAAACGGCCTTGAAAACATAAGTGACCTTCTAGTATTTGAAAAGATTGCAAAGCTCTATTGAGAAATCTTCCTTTTTTTTTTTTTTTAATGCTTGGGACCCACATGACTTAATTTTAACAGAACTATCTTGATGAAAGAAGCTTTTAACTTCACCATCTTTCATGAACCAAATTGCTAGCATCTCATGGCGGTACTGCAGGGGAGTGTTCAGGAAAGATCTTGAAAGTCAAAAGTCTTGCTCTGTGCAATTAATCAGTGGAAGATTGTGCTACAATGGCTTTGAAGAGGCAATAGTTTCAACAAACTATCTACTAATTTTAGTTAGGGCTTTTTTAAATATTATGGTATTATTGGAGCACTGCATAGTTACAGGAAAATATATTCCTTTGTGCATTACAGCAAAGCCCAATCCCAAAATTTGGAAATATGTTCAGCAAAGTACTTCATGAACTCTATTTGTGTTCCCACATTAGCTGGGAATAAGGAGAGGGCATGTATTTTGAATTTCTGTCCATTGGCATGCACTGCAAATATTCTTTGGTCAAGTGATTCGGGTAACTTGTCATGGGCTAGTGTGTATGGAAATCACAAAGTATTTTTGCATGACTAAGCAAAGATCCCATGATAGACAGCTAGATTCACATCCCCAAATATTTGGTTTAGAACTGAATTGTACACAAAGAACTGAGTTTCTGATGCAATAGTCTACCTTAATTTGATCCTTAATGCTGAGTCAGGCTCACATTCTTCCTGTGGTAGAAGGAGATAAGCTTTCAGCTTGTTCCTGAGAAAGAGGTAGTGACCGCGATCCCTGAGGTTGTCTTAACTGTGCAATGAGTTTGGAGCATTAATTGACATCACTGTGTTTTGAATTAGGTCCATGTGTGACTGCTTATTACTCCTTTCTTTTAATGTATCTGAACAAGATATTTCTAAGTATCCTCATCACATGAATTCCAGCCTCCCCAAGTACTGCACCCCCTACACCAGATAAATGTAATTTTCCCGAAGACCCAATTTTCCTCTGTAAATGCTAGAGACTGAGCGCTCCATGAGAATCAGTGGTCTTTGCCTATTCTAGAGAAGAGGCAGAGTCTGCTATGGCATTGAGGGCTGCATATTAATAATGGTCTACCCACACACTTCATGGTTGAGGTAAGAGAGTTTTGACTGTCATGACATCAACGATGGCTATGGGGAATGGAGGCAACAGCTCCAAGTTTCCCAGTTCTTTGATGGTCAGGCAAAAGCATCAAGCTTCTTATGGCTGTGTGGAACCACTACAATAGATCACAGATTACTGAAGCATGCTGAGTGTGAGAAATGACCCTTGTTAGATAATTTCAGCAAAAGTGGAGTTTTCAAAATAGCCCTAGAATGCAGCCCCATATAGATGACATGGCAA
This sequence comes from Dendrocincla fuliginosa, assembly GCA_035047845.1. Lineage (NCBI taxonomy): Eukaryota > Metazoa > Chordata > Aves > Passeriformes > Dendrocolaptidae > Dendrocincla > Dendrocincla fuliginosa. Next base: position 11,181,647 of record JAWWMO010000174.1, read on the forward strand.
AACAATCTTTCAAATGTATCATAAGCATGAATGAGCACCGTGTGTGATGTAAATGATTGCAGTCCACTGGCCATGTAGGGAGCAAGGTGAAGGAATCTCCATGCTGCTTCTGGAGTAACTGTAAGGGCCACCACAGCAGGTGGATTTAGGTATAGCTTTCACATTGTTTCACCCTGTCATCACCAGGACTGAGGTTTAGCCGTTGTTGAGCTCTCTCCTTGACACTGGGCTTGGATGAGAGTGCCTTTGACATTGGGAGTGACAGAAAGAAAGCTGTGTGGTATAATAAATTGATACTGCTGCTCTTTTATTAGCTTGAAAGACAGACAAACAAAATTAATTCCTCAGAATCTCCGTTCAATTATTTCACAGTGTTAATTAGTGAAAAACTCAGCTTATCCCCTAGATGTAGCAGAGTTCCTACTGGTCAGAAAGCATTGTGGCATTTTCAACACCTCAATGGCTGAACAGCTTGAGTTAACACTTCATCTCATGATCTTCCAGTCAGCAATCCCAACTGCTTTCCGGAGACAACTTCTCAAGAGCTTCAGTTGTAGTAAAGGTCTCACAACAGTGATAGTTCTGGCCATGCACTTATAGGGACACAGTGGGGCACAACATAACTCAATTACTGGGTATAGAATTGGGAAACTGGAATAAAATGATTCCTTGTAAGAGGAAAATCATTCAACCATTTATTAAGTATATCATGACAGAGAGTAGTCCAGTATAGAAATGTGTGACCAGGACAACCAGGGCTATTATTCTGACACTTTCAGTTTTTATTTTTTGAGTGGTGATTTAAACTGCATTTCCAATAGCATCAAAGGTGTTTTAAGAAGCAAACCAAAAGTTTCCTTTACCTTTCTTACTTAGTAGCTCCACTTAGTGGCTGACGGGATAACACACCATTTCCCTCAGTGGCTGTGTTACCTGGTCACATTCTCCTTGCTTCCACTCACCTTGCTGTCCTCCTGCAGGTACATAGGCTGTGGAAGGCTGTGGTGGTGTCAAAGACTGACAGGTGCACTAATTGCAGAGTGGGGAAAAAAATCCCTGCTGATTCTCAGCTGAGTTATCCTTGTAGCAAGCCTTATGTCTGTGAATGTTTCTCTATCAAGTTCTTGTGTAGTTGTAGTTTTCTTTGGAAATTCGTGGGTCATATGGAGCACTGACTCATAGCAGCTCAGCATGCAGCCTTCCACCTTCATGGACAACAATCTTTCTGCTCGGATTCAGTCCAGCCTCCTCTGCAGGCTTTCTACTTTTTGAATCCTTATCGTGCTTCATTTGATTTCTGGCTTCCGGGGATAAATTTGTCTCCCTGTATACTGCATTTACTGAGGAATGTGATTTTTAGGAGATATTAGGCATGCTTGAAGAATACTTTAGGGGACAAATTCTTCAGAGGAGCAGAGAAATCTGGCTTCATTAAGGTGAGATGCCAATTTGTTCATTTTCATATAAAAGCCTGAAATACTGCTTCGAAGCTAAAAGCAGAAATAATTGAACGAGTGGAGGAATTTTGGTGTTTCCATCATGTGGAAGGAGCAGAGAGGTGATTGTCAGGTGCATATGTGAACATGAATAAGTACTGGCCTTTCAAGGGTGCAATGTCTGATTTCTCCAACCAGGCAAACTCCTAATAGCTCTCCTTAAAGAGTAGGTTTTCTGGAGAATGGAGTAAGTGTTGTAGGTGTACATTTGGCACTTGTGTGTATACTCTGTCAATGCTCTAAGCATAGCTGTTTAGGTCTCGTTGTCTAATAAAGGGAGTGTTCAGAATATGTTACATATGGCTATGTAATATATACAATATTTGGGCATTATGTAAGGTCTTTAACTTACTGTAATGAGATTTAATAATTTTCTCCTATGTATTTAAGCACTTGTCTCTTTTGTTGTGTGCTGAAGCAGTGAGGTGAGGAGGAGTAATGACTCCCAGGTCCAGTATTGTAACCGTGCTAGTTGCTATTGGGTTCGTAGTGTCTCAGAGGAGCAGAGAGCTCACTGGTGGTGGCTTCTCTGTCTAGCTATGGGACCTTGCCTGAGTAGGAGAGAAGTAGAAAGAATTGATATACTGGGAAAAGGTACATACAATTATTTTAGGTAGACTGTGGGGCAAAGGGGTGCCTGTGTTCTGGGGCGTGCTTTTGACATATAGAAAATTTCCAGTACTTAAGTGCAGCTTTTTTGTCTTTCTTATTTGGTGAAGACCACATCAGGGGGCTTAGCTACTTTTCTAAATGCACAAGATCTGTTTCCACATGGAAGCTCCGCTGGTTCATTTGGTGTAGCTCCTTATATGAATCCACATTGTTCATGCTGCTGTCCTGTCACTAGAGCGTACTCCAGCAGGTGTGCAAATGGAGTCCTGGTTTAGCACAGCCCTTTCACCATGACAGTGGCCTTGAATATTCTTGTGAATTAGAATCTTGTTTTCTGCAGGTTTTCCTCTTTCCTCCACTCAACACTGCCCCAAAATCGGCAGTTACTCTGGCCACCCCTCTGAGCAGCTGGTGTCCCACATCTTCTCCAGGCCCAGGAAGATATTGCCACTGTGGCCTTGCTCACAGACTGAATAGCTTGTACTTGCTGTGTTCATTTGTCTGCCTCTACAGTGGCTGTAATTTTTGTGATCAGAAGTGAGGCAATGTGGGGTCTCTCTCTCTAGTGGTCTTTTGAGCATTTTAATGCCTAAATACCACTAATCATCTGGCTGCAGAATAAGCACTTGCATGTTCTGGATCTTTGTATCTATAGAAGTAACCTGTTTTCGTGGTTCCCTTCGTTTTTAGTAAATGCAATTTATTCATATTTATGTTATGTGCTCCCAAGTGTCACAGCCAGTGAACTTTACTTCTTAGAAGTCCAATAATGTTTTTTACAGTGCAAACCAAAGGTGATGGTTTGGCTTCCTTTAAGCTGGTATACTGAGCATTGACTTGCACATCGGATTGATGTGATGAACCGCATGGATCTCAGGCCAGGTCTAAATCATGTCAAATATAAGTTCTTCCTTATATAATTTTTTTTTTCTTATGCAAGTCTATAAATGCATATACAAGCTCTTCTTTCCCCTTTCATATGTACAATAAAAGAAGTTAATGGCATAACAGTTAATGTTGTCATAAGTCACTTATTTTAAAACATTACTTAGAGTTACTTGTTTCAGTACTATTTGTGCTGAAATTTTCTATTTCGGATGCCTGCACCAGCCCACTTCTGTCTGCTTGAAATGGAAAAAAAAATAATATTCTTTTCAGAAAAAAAGGAGGCAAAGTAAATTTTGTGTGTTCTTGAGAGTGTTTGATAAGCTCCATCACACTGTTCTTCAGTTCAATCTAAAAATTTTGTGGAATCATTATCTTTTGCTGTTCCAGTGAAAATCCATTAGGGAAAACACTGAAAAATCTGATTTTTTTCACTCGATCGTTAGAGATTTGGTAGTAGCTGAATTCCCAGAAATTACTGTCTGTACAGCACATGCCAAGCAAGACATTGCAGGTGTTGAGAAAAATCTTGTCCAGGATTACTTTTCATAACTTTTTAGGCCACTGTGACATTGAGTGCTGGAAGTTCAAGCATATGTCTACCCAGAATAGTGTAACACATGCTCCTGGGGATGCTGAGGTGAGGAAGTCATCTCCCTGCTTGGAGAGCAGTGTAGCCCAGCAAGACTGAAAGCGAGGAGCTGCCCTTGGGCTTCTGAGGTTCTCTTTTTATAGTTGCCCAGACCAAGGAGGAGGAAAACCTCCTTAGGTGCAGAGCTGAAGGGCTCTAAGAGGACTTGGCTAGGACTGGGACCTCGAAAAGGAGAAAGAAGGAACTCCTGTGGAAGTAGGGGTAGGAAATGTTGCCACTGACATAAGAGGTGACAGAAAAACTGGAGAAGTGTGGATATGGGTTGTGCGAGGAGGCAGAAAGAAAAGAGCTAAGATTGGGAACCTGAGGGTAATGTGTAGGCAACAGACCAGGACTAAGAAATAGTGAGTAAGAAGAGGAATAAATACTACTAGGATGAATATGAACAAGCCATAGAGTACAGTACTAAATAGAAGTTAGAAGGGGAATCTTGGACTGGAGGAGTTTAGGGGTTGCATTTGCAAGAATATTGGCATAAGACAGTGTCTGGGAATGGGGAAGAATGTGAGAGGAAAGTATTTGCAATGGAAAGTACTAGATAGCTACCAAAGCTAGAGCTGAGTGGGAAAGCCAAGAAACATGTTGCCCTGCGTTCTTGTGCTACAGTATGTGCCTGGGAAACCTGTGTGCCTCCCAGCCCTCCCTTCAGCCTGCTTCATGTGCAGGCTACCATTTCTATTACCACTCACGTGGCCAAGCCTCTGCTATGGACCATGAAGTGCCAGACCTGTATTTCAGTATCACTGCCATTCCATACAATAGATTTTTTTCAGGCTTTCTTTTCTCTCCCTTTCTGTATTTTTTTTAACAACCTATGAAATTATAGATAAAAGGGTACAAAACCATGAATGTTGCAATAAAACCAAGCACTAAAAAAAAAAAGAAAAAGAAAAAAGAATAATGCTGTCCATGAAGCCTTAATTGGGCCCCCTTGTGTGTATACATTTTGATACTGTCTCTAATTACATGGTCACACACTGCTTTTCCCATGGACCCCTGCATCGTTCTGTGCTCTGAGTAGAAGGTGATTGCTGAATGAGTGCAGCTTTAAGTTGTTTTATTCTCTCTGTTGCACGGGTAGTCCCAGGCTTGCCTTAGTGCATACCGCTCAAGACCAACACAGAATTACTAATTTTCTTGTGGGTTTTTCATTGCTATCTGTTTTGCAAACAATAATATTTATTTTTGAAATACCTTTGCTCTGAGTGGTAAGACTCTCTATTCCTACACGTGGACAAAGGGAATGCAGGATGGTTGAGTCTGACATAGCAGGGGCCTGATGTTTTCCTGGCTGTCCACAGTGTAGGTCGTGCTGTGTGTTCTAACCAGGCTGCCCACTGACTCTAGTTTGCAGCTAATGGGTGCAGAGTCTCCTGTGATATGGGCCTCTTTCTCAGGACAGAGAAAGTGAAGATACTACAAATAATGAGTGCTCTGAGAAGGTGAGCATGTCTTCAATGGTGAAGACTAAGTGTAATCTGCACGGGTGGAACTGCAGAGGGTTAACCCTGTGACCATTCCTTTGCTGGCTTAGTCCCTTGCCCTATTTCTTTCTCATCTCCTGGTCTCTGCAATGGGAGACTGATGATGAGACTGCGTGCAGGCAGTCTCCTTTACTGAGGACAAATTCAGGGTGTTGGTTTGGGTTGGATGGTGTTGGGTTCATCTGGGGAAGAGGTCATTGTGCAGTCAGACAGTGTGTCATCACAGGCTTGTGCAGGATTGGGGCTGAATTAAGATTGTGCAGAAGATCTTAATTATGGCATCTGGAAACTTCTGAGTCCTTTGCTTTGCAACCCTAATGTTCTTCTAATGTGGTTTGTGTGTACATGTGTTTAATATATATTGTTTCTTCACTTATGAAAAGATGTTAACAGGCTGGACTCTTCAAATACTTTTATAAAACTTCCAAATTTAGCTTTCTGAACAGGTTTTTGAAATCAATACAGAGAGAGCTGCAAACAGGAGGTAAACTACAAACCACAAACACTTTCAATAGGATAGCTCTTTTTATATAACATTTGATATCATTTTCTCAGCATGATCTCTACTTTCATACTGTGATAGCTTTTACCTGGAGTTTAGATGATTCATTTTTGTAGTGGATACTTAACTTTTATATGAAGAAAATGCAAGAGAAGCCAGCACAGCATTAAATGAACTATAGTTGCAGCATTAAATGGACTGCAGTACAGTAATAATGTTGAATGCTCAGATTCTTGCCTTTTCACAGAGTTGGATTCATGAATGCTCTATTGATCCATAAGTGAGGAGATATGGAGGCCTGGCATTTTTTGCACAGCTTTTGGCATATCTAATTCAAATTTTAAAAGTAGATTTGGCACTGAGAGTTTGTTTAGAAATTGTTAGAAATCCTCATAAGATTCTGCTTGAAAATTGACAAAGATTTCCAGTTGGTGTGGATCTTGGAGAGTCACGTGACTGTGCTGGTGTTTTGCCCTCATGTTTTCTTTCTCTGAAGTTCTTAAAATAAATTTAGAAACATTAGTTTTACATTGACTTCTAGAGTAACCATTGAGAGGAGGGTGAACTTTTTTTAAACTTTTTTGTTTATGATGATTATTCTTTCAGAAACATACAGATTTTTGTGTGGTTTATATGGACTGCATGGAATTAAGTCTGCTATTTTAGCTTTTCTGGTAAATTATCGCAGTAGTTGAGGCTTTTTATGCTACTCTGCCCAGCTTCTGTTTTCACATGCTTGTAGCTTCTTATGAACCGTTTTAAAAAGAAGCTTTCTATATACGATTACCAACCAGTTTTCATGTCTGCTTATTTCCAAATAATGAAAAAATGAAAAAAAACCTAAAAAATATGGTTTGATACTGTTGAAAAATAGTATAAAACCAAAAATTGAGTAATTTGCCTTATTTTCGCTGTTTAGCCCATCCTGAAACTATCCTTCTTTTCTTCAGGTTTCTATCACATTCATTTTGGTTTTCCTCTCCAAGAAACATACATGTGAATACAAAAGTGTGAAATGGCCCAACAGTCACAGGCTATTAAAAATCTATCAACTTTGAGCCAAGTCATCAGAAATCTTCTCCAATGAGTTTCTAGAGTGAAAGAACAAGCTGATTAATAATGTAGATCAGATATGGTGCAACTGGACTCATATTTTAAAATTTTGGTAAAGATTTTTCTTTCTAATTTAGTTATTGCTTTAGAAACAAATAATGAGGGAAAGCATTCCTCCTTACCACAAACCAAACATCCCTTGCTCATTTCAAAACAAACAAAATATCTTGTAGGTGTTCTACTGTTTTTATAAACTGAGGATCAACCTGATTCTATCAAACAGTAACATGCAAGACCTCTCTTGCACTTGGTCAAGATGAAGGTGTATGACCCTTTCTACATTTGTCATAATTAAATATTGTAAAGCTGTTTTAAAATGAATGAGTCAATGGGCTGAGCATGACAAGCTTTGCCAATAGGTGCTGAAAGTTCTACCCCGGAGTTTCATGCAGGTTTGAAAGCAGCTACTGTTGATGATTATCTCCTGTACTTTTCTGTACTGAACAGCATACTGTGTCAAATCGATATTTCTTCTGCTCCCTGAGGTTCTTAATTCACATGTTCAGAAAACTTCATGTTTTGTATTCCCTGAGATACACCCTGCAAACCCTCAGATAGGCACAGAAATGCACATTAAAGGCCCCCTGCTTGCACCCCATCTGTATGAGCTTATCACCAAGAATGTGACTGATTGAGGTTTGCTTTACAACTCAAACTTTTTTTGTGTGGGCACTATCCTCCCAGTCTAGCTCTGTCTCGAGGCTCTTCTGTTTCTCCTGCTGGAACTCAGGAGACAGGTTTCACCAACAGCATGTTTTACAGTGCACCTGTGAGTGCCGTGCCTTCCCTGCTCTGCTGTTTAAGAATTGACTGTCTGAACTCATTTCTAGGAGGTTAAATTATGCCTAACCTTAAGTAGAATAATGCCATTTCCAGAGTCTCCTAACATAGTTTTTATTCCTAATGGTGTAGGGATCCTAGTCGGGGTCACAGCCTGGGCACGCTAGCTGCTGTACAAACATGTTATGACAGTTGCTCTCCAGAGAAGGAGCTGTAACTCCTAAGCAGACAGCTGACTACTGTGCTTCGGGATTTCTGTCCCTTAATGTCAACTTTCAGTGCTTTTGCTGAGATTGGTGACGCAGGGGTGATTTACACCTGCTGAGGACTCTGCTTGAGAACTCTGTTAAATTTGAGACTCTCAAATTTAGATTTAGTTGTTTAAAGCAACAAAAATCTTCATGATCTTGTGGGTGATTTACACTGTAAATTTCTTGAAGGGAAACAATGTATTTCCATCAATCTATCTTTCTATTCAGCTGTACAAATTCAAAAAGATTCTTCTACATAGCTGAAGCCTGTCATATGTTTAAAACCTTATGAGGCATGGGGTGATGGTAAGGGGGAGGACAAACTTATAGGATGAGAAAATACTGGGGTTTCTGACAACCTTTTGGGAAAGGGAGCCAAGCACATATTTCTGCAAGAAATCACTTTGTGCGGCAGACTTAATGTTACAGTAATTTACCTTCCCCTTCACAGATTCTCCTTTCCAGTCTAGCTTTCAGTGCCCTACTGCTGCATCTCAAAAGTGTATCCAAATGGAGTAGGGCTCAGGACAGGTAGCTCTCCCTCCTTTCCTCACCATCTGTAGGAGGATGGAGGATCTCTTCTCTGGGAAAGATGTTAAGCATTATTGCTCTGAATGGGAGATGCTCTGGGGAAGTTCAGTGTGTGAAGAAAAAGCTCCTGTGTTTGGAGGCAAAAGGGTTACTCTTATCTTGGAGCTTTGTGCTCCATGGCAAGCATGGCCCAAGACAAGCAGGAGTCAAAAAGGAGCCTTGGCAGGGGAAAGACACAGATACTTGGGACTTGGTCCATGTAGTTGTGTCTTTGGTGGGAGCTGCCTTCCACAGTGCCTTGGTCCTCTGCTCCAGGCTGCTTTTTCTAAGTGGGCACCACAGCAGAGCAGCTTCACAGTAAAGCTGCGCTCAGGCCTGGGGGTTGGAGAATTCCCTCTGTGATGCTTTTGCATGAGGTAGGGAATCTACTAAGAATCAAAGGTGGCCGGAAGGGAATCCCAAAGCATTCAGTGGTGGAATGCCTACAGTGAGGCCTCAATCAGTAGTCTTAAAGTTGAACAAACACTCCCAGTGAAAAACTTTAAATTTAATTAGATTTCCTCATCAAACTGCCTTTGATATGGTTTATTAACAGTTTCAATCCCAAATTAACATCTTACCATTATAAATGTGGATATTGGTCTCTGACTCCTCTTTTTTTTTTTTTTCTGTTAGGAAAGGTTTCAAGGGAGTCCACACCTTGCTAAGCAAGAAAAAATGCAGAATGAACAACTGTGTCTTGCAGAATAACTGCTCAAGCTGTAAGGGATATGATCTGTCTCTTATTGCATGCAAAGATTCAGCAAATTAAAAAATGGTGTTATCAATGGAAGGGTAGTTTGCCCTCATTGGTTTTTTCCCCCCCTCTGTGGACACTGAAACATACAGAGACTATTAATTCAAAAAGAACTGTGCCTATGTTTATAAGAGCCTTGTTTCAAAGATTTGAATTGTCTATTATTAATCTCAAAAAAAAAAAAAACACACCAAAACAACCTAACTAACCAAAAAAGGCACCAAAAACCCAACCAACCAAAAACCCCCCAAACCAATCAACCAACCAACCAAAAAAACCCCAAATCTATACAAAACAACAAAAAAACCCCCAGTAGTAGCACAACAGGACCAAAGGTAAAGTTACTGAAAAGCCAGATAGTTTAAGTCTGAAGATCAATGATGAGCTACATATTCTCCATATTCTCATAGTCCCAGGCATCCTGGTGAGATGCTGTAAAGAGGGACAGGCACAAAGTCAAAATCAGATTAATTTCCTTTCATCTTCAAGAGTAGCATGGTATCAACTTCACCTTGAGCTAAAATTTGTCTTCTGACCTGATAAAGTCATTATTTGCCAATAAAATATGGGACAATTCTCCTACCTGCTCCCCCACCCCTGCTGTGCACAGAGGCACTCTGTCTTCAGTTACAGCTCATGTGGAGTTGTACCTTAGTGTGAAAGCAGCTTTGATTGCAAGCAGACACTGCCACCTTACCTGAGATGATACCTCTGATTAACTGTCTTGTGGCCATAAAGGGCTTGACATCACAGATTTAGGACAGTGTTCCACTTTCCATCTTGAATTTGCTGCCATTTGCTGACTGCATCCAGGAGTTGTCAATAGGAAGAATAATGAGGCTTCTGTCATCAAGTGAGACTTAATAGAAGTACATGAAGAACTGATG
>JAWWMO010000174.1:11191735-11219209 GCA_035047845.1 Dendrocincla fuliginosa
CAGGAGTTGTCAATAGGAAGAATAATGAGGCTTCTGTCATCAAGTGAGACTTAATAGAAGTACATGAAGAACTGATGATTTTCAATCAGAATTAGAGAAAAGATAGTTATGGGTGTTAGTCCCTCCAGTCCTCTTATGTTTTCAAGTGCAGCCCCTCATCTGATCCCAAGGAAAACCCTTCCTTGGGCAGAACAGCTGACAGCAACTCTTTAGTCTGCTGATTCTGATCCCAACAGCATTCTGAGTGAAGGGGAAAAAAACTGGTGTATTTGACCCTTGACAAACTGAGTTGCAGTATTTACCAGGATTTAAAATTATTGTCTTTCAAAGGATTTAAGGATAAGCAGGTATTTATGTAAATGATGTTTCTTTAATTTTTCTGATAGTGTTGGTTTGTTTTTTTTTTCCTTCCTCCTGTTACTCATTTCGCTATTTTGCTTGTGACATCCAGCTGTGATCCAGATTTACAATCAGGCTTTGTTTTTACTAAAGTTCACCAAAAGGTAGCATTGTATGTAATGCAGTCCAATAATGATGTTTGTACTTTTCTGTATGTAAAACTTGAAATCACGCTGCATGCACAAGGTGAAATCCGTAACTCGGGTAAGTAATAATAAAGATGATCTGAATTTATTCAATGAAATAAGCAGTATGACATGTTGGAAAATGAAGACTTTGAACTAGTATGAACTACTCTTAGAGAAATTGCCTTTCAAAGTTCTTTTAAATACTTGTAGTGGGCCTATATATAAAGATTTTGGACAAAGTGCATATATGTTGTTAAACATCAAACGGAATGTGTGTCCATATCCCAAATAATATTAGACATTATATCATATAGGGAGTATGTGGCCAAAATAGAGTAATAGGTCAGAAACAGCTCAATGTAACTAGTTGTATTATTATAACAGAGGTTGCTGACTTGTAATTTCAGGTTCATTTACCATGTTCATTTTAACAAGAATTTCTTTGTTCTGGCCAAGCTTGTCTTGGAGTCACAGAAACTGCAGCTCAGGAGAATGTGTGACAAATACAGCTCCATGGTATCTCTTTGTAAACCTCCACTTGGAAGACCTATCAAGGGCTTGAGCTTTGCTGCTTATCTGTTTTGTCCTGAGATGGCCCCAAGCACTGTCTGTTCAGGCAGTGGATGTGTTCTGGGTCTCAGGCAAACCTGACGACACCCTTCTCCTGATTTTTGTCCTGGTTCTGCTAATAAGTGGTACAGAACAAGCTCTGTAGGTCTCCAACATCACAAGACTTTCAAAATAGAGTTGCTTCTTGCTACTTTAAAAAGAGCAAGTCAGACAGTCATGGTGCATGTTTTGGTCTGTTGCATTCTAAATCTGATTTGACTTTCTACACCACTTAGCAGTTGATGTGGGAGAGCAAGGTGAGCAGGAAAGGTCAGATCTGTGCTGCTGTTCCAGGAGTCAGTCAGTGGGACATTGCCATTACATCCCAGGTCTAAAGTTACTCTGAGCTAACCAGTTTCTCATGTCATAATCATGCCTACTCAACATGGTTAACTTTTTGGCAAGGATTTTTATTTTAATATCCAGTTTTGAAAAGTAACATGACTATTAAAAGCAACTGCTCATCATTGGGCTAGTAAAGCCAGACTGCTTTTCGCTCACTTTTACCAGTTTCAAACTTTAGTTTTCAGTAAAAACCCAAACTGCTCCTGCCCGAAGAGATAGGGAATACAACAGAGGATATGACCTTTCTGAATGTTTTCTTATCAGGCAGCATAAGTACTGTATGTCCCACTAAGCTGCTTCAATAGAACCTTGTCAAGTTATCACATTACTCGACATGTTGCTGATAATGAATACATAAAAGCTTTAGATATTGAGGACTCTGAGGAAATAAATAAGATTTACTGAAAAACTGTTCAACATATATCCCAGGGCCACTTTATTTTTTTTTTCCATGTGGATTGTGTGCTGCCTTTAGTCCCTTAGATAAATAGGATGATGCAAGAGTTTCAGCTTCTTGAAATGTAAAGTGCAGATGTGAGTAGATAAATGAAGAAAGTAAATGGTCATCTATCTCCATTGTGGAGAACTCAATCACATTGTAACCATATCAGTCTTATTTTCCAAAGCTGCCTGATATTTTGCTTTTCTGCTACCACATGCTTCTCTGGCTCTGGTTAGTATCTGCAATATCTTCCCTTGTCCTGTATTCTTATGAGGGTTGAATGTTGGGGAAAATTTCATATTCATATTTGTAACTTTGCCTTAAAGTAAATTAATTCTTGTGACTTTGAGGAATTAAAGAAAAAACAAAACAAAATGCAGCGGACAAAACGAGGATCAACAACATTAAACCCTTGTGTCACTGTGATAGAAAATGGCCTTCAGACTTAGGTATGGAGCAGCCCTTTCTGAGAGGCTGCCCAGGGCTTCTTGGCTGGTTCCCTCCCCAGCAGGAGGGAACACACAGGAGGGGAAACTTCAGGCACTATTCAAGAGGAACAGGGTGACTTTACCCTCTTACACCATTTCTGAAATGATGCATTGGTAGGCACTCAGCTTTGGAATGGTTTTGGGTATTTGATTTTATGCTTTATCTGGGTCTGGAAAGCTGTGTGCCTCCTATCTGACCCAAAGACAGTCTGACACTGGCTGAGATTTCACGTTTGCTTTATTAGCAGTCTACCTGTATACCTGGGCAATAAGAGCTGACAGTCTCCAGATGATTTGTTACAAATAAGCATCTGAAGTTTGGATGCAGTTTTTGATAGCTATCAAGGATTAATTCAACAAGAACTGTTTGTGTGCCTTTGACTGCAGAAGGTAAATTAATACCTTCTGAATTTGATCTCCACAAATTCTGACTTGGAAGAGCTATAAAATCCATGACAGTTATCTTCTTAAATAAATACCTAATCAAGTATTTTTAGTATTCTCTACTTTGGAATTATGCATTCTCTTGCCTCTCTAATTTTTCAAGTTTAGATTAAATGGATCCACTCCTTTAGAGAAGATGACTTTGAGATCTACTTCAAGTTTACTCATTTAGTAGCATAAAATAAGGAACTATTATTTTCCCATTTTATAATTACTTCAAGCCCCTGCAGTTTACTAACCTAAGAAGACACACCCACAGAAGTTCTTTATTTCCTTTCAGTGCCCTGAGAGTCATCTTTCTCCAGAAGCTGTGCTTTCATTCTGGGCTGCTGCTGTACGTAAAGAGACAGTCTCACAAATGGTATCTTGGCTGGTTGAGACTTTTTCTTGTGCTGAAAGTCACCTCTTGTATTTGACTGATCAGGAGGAAGTGGGAAGCACTATTATGGCACAGTGGCTCGCAGTGGCTGTAAGCAATGATATCTAACAATGCCCTGAGGAGCTAGTTAAAAAGTGCCTCACACACTCAGGAAAGTGCTTTAATGTAACTGCATTAGAAAGCTGTCAGTTGCTTGTTGGGCAAAACAGACTTCTTTTTTTTTTTTTTTTTTTGTGTGTGTTGTAAGGATTATTGAAGCATTTGTTACACAGTAATTTGGAAATCATAATAAAACATTTCTAATTTTACTTCCCCCAGCAAACAACTAATGGATCTAGTGCATGAGAAGCTCAGACAGCATGCTATAGACCCATGAAATCTTGCTCATACTCCTAATTGGGAAGGCAGGGGATAGAAGCTGTAACTATTTTTTTTCTAAGTGTCCTCCCTAGGAACAGAATTTTCAAAGCCAGAGGTAGGAAATAACTTGGTATCTTTTCAGCTTTTCTACCACCTTAAACTCTTGGTTTGTTTGTACAAATACATTTTAGTGTTGTTCAAAAGATATGTTAAATGCTGATGAAGTGTGAGAACTCTAGTAGGTGACTTAAATGTACTCAGTACTCTCCCATTAGCAGAAACCTTGGTGAAATAGTAGCAGATGACTAGAGATTAGATTTCTAAAAGTCCTAAGAGGGTGACAGGCAAGAAGTGCTTTGTAGAGGACATCATTCAGCAGATCTCTACAGGCCAATATCTTACACAGTCAAAGAGAAATGAGTGATACCTAAAAATTAAAAGTAAAAAACTATTTCTTTTTCCAAGCTGTTCCTTTATACTGGCTAACTTGTCTTTTTACCACACTGTGATTTCCTTCATGAATTCTCTCTGAAACTGGAGAAGTAGGAAGCTGACCCAAAACTTATGCACAAGATTTTTGTCATTATATAGCTGACGTTGGATATCCTTAAGATCTTGATATTCAGTTAAACTTTAGATACAGATCTATAACTAAAAAAATCCCCCAACAACAAAACACGAATACCACACCATAAATAACCTCTCATCAGGAATGGGAGAAAATAATGAAGTGTGATGACTTGCTGAATTTCAAACTTAAGTAATAGTTAAACCTGATCACATATCACTGAAAATGTCAACTGTTATTTTTTGTATGAATTTTTGAGGAATTGCCATTGCTGTTCATCCAAAATGTCACAGGCCTAAGGATACAGTAATGATGAAAGTGCACTATCAATCTGTTGAATAGGTTTGCAATTAGAAATCTAGAACACTTATCTGCATGTGAGCAGAAGCTGGTACACTCAAAACTTTCAAATAAAGTTCTTCTTTAAAAAAAAAAAATCTCCCAAACCCTAAAACTAAAATCACTTTATATTTGGAAGATAATTTAAAAAATATTGATATATAAATTTTTTTGGGTCAGCTAAAACAAAATCGATTTATTGCATCATATATTCCAAACAATATTTACATGCAAATTTTCTTTCTTGGATGTTAAGATCAAGATGAAGATTGTCTTATGCTGTCCACCAATCACACTTCCTGGAACAGCTCCTGATGAGCTAGGGCTTAATGGAGTCCTGGACTTGGTCATGAAAAACTCTGCCAGCCTGTTTTTAGCTAAGGGGGACATGAACCCTTAGCTTCAAAGAGACAAGCATCAAAACCTATGGCTAAATCTCCAAAAGGCAGTCTGTAGCATGGAGGACAAAATTAAAATCTGAGACTGGGAACCCTAAAATTTGTGACAGATACAAAGTGGCTACTAAAGAAGAACCTTTTTTTTATTTTAGATTCAGAGCTTTTTAGAACATCTGTCATTCAGATTGCAGTCCATCATTTTCAGTATGGCATTCCAAATTAAACTTGAAAAGCTTAAAAATATTCTCTTTCACCAGTTGCTTATGATTCTATGTTAAATATCAGGATGAAACAAAGTGTTGAATACGTTTATTTGTTCTGCTATTTTCAATATATGCTGTTAAACAGTGGCTGTTCAGCTAACAGTGCAACACGTGACAGAATACAGGGAAATGGAGAATGAGAAGGAAGTCTGGACAGAAAGATCAAATGCTTGATTTTATTTTTGAATAGCAACACACATGAGAGATTTCTTTAAGAGAGCATTGTGGCAAAGAGGAGGAGGAGAGGAAGACAGAAGGCCCTGGAAGAAAGTGGAATCAAGTTTCTGAAAACTGCAGCCTTTACAAAGAATGCCCTTTAGATACAAATAACATGCAGGTTTATCAAAGAGAGTAGTGGGTTTAGAATTAGGAACTCGGAATACCAGTGAGCATCCAACAATGAATCTTAGCAAAGAAAAATACCTGTTGCTGTAGGAACTCCAGTTGTGCCTTGAAAGTACAATGGAGAAAGGACTGAAGCGAAAAGACAGGTCTATTCTTCTTTCTATTCAGGAAAGGATTGGCCTTCCCTTCTGACAACTGTCATCTCAGTTTGTGCAGTGTAGCCCTTCATGAGACCTGGAAGGATGCTTGATGGTAAACTGTCTTCGAGAAAGAACAGTTCATTACAAAAAGCTTTAGAATTTGGGCCTCCTTAACAGCCTTTAAGATAAAAGGGACAGACCAGTCTTTCTTACATGATTTAAGTAAGAGCGTGATCACTGAATAGATCTGCAGGATGGCAACAAGGACAGAGATTTATATAAGAGCTTTAAGAACAGAGGTTTATAATTAATTAGTCAGCGGTGAATCGGTGGAGCATTGGGAAGGAGAAGTAAAGGAGAGACCCACAGTGCTGCTTGCAGGTTAGTCTGAAGAGAAAGCTCTTGGGGTGTGGGCCAGACTGACAGAGCTGTGCTAAAAGGGAAGAAAAAGCATTAACCTGTGTTCATGCCTGGATTTAATTCCACAAGACACTGCAGGACCTAAAGCAAACCAGTTGGGACCTAAGGTACATCAAGTAACATTTAACCAGTTGTATGTTCTTTTTATGACTTCTGTTTGTGAGGGAGATAAATGCATGTCTTAGGCAATAAAACATTTCCCCTGATTATAGCAAATGGTGTTTCTTTTCCCTCGTGGGATGTAATAGGAATATCAATGTTTTATATGTCATATTAAAAAAGCGCAAGTTTGATAAAAAATGAAACACATTTAGTAGAGTTGTTATCCCAGGTAAGGTAAAGTACCATTATACAAAGTCACAAGAACAAAACTCTGAGTACAGCAGATTCACTTACTGTGAATCCAACCAAACTTCTGCATACTGCATCCAAAACCCAGACGATCTTGGAAAGAAAGGCTAGTGATCAGGCTTTTGCAAAGACCACTAAATCTCTAAGCAAAGCCAGGAGATACCTTTTATCAAAAGTAACAACTGCCTCAATAAATGCAGCAAATGGAATTTTAAATTGGGACACAGAGTTATACAAGGGCAGGGGTAGAGAGGAACGCATCTGAGAGAGTGAAAAAACTGAAGAGAATCAGCTCAGAAAAATAATCCTGGGAAGTGTGTCCAATTTTTCTAACATTTCTAATCACTAAGTTCTCCACAATTGTGTGGGTATCTGTGAAAGCAGAATTTGTCCCCAGTAGAGTTCGAATAGCGGGCTGAGCAGATGTTTTATTTCAGGAATGTAAATATGTAAAATGGATATGCCAAAATATTTTCTTTGATGTGGGATAATAATACCAAAAGAAAGGGCTATGCAAGCTTGTCTTTCCCTTCTGTATAGTGAGCTGCAGTTTTCAATTTAGCTGTATGGCTTCTGGGGGAAACCATTTCCGAGCCTGCCATTTGCAGGAACTCAGGTCTTTTCCCTTGTGACAAATCCAAACTCTCCCAGTGTATGCTTCCTGTCTGTGAAGCAGAGACACCTGTGCTAGTGCAGCCAAAACTCGCCGGCTTGGGAGTTTGCCTTAGAGGAGGAAGCGTCTCCTTTGAGGAGGCCTCCCAAGTCACTTTCTTACGTGGTGTGGAGCAGGGTTCTCACTTCTGGAATACCCACCAGCAAGGCAAATGCCCCCTCTGCTGCGCTGGCTGTTCTGGACAAGACCATTCACTGGCAAATTCTTATGTTAAACAGCAACAATAGAAAAGTGGGTGCATGGGATGGGTGACTGCAACGTGCTGGGGAGCGTGTGGAAACCCAGGGTGCCCTGGACATTTCAGTGAGTGTTTCATTGTGCCTATGCAGTGGGATAATGCCAACAGGACGAACTGAGAGAGCATCAAGACTATTCCTTTTGTTTCAGGCAAAAGACTCGAAGATCAACATTTCATCTTAGGTTTTAACAAATAGATATTTTCAGAAAAGAGCAGTGAAGAATTAGCAGTGGGTCTCCTTAAACACAGCTCTTTGATTTTTCTTGTTAACATCCTACAAATGTTATCTCTCGTTGCAGTAAATAATAAATTTTCTATATGCTTTTAGGAGTGCCTGTACGGTGTTTGACCAGTTCTGCATATTCTTTATCTTCTCAATTCTCCTACCAGACTGATTCCTGCTACTTCTCAGGACACAGATTTCCAGGCATCTGGTTGTAATATACAGCTATAAGCAGAGGTTTTGTATACAGTGAAGCAGTGTTCTCACTGCTTCATACTTCTAAAGGGAGGTGTTTACTATGGTTTGAATTGGGATTTCACTGCAAAATTAGGCAAAATAGTTTTCAGTTAATTCTTGTGAAACGAGATGTGTTGTAGTAGGGTTTTTATTTGTTTGGGTTTCTTTTCCTGGAATGACATTTACCACAGGCATGGCAGAATTTTTTTAAAAATAGCACATTAGTTCAGCATTGAAAGAGAGCATGACCTATTTTGGTGTGGGGATGTCTGGGATAAAGCACGTGTGAAGAGCTGAGAGCTGGGCTGATGGCAGCCAGCTCAGGTTTGGCATTTCACGATGACTGGGTCCTTCAAACCTGCTTTGAGTGGAGTCCAGCAGGTTGTAAGAGATTCAAGCCTGCCAATATTTTCTCTGAATTGCTTTTTAAGGTCTCAAGTACAATATAATTTGAAAATTGTATATAATCTGTATTTTATGAAATATACGTGAAGTTCAAGAAACAGATTTAAGGCATTGTACATTAGCATGATTTATTTTATTTCTTGTTTTACGTATGCATTGTGTTCGGTATACTGTGGTTTTACATTTGTGCAAGTTTACATTAGCTTTAAATGTGGCCTCAGAGTGTTTACATGTAATGTATTGAAGCTTCTCAAGTTGACAATTACCAGGATGTTTCTTGTGCTGCACTACAGTTGAGAATCACAGATCCTAAAAGATAAATTGGCATAGAATTTTGTTTATCTAGATGTTGCAAAACAGCTAGTTTAGCTTGTCTCTTGTCACATTTTCTATTATGCCAGTTGGAAATTTTTAATTCGCAAAAGCTTGTTCCTTTTCTAAAAAGTCTGTCTTCCATTTTTGTGAAAGTGAGTAATTGTTTCCTGAAGATTAATCCCAGAAATGTTTATACTCAGGAAAGTCACTTCTGACCTCTAGTTTCATGCGATTTTGCCAGTGAAAAATGGAAAACCTTATAGAACTTGAAAATCCTGCAGAAGAAACCACAAAAATAAATTTTAATATCAAAAGATGACAGTTATGCAGAAATATGGAGCCTCTATTTTTTTTTAATTGACATTATTAGATCCTTTAAGTTTTGTTCAGCTTCATCTCTGCTCTCCAAATGTTAGAATTGAGCTAAACTGTTATATTTTTAAAACGTATACCTTTCAGATGTTCTAACCTCCTTTTGAAATACTAGTCCCCAAAAATGTGACTGTGACAATCCTCATTTTGAGAGAACACGCTCTAAACTGGAGGGTAAATGTATTTTACTAACGAGAGTTTGCACTGCTGCTAAATTAAATACTTTTTTATTACTTAAAAAGATAACCCCGTGTGTTAGCATTTTTGCACATTTAAATATCCATAAATGTCTGGGTGGCAAAATCCAGCCCTTTTAGCCATATTGATTTCTTACGCTGTCTTTGGAACTGCTAAAATATTTACAGAATTAAAAGGAGTGTAATAGTTTTATAGGGTTACCAAGCCTGTAGAATTCACCAGCACTGCTTAAACTCTGCAACTCTGCCTTCACACTGTGCATGTATATATAAATGTCAAAATAATGCAGAAGACTGCTGGTGACACCGTAGCAATGCCACAGCTACGGCAATAAAGTCACATCAAAGACTGAGGGCTTTGCGGTGCCGCTGCAGTCACATCAGAATCACAACAGATAATAGTCCATCTGTAGTCACAGCACACCACAGACACTGCACGTTCATAATGGATCGCAGTCACCTATTAGGATGATCAGAGACATGGCAGAGTATCATTACTTACCCTCTAGTAAAATTTTAGTTGCATCACACAGTATTCATGTCATCCTGTGGATTAGAAGACTTTACTCAAATTTCCTTGGTTTTGGTCCTCTGTAAATAGAGTCAAAATGCCAGGTAGGAATATAAATCTCCTGTATTATATGTCAGTTCTTGTTTAGTTTACAGAAGAGACATTTCTATTTCAAGAAGTTTACAGAATACTATAGAGATTTTTTTTCTCCCTGTATCCATTCAGGTTTGGTGGGGGTTTTTTTGTTTGTTTGGTTTGGTTTGGGTTTCTTTAGGTTTTTTTTGTTTTTGTTTGGGTTTTGGGTTGGTTTTGGTTGGTTTTGTTTTGGGGGTTTTTGTTTGTTTTGTTTTATTTAAAAGAAAAAGCCTTGCTGCAAAATATGTTATCCGGAATTATATACGTTATTATTATTGGTGTTGAAGTTCCAAGGTAAAACATTGACATTATGCGATTTTATTCAGAAATTGAAACCAACAATATTATATTTAAAGATTTTCATATTTATTAAAAATTGAAATATATAATTTTCTTTTTCTTAGAGATCTTTTAAACCATGTATCATTCTAAAGTGCCCTTCAGAATGGTTGGTGTTTTAATGATGGTAGAAGTTTCATTGGCTTACAAGTTCTGGAATATCAGTATGATTAATATTTGAACCACGCACGTTCAATGTAATTTAGGATTGCATCATCCATTTCTTTTTAAGTGCATGCAAAGATGGAATAACTCCACACAAGACATGTACAATGTACTCTGCCTCTCAGTGTCATCTGTTACAGGATATGTGCTGCCTGTGGATCAAGCAGCAACTGTATTTCTTCAGTCTGTTTAAGGTTTTCTTTTTGCTTCGTGGTGAATTTATTTGAATCTGTGGCTGAAATTTCAGGAGTTCAAACGTTCAGAAATCAGGATGAAACTGATTGTTACTATTGCACAGAAAGTTATACAAGTGGAGCAGGATGTGCAGATTCAGAGCTAGAAATAGCAATGAAATAGGGTACTAGGGAGTTGATAAGAAGAGATGGAAAGCATACATTTTGTGTTTTTTTTAATTCATGTTGGAAGTTACACACTTGTAAACTGAAGCTGCAATTGTAAAATATCATGTATGACCCATCAGAGTTCCTGCAGGTACCACACCAATGCCACCTGCTTTAAGGATCAGCTCAGCCTTATCCTTTCTGGGAACAGGCAGCATTCCTTTGCCAATGGTATTTTTTTTTCCTAATTGACTGCATAAAATGAAACTCGATTTCCCTGACAAAGTCACATACAGCTGAGAAAAAGTGTTATAGTTTTGTATAAGGTTTTGAAATCTTTCTAAAAATGTAAAGCAGAACTGCATGTCTGTTAGAGCTCTGCAAGGCAGAGTAAAAAATTCCTAGAGAAAGGTCACCTTTCTTTACTAAATTACATAGATCTTGGAAGTAATTCTGTAGAAGCTGATTATATTGTGTGGCCAATTTGTGGTGTCGCCCTTTAAATCCTGTAGGATTTTCCATGAAGTTTGTTGTTTGGTGCAAAGAGCCCAGTTGTTGTTTGCCCTGAGTGTGAGGGTTGCTCTCACCCCACGCTCTGTTTCCCCTTTAATGACTGGGTTTTCACGTCCCTTGCATCTGTCCCAAGGGAGGAGCTCGTGGGAACGAGGGGGCAGGTCATTCTCAGCGACAGGCTCCTGGCTCGGGATCTCGCTGCTGCCAGGAATCTGTCTGAGACTGAATCTGGCAAAGTTTAGGAAGCAGCGTTAAATGCACCTCTTTGTTCAAGGCTTCCACTAACGGCAGGCACAGGAATTTCACTTGGCAATCGGTATCCTGGCTACCCGTTTCAGGGTCCTTCTATAGCTGTTTCAATAGCTAGGAGGGGCCGGGAGCACTTTCTGTGGTGATTTAGATCAGAGGTACATTAAGCAAAATGTGTCCAGGTACTGCGATGATTTCTCTTGATGAGTTAAATATGTGTGTGTATATTGGTTGACTGGTTTCTAATTTAATTTAAAACCAGAGCCTTTAGTTTATATAATTTTATAATGGTATAAAGCCTCAAAAATGCACAGTGGAATAAGATTTGTATGTACGAGCAGTATGCAGACTTTTTATCATTGTGTGTTTATTGCTTTGGATAAATGCTATAACTCTACAGTAAGGTGAGAGTAGAGATTTTCTGAAAACAAAATTTATTGTTTAGCCTTAGGAACAAATGTGAGAATTGGGCATTTCACGTTAATTCTCCCTTATCTTCCTTCATAGAATATACTCTGGATTTAGATGTTGACTTCCATAGTCAAAATGAGTTAAAGTTTTTGCACAGGACAGATTTTCCTATGGGTAAAAACACAGTAGCATTTTGACACTGAGCAAAAGCTCTGAGGGTGCCAGTGCCTGCCTTGGGCATTAGTTAATCCTACTGCCAGAAGGACTGCTGCTTTAGCCCTTTTCAGGAATGAGCTGATGGCTATCTCAGTAGGCAAGAGAACATTGCCCGCAGGAAATTTACTACAATGCAGGAGTACAGTGGGATCTAGGCATTAGAACAGGCCGTCATGGAGGAGCATTGGCTTCTGTCTCTTCCAAGTTCCAGTTGACTTTCTCAATTATATTATTATTTGCTTGTATTTCATAACTAGTGTGTGCTGTTACCTGTGCCTTAGTGTTTTCACCTCAAAAGCTGCTGTTGATGAAGTTAATGTGAGTTCCTTTTGCATATTGTTGTTTCTTCCTTATGCTGTTGTGTTTTGCCTGGCTCCCAGAAAACATCCCTTCTCAAAATTGATTCTGAGTCCAGGTACTCAAAGGATTACAGCGTGAGAAACTACTTGTTTTAATCTGTGCTTGTCAAAGCGATTGTGCCCAGCCCTGCTGAGGTAAATTCTTGGTCACATTTGCCCACAGGCTGTGCAATCGTGGGTTTTTCTGAGGAAGGAAGCCTCATGACCAGGACACCAGGATTATTTATAGGGTCCCAGGTGTTTAGCAGCTGGGACACATCTTACTACATTACTCACTGTTGACTCACCTTGATGGAGATAAAATATGGTTCAAAGTCTCTGCCAAGGCTTTTAAACCTTTCAGTGGACACGTATTTGCTACTTTGGGACTATGGGTTCCAGTGCAAGTATGATCTTTCATTCTCCACTGTCACATGGAGATAGGAATCAGGTTGGGAGCCTTGTGACTCTAGGAGGCAAAAGCTTCATAAGAGCCTGATGAGAACTGCAGAACATGTTGGGCTGGCACTGTCCCCTCCCAGAGATGGCTCAGTAAAGTGGCAATCTGGTCCTTGATGGTGAAGGAAAGATACAGAGGGACATGGAGTGTGTTGTCAATGTTTTTACCTACTTGAGTTAACAAAATGCCATGACAGTGATACTCCTAAATGACAACAGTTCTATTTCACTGATTTCAAAGAACTGGGACGGTTTCTCCTTTTTCATTTGTCACTACCAGTTTTAGGTTGCATTTTTTAGTAATTCCTTTTCTGACTAAGAATGGTAACAAAGCTGTTTATCTAAAGCAAGCTGTCTTACAATGTCATTTTTGTTTCTTCTGAATTATACATTTTAATTATTAACATGTGTTATGAATTATGATAATCTAAGCATTTCATCACTATGTATTTAATCCTTAGATTTGAGATGGACCCTGGGGAAAAAGTTTACATCTAGACCTAATGGCATAAACACATTCTTGCTTTGTCAGAAAGTAGTTTCATAATTTCTGTTTTAGTGAGTTTTCTGTTATACACACCTTTAGAAACCTTTTTATTTGACCAAAGTTTTTATGTGTGACAATGCAATTGTCTTGTTGCATGCGTTCTCATCCTCTTCAATTTCATATCATTTTTCTAGGATCTCAGTCTAAAGGATTTTTTTCTTATCGTTCTCTGGGCTTAATTTTGCTGTGGAAAATCAAGCTCTGCTCTTTTTGTTTCATACCCTGTCATTTAGAATCAGACAACAATAATTCTGGAATCGGAATGTGCTTTCTGTTATCTGGCTGATTTTGATGGATTGTCATGCGTCGGTTTGACTTTGCAGGGGTTGAATATAACATTAAAATATTTTCAGCAGTTAACTGAACAAACATGCAATGGAAACTAGAGAGAAAGGTCACTGGCACAGTGTTTGGTGAACAAAGCTTTGCAGGTTTTTTGTAGGTTTGCTGGTTTTTTTAAACTTGAGAAAAGCTTTGAAATAGTGTATTGTAACACAGTTTGCAGATCACTGAATTATGTACTGTACACATGGTTAACGATTTATGGGGCCATGAGTTATTTAATCGGGTAATGCATATGCTTTGTACAACAAGCAAGCAGATGAAAACTCTGGAAGAAATTGCTCATCCTTTGAATGACATGCATTATATGCTGTGTTATCAGAAAATAGTATGATTTTTTTCCAGTCCAAACTTGTCATTTGCAGTGGCCATTGTCTCATCTGAAGACATCAATTAAGCAAAAATGTGTAATAAATACTGACTTTCATGTGGGATGTGTTAAACAAGTGCAAGGCAAAATGGAGATATCTCAGGTCTCTGACGTTAGGCTCTTGTGGTGTCATTGTTGTGAATTTTGTTGCTTTACAGAAAGGATGCAGCCTATGACAAGGCACTTGGTTTTAATACCTGCTGAAACTGAAATGTGTTCTTGCTATAGAGGTTTTAATCCTAATGAATTGGAGGTGGCAGATAGCTGTAACGATGTGTTGCAGCACAGGATATAAAGGGTAAGCATAACCAAGGAAAAAGCATTGTACTGTTCACAACAGTGGTGTTGGCACAGCATTCAGCACACTGGGGCTCCAATTTTGGATTGGAATGTGTTGGTTACATAAAAATGAAAGGTATAGAAAAAGAAGAAAGTGACAAGCATGATGAGGTAGGAAAATAAAGGAATCTGTTAGAGGGGAACAGAGCTAAGGTGCAGATGAGGGAAACAAACCAAGTCTGAAAAGAGATGTGATGTGAGGAAGAATTTTGAACTTCTGGTTGTGGAAAAGCTTTAATCTTCAAAACTGTGTGGGACAGAAAGTGGGGAATGGGAAGTTAAGATTGGCTCTGACTCTGCTAGAGAGGGGAGTGAAGGGGAGACCTCAGTGCAGTTACAACTTCCTCACAAGGGCAACTGAAGGGGCAGGCACCAATCTCTTCTCAGTGACCTGTGACCAGTGACAGGACCCGAGGGAATGACTGGAGGTGTCAGGGGAACTTTAGGCTGGATATTAAGAAGAGGCTTTTCACCCAGGGGGTGGTTGGGCACTGGCACAGGCTCCCTGGGGAAGCGATAGCAGCACCAAGCCTGACAGAGTTAAAGGAGCATTTGGACAATGCTCTCAGGCACAGGGTATGACTCTTGGGGCTGTCCTGTGCAAGGCCAGGAATTGGACTTTGACAATCCTTGTGGATCCCTTCCAACTCAAGATTTCTAAGATTCCATGGTTCTGCTACAAAAGGCCCTGTCTTTTGACATGAGAGTGATGGACATGATGGAACAGGATTTTGTCTCACTGCATCTCAGTGTCTATCCCAGCAACTAGAGCAACAGATCAGATCAGACAGGATGACAGGAAGTCCTTTCAGAGTAAAAACAGAGGCATTGTGTCAAAGAAGGCATCCCCAAAGAAAATAAAGCATTATCCCAGGCTTGAGCCTTTCAGTGTACCCTAGAAGAGTACTCTAGTGGACCCTTGAGGGCTGATTACACTCAAGAGCTGTGGATATAACTAGGCACTTAGTGTTCTATAAATTGAGACAGTCTGATTGGCATGTTCTAGATGTGAGTAATGTAACCAGAGCATTGCTGAGCACTTGTGCTTGTCTAGAAGGCCACAAAGCTTCACTGAAGTGACTGTCACATACAGTAGTGTTGATATGCTGCCTCTTCAGATACATGTTCTTTTCCCTCTACTCAAAGCCTGAGGACAGTGCAGAGTTTTCTCCAGAGTTGCTGCTCAAAGCAGCCTGAGCAGCAGTGTGCCCTGCTGGCTAAGCAGGAGATGAGATGGAGTGATGCAGACAGGCATGGAGCCTTCTCTGTGCCTCAGTGTCCCCGCCATGCCCAGTGGAGCTTCCCATGTTTTTACTGTTCTCCCCGCACCTTTCTGTGAGCAGCTCTGGCTCATGACGAGCCTTTCAGGTCAGGTTTTCTGCTGAAAGCTGGAATGCTGTCTGGGAAGAGAGGGAGATGCCCCAGCCTGTCAGAACAGCATTGCTGTTTGTGCACTTCTGGAATGGCTAGGCTGTCTTTATGTTTTTCATAGAGTCTGGTATTTTTTTTTTTTCTTTTAACTTCTGAGGAAGGATCTAGCTTTGAAATTTTTCCCTGATTATGAAGATGGGCAAGTCTTCCTTCGTATTTCCAGCATCTGACTTCAACAAAAGCCCCAAAAGTTTTCTAGTTAGAAATTGTACTTTTGTGAATAATGGTGACTCAAAGCAATTTTAATGTTCTCCATATCCATCAAAATACTGCAGCTAGGTCCATGCAACTAGCTTCGGAAAGCCACGTGAAAATGCAAATGTTTGCTTTCTCAACCAGAACTGAAAAATACCAAGCATTTCTAAAGGAGAAACAGAACAGTATGTTCTACTTTCCTTATGTATTTTATAAAAAATGCATATATAAAAAATGAATATAAATTCTTTTAGGAGAAATTGTTTCATAAAAGAAACATGAGTTTGCTTTGGCAAAGATGCCTGTGATTTATGGTTCATTCTGTAAACTTGGCCAAACAATTTCCTTCTCCTTTATGATTGGAGAGCAGAGCTGTCGGGGGCAGGGAGTTACAGGATGGCATCTGTTCTTAGAGCAACAGAATTATGTTTATTCATGATTAGTTTATGCAGAAAATGCATCAAAGAGTTTATTTGAATTTTTGATAAATTTGCCTTGTAGAAAAGAAATATTTTTCTTAATTGGACCTTGTAGGAAAAATCCCAGTAATGGCAAATGCAAATGAGAAATAATCTGAATTTAAAGAGGGTTTTTTTCAGAACTGCTAGTGTTCAAAGTAGGGTGAGGCCACTGTCTTTGCACTTTTTAATAGAATTGTGGCTTTTCTTTTCCCCTTTATTTCCATATGCATATTCCGTGGTAGTACAGTAGTGGTTTAACACATAGTTTCTTCATGTATCTTTACTGAAAGCAGGAGATAAGTTTATCAGTAGAGTGCTCAGTAACCTTCTTTCCCTGCTTGCTTTTTAGTATTGTATGAGGTTTTATAAAGTGCCACCAACCATGCCAGTTTTCCATATTTTTCACTCTATGTAAATTTTTGCGGAGAGGTAGGGAGAGCATGTGAAAGATTGACACTGGTACCTCCTGAAATGTTCCCTGGGTTTTTTTAAGCAGCTCAATTTTCCTATAGCGTTGCCAAAACCTAACAGATGATGTTTTCAGGATCAGAGACAGGAGATTGAAATGTTGCTAATGTCTGTAGCACTTAAGTCATTGAATTCTGTAAAGAAATGTGCCATGATTGATCTGATTAATCTTTTAGATGGGTGGTGAGAGAGAAAAAAGCTTCTCCACCATGCTAAATTTTTATATTTATATAACTACTTTTTAGACACTGAGCTTGGGTGTCCCTGTAATATCCTGACACAGGTTACTTGTGCTTGGCAATTTTAGTTGAATCGAGTACTCTGTGCCAGAAAGGACAAGTTTTCAGCCTGGCTATAATAGAAACATGTTTTACAGTTCTTTCCTATGAGCAAAGTCCTGTAAGATCCTTTGGGGAATGTAAAACAGCATGGAAGACAGACATGCTGTTACTGTGCAGAAACTGTCTCCTTGCTGCAAGAAGGTTCTCAACCTTAGCTTAAACTGAAGGTTCATTGCCAGGTTATATCTCGTAATTCTCAAGATTAACTCTAATTGTGGATGAACACGGATGCTGTAGCTGAGTTGGAGAAACCTCTCTGGCAGTGACTCTCCCACCACGATCTGCAGCAGACTTGTGAGTCAGCCTTCATTCAGTCTAACAAAACTGGAAGACCTGATGCTTGTCCTTCCTCAGCTTCTCACGGCTGTGCTGAGGCAGGAGAACAGGTACACCTCATGCTGGTGCCACCAGTCATGACACAATTGTTACAGAAATTCTGGTCTCTCTTTGAAACTGAGAGAAGCAATCACCTGTTGGTTATTTCATGCAGAATCAGGTCTTTCCCGTCCTCTCTTGAAGCTTTAAAGGTCCAGTACTTAGTAAGTTGAGCTAAAGATATTTGCCTTTTCATGTAAATTTTTGTAAGTTCTCAGCCTCTCTGGGAAGGTAGCAGATGGCAATACTAATGTGTCTGTGTGCATACACATGTACACAATTCATTGGTTCTTTAGCAAGACCATGGAGCTTTAGCAAGGACATCAAAAAGCCAACATAATGCACTGCAACCAAGGAGCAGAACTGGGCAGGCATTACAATAACATAGTTTTATTTTGTGAGGAAACAGGATGAGAAAAAGATAATTCTGGCATCCTCTAAACTAGTCAAAGAGCATTGCATTATTTTTTACCAGAATTTAGAAAATTCAAAATAGTTTGTCAATTTGTTATTTGGTCTTCTCTATTCTGAGAACCTCCTAAGTGAATGCCCAGAACAACATACGTGAATAATAGGTTTCCATAGGTTTGAGTTTCAGCTGTTATTTGGTCAGTGCCTAGAATGCCGTGCAGAACTTACAAAACATTTACTATTACAATTAATTATATCATGTTGGAATAAATAATTTCCTAAATATACACTCTGTCATGGTGACCACTGATAAGGAATTTAATTTGAAACTCAGCTCTTGCCTTCTGAAAATCAGCTTTAACTAAATTGTCACAGTCATTACATGTTGTAAAGCCTCTATATTTCACACTTCATTTTCTCTCCAAATGGATGACAGCCTACTTCAAAGGGAAAGCAGTAAACCTGTGGTCAGAGTGTTCACCTGAGCAGCATGCTCTCCCTAGATCCCACGTCTGGCAGTTGCACACATTTTGAATTCCTGCAGGTTTACAATTTAATTGGTCAAAAATCAAAGGGTGTCCAGTTGAACTGGACCTTATAACAGGGTCAGAGATTGGGGGTAATGTTTGATGCTCCACCTTTCTTGACATTTCACTGTTGCACAAAAATGAGAAAGATGTTTGAATGAACTTCCCAGGCTAGAAATGTTAACCCCAAATGTTTGAAACTTGTGAACGTGAAATTTATATGGAAGAGATACAGTTTTAGAACCCTATTTGTGTGCCTGCTAGAGGCTATATTATCAGAAGTGAAAATAACATGCTAATTTGTACCTTTTCACAGTCTGTCATATCAACCCAAGTACTCAGATCCTCACTCAGCCACTGTGAATGGTTTCAGTGTGTCTGGTGCTTCATCATGGAATACAGCGTGGTAAACATACAAATATTTCAAACTCCAGTGGCAGGATCTACATGATACTCAACATTGTCTTTTTAATGACCAGTCCAGGAAGACTGGTGATATTCCTTGTTACACACACGCTTGTGGGTAATGATCTGTGGGTACTTCCTCTTGGTTTTTTTTAATTAGCTAGATATTTTTGAGGGAAATGCTCAGAGGCAGAAGTTAGGAAGTGTTTGAAAGAAGTCGAAAACCAGAGTTGGTATGAATCTGAATGGAAAATTAAGGTTTGTGTGCTGTGTCATTGCTTTGGATAGTTTGCTTTAAGCCATATCTTTTAAAATAGAGGCATCTTTTGGGTATATCCTGTTCATTGATCCCTGGACAAAGTGTAACTGAGGACAGGGGCTTCAAACTCTTTCCTCATTTCTCTCCTCTTTTTCCCTGCCTATTTCCTTGGGCAGTGGAGGCCACAGCCTGGTCCAAACTGAGCAGAAGGAAATCATCAAGCCATGCTGAGGTTTGGATAACACTGAGCTTTGTCCTACTGTCCTGCTGCCTTTACTGGTCCTGGGTACTGAGTGGGAATGCAGCAGGAGATTTTTGACAGTGGTGACATCGTAATTGAGGCTGTACTGTATGGGGCCAAGGTATCAGAGTTATGGTATGTGTGATTGCATTGGCCTGTCTTCATTTCAGCTCATACAGTCAACTCACAATGTGTGTGCATCATAAAAGGGAGATGCTGTATTTCTATGGGAAATGTGTATAATGGCTATATAAGTTGAACTGGTATGAGGACCCAAAAACTCCATTCATTTTTACATATTTTTTTCTTTCCTTGTATCAAACTCAATGTTTGGGGCTGTGTCATAATGGATAGTTGCATTATTTGGGAACCTCAGCAGCATGTGCAATTAATAAGAACATTGTCACTGTTTATCTGATCAGAGATTGATAGTTCAATACCTTTCAACTTGACTGAGCAGGTAAAGTGAAAGAACATTTAAACTGTGTATTTCCATCAGGGGAATGAGTTGGGCCAGTTTTGGTAGCACTGGTCATATATAAATGCCTGCTTTTAAAATCACTTGTGTTTACATGAGGGCCATTTACTTTCCTTTTTGAAAAAAAAATAAAAAAGATACATTTTGATAATCAGAGAATTAGTGTTAGGATAGAAAATAATATTACTTAATACTGTTAATCATTGCTTGTGCTAAAAGTAGCATGCATTTTTTGGAGTGTGTGCCGCAGAAATTGGTCACCCAAGAGAAACTGGATAAGGAGGTGGCCTTTGGTGCTTTGGCTGTGTTTGGTGAAGCAGACCAAAGATGCAGAACTGAGGCATGTGCTGTTTGCAGCTGTATTGCCAGTGCCTGAGGCATAGAAGTGAACAACAGTTGTCTGCCTGTAGAGAAGTGGAGGGCAGTGGTATATATGGCCCAGAGGAGCAGAGGTTCAGAGCTCTTTTGGAGATCTCAAAGTGCTGAGCAGAATGTGACCTGTTCTTGTCTCTGTGACATTCAGGGAGCCAGAACTTTTATAAATTTTATTTTAAAAAGCAAGTTTGAGCTGAGCAGTGTCTGTTAGCATGAATTTCTCTTTATAACAGCTACTTACTAGTAAGGCCTTAAATACCATTTGACTGAATTAAGAGAAACACCATGTAATTAAAGACAAATAGGTCTAGAAAGCCCAATTTACCATTTATGAGGCTGAGACAAGGCACATTATAAGAGTTGCTTAGGGAAATAAACTTAGCATGTGAGCTTTCCCAGATTTCATTCAAATAAAAATTGCGGGTTTTTAAATATAACTCATTTATAGGAAAGCCATTTGATTTGAAAAACTCTAATTTTCTACTTAGACCTGTAGTCTCTTCTCCTTTAGTCCTCATTCAAACTATTAATGCAAAATGGGACATGTTACACAGTAACAGATGCTGGATACTCATTTATTTATTTATTTATTTTCCAGGTTTGTACCCAACACACTTGGTCATTTTCGAGTTATAACTGTGCTGTTTGGTATAGCTTCAAAAATCTAACCAACTATGAGATGGAAAGTGCATTGTATAAAGTTGTCCTGTCATGCACCACCCTCTGCCCTCTTTCTTTCTGTAGCTGCCCATTTCACAAACAGGTATATAAACTGGCATGGCCCAACATCATTATTCTGTAGCAGGTGTCAGTTGGGAATTTTTTATATTTCAGGATCCCTTGACCTTTCTTCTGGGCACACGTACAGTGTGTTAATGATGAGCAATGTCCACACATCAGCACTAATTCAAACTTGAGCTCTTCCAGAGTTTGAAATATGCATGGATAAAGTCTGTGCAGATGGTCCTGAATTTTAATATATAAAAGTCACACTAAAACAAAGTTAACTTTTAAAATTCTGCAATAAATCAAAAAAGCTGAATATGATCCTCTGGATATCTTAATTAGATGAATTTCTTTCACTTAATCAGACATTCAAAGTCAAAGGGACAAAAGGCACTGCCTTTTTTAGTTACTAAGGCCTGAATAATGGCTCAGTGGTCAGAAGGGTTGATCAAATTACTTGCTGTCACTTATGTTTGTATTTGATTGTATTCTTTTTTGGGAGAATAAATTGAAAATTACTTTCAGTCTTTTTATCAGTCACAATCACGAATATTATTCATCAGGAATTGTAGTGACAGGACAAGGAGTAATAGGCTCAAACTGAAAGAAGGGAAATTTGGGTTAGATATACAGAAGAAATCCTTTACTGTGAGAGTGCTAAGGCACAGGTTGCCCAGAGGAGCTGTGCATGCTCTATCCCTAGAAGTGTTTCAGGCCAGGTTGAATGGGGCATTGTGCAACCAGGTCTGGTGGAAGGTCTCCCTGTCCAGGGCAGGGAAGTTAGAATTAGATGGTCTTTAAGGTCCCTTCCAACCCAAACCGTTCTTTGATTCTCTGATTCCCAATAGCTGTATTTTCAGGCTTCTTGCTGCCATGCAAGGATTTGGCATCATGGACACCTAGACATGAATATTTAAGGAATGGTTAGTTTGCAATCTGAACTTCAAAGGTAGGTAATAGCAAGAATCAAGATGATGCACATAACCAACTGTCATAGATATCTCTGATGGGAACCAGCAGTAAGAAGGGCAGGGGTTGAGGCCATGGGGTATCCTCAGGGCTCGGAGAGGTGCACTGCACCTGCTGCGTGCTCTTCGGAGCACAGGCCTGTGGGTGCCCGAGCTCATGCAGAGCACATGGAGGCCGTCACAGTGGAGCAATCAGACTCTTAAGGACTCCTATTTAGCACACACAGATGGCACTTTTAAGAAACTTCACATATGGCTAAATTAAGAGGATTTCCTAATGAGGAAATTAATAAATGTCTGCTTCAGGGTTATCTCTGTGTTGAATTCCCATGTTTCTTCTCCAAATCTTCAAAGTGTTCCATTTTGTTTTTAAAAAGTGGTTTGTGCTGGCATTCTCTCCACATTTTTCTAGCTTTATTGGAAACAGCTGTGACATTTTTGCTGAAGTGGGATATGTTTGGATTTTCGTGTTCAGGGGTTGGATTTTTTTGTTTGGTGGTTTTTGTTTTTTAATTAAGCCAGAGGTAGAGCTGGAGCACACAAACATCAGTTGCAACTATAAACAAAGTTTTTAGAGAACGGGGAGGGAGAGAGCCTGAGCACAAGCGTTTACATTGGGGAAGTATTAGGATTGACTCTAGGTGTCACTGTGAGCTGTGCCTGTAATTCTGCAGCTCCATTTCCACTTTTATTCAGTGACCCCCACTTTCCAGCCTTCCTCCTCCTCTCTGTTTCCCCCATCTCTTTCTCTGCCTGACTCTGCAAAACACACACAAGCATGCAGAGAAGAGTATGACAAATAATAGCTGGAAGCAAGGAAATTACTGTGACCATTAGAGAACATGGCATTGATAGAAATTAATAGTTACTTAATAAAAATGCTGGTTTACTGAATAGTTATGATGTGTGATATCTCATTTATGTGAAGCCGTGGAAAGCAAATGAGTTTAAGAAAAAAAAAACAAAACCAACAACAACTGAGTTTTCTTTTGTCTATTTCTATAGGCAAGAGCAGAAGGCAAACACCAGCAAACAAGAAACTCTTCCAGTCTTGCTGATCTGGATTGGGCAGCGGCAGGGCTGGATCAGTTCAGGGATTATAGGCTTGATTGCAGTCATGAGGAGTTCTGTCAGACTTTGAAACTGTACCCACCTGTGTAGATAACCACAAAAGTAAACTCTATCTCTTAATGTTTTCTCTTCACTGATATTAAGTTAACTTCACAATTTATAATTTAGAATGCTTTCCTATAAGATCCACTTAGAGAATACTAACTAATGACATACAGCAACATCATTAAACACTTTAGTGCCTCAGGGTAACAGAGTACAATGCATCCTGCAAAGTAGCACTTAGAGGCTGCATGAACATATTCTGTCACCTTGCAATCTTTTATAGCGTAGCCCTGGGAATGTGCAGGGAGATAACACGCAGCGGAATAGAACAAAGTCTGCTGGAGTCACACTCTCCTTAACGTGATGAATTATCAAGATGCTGTACGTTTCCTGGTTAGGTCCCAAACAGATGAACTTTTGTAAATGAGCAAATTTTAATGCCTTCTTATCACACATAGGCAGAACACTGTTTTCATGGTGTTACTGAGAGTCTGATGTTACTTTTAAGTGACTTTGTGCAGTGATCAGTGCTTCGGTCCTAATTAGTAAAAGTAGTTAGTGCCTTATATTTAAATCATAAACAGAAAAATAGGTCATCTAATATTTTAGTTCACCCCTGTGCCAACCTGAAATTATTCCTTGCTGTATATATTCTTTTTTTTCCTGTATCACTTTAAATTTCCTAAGTAACAGCTTGCATGACTTCATGCTTTTTTCTTTGGAGTTTGCTTTTTGTACTGGAATTAGTAGGATTCTCTGAAGGACAAGGGCAATTTTAAAGCCTCTTTGTAGAACTTCATTTTCTTTGATTTGGATTCCTCTGACAGTGCTGAATCTTGAATTTTTGTAGCATCCCATAGGAAAGGAAAAGCAATCTGCAAAGTACAAATTCTCCTGGTGAGTCTTGCTTGTTGCTAGATGGAGCTTCTAAACTGTCTCTCCTTGGTTTTCATCCTTGTCTTGTACTGTGTTGCATACTGTACGTTCAATATGGTGATGACTCTGAGATGCACCCTGTCACTAATCTAGTCACTCATGGCTGCTGTGATTATCCACTGTCTCTATAAAATTACTCCTGGACAATGTCATCAGTGTAGTCTCACCTCTGAACGGAGCAGCCCTTTTTACTTTTTTTATTTTTTTTTAAATCGGGATTAAGCAGTCAGATCTGATGGCACTTCACACAAGTGTAGTTGTTTGAAAACATGCTGTCCTTTCAATCACAGTAAGTGACAGTGTGCACAGTGTGCACTCCGCTGATGCCACGGCTGCCTTTGATGGCTGCTCTGACGTGCTTTAAGATAAATAGTTCAGAGGAAAATTCTTTACAGTAGCAAGCTACTTTTGCCAAATGTTTAGCTCTATATAGGTCTTTTTTCCCCCCTTACTTTTTTCTTTTAAAAGGAAAATATAACAGGGATTAAATTGGAGTAGAGTTGAGGAGCCATTTCCTAAGATGAATATTTTTTCTTACTCTGGACAGGCTTAAATTCCTGTATATTTAGAGCAAAGAAGTGGGTGTGAGGAAATATGTCTAAGCTGCTTGCTCCCATCTCCATGCCCAGTTTCACTCTCGTGGATATTATAGAGGCTTGAGTGGGAGTTTGGGATTTTTCAGTATGTGGGAGACAGCTAGTGTCAAAAAAACCTGTGGAACTGAGTAAACCACATGATTGCATTTCTGATTTCTTCCCTTGTGTTGTCCTTTGGGTGATGAGATGGGGGAGATGAGCCTTATGGACTGTACAACAGGGAAGAAACAGCAGCACTCAGCTGTGGTGCAGCCTTGTAGGGAGGTTCCTTTGACCATGGCGCATCCCACTGGCTGAGGCGCCAGAGGGGCTGGGCTCTGTGGGCTCCAGCTGTAAGGAGGCAGGCAGGGAGCAGGGACAGAGCATCAGGAAGCAGTGGGGATCAGTCAGGTTACAGTATAGAATGCACAAGGATGCCAGAGAGGCACTGACAGTGCGTGTCTCGTTCCTTGTGAGGAGGCACTTTACTGGGGAGCCACAATAGATAAGGCATGGTAGGGGGACCTAGAGGAAAATGATTGGGTTAAGCCAACCTGTCATCATCCCAAATTCAAAGGCATGGTCCCAAGTCACAGCAGGTTCTCCCACACTGCTGTGTTAGGTAGTAAGAAGGTTGCTCCTGAGGTCACCCCTGCTCCACCACTGCTCTGCGTGGTCCCTGCACAGAGAGAGGGGGGACACCAGAGTGAAGCCAGCGCTGCCCTGAGGCAGATGCCAAAGGCTGAGGCACTGTTCTGCCCATACTGAACACTGACTGCCAAGCTGGGGGAGGGAGGAGAGATCCTTTCAATAGCTGCAAGTCGAAGTCTCAGGAAAGGGCCATTATGTCTTGTAGGAGAGATGTAAAGGTCTACAACATCTCTGCAAGTCTGATGGGGTGTTGTACGGCTTTTGTAGCACGTTTGCTCTTTCAGGAGAGCTGAGGGATGAGGAATGTTTCCAGTAGAGCAAATAAAGAGAAAGAATCTGACTGGAAAATGTTCTTAATAATGGCAGAAATTTTCAGTAACTGTTTTTTCTATATTTTTTTTCCCTGTAACATTTTCTGGTGCTGAGTGCAAGTCATGCAGTATTCAACTTCTCTTCATCTCAGATGATTCACTGAAGGTCAGGTCTCTTGAAGTAATATTTTTTTTCTTATCTGCACATAATCAATCATGTCATATACAAAAATTCCAAGCAGTTGTATCAGTGCTTTAGCACAATGTAACAATATTAGACCAATCAAAATAAACTAATCGCATATTAGAAATTATTTTAAAGTGATATGGTAAAAAAAATATGCACAAGCTGCCAAATCAAACTGATAAAATAACACTCATTGGTCATTAGAATTTGGATGTAGTTGCAGGGTTTTTTCTTCTTCTAGGATATTTTACTGGCTGGCTTCTAATATTTCTTTTAATGTTTGCTTTTGCCTGGCAGGAATGTGATAAAATTATGCAAAGCTATGATTCACATAGAACAAATACAGATTGCAAACTATATAATGTTATCCTGGCCTGCTGTTTATAAAGCAATGAATATGCCTGCTAACTCTGTATGCTGATGATTTTTTGCAGCCATGTTTACAGCTGAGTGAATGACCTTTACTTTTTCTAATTATTATTTTGCACAAGCAAATAATTTACCTTTATAATCATAAGCAATCATCAAGAAAGACCCTTGGCAGGTGCTGGCATATTGTACTGTTCATACTGTTCAGTAAATAGTCTTTTCTGGTTGGGTATGGTTTCTACGCCTTCTGTGTTGCTCTGCACTGAAATAATGTGAATTAAAACTTAAGGCCAATTAACTCAATTGTATATATACAAGTTTGCCAAAAGTCTTGGGCTATGCTGGTTATGGATACAGACCTGTTGTGTAGGTGGTCTAATGGTTCTGATACAGCTTCTGCTCAAGAGCAGCTGAAGAAATCAAACTTTTTTCACTAGGGCAAACAGCTGTGTCAGCCTTACACAGTCTTAAGACTTGGAGAAAATCTGACTGTTTCTCAGTCAGTGTGCCCACAAAGGCGTTGGAACCAGTGGTCAGTTGCTCGGCCGTAGCCAGTTAAGCAGAAGCATGTGAAAAGGCTTGCTCAGTTCCTTCACTGTTTGAGTCTTTCTGAGCGTCTTAAGGGTCAGACTCTGTTTTAAAGCACTTACAATAGAATGGCAGGGACTGAATTGCTGACAGCATAGCATGCAATCTTGCTCAAGAAGTGTAGCGTTAGTCTAGAGACAACATGGGGTAGTTCAGAGACACCTGAGCTGTTTCAGCAATAACACTGAACTTTCATGCTTCAGCTCTTTCTGATACAGCTGCTTGTTTCACAAACAGGTGTCGAAAACTGCTGTGAAAGTCACTTCACCTGCAGACTGAGCAAAAGTCTACTGACATTTCATGTAATGGTGCAGCGTCAAATAATAACGTGCACATTTTGTCTCTTGGGAATTGCAACTTGGGGGCCTGTTGTCTGTGAAAATGAGAAGAGACCCATGATTTGGGGGAGCTGGGAAAGAAACTTGCCGGAGGCTGCCCTTTGTTTCACTTTATTTTCTCTCTCTGTGCAGTTGCTAAGACTGCTGGCAGAGGGACTAATTCTGCTGTCCATGTTACAGAATTTTTTTTCTATTTCTTTTCCATCCCAGGAACAAATTAATTAGGGGGTTTTGTTTGTTTTTGTTTTGTTTTGGGGGTGGTTGGGGTTTTTTTTGTTAGTTTGTTGGTTTGGTATTTTTATTTGGTTTTTTGTTTGTTTGGGTGTCGTGGGGGGGGGGGGGGGGGGGGGGGGCGGGGGGGGGGGGGGGGGGGGGGGGGGGGGGGGCGG
>JAWWMO010000174.1:11219309-11346809 GCA_035047845.1 Dendrocincla fuliginosa
CCTCAAGTAAACAGAAATGCCACAAACCCCATTCTTTCTGCAGAATCTACTGCTGTTCTGCATTGCTGCATAAGAGTGAATGTAATAGCCATGTGACATGTTGACAAGAGTAATTATACTCAGAGGGGTTGGTAATTTATGTTGGGTAGCAGGTGGTATCATTTCCTGGTTAGTCTGTACTCTAACTTGTTATTATCTATGGCCATCAGCAGCTAGAGTGACACCTACAGAGGAGACCTCAGAGCTCGCAGCAGGAGCCAGAGTTGTTCCATTTGACTGTAGGTGGAAGGAATTCCTACATCCTTCACCCTGTGTGTAACATAACCTTTGATAAGGTAGTAGGCAAGGCGAGGCATGACTCATCTCATTGACTTTCCCCTCTTGTGCATAACTTTTTAACAGGTTATGCTTGACAGAGAATGTGTTGCTGCTTCCTTTGACCACCATCATTATGCCACTGACTCAGTCATATATAACACACCATCTAAATAGCTACTGTCCCTGAGGAAATATTTTTTGCCACAATATTTCTTTGGTTTGGCAAGTTACTTCATTGCTTGTTTCTGAGCTGAGCACCCCATTGTTTTGGGAGCTGTACACACACATAATTAGGGACAGAATCTTCCTCTGACAAGATTTTGCCCTTAAGAGAAGAGAAAGAGAGGCAAATGTTGCTTTCATTTTCCAAAGTAAATTACCAAAGAAGGTCAGGCAAAGGATCTGTGATAGAATGAGGAGTTGATCAAGTTTTTAGAAGAGCCAAATACAATGGCCTAATGACACAGTCATGCTTATTTTCCTTTTCTTTTCATTAGGATCCGTCTGAACTGTTATATTCTAGCTCAAGCAATTCATCACTGTCCTAAAACCATAGTTACAATCTCCTCAGTCTTGTGAAT
Organism: Dendrocincla fuliginosa; assembly: GCA_035047845.1. Classification (NCBI taxonomy): domain Eukaryota; kingdom Metazoa; phylum Chordata; class Aves; order Passeriformes; family Dendrocolaptidae; genus Dendrocincla; species Dendrocincla fuliginosa. The sequence goes on from JAWWMO010000174.1 coordinate 11,220,209, forward strand.
CTATCTGGACACCTGAGTACATGTTACAAATCTAGTTTTCTTTGATCTTTGAGGGCTTTTTCAGGTCCTCCCATTTGCAGTTTTTACTTTTCTCACTTTATTTCTTCCAATTCTTCAGTCCCTAATCCTTGAGATTCTTCTTTTTTCCTTCTTCCTTCCCTTACCGACCCTGACAATACTGACTTTTTCTTTGTAACTGGTGTCATGAACTTGTTTTATCTCCTCTCAGATCCCTTCCCCCTGTGCTCTCCTGTTCATTTTTAAGACCTCATTTTCTGAACTGCCTCAAAATACAGCCACTGTTTATGTCATTCACTTATTTTATCAACTGAAAATCTTAACATCTGAGGTCCTACAGGTTTGTTCTAAACAGAATCAATCAGCAGAGTTTTCTTGGTCACAGGTCCAGGTCCCCATATGTGACCCTGAATAGAAGGTATTTACAGTAACTGTCCTTCTTTGTGGTTTCTGTCCTGATACATCTCCTGTGTGTGGATATCCAAGACAGCTCCAAACAGGTGTCCTGTATTGGTGCTGCAGCTCTGCCTAGCACCACATATACATGGCTATAGTGCTTCAATTGCTCCATAGGTGAGACTGCAGATTCCTTAGGTAGTTGCAAAAGCTTTACTATACTCTTGGATTCTTGACATTTACCTTTTACAGCTGTCGTGATCCTTGATCTTTCTTTTAATTCATGGGCTAAAAATATTGCTGAATGTGTTATATATTTCATAGGGGGGGTTAAGGTTTTTTAGTAGAAGTGGGATTTTGTAGATTTTTTTTTTTTTTTTTTAGAGAAATGATAGAGCGTTCAAAGATAATGGCAAAGAACTCACAGTGACTGTCACGGGTATCTTTACCTTTTTCCTTCACAATGATAACATTACCAGAGCATTCACTGTATTTCTCAGTCTAGGACATATAGAAGGCCTAGTCTAGTGTCATCCTTTCTGCTGATGTCAATTAATTGCTAATACATCAGTGACTGTCACATACTTACATAGGGTCTTACATCCTGCATGCTCTGAAAGCATTTTACCAAGTGTGGTCTAGGAAAAGAATGAGGGGCACCAATGACTCACTAGAAGCATAAGAAAAGTAGTGGCCAGTATTTTCCCCAGCAGGAAGACAGTCAGGATGGTGGAGTTCACATCTTACTGTTAAAAATAGTGCCTGAAGCTTAGTAATGTCCATGTATGTTCATGAACTTTTAATATCACACACCACTGAGTAGAGCCAAGTGAACAATCCCTGCCTGGTCATTGCCAGGCTCACCACAAGGGTGAGACATATCCAGTAGATGTTCCTATACATCTTCAACTGTAGGAAATGAAATGCTCTTATGTGAGATAGTAAAGAGGAGGAGGATGATATAATTTGTGATCAATCTTATCCTGGAGAGTAGTATTGAATCTTCCTTTCCTTCAGTACAGGTTCTTGTGAGAGTAACTGTTCTTCTATACTGAGAGTTAAGGAGGCTTCCCTGGGCATTGGGATATGTTTGACAGGCATTCAAGTTTTGTGTGTGAAACCAAAATTAAATGTGCCAAGGTCACAAATTTGAGAAGAATCATTCACACAGAGAAATACTGGGATTTCATACAGGAAAGGATGGACCATCTTTAGGAATGGAGAACTGGAAAGAGGAGTCAATTTCTATGAAGTACAGAAAGTCAAATGTGTTTTTTTTTTCCTATAGGCTCATTAAATGGCCCTGCCAAAGTAAAAAGGAAATGCATAGATATTTCACAGGACACACCCTTGTAAAATGGTAATGTAAAAAGCAAATTGATCTTAAGATGTTTCAGATGAAATATTTTTATTGATGATAAGGAAGTGTGAGTGTAATTGTACAAGTCCTAGGTGTATAGTTCAGAGCATTTGTGTTGAAACCAAAATGTAGAGATGCAAAGAGAAACCTGATTTTCTCCAGGAGAATGGAAAAGCTTTCATAGTGGAGGAAATAATGGAATCTGATTTGCTTAGCTTAGCAAAATAAAACCCATACAGATTTTAGTGACTAAAATCAGGGAAGCAGAAAAATAACTGGTAATAGCAGTGGCTGTGAGTAAATGTGGACCCAAATGAGAAGACCACTTAGCCATTAGAGGAGCACATTTCTTGAATATCTTACCCAAAGATTTTCCCTGAGAAGATGGTAGTGCCAAACAGGAAAGTTGCAAAGTAGTTATATGAATTTGCTGCTGCTACTGGAGCCTAAACTTAGTGTCCCAGGAGAAGCCATTCATTTCTGCATTCTAGTGCTATAAACAATTTTAGCTTAATTTAAGGAATCTATATTTCAGCACTTTTTATTTTCTGGTGTCTTCTTTTTGGGGACTGAATAATCATCTTGAATTTTAATGCCAGTTTAAGAGTTTTCAAGCTAACTTCTGCCTTCTAAAGTTCCCCAATTTACCAGCAGTAACTGAATGAACCATTCAGTGTTGTCTCATATTCTGCTCAAGTTTTCAAATCAGGAGTACTAAATTCTGTCCCAGAGTCAATGAAGGCAGTCTGAGTACTTACTGATAGTACAGTTCCCCAGAGGGATCCTCTTGTACCTCATCTAGCTGAATTCAGCTGCTATTTGTTTTCCAGTTTACATTTTTTTAAAATTTGATAATGCCTGAGGGAATTAGTTACCTAATTCCTACAGAATTACTGTGTGAGTTGGATGAATAATTTCTTCAGACTTGTTTGAAAATCTCAGACTGTTATTCTAATATTATTCGTACTACTTACTATGTGTGTTTCCATAGCTAAAAATGTGCAATAAGTAATCTTCTGGAATCGTATTAATTACAAGAATATTTACTTACAGACTCATTTATAAACAAAACTCATACCTGGATTAGGTTGCATAATTTTTTTTAAAAGACTGAATATTAAGGAGTTGAACACACTGGCTTACATAACAGCTACAGATCGTGCATCAGCTGTAATTTCCATAGTACTGAACTTTAAATGAGAAGAGACAAAAAAAGTTGTGACAAAGGACATGTTTTGAAGTTTCAATGCCTGATTCTCTAAATTGGTCAAATAAGGGTGAATGGCATTTATGATAAAGCAGGCTCAGTTTCTCTTAGGTTTGTCCCCAGTTAGTAGTTCTTCCACGTTATGGATGAGAATCAGAACTGTGTCTGTCAAGGGAATCATGTTCTCTGATAAGAAAGGAAACATGCCTAACTTGTAGGTTTGCATATCCCTCTTTTATTGCTGTGGGACTTGCCAGTTCTAGGGTCAAAGCAACATTCTAAGTGGTGGGAATGGGTTGGAAAAGGAAGGAAGAAAGGTGAAAGAAAGATGAAATCTTTAAGGAAGTGTTCAAAACATATGTCTGATGAGTTCTTTCTAGTAGATAACACTGTCAAAGAATAAAACTGAGCTGGAGGGTAACATGCTACCTTTCTGTCCAGTCAGTTCACTAGAAAAGACTATATTTGATTCAAAACTCTGTAGAGATCTCAGAGATGCTGTTTTCTCTGATGTGCAAGAAATTCTGAAGGAATTAAAAGGCTTTTATTTATCTAGATTCTACTGAACTCTTTAACAAGGGAAGTGGCAGAATTTGATGGTCTCTCAGTCTTTGACTTTTCTGGAGATTAAGGCATTTCACATCATTTGGTGTGGAAATAGTCCTGGGCTCTTTAAGGGAGGATAAGACAGTGGATAAATTGCCACCATGCACTTAAGAAGCTTTGGGATAAAACCTTATTCCCCAAATAAGAACTGTTAACAGAAATTCCAGAAGGATTATTGCAGCCCCATTTTTGGGGGTGATGAAATCTTTGTGTTAGTTCATGTAATTTATGAGCATTCAAAAAGGCCTATTGCAAAATGTTTGTCACTTAAATCACATTTTGTGGTATCACCTGATAGAGTTTTCAGGTCCAAAAAGTACTTTGTTCTGGGTTTTTAAAGATGGTGATTAATTTTGCAAACGTCAGTGGAAATCTTCCTACTGAATTGGGAGTGTTTGTGGAAGCAAACTACTTGAGGTCTCCTGTCATCACTGCAGAGCCCAAGACACTTTGAAAACAGAACTCATATTGCCTATAAAAGTATTGCTTTTAAGAAGAATTACCTTTGGAGCTCCTCAGAAAATTAGGTTAGATTAGACTTTTTAGAGGGTTGGAGTCAGGCAAGCAGAGTCTGTCACTGCCAGCTGAGTCCATAGAGACCCAAGGGGTGAGGGCTGGGGAGCACCCACCACACAGATCTACTTGCTGGATATATCCTTACTATATCTGTCCTTTATTGAAGAAAATACACTAGCCAGACTCTACTTGGTTTATGAATAAATCCAAGTCTTATCTATCTTTAGAATTTTTTTGTCTCAGTCCTTTATTCAGCACAGAACTGTGCTTCTCAGAGTAAAAGGTTAATGATCTTTGGGCCTGGGCTGACCCAGGATCAGAGCAGCAGTTTTTATCTCAACTGCAGTGGGAGGTGAATGCAGGGCCTGTTTGAAAACCTGGCTTTACATGCAGCTCAGGTTTAGACAGGGGAACCTTGTGTAGTGCAAGTCCTCTGTGAAATTAGGTGACTCTATGTTGAAAGAGGCAATTTTTTGATTAAAAGAAAAAATCTGATAAAAGCATGTGTTTGTTTTTGGAGAACAGCACGGCAATGTGTATCGTTTTTATCTGTCAACAGCCATCACCTTGTCAGAGTTTGGCTGCTGTTGATTTATTGCAACCTATGCGAATGTATAATTGGTAGGCTGGTCCTCAGATCTGCGAAGGAGAGGCACAAATTTGGAAGCCAGATGTCCCATGGTAATCCACTAAGAGAGAGTGAGATAATCACCAAAGAGCTGAGGAGCCCTTCAACTCATTACTCTTATATACTCTCTTAGCCTTAAGATTTATCAGTATTTGTAATGAAAGCATCTAAAGTGAAAAAAACTTATTAACTTCACTAAAGACACAATCTTCCCCTCCCCACAAATAAATCTTTTATCATGATCTGCACTGCAGGAGTCCCAGCTTTTTAGTTAGAAATCGAGGGGAATTCTCTGAGGCATACTATTTAGCATTGCTGTCCCAATGCCCGGAATGACCTTGGCAAGGAGAAAAGACTTTGGAGCTGGAAATTTCCTGGCAGAATAACACATGCAAGAAAGTATTATTCTCACTTGTGGAGTTCAGGGAGTATTTTTGGAGCTCTTTCATTGGGGTTATTTCTGTGCAAACAGCTTGGAGGTATAGTCTGCTCTGAAGCTGCTTATGGCCCAGCCTTAAAGTCTTGCTATCAATGGCCATTCTATCTGAAAGGCATATCCTGCCAGAGGGAATACAGAGCGGTAGTTCTAGTAGAGCTGTTCTCCAGCAGAGGTGAAGGAACATTAGCATTTTAAATATTGTTTTTTACTTTTAACTTGCTACTAATCACAGTGGGTTTTGGAGCATTTGCGTTTCCTGAGGAGGACATGGCTTTTCAAAGATGATGCTATTAACATGGACCTCGTTCCTGGTGTCAGAGTACTGTCTGGTAGAAGAAAGATTATTGAAAACCTTCCTGTGACTGCAGAGGACTTCTGTAGGGGAACACTTCTGCTGGACAGGAATGTAGGGACAGAAGGGCAGAGCTATAAAGCCCATATGTGAGTTATCATTTGTCTTTTCCCTATAATTCTGTCCTGATCTGGAGAGAGGAGAAAGCTATATGTCATTAAATGAGTCTTAGTGGGTTCATAGACCAGGTGATGTACATCGTCTATTTGCCTCAGACAACTACATGTACATCTCTCTAATGTGATTAGGCCATCATACAGGGCACAGATCAATTTATTATTCTGCCTGAGAGCACCATGTTCCTCTTTAAAAAATTGTTACTCCTGGAGTTGGCAATTACTTTAAAATAAATTTACCCAAGACAAAATTGTGCCTCTTGGGTCAGTAAATGACTTCCCTGTTTTTTCTTGAAGAGACAAGGTGTTTATTAAAGAGCTCCTTAGTTTACTGTGTTGGGTTTTTCACTTTGAATAATTGTCCAATTAAATATAATTTGGAAGTCCATGCTAACCTACTGCTTGCATTGTACAAGTAAGAATATTTCTGAAAGATGTGCATTAATAAATCCCACTGAGCCCTATCTCTTTTAAAAAATGGCTTCCTTTGTTTAATTTTTAGAATTCTTTCACAGGGCTCTAAGCCTTACATTTGGAAACGCCGCTGTTTTCACACAAATAATTTATACAGTCCATTCTTTCCAATTCTGTAGAAAACATTTTTATCATTTATTGTAAGTTAGCTTATTTTAAAAATTATTTTTAGCCTACTGTTCAGGTTTGGAACGTTTTACAGCTTAGAACTTTACACATTCCATTTTGTGTGTGCATGTCTAGGGACTTCTGTTCCTAATTTGCAAGGGGGAAATAATACGAAGTTAAGTGGATAAAAGAAAAGTAATTAAATGTAGCAATTAGATGAAGTACTAGAAATCCAAGATGGAATTGGTCAATAAGAGATATGTAGAAGGATAAAGGAAAATTATGTTGCCTGATATAACCTGTTCCATAGAGATATAGTCATGCATGGTCTAGCAGACTGAGCATGAGGCTGGCAGCAGGACCTCTCACTTTGACTCAAGCACAAAGGACACTGATGTTTCTTTATCTACTAGGATCTAAGTCACTCCAACTCTTTTTCTCCTGTGGATATAAGACTTTTATTCCTAATAGGAATATAACAAGTATTGATTAGCTAATCAATCTAATTAATAAAGATTTTTTTACAACTCGGGAAAATAACAAAACATATTGGGGAAATATTTTGCTACTCATCCAAAATGAGTAGCAAAAGCTGCCATAAGATGAATTCAAAAAACTATTTTTTGCTGTTGTAGTTGTAATTCTAATTGTCGTTATGATTGCTTTTATTGCATTAAAAGTATATTCTTGTTTTAACATAGGTAGGAAAAGAAATGACATTAAATTGGCATTAGGATTAAAATTAACTGTCAACTCTGTCCTTTTTGTTCTGGTTGCCTTCATCTTTTAGTGAAACATAAGAAGCTGGACAGCTTATTTGCCTTTCGTAGTCTATCAGTGCACAGAACACCTAATTAATGTTGAGGTCAGTAATACAATCTGCTGCTCCCGGAGAGTTAAGATCCAGTAACTATCCATACACAAGAATAAACTCCTGCCAAGTATATTCTGCCTGTGGTATCCAAAATAAAACAGAAGTTAATTGGTACTGCCCTCTTCACTGTGACACTATCCATGGGCAGGAGGGTGCATATAAATACCTGTAGAAATCTGAAGTACATTATTCAGTTCCAGCTGAGATGGAGAGCTAAATGACTTCACTGAAAGTTGACTGTTATAGAAGAGCTGTGGACTTTTTTTTATCCGGTAGTTTGATATGCAGTTCTTCAGAAGGGGTCCTTACAGATAAAATAGCTTGGTTGCATCATGGAATCAGGAGGATTTGGTATAGAAGGAGGCCAGAGGAAAGCAACAGGAGACTTCAAAGGAGGTGAATTCCTTGCCTGAAAAGTCACATTACATACCTTTTTCTCCCTTTAACAACCCATGACATGCAGGCCCAAATTGGTTGTGGCATTCTGTAGGTGAAGAGCCTGGTCTTTACTGAACAAAATGATGAAATATCATGCTTTACTTTGGACCAGGGGCCAGTAATAAGTGGTTGCTCTTATCCAAGCAGTACAGAGCCATGTGCTGTTGCAATTTTGAGAACGGGCATGAGGATAAAGATAGATTTTGAAAGAGTAGATTTTTGTTTGGGGAGGATCTAAAGATGAGGAGGCATGGTAGAGAAGTAAAACAATCTCAAAGTCAAGAGTAAGCATGCTAGAGCTTTCACTGATTAGAAAAGAAAAAAAAAAAAAAAGAAGATACAGAGGCAAAAGGGCTAGCTATACCTATTTCGCCTCCTTTACTGCATGCTTACCTATAGAGAATCCCAATCATCCCTATTCTGCTTTGGAATGATGTATTGATTACTTTAACTGCATTTCCCATGCAGCCGGACTCAAAGTATACTTTTACTTCTGCAAGAGTTGTTTCATTTTCCAGAAATAATTTTTTATGCTGAATCAGGAGAAAGCAAGGCAAACATAGCTCCCCCAAAACTACACAGAAGGACCTTGCACTGCTTATTTTTTGAAAGGGGGAACGCTGACACCTTTGGAACAAATACTTTCCTGACAGACGGAAGCAGCAATGGCCTCCCTATCAACATCCACATCAAACAGTACCTGCAAAGTTTTCATACATCCCTGCCGTGCTTTGTATCCCAAAGATGTGGTTTCCTACCAGGGAAAAAGTGGAAGTCAGAAGTTTGTTGAAATTTCATTTTGTGAAATAGTGCTGCAGTGATAAATCAGTAAATTCAGACAATTTTTATCATTATTTTCCAGCCAGCTCTTATTTGTGCTCTCTCATGAGCAACTTTACAGAATGCAGTGTTTAGTTCATGACATGGTTACTCAGTTTATCACTAAAACCTCCCTTTCTTCTCCATTTTTTACATAAGCATCTACTTCACAGGCATTTAGCTAAGTGATGATAGTCTGAGGTTTGCAAAGTACATGAGCAAAACACCATATCTCTGTTTGTGCTGAAAAAGTCCTGCATGAGCTGTTCTTACATTAAGAAGTTTATCCAGGTTCTCCAAGTAAGTTTAGGTGGATTCTGACAGTACTTCTCTGAACTGAGCAGCAAGTTTCTTATTGGAAGTGGAAAGTACTTACCGGTGTCTCATGTCAATGAGATACACTAAGTACTGCCTGAGAAGTGAGAGCAAAGTCCTAGAATGCTTTTTTACAGGATTGGGGGTTGGGTGACGGTAAATTGCGCTTATGGACTGTAGATCTTCACTGTCTATCAGTGTGTGCAGTATTGCAGAGGCAGGTGGGAACTAATAATGTATAGCAGAACTTTTATCAGTGCCAGGAAGAAAGGAACTGGAGTACAGTTTAATGCACCACTTACTTCTCTTCAAGTAAATTTTGTTTCAGGGCATATCAGTTCTTCAGGACCACTGTTGTGCCAAACAGATAAGCAGTTTGTTACTGTAGACAAGATGGGTGCTTGAAATCCTGTGTGTGGTGATAATTGTTAGTTTTTAATGACTAGGCCAGTAGATGACTTGTAAAATTCTTCAGTTTCCAAATTAGCACAGTCTGAGCCAGTCTACGATAGCTTAATGGAGAAGAGAACGGAAAAAAACCCATCTTGTTGTTGCTCCTTCAAGTTGCACTTAGATCCATTTATACAAGGTACTGATATAACGATAGGTTTGATTATAATTCAAATGATTTTATAATAATTTTAAGTTCAAGTGCAGACAGTGATTAGTAGCCAGCAGATGAGACAGTTTGCATGGCAAAGTGCCACATGGATGATTAAGGGATCAGAGCACCTGATGTGAGGAAGAGCTAGGATTGCCTAGCCTAGAGAAGAGAGGGCTCAAGAGGATCTTACTGATGTGTATAAATACCTGATGAGAGAGTGTAAACACAACAGAGACACACACTCTTCTCAGTTGTACCCAATGTTAGGACAAGAAAAGAAGGGCATGAATAGAAATACAGGAAAATCCATTTTCACATAAAAGGAAAACTTCTAACTGTGAGGATGGTCAAACAATTGCACAGGTTCCCCCAACATGTTTCTGAATCTCCATCCATGGAGGTACTCAAAATTCAGCTGGACACAGCCACAAGTAATGTTCTCTAGTTGACTCTGCTCTGAGCAGAGAGGGAACAGATTAAACAGTCCCTTGAGGCAGCTTCCAACCTGTTCTGTTATTCCCTTTTGTGTCAAAGGTCAAGTTTCTGGTGTGTAATTCAGCACTAACTGAAGCTGACTAGTGTCTTTACATCAGTTTCAGTGATCATGACTCAGCTCAAGCGTGAGAGGAAAAGGAAACAATATTAGTAGAAGGGAAGAGTCAGACATACCAATAAAAGTAAATGAACGGCTGCTAAAAAGATAGATGTGAAAAGGTCCAAAACCAGACATAGAAAGTGATGCTAAAGGGGAGCGGTGTTAATATTTCAAATGCTCAGTGCATCTCTGTTGTGACATAAAAACTGGATTCTAGATCTCTGCCTATTCAATTTTCTTGGCCTCCTAGGTTTCTTCAATACCAGCCTCTGTGCTAAATAACACTTCTACTTTGCAGTTGATCAAGTGAATGAAATTTTAAAAAGTAGGTTGCTTAAAGAAATTTCCCGAGCGACAAGTATGTCTGATAGTATGCTTTTAACAGTTGTTAGATTTTCAGTCCAGTGTCCATTTTAAGTTCTTAAATGACAGCTAACGTAAAAAAGGAAGTTAAAGCTCTTATTTTGTATAAATTTACAGTTTATTCAACATAGCCGCTGAATATGTATTTCCCATTAATAGAGTAATTGAAGGGTGAAGGGTCTGGAGCACATGTCTTACGAGGAGCAGTTGAGGGAACTGGAATTATTTTATTCTGGAGAAAAGGAGGTTCAGGGAAGACCTTATTGCTTTCTACAACTACCTGAAAGGAAGTTGCAGAAAGAGGAGCGTTGGTCTTTTCTTTCAGGTAACAAGTGTTGACAAGATAAAACAGCCTCAGGTTATGGCAGGTGAAGTTTAGATTGCATATTAGAAAAAAAATTCTTCACTGAAAGGGTTGTCAAGGGCTGGAGGAGGTACCCAGGGAAGTGATAAAGTCACCATCCCTGGAAGTGTTCAAAAAACTGTGGATGCAGTGCTGAAGGACATGGTTTAATGGTGGACCTGGATGTGTTAGGCTAATGGTTGGACTCAATGATCTTAGAGGTCTTTTCCAACCTTAATGATACTGTGATTCCATGATTAACCTCATGCTTGGTTGTAGACACTTTTTTAAATTGAGGACAGCAAACTTTGACCTGGTGCTAAAGTCTAATCACCGTTCTTAAGAATTTTTTTTAGAACAAGGCTGTCTTAAACATCTTTCAGAGCTTCTAGGTGACCTACATTTTCTTTGTCACGAATGTACTGGTGGGTATGTGAGTTGCTTTATGGATTTTCTTCCTTCCAAGGTGACGTGATTTATGTTATCTGTTTATAGAAGAAATATGCAAGTCAGTTGTCTATCTTCTAAACCGCTGTTGTTTCTTAAGTATGGATGATGAGACCCTGGTAAACAAGTCAGTGTTTTATATAGATCTCCGCTCTTGGACAGATGTACTTCCTTGATCTTCCTATGAAAGGTGAAGACATTGGTCTCTTATTTTTAATTTATGGAAAGTTTATGAATCATGTACCATAATGGTATAATCTACTTTCTCACAAAAATGCTTCTGAGAGTGTTATGCTTCACTGGGACAGTAGAAACTGTGGATTACTGTTCTTTAGGAAAAGTTGAAAGTCTTGGGTAGTAGGTGGACATGATGGTATTTCAGCTTGTTGAATGGTTTAGGAAGTGACATCAGTCAGCCAAATGCAGTATTCAGGAGGCAGTCAGGACCTGTGTGTTTTCTGCCTTGCTATGCTACCTGCATATAATAATAAGATTTCTTATTATTACATTAATATGTGTGCTGTAAACTCATGGGCTGGAAATGAGAGACAGATATGACAATGTTTAAAAACTGTCAACATGATATGGCAGTGGAAGTGGTTGAAATGGCTGTTGGATACATAAGGTGAAGTCTTGCCAGTAGAGATTATGAAAGTATTGAATACTTTAAGACATGGAGCAGCAATACAGTTGTGACTTGCTGTGTTTAAGGATTAATTGGGTTTGGAAGTAATGCAGAGAGAGCTTAACCTTAAAGGGGAGACCATATGCCCTGTCTTGTTTAGCTCTGCAGAACAAAAGCTGGGAGCTGGTAAGAGCAGGGTAAGTTAGAGGTCAGTGCTAGCACAGAATAAATGGGTAAAAATTAAGAATGAAAAAAAATGGCCTGTAAATAATAAGATTTTTAAGCTTTGGAACAGCCTTAATGAGAGTGACTGGCACAAATAACCCAAGTAATTTTAAGATCAAACTGGTAAATTTGAGAAAGAGTTTCTATGATGTCTTTTACTGTGAGAGGGAAAAGATCTCTCCGGCCCAGGAGATCACTGACAGCCCTGAATTCCTACATAGTGGGTTATAGGGTGCATTTCCTTCAAAATCTGTTCTTTACACTTTGTTCCAAACTGGTGGTCTCTTTCTACCATCTGTCACTTGCACCAGGACTAAATTGTGTCTTACTTTGTGAGACATAGAACGTGTGATTTGAAAGTTAATGCAGTATTTGTTCAGTGTATTTGCATTTTTGTGCTTGATGCTAGTAGAAGATACAGCCCTAGATTCCTCCTCTGTGGGCTATGATTCACCTTCATTATAAATATTTCACATCAGCCTCATGTTTAATGATGCTGTTGTAAGAGGGAACATCTGGATTCTTTTACCAGGTGCTATAGCTGGATCTTACAAGTTGTATGCATTGCTTTTACTGTCTCTATTAAAAATTAAAGCAGGGAAAAATATGCCTAAATTCTTCTGAACAGCCAATCTTGAAATTACTCTATTAGATTATTGTATAATTCCCACTACTGCGATATTTGAATAACGCCCTACAATATTCATGTGTACTTAGAGGAAATGATGTACTGAAGAGATAAAGGATGTGTTCAAGGTTATATGAGAAGTCTGAGGCGAAAGAAAACCTGACTATGCCTCTATGCATGTCTGACTAGTGCACTGCCTCCAGGGCTATTAGAAACTGTGCCATCTTCTTGGTAAGGGTGCTATTTTGACCTCAGACACTGGTTATTTGGCTCTTCTTAGGGTATCATAATTTTGGTTCTTGAGATCTCTTTTAATATTTTTTTGTAAATCCAGAAGACATGGCTTCCTGCCTAACTGCACTTTTCCTGTTCCTCATACCTATTTCCTGGTTCTCTTTTTAAGTACTATGCTATGAATAGCATGGTATTTGTCACTGAAATATTTACATATGCTGTTTGTGGTGTTTCATCTGCCCTCAGTGTTCCTGTGGACCTGCTGATCAGTGACTACATTGAGTATTCACTGAAACAGAGAGCACACAGGTGATGCAGGGCTTAGTGCTAACCTGCTGGGAAAGTTCTGACTAACTGCATCACTTGGATGGATATTTGTGGGAAGAACTATTCTGAGTTATCCCCCAAGCTGTAGCCTTATGGATATCAGAATTACTTCTTGGAATGATGTAAGTAGAGGCCAATATAAGACCCGTATGTCAAGTTAGAGCTGCTTCTACATCTTCCAAGATCACATTTTATGTTGTTCAAAGCTCATTTTAAATGACTGAAAACACAGTTACTGATGTCTAAACATGTCATTAAAAAAGCGTTAAGAGCCTGCTGATGATGATCTTGTTTTCTAGAATTTTATGTAGTTAAACTAATGACCTAGACCTTTCCCCTCACATATAAAAGTGATGTGAATTTTATGTGGTAGAGGCTGAACACTGGGGCAGAGCACTTTGCATAGGGTGTTGAGAACCACTGAAGAAATTTGACTCATTACAGCTGTGATGGTATTACCAGAGGATGGTAATAAGACAGTGGTGGGTTTATTATGTTAGCGTTAGTTTGCTGGTGCAGTCTGCTGATAGATGTAGTTCAAATCCTTTAACGCAAAACAAAGTCTCTTAAACCCTGCTCTTTCAGCAATTCATTTAATGAGGAGAAGTGCTTTGAAATTAGTCCTTGGATATCAGTGTCTTCAATTTACGTCCTCAGTGCAGTTAGTACTTAATATATCCCTTTCAGAAGCAGATTGTCACTGCAAAGTGTCTGTACACAGTCTGTCTAATTCATCCACAGAGGTCCCACTGCATTTCAATTGTGTCTTTTTTGTTGCTTTTAGGAGCAAAGCTTGGGTTGCTGCACATTCTTGCCACCTTTTTCCACTTCACTGAAATCATTCACTTGATTTAAAAAACCCTACACAACTAAATTGATTCAGTAAATCCCTTTTTCATGTACAGTAAGTGGTTTGGTGTAAGGCACAGAAATCTTTCTACTTTTACACTTCCTTTCATTTCATACAATTGTCCTTAGAAAAGTAAGTCTATAAATGATAAAAAAAAATACAAAGTGGAACCAAGTTAGAAGGAAAAAGTTTTAACTAGCTTTTTTGTCAAGCTTCAAACAATGCTTTCTCTGATTCTGACTTTCTTTTTCTTGCCACTGTCTGTTTACAGTCACTCATCATTAACTATACGTATTTATCAGGGTTCGTAGCCATTGCTGGCCTATTTGATACTTCTTTTTTTAAACAAAAACACCCTCAGAAATTGATATGGTATCCAAAATGATATTCATAAAAAAAATTAAGAAAGGGCTCTCAGCATTAAAAAAAAAAAAAAAAAAAAAAAAAAGAAAAAAAAATTTTTTGAAGAAGCTGAAAAGAAAAAGGTCTTGGAATTACAAGCAGTTAGACTTGGGTTTTTTTGCGTAATGACTCCTGGTATCCCACTGTGAGAAGACTTTCCCCAGCTTCTCGTCTGCATTCTTCCTCGTTCCCTGCGGGAGAATGAGTTGGATTTGTCTGCCATATTCACAGCAATCGAGGTGATCCAGGTTGAAAGAAAATCAATAAGATGTGTCCATTTATGCCTCACAAAGGAAGAAAGGTCTAAAGAACAGACATGGGACGTGATTCAAGCACTAGAGACTTAATAAGACTTCTACTTGTGTTTGAAGGGGATGGTAATTTATATTTTACTTTGAACTTTTTTTTATGCTTCATAACTATTGGGATTCGGGCTGACATGGGAAGCAAGGAAAAGAAGGTTTGATGCTGTCTTAGAAGACCTAACCCATTTGGGAAGGCCATGCTCAAAAGTTCAAAAAATTTTGTTTTAGAAAAGATTAAAGAGACATCATATCATCGTACTGATTTATCGCTATTGATAAAACTGGTTTAAAGTATTTTGGATTGGGGTACAATAAAAAAAAGTCTTTCTTCGAGAACAGCTGCAAGTTTCTCATTATTGGCTGTCTTTTCTGTGTGTTTGATATCATTTTGCTTAGAAATAGAGGAGCAGCCATAATAGGTACCCTGGTGCCACTTGAAGCTTTGTCAGGGCAGCTCCCCAAAAGTGGTTGTTGTTCTGCTCGATGTCTGTCATGTCGGCCACCAGGGTCCTGCTGTCCCAAGGGTGTGCTCAGTCAGCCCTCAGCAAAAAGTACTGTCTCTGCTTTAGTGTATGTTGTATTTTCAAGCCAATCTTGTGGTGTACTTTTGCAAGTGGGATGTAAGCGTGCTCTTATTCAGCAGCAATTAGGACCTGTGGGAGTTTCAGAAACAAACCCCCCAAAATTTAAAATAAAATAAACCAGGACAGGCTGCAGCTGCTGGGTCTTGCTATTGCAATCTTTTTGTCGTAAAAAGACAAAAACTAAAGCAACCCTTCTTACCAAAGGAGTAAATGGCCTTAAAAGTTATGTTTCAGCAAGGCATGAAATAAAAGCTTGGTGATTAATGAGAGGTAGTATGATTGCAAGGTGGAAGAGGAAATAGCCGTTCTTTTTCTTCTCTTCTAAATATCTTGGCTATGCATTCCCATCAAAATGAAGTCTCACACTGAACAGGCCCCAGCTGAAACACCTGAAATGGAGATGGTATATCTGAGGAAAAGGAATTAATATTTTGAAGGCTTGACTGTTCTTCCTCAGTAGCTCTTTAAGGAAGTTTCAATTACGAGACAGTTCCAAGAAGAAAATTGTGCTTAGTGCATTACGCAGGATAAAGTTAAAGATGTAAAGAGGATAGAGACAGATTTAGAGCCATGCTTTAAAGGTATGCAGAGGTTTATCATTATTAAAACTACCATTTGTTCCAAATTAGCCCCTTTTCACTGAATCTTTGGCAGATTTTTTCAGTTTCATCCAACTCTGGGTCTTTTCAAAATAAATTGAAAAGTGAGTTTGAGAAGCATTCAGACAATTAATGGATTTTTTTAAGGCTTAATTGGTATCAAACAAGATTTTAGTGAACACGGCCAAGTGTGCCCATTGCATTGTTAAATGAGCAAAGCTAGCATTTAACTGAGATTGACTCACACCACTGTCTTCGCTTTCAAGAGTTGTACTTAAACGGGGTGAGATCAGAATATCAACGCAGCCCATGTAATGTGCAGTCACAACGGTTTTTTTAAAGTTTCCTTCATATGTGTTTCAACACAGTGCTCTTCTGAAATGACCACTAATAAAACAATTAACAAATAAATAGAGGTGGTAACAAAGGGATTGTGCAACACTGAATGAAAATCGATGTGGGCCAGGATGTATTGCCTGGAAAAGGAAATGTAAAAATAAATCCCAGCAAATTGGAAAGGGATTGGATGGACCAGCTGACTGGCCTGCCACACAGAAGTGAAATTTTTCAGTTTACAGGCAGTGGTCTTGCCTTAGAAGATCTGAGAAATGTTTTAGTATCTCATTTACATAACAAAGGAGGTACAAAATCAGCTCTGCATACAGGGGACTATAGGAGTCTGCAACAGAGAGGGGTGTTGAGAGCAATGATTGCTCTCCGGGCCCTTGTGACAGCAGCCAGCAAATGCTGCAGCTGACAGAGGTGTTTCATGGCCACTTAGGGCTGGCGAGCTGCTCTCTCTGATGGCTGTTGCCTCTTTGGCTTTTACCAAACAAATGTAAATAGATGTTCTGCTTCTTCAGAAAGTCTCAGTAGAGAGAGCCTAGTTTCTTGGCACCCTGTCCTACACTGCCTTTCATTTCCCAGGGGATGAAGTGGATTCCTCTCATACAAAGCCCCAGTGACAGTAAGTGGGAGCCTGAGGTTATTTGTACTGAGAGGTGTTTCAATGCAGCCCTTTCCGGAGCTCTTGGCAAAAGAGTCGTAGAGTTGCTAGACCACCCTTGCTACTGTGCTACTTTTCCTCCTTCCTGCTGCAGCTGTCCTTGATGTCCACATAGCAAACTCTTTGTAAAGAAGAGCTAACTTGCGGTTTAAATAAGCAACCAAAGAAGCTGATGATTTGGGGTCTGCAAACTGTGTATTTCTGTAAGCTATTAATGGGTAGACAAAATCTCAACAATTCTACATGTGAGATGTGCAGACGTTTTAATCCGAATGTGTCCCTAGGAGGAGAGAACTCCTGGAATTGGCATTAGAGGAGGTTTGCATCAGAAAGGGGAATGGCACCACCATTTCAGCATTTATTCATTGGTAGAAGCTGTGAGTCTGGAAGTTCCAGCACAGTTTTATGAACAGAGTTAAGTGTATTGTTTTTTCTGGGTATTTAATTTTTTTGTTAGTACTATTGAAAGGAAGGAAACAGCAGTACACTGAAAGGACAAAGAGATCTGTGCTACAGCAAGGCCACAGGTTGGGATAGTGCTTTACTTGGAAATGGAAGAGCACCTTCCCTCAACTGTGTGCAGTCACTGTAAAGAGCCAAGCAATAGTGGTCTTGTCACTCAGGGGTGCCCTGCATCTGCTTCCAAATGGCTGTCCTTCCCAAATACAATTTATCAGAGGGAATGGTGTAGGTAGGACAAAAATCACTGTTCTAGCACCCACCCAGGTGAGCTGCCAGCCCTGGCTGAGGGCATAAAGTCTGTAAGGGGGAGCACGTTTGTGTGTCCATGCCTATGAGCGCAGAGTATCCCTAAGGAGGTGTTCCAAATGGCTTAAAAGCATCAGATATTTAGAAATGGTGCAGGGTTTGCCATGCTGAGATCCCGGTTCAGTGGCAGAGTTTTCCCCTGCCACTACAAACACAAAAACCAAAAATATTCAGAAAAGCATGCACACAAGGAAAAGCAGGTACATTCCCTGCCTAGGCATTCTCGGTTGCCATTGAAAGCTGGCTTCAGTTCCCTGAGGAAAACACCATCTCTGTGGAGTATTCACCCAGGAAGGCAGTTGTAGAACTATGTCTTGATGGTGAGTCCTGTTTGGTTTATTCTGGAGAAAAATTCCAAAGAAAAAATGCATTGGTTGGGTTTCATTGATGTGTTTCCTGGCTTGGTACAGCATTCCTGCCCCAAAGAAGCAAAAACTTTACTGAATAGTGACGAATGGAAGACACAGAAAAAATAAAACCCCAGACCCCAAAACCCCGAAACTTGAAGTAAATGAGCTCAGTTCTCCTTCACAGAAGAACTGTGAGAATTATTCTTTATTAAAAAGAAATTCTCATTGGAATGCAAATTTTGATTTTGATTATCTGTCACGGCCTGCTTTGAAGTTTTTCAGACAAAAATAAATATCTCCATAACAGAGAGGATTATAGTAGTCTTGTTTAGTATCATCTGACTAAAAGTGACATCTAATCTCAGAATATATAAGGTTTTGAGGCCACAGAGACTTTGAAAGAGCTTGACTCTCTTCTGTTTTGTAAATTTTCTATAAATGGTTTAAATAAGGTTTTTAGTTCAGCCTCCAAAAAAACAAGAAAGAAAACATTTCCATCAACCATATTGTTGAAGAAATATAAAAGACACACAATTCCATTTAAATAAAGCTGTAGCTAGGTTATATCATCCTTATCTCAGTAAAAAGTATTTTCTTTTACAATCCTAAATAAATAAATAAATATCTGTGACTCGGCTTTGAAGGCTTCGCTTGGATAAATCAGGTTTTGGCAGCTCTGTAATTCATGAAACAATACCTCTAGCTGTACTGGAATAGGAGTGGGATGTTTCAAGCTTTATGATTCTGTTCAATTCTGGAGCGTTAATGGGGCTATTTGTAAAGAAAGAAATATAATGAGTTATCACAAAACACAGCAAGAACTCTAGAAAGGGGCAGCCTCCCATCCATCACCCATTCTAGCGTATTCACAAAAGAACAGGGCGAGAAATCTTGTGAGGACGGTGGGGAATTTTGCTTTTACTCTAACCTGACTTTCACAAATTGTGATGGGCCTGGATCATTATTTTCTTTACAAAATGACCCCAGCTCGATCCTAAATTCAAAGTGTGAGAGTGTGTGACACAGATTTTTGTGGAGGTATTTTTTTCTACCTTCCTCTACTTTATGCTTTGAGGAGACATTTTCTTAATTAAGATTTATTTATGAAAATAAAAATATTATATTATTTTTTTCTGATGTAGAGGCTAATTCAGAACGCTGACATTGCCATATTTCTGTGGCACCTTCAGGTAGGGCTATTAGTAAAGTTACCTGTCATTGCCATTCTCTTCTCCTTTATTTTGGAAGTTTACGACTAAGCTTTGAAGTTCTTGTGGGTTCACACTGACATATGAGTTGGGTACCTGAGAGCAATTTTATTTTGAACACTTTTTTTAAGAAAAGGGCAAACCTACATTGAGCTGTGGGGTTTTTTTGGTTTGTATTTTAAGTGGCAGACGCACAAACAGAGCCAAAATTTTAACTGGTGTCTTTGCAATGTGTCTGCAGTCCTGTCCTCTCTCATCACACTCAGAATCCCTAATGAAACCAAAGGAGGTTTTGAGTGAATATGGTTTTTAAGAAGGACTGAAGGTTTTGCCCCAAAGATAATGAGATAATTAATGTATTTCATAGTGTAGTTCAGAGACGGTGAAACAGCTCGGAGTAATGAAATGAAGCACGCATACCAAAACAAAGGGCACAGCAGGAAATAGTCTGAAGTACATGATAGTCAATTTTCACTTTATAAGCTTTTACATCTCTCCTTCTATATATCCCATTATAACAGGGCCTGTTGCTTATTAAAAAGGAAATTGAGATGTCACTAACTGTGGAAGAGCAGGTCCTCAGGCAGTGGAAATCAGTCTACTGCACTGAAGTCAGTCACACCAGCTGTGGATCTGACTCAGGATCTGTTAGGTGTGAAAGATCAGTTTTAATCTGCAATCTAGAAGTCTCACTTTTAAAACTTCTTGTGACTTGAAGGTTGGAAGACTTAGGGAGCGTTTTTAGAGCTTTGCAATGTAGCAGAAGCTTTAGGAAGAGCAGAGAGAGCATCCTGCCTTCTCCTGATGCTCAGGGAGTGATGCTGGAGAGGGATCTCTCCAGAGGACCCTATTTACATACTCTACACTCTTCTTTCTGTAGGACCATTTCCTTCAGGAGTGTATTTCCAGTGCCAAGGAGTATCTGGCTTCGTACCATCTGGCAGATATTGGCAAGGGATAAAAGACATTATAGTTCTCTTAACTTGCTTGTGGGAGAAATTGTCTTTTTTTTTGAATACAAGGGGGTACGTGAGCGAGATACTGTTTTTGCAGCTGAAGCACTTTTCCACCTGAGCATGTAAAAACATGAGAATTTCTTCCAGAGTCCAAAGTATTAAGTATATGCACTAAGCCCTTTGTAGAAAATGAATCTCAAAGGCTTTTACTGCAGCACCTCTCTGTACAAGATCCTCTGAACTGACACCCCTTCTCCCTGTCTCAGTAGTTTTTCCCCAGGTTGAACCAGGAAGCAGAGGGAGGCATTCAACCACTTTTAGCAATACAAAGGTATCCTGAATGAGTTTTAACATTTAAACAGGGCACATCTGAGATTTGACCCTGTCCAGTGGTATCTGGATGGTCCAGTTCTAACCTCACGTGGTTGTCCCCCCAGGATTCACACTGTCTTTGTCCTTCTCTTTCCATCATGCAACAGGCACAACCAAAACATTGCAAAACTTCTCCAGTGCTTCTAGGACAGTGCTGACGCTTTTTCTTCCTATGGTGTGATTAGGTGGCATGCTCATTGATCTCCTGTGTCACAGATTTTCTGCAGATCTACAGTCCTGACCAGTAAATTTTTCAGTGATGAGTCCATTGGGTTTTCCAATGAGAGAATTATTTTTTAACCTGGGCTTTATGGGACTGTGCTCTCTACAGTATATAGGTGTACCAAGCTATACATGAGAAATTACTCACGTGCTTTGACCCGTTAGCTATCCCCTTAACAGTAATGAAAATAGTCTAAGCTGTCATTCATCAAGTTCGTGGGTCCATGGAAGGAAGGCAAATTCACACAGGACCTGAAAGGCTATAGCGAAGTATTCAGCATGCTGCATCATTTTGAGACGACAATTTCACCATGTGCTGTAAGACCAAAAGCATGACAAAAAACAACGGAAAACATTTGATTTCTCACTATAATTAAGCCAATGCACTGTGGTCTGCAGTGTAGTTAGCAATGAAATGTTCTGAATGATTCTGTGTATGGAACTGTTTTCTGCAGAAGGAACTTGTGTTCCGCAGGCAGCAAGGCCTGCCGCTCTGGATGAGTAAGATGAGCTAAACTGATTCTTCCTTCTTTAGAGCAGCAATTTGAGATCTCATCTCCCTTTTTCATAAGGCAAAAATGCTACAGTTTACAAAACTGTAGAATTATACAGGTTTTGAGCCTGTCAAATATGTACCAAATGTAGCTCATACTACCAGTCTTCTTGCAGCAATGTCTGCAAAAATCTTTATTTTTCCTTCAGGAGAAAGAACATTTAGTTGCTAGTGGGCATCACTAAACTATTTACTGTCCATTTTCCCTTTCACAGCCAAACAATGCATGCTGGAGAATATTTGCAGTTTTACTACCAATACCATACTCGGTATAACCACGTGAAAGTGAGTGCAGCTCTTAATTATTTTAGGGACTCTCTTGGTCACATCATCTCACTGA
The DNA here is from genome assembly GCA_035047845.1 of Dendrocincla fuliginosa. Classification (NCBI taxonomy): domain Eukaryota; kingdom Metazoa; phylum Chordata; class Aves; order Passeriformes; family Dendrocolaptidae; genus Dendrocincla; species Dendrocincla fuliginosa. The sequence goes on from JAWWMO010000174.1 coordinate 11,241,781, forward strand.
TCATTTTCTCAAACAAGGCATGAGGTGTGAAGGGTTCAGTCTCGGTACAGTGTTGGAAGGGACTCAGAACAATAGTGAATCCTCTCCTGTGTCAGAGAAAGTGGTGATGACTCTGTTTGCCAGCAACCAACCTTCTAGAGTAAAGTTATGTAAGTCTAAAATGCTTCTGGCTGCACTGGCAGAAAAGCAAGGCCATACACTGAACCACCTGGTTGTACCAAGGAGTTGCTTGTAAAGCCCCATGGCCAGTGAAAGGAGATTGTTCAGGTGGCTTTGAGAAGGAGGCAGGCAGAATTGCTTTATACATTATACATTTCTCAGGGAAAGGAAGCATATTAAGCCTACTGAAGAGAGATTTTCCAAGTCAAAGTTGTATCAATCACTTTTATATATATTTTTATATATATATATATACACATATATGTTGCAACTTCTCCCCCCTCCACCCCTTGCCTTGGGGGAGGAAGTTTTTTCTCATTTTGCAAGTTTTGAGATACTTTCAGAGCCACAGAGAGAAACCCCATGGGATGAGAAAGGCTTTTGATGTATTTAGAAACATTACAATGTAGACATTAAATGTAGAGGATATTCCACTTCCTTTGATTTATGAGGACTAAAATGTAACTTCTGGATGCAGCCAACACTTTAAGGCAATTGCACAGTACAGAGAGGAGTAAGAAAGTGCTCTAGCTCTTTGCTCAAATGCTGAGGAATTAAAGCTGCTTAGAGATGCTGTGTAGGAGTTGAGTTTAAATTGTTTAGCTTTTTCCTTTCAGACTTTGATTGTCAGGGTTTTGAATCTGGTCTCTGTTGTAGCCCTTATGTTGCCTCTGCAGAGATCACAGCAACGCTCCCAAAGCCAACTTGAGCAGCCTTTTGGGGAATGTCCTGCTGTTTGGTGCTTTTCCAAACAATGCGCAGTGACTGAAATGGCTTTCTTTTTTTTTTTTTTTTCCTTTTTCCCCCCACCCCGAGTTCCTTGTAGTGTGTCTCTTTTCCCTCCCACAGTATGATAGACGATACTGATGAATGTGTTAGAAGAGGTGTTTTAGATAAGGTGCGGGCGGTTCTCTGCACTATGTTCTTACCAGCAAAGAATAGCCCTTATAGCTAGAGGTTGGACACTGCTCTGGTTTGTCAGGGATTGGATGAGTCCTGACATACACCAGGTTCAGACACAGCTCCACATCAAGACCTTGACACCTACCCAAATCTCAATTCATAATCGAGACAAGCAGTACTTAATAAGTCTCATGTATATACTCTGAGGAGCATTTCATCCTGGTCACTTGTGAGTGTGTCTATTCCTTGCCCGTAACTGCTCCTCACAGGGACAAAAACTACTTATAAGCACGTCTCAGCCTCTGAATGCTAAGTAGATGGTGCTGCTTCTCTACTGCTCTAAGAACGTTTTCCCCCCTGTTGTACGCATGCACACGGAATCAACATCAGTAAGAATACTGTGGGGCAATCAAAAACCAGAATTAAGAAATGTTCTTTAGCTGTGTGGAGGCAATAAGAGCTTAGAAGGAGGATCAATGCATGGAGCTGGTGCCTGAGACATGGACAGTTTGTACTGTTCAAGGAGTGATCAAACTGTTCTTCCTACAGCACCTAAGGCTGCATCTTTCTTGCGGTTTGTGAAGTGGTGGTGCCATTCAGCCTTCAGAGGAAGGAGGTCAGATAGAAAAAGCCTATTCAGGGTGCGGTAGGGAAGAAAATCCATCTGTCTCAGTAGCCTTCATAGAGTCCAGGGACCTGCCACTCTGTCACATGAATTCTTGGCATAGGGCTGGTGTTGCCAAGAGCTCAGCTTTCCTTCTGTCTATTGTTGCCATGAGGATAGAGGAGAGATAAGAGCTGAACAGGGTTCTGTGCAAATGGTCCTTCCTTAGCGTCTTTCAGTTTAGCTTTCACTGACTGAGGCCCCCAAAGTACTTAGCATGAGTAAAGTTTTCAAAAGCATGAGTAATTTAGGAGATTAAAAGGCATTTTCAAAAGTGTCGACTTTTCAAAGTGCCTAATTTCCAGTGACTTTCAATGAGGTTTGGGACTCTTAAATCATCTGGTTGCTTCAGTGAATAGCACTGTTGATTGCAGCGCAATGCATCATCAGCTGGTATCCTGCTTATGTCAGAGGTCAATGCTGAGTGACTCTGAGGAGGGTGTACAAATCCCCATCGCTGTGCAATGGCAGGGAAATTCCCTCTGGCCCTTCCTGGAGGTAGCTTTGAGAGCACCGAGCTCTTCTGAGTTTCTGGGCTAATTGCACAGCAATACTGTGGGAGGAGTTCAGTCAGGCTCCCTTTTAAATTGCCTGTGTTTTCTTCAGGTTTTAATGACAGGTGCTAGACCAAGTTTTACTCTGACCAGTTTGCAATCTTTTTTGCCTTATTTTTGTTTTGCTGCATATGACTTTCATTCATGTCTTTGTTTTCTTTTGCAGTAGGAGGCTCTATGTATCTCTGTATCTTTTATTAACATATATAAATATAGTTTAGTATATGAAAACTGTGTAAAAATTGTAGGTTTCCTGTGTGCGCCTTTGGTCTTTGAAACAGTCATGTGAAGAACCAACTTAAATACTTTGCTGAATTGTAGGCTCACCAAGGGAGAGATACACATGTTTAGAAGGAAGAAGGGCTCAGCATTTGCATTTGGATGCATGTCTTACGGCTTCAGAGCTCTTTAGACTCCCAAGTGGAGCAACTTCGAAGTTCAAAGCGGTGTGATTTTTGGCAGTTTTTTTTCCTAAGACTTCTTCTTCAGGGCATGAAATATTCTGCCCTCAGTGCTGTACATAACTCTCATTGGCCTTAAAAGAAGTTACATGCCTACATCAAAGGAAGGATTTACCCCATAATGATTCATCGGGAGCCTGACAGGCAAACACAACAGTGGAGAGCTCACAAGCCAAAGCTCCTAAGCTAGGGGGATGGCAGAGTTCAGATCTCTGCTGATCAGCCACATTGCAGCTCTGGTTTTCAGTAGTTTTTAATTTTTTTTAATTTAGTGGGGATCAAACCATGTGTTGTCCATCTGGTAGCAGAAATCATAGGAATCAAGCAGAGGAGATGGCCCTGTAACATCTTATGTGGGAGCTAAATCAGGGTCAAATTAAATTGTGATGCTTTATTCCTGGAAAGTGCATCTCCTTATCCCTGGTGTTACACTGGAGACACAGAGCCACAATATTCTAAAGCAAATTAGAAATACCTTTTTATTAAATGTGATTTCAGGAAGTCCTGGGAAGGAATGTGTTAATGACTGGTGATTGAATGCAGTGGTTTGCAAGCTCTAAGCAGCTTTAGTGTCTCCTACCACAGCCCTGATTTAAAATTCATAAATGCTAATCCTCCATAATTTACGGTTTAAAAAGCAGCCCCACTCACAGGCCCTGTGGCTACAGCTCTGTCAGAGTAATTATGCCGCCAAGCTGAAATTGGACTACTAACTGAGATATTAAACAGGGTAGGAAATCCTCTTCCCTGGCAGCCTACCCAATTATTCCAAATAAGCAAACAGATTAGTGAGTAATTTTCCAGTTAAATCTGGTGATTGGTGCCAGAATTGTATGTTAAATATTCAGAAGTAAATAGATTAAAGATGAAATGTCCCCTTTTCTCAGGCTTAATTTAGTGTGTATATTAAAACTTTTTAGGGGGAAAAAAATTCTTCATTGAAGTGCAATACGTTTGCTTTGAAAACAGAACCTTTCCTGGCTTGTTTGCACTTGGGGCAGTGCGTTCATTAGCTGGGGCACCTTGTGCCGAGGGAACCTTGTGCCACATTAGACACAGTATCAGTCCTGCTGTTCCTTTATCCCTCACCTTGGAGGAGCCCTCCTGGGTGGCAGCGCTGTGAGACTCCACACATCTCTGCTCGGGAGCTTCAGGACAGCTCTGTGCCAATGTCTGCATGACAGCAGAGTGGTGCAGGGTGCTGATGATTCAGTGTTGGCAGAGAGTAAGGGATTTATAGAAATTAATAGTTGATATGGGCCTTTCTTATTCATTCTGGGTCTTGGAGTGAGAGAGTCTTACTTGTTTCTAAAATCATTTTGAATATCCCCACTGATCTGCCTAGGTTCACATTTGTCACCTTTCCAAACACTTCTTAAAATACAGTGTTTGACTGGGACCCAAAACAGAGGGAAGGCGGGGCCAAAAGGAAGGAAAACATGGACTGAATGCCCAACATACATAATTTATGTGTACCTGGGCAAGTGGTAGGGAAGGATACAGGTCAGCTCTGCTGGAGCAGTCCAGGAACCCAAGGAGTAGGTCTGTCACTCTGCAGCCCCACAGCACCAGCTATGCATGGTCACCCCAAGATGCTGAGTCAAGGAGAGAATTAAGTTAAGGAGCTGTGATCTAACTAGAGAGGTCAGGCAGCCTTCAGCAGCTGAAGGGTGCTGCTCTGGAGAAGCTGTGCTGACACCTGAACCACTTCAGAAACAGTCCACAGCTCGTGGCACCTCTTGGAGGAAAAGGACCAACACCTCTTTGAGGTGAGATGGGTTGAGGGGGTTGTTGCTGCACAGACCTGGGATTGGTTGTTTGCTTCAGGGACTACCATGGTAGACCCTGGGAAGCCCAGGTGGTGCACCCTGCATTTTAGGGCTCCAAAATTCTTTCTCAAAGGAAGTTTGAAGGAAATGTTTTGGCATTCATGGATTAAAGCAAGGACTTGCACTTATTTGCTGGAAACATGCATGCACCTTTCAATATGCACCAGCACTGAGGAGAGGGAAGTAAGCTGCATTTGAGTAACTGGAACAGCTGTAGCACCTGGAATTTGCTTCGAAGTTTTTTCAAAGATCACAAACACTATGAACAATGTTTTATGTAATTTCTAGTGTGTTTTTTCCCCCAGTAACTAAAAACTTGTCCTGTTAAAGAAGTGTGCAGTCCTCTTAGTTGGCAAGTGAAGTGGAAAGAGCAGCACCTGCTTGTCAAGAGATTGAGGTTCAGTAGCCTTGGGGTTGAACAGCTTCAGACCTTCAGTGTTAATTATGACTTGATTTCTTGGACAGGTGAGAGGAACAGTTAGTTCTTAGGTCTGAGAGTGAGAAATGAAGAGTTTAAATAAATTTGCCAGCATTGACTGTCTTGGGCTACCTGAGGTGAATTATCTCCATTCTTGGAGAAACTGAGAAGTTTTAGGTTTTGGTGATGGGACCAGGTCCCCAGGTTGAGTAACTTGTTCATGAAAAATCCAGTGTCTGTTATACCTGAAAGAGGATTTGGATCAGCCTCCTCTCACAGCTGAGCACCTGGACGCCTCCTTCAGTGTGGTGAAGGAGGCAGAAACTTCCTAGCCACTGGCCCACAGATTTACTTTTCCAGTGGAAAGTGCAAGAGCTGCAAGTAGGTAATGCTGAACTCATGCCTAGAAAGGATTAGCTGAACTCCTGCACATCCCAGAGGCTTTTCCTTCTGCTACATCCTCCCTGGAGAGGCTTTTTCACCTCAGCCCTCTGCTGGAATGTGCCTTAAAGGCATAATCGAGCTCATAAAAATTAAGTGGTGTGCAATCGTTAAAACAAAACAAAACAAAAAGACCCTAACGAAATTTTGTTCAATAAATTCTCTAGAATCAATCCATTTATGTTTTTTATTAATGTCAGAACTCAGAGGATAGTTTCGCTTTCTGTGTTTCACAGAGCTGCAGGGGCTTTTGTTAAGGTTTTTTTTTTTTCCACATCACTACACACGACGACATTTTGGCTTTGTATAGAGAAGTTTAAGGTCTTACCTGCACAAAGCTGGAATAGATTGATGGATGTGAAGGGATCCAGGACAAGGATGGAGCCCTGTGAGTGCCTGTTAATTACATGACACTGGAAATATAATAATATATAATTTCTACCTCTCATAAGCTCACCCAGTAGTGCTAAAGATGTGTTGTCTTGATTATTTTTTATACTATTGTTAAAAAATTGGGGAACTTGTGGTGTCCTCTCTGCTTAGATCCCTACCACACCTTGCCGTCAGAATACTGATGGTTCAGCATGTGCTACACATTTCAGACCTTCCCTGTATTGAGACAGAGTTGTGAGTCTTGCTGCTTCAAAGTCCTCCAAGTATGAGCACGTTCCAAGGATCTCATGTCTCCTGTCTGCTGCCCTGTCCCTCCAACTCAGGGATTTTACAATTGTTCTAAATATGAGAGAAGTCAGTTGAGGGATGTCATTCTCAGACAGGTTTGTCAGTTGGATCCTTTTAGCAGAAGCCGTTTGAGTCTCCTGCACAATAAAAGAAAATGTTTTCAGTTAGTTCCTGATTCTTTCCATTTGAAATCTTCTCTGTATGGATACGGCTTTCAACTTGCCTGTTAAGCCTTTGTGGTCAGGTTGGGGTATATGTACTTTTGGTTCATCTTCCCAAGGTTGTGAAAGGCCATCACTTGGGAGCTAGTAAGTAAGTGAACATGAAGGAAAGAGCTGGACACAAAAACTGCCACAATGGAATAGGTCAAGTGTCCATTCACCAACTGTAGTTTCTATTTCTGCCTCTGAGAGGGGTGCTTTCTGAAGACTCTGAGCAGTCTGGATTCATCTTATTGGTTTTGCCCATCATATTCACCTACCATTTGGTAAGTGAATAATTTATTATCAGTCCCTGGTTTTGTTTGTTCTTGATTCCCAGAAGCAAAGTGGTGGGTGTTAGTGGGTGTTACCAGTGAATTCTCTATAGCAAAAACACTGATAATATTTGTGTCCTTAGAATTGTTTATATACAATCCTTTAAAAAAAAGAAAAGAAAAAAAAGAAAATCTTTCTCATAAGCTTCCTCAATGATATCCTGCTACAGTGAGTTCCAAAGGTTAATTATATGTTTTGCTCAAAGCTACTTCTCTAATAGGGTCCTCAGGATGAGGGTTGCTGACCCTTTTAAACCAGTGAACTAAAGCAAACATCAAAACAACCCACTAAGGCTGTTAGCTGTGGATGGCTATTTGTCTTTCTTGGTTCCTTTTCATCAGGGCAGCCTTACTGAAACAACAAGTAATTGAGTTTCCCCTCAAGAAGGTGACCAGACACTCTCTGCTGGCATCGTGGAACTGGAGACTAAGGCAATGCTCTCCTTCTTGGTTTTTCCTAAGTGTCAGTATTTCAGTTTTGAGAAGAAATTGAGCCAAGATCAGCCTTCCTTGCTGCTACAGACCCCTCTGGTACCCCTGGAGGGACCTGAGCCCTGCCCTGAGTGGGCTCAGCTGCCCTGGGTGTTTCCCTCTGAAGAGGTTTGGGGGCAGCTAGGAGGCAGGCCTTGAGCATTATGTTACTGGATCTGTCCACAAATGCATTCCCCATTTGCTGTTCTTCAAATGCTTCTAAATGTGAATATAAGTAGAAATTATTTTGGAAACTTGGAACAGAATGCCTTGAACAAGATTTAAGGAATAAAAAGCATATAATTTAATCCATGTTTATAGCATTTAATCTCAAAAACCTGCTATCTTATGTATTTTATGTATCGGTTTCCTTGAGGAAAGCAGATAAGGGCATCCAGTGCTTCAGCAGCTCATGTCAGTTAAAATGAACCTGAAATGGAACACATGGTTGTAAATAAAATACAAGTGGTCAGGACCCACTGCCATTAGCTAAGATGTGCCAGTGGCACTGTGAGTATGCTAAGAGAGCCTTGATGGAGCTGGGATCGGCAGGGGTTTCCAGTCTCTCTGGTGAAACTACCTGGATGCCAAGACAGCTCAGACTTTGTGGCACAGATGTTGCATGTGAGAGTGTGATTTTTCTGCCCTTATACTGGTTCTGTGGCTGTAGAAGAAAGAGAAAAAGGTTTCTGGAATAGGTTTTCTGAACACATGACCAGTCTCAGCCAGGCCCTCTGTTGCTAACACACATGATGTAAAAGATCACTCAAGAGATTAACTGATGTTTGTCACACTGAAGAGACCAGCTTCATATTTCTCCTTGAAATAATCCTCTACAGCACTGGTGTGTCTGAAGGCTGATGAGGACAGGTTATAGGCTCATGCATCTCCTGTTTAAGACACCCCACTGTCCACCTAGGAAAAGAAAGAAACAGTGGTTCTGGTAATTCTGAATTACTGCATAAGATTTATAAGGAGAGATGATATCTCTTAAATAAGTGGGTCCCAGACCATTTAGGGCACCGCAGACTTCAATCAGTGCCTTGAAATGTATTTATAAGCAAATAGAGCCAGGAGTGTTTTGTGCTATTAGGCCACTTCAGCAAATCACTTAAGCATTACTTAACACATGCTAAGTCCACTGCACCCAAGGCAAATTCTGGATATGATAAACTCTTTGTCCATAAAATGTCCCCCTCTGGATAATGTAGCACCACTTTATGGCTAAGGGTGATTTTGCATCTGTCTGTCTCAATGGCAAAAAAACCTGGTAGTAGAGCTGTGGTACTGTACCTGTATTGTTTGTGTGATTGGTTTGCTAAGTGTATAAATCTTAAGTGATAGAATTTTGTAATATACAGTATAACAATTGGCAAGTGTTGTACATTTATTTTCACAAGTGAGGGAGTGACCCATAACTCACATCCATCACAGTATATGAAAGCACAGCTCACTGTAGTATAGCAAGCAAGGAAATCATTCATACACAGGATGTTATTCACTTCAACCTTTCCCCTTTCCTGAACGCAGTCAGGATCTATATGTCTACTGCTGCATGCTCTATGTGCTGGCATAGATGTATGATGGCATCACAAAAACTGGAAGGGGAAGAAATGAGATAGGAACAGAAAGGGGAGTGGGTGAATGTTGTCTAAGCTGATAGAAATTTAAGTGGTCAGGCTTGTCAAAGAGAAGGAAAACTGCAGGGCTGGAGAGTGACTGAGATTAAAACTGACTTTGGGAGAAATGGGAGCTCAGATAATACCTTTCAGTTCAAAAAACATGGGTGATGGCACAGGGTGAACATGGGAGAACTGGAAATTAAAACAGTAAATAAAATGGAAATGTGTTTGATGCAGGAAGCAACAAAGTATGTTTCATCCTTTCAATTCTGGTCTGGTTCCTCTGTCATTATTTCCAAATTTAATATTGTACTTTTCAACAGGACCTCTATCCTGTAGCAATTTCTGTGAAAAATCTCCTTCACCAAATGGCCAGAGAAGCTGAGGAGAAACATTAATTTGGGAACTTCATCGGTGCTTGGCACCTAGCTGCTTTCACCAGGCTTGCATACCCACTGTGTACTCTGCAGAAAGTCTCTGGCTTTTCCTCTGGACTGTGTGGATGGTAAAATTAGCTTTATTTAGTCATATACTGACCACCAAACTACCTAGAGAGATTGTGGCCAGACATTTTTTCTAGGAACAGTGCACAGCAAGATGAGCCCTGTCCCAAATTTCTGAACAAACAGGAGAGGCAAAAAAGGTGGTATGGTTATTTCCCATGTGGAATGATTTCATGAGTTTGCCAAGGGACATACAGGAATCATATGTCAGAAGGAAGAAATGTCTCTGGATTTCCCAAAACCCAATTTAGCAGCATAACCGTAAGATACGCTTCCTTTGCACTCTCATCCACTTGTAGCAGGATTGCCACTGCATGGGTTATACTTGGACAGATGGTTTGGAAGATGCCCTGGGAGATGGAGGAGGAGGAGGAGGCTGCAAAGGTAGGCAGCTCAAGTAGGAGAGAAAAAGATTCTTGCTAGACAAGTTGGGAGCTGCTGGCTTGTTTTTAACAGTAATAATTTTGCAATTTCTGACAGGGTTTAGTAGTAGATTTTGTTCTCCACTCAGGTCCTAGCCTGTAGCACATGTTACAGGTAATAATCCAGCACAGCTCAGACACAAGGGATCTCATGTGTGCCTCATAGTATGAGCAGGGGAAGCCCAGATATTTTTGACCTTGATGTTGAGGCAATTCTTTTTCCTCAGGACTGACTTCTTTTGCAGTGAGTGTAACCCTTTTGTCATGTGCTCCCCTTTGTCATTGCACTGCTGGACTCACATCCTTGAACTTAGAGCACAAAAAACCCCTCTGGTTTTAACTGATGGTTTGTTTGTTTTTCCTCTTTGGTCGATGCTGGGATCAGTGATGTCAACTTGTTCTATTTGCTTTGACAGGAAAATGTTTTCAGAGTTCATTAGGATGGCATCAATTCTAACATTTGGCACACAAACATTTGATGACCTTCATGTGTGGGAAGAAATATGTAGGCAAAACTTCCATTAGTTTGAAAAAACACTTCCACTCAACACCATTCCAATTCCTGAACTGCAGCTTCAACCAGAAGTTTTGTACAGTCCCTATTTGTGATCTGCCAGTGGGCTCCAGACATGGAAAAAACTTATGCTGAGCCTGGACTAAAGCTGCAGTTGGATACAACTCTCACTTACCCGTAAGGAAGGTGCTGCCAGCAGCCAGACACCTTGGTTCTGATCAGCTTAGCTGGTAGAGTCACACAGTGTAGCTGCATCCTGTGCCTCCAAGTGCGGAAAATTCCTAATGCTTTCCTGCTAGTTCCCCTCAGCAAGATGATTTCATTTGGCAACTTTGGGCTCATTTTCACCAATTACAAGGCTCATTAAAAGAGCTGGACTGACTGTCATTGCTAGTAGCTGAGCTCCGGGCTTATGGGCAGAGAAGGAATAGCAGGCATTGGCTTTTCACTCATCAGGGCCATCCGCCCTACACTAACAGAGCCTCTGTCTCTCAGAGTGGGAAGCAAGGTGAGTGCTCATGGCCTCTCATGGCCACTAATAGTGAGGGGCCAAGTAATAGCAAGAACTTCTGTAGTGAAGAAACCTCTTCAGTAGTAGCTGGCCTGAGTCCACTATTCTCACACTGACCACCACATAAGCTGCTGACAGATTCTGGTTGCCGCTAGCTGATGGGATTAGAAAGGACAAAATAAAAGTGAGAGGCAGTTTTTTTTGCCACCATTTGTCCTTTGAGCCTGCCTGCTCCCTGAGCCTCAGAGCTATACAAGTGCTGCCAAAGTGCTCTGTTTTTCCTAGTGCCTGTCTCCAGCCCTTTCCTCTGACCTATCTTAGCTGTTATTTACTTTTTTAGGATTCACTGTGGTTTTATGTTTTTCTCTCATATCATGTAATCAAGTGAAAGGTGTCTCTGTGGACAGAGGGGATTTGTACTCGGCTTTTGTTTGATGTGTGCTCTTTCCTGACGGCGCTACCTGCTGTAAGAAAGACCAAATGCTGCCCAAATGTTGCTGTGCTCCCTTAAATTATGGATGCTGAATGTTTGTGGCTGCTCTCACTGTTGCCTTCTCCATACTTTTCTAAATGATACCTTTTCATGAGCAATTACTGAGATAGGCAGTTAGGACTGGGTTTTGAGGTGTGCCTCTTAGTGGCCTACACATAAAAATAGGAGACAGGAGGAGGAGGATGGCAGAGGCTTAATACCATGCCTTGCTTAAGAGAATGTCCTTCAGGTGAGCAGAAATCTGCACCTTGTAAAAGTATGACTTTAATTTTGCCTTTCAAATACGAACTAAGCAGGGCTGTCAACACATACTGTGTTCTCCCTTGTCAGACCATTTCACTTAGTCTGTCAGCTGTAAACAGCTTAAGAGGCATGTCATTCCAGCATTATTATAGCACTTTTAGATTTGTTTTTAGATTGGCTCTGTATCTGTTCCTGCAAAAGGTGTAGATACAGAGATGATATGGGTTATTTATTGTGTTACTGGAAAATGCTACTTGCTGTTTTGTGGTAAGCACAGAGTAACTCCATTTCATGTAATGGGCACTGCAGAGTAATAATCCTGTAGTGCCATGGTAATACCATTGCCATACTTTGTCAAATCAGTTGTGTCAGTGGAGCAGCGTACTTACTTCACTGCGGGTGTATATGCCCCCACACTTCATGTGACGTTGGTTTTTTTTCCCCCAGGAGATCAGGGAAACAGAATTAAGGCATGTGGAGAAAGGACTATGATCAACAGACTCTGTACTTTTGGGTTTTTTAAAAAGTTGCTTTACATATTCAAATAAACAGTGTTTAAGCTGTTGATGACAGCTTAACTACTTCATCCCAGAACGTTTTGACAAGTGATTTTCAACGTTTTGGTTTCCCAGGATTTTGACAACCCCCAAAAAGCATGAACTGAATTTATATGTCACATGTTTAATTTATTTGAGATGCATGTATTATGTTGTGAAAGGAATAGAGAGGGACTTAAAGGACAGAGAGATACGCTCCATATTTATGATTATCAGCTTCTTCACTGTGTCATTACAGGAGGAAAAAATGTTGAGAGATATGGAACATGCGAAACAGTCAAATTTCTTTTTTTGCCAACCCATCTGGATTGTGACTTATACAAATTGTTAGTGCAATTTTTCTGTGGGTTCACTGAAATCCACAGAACTGAACCCATTCTCACTGCAGGGAGCCTCAGCTGCTTTCCCTATTCTTGGCTTTTGCCGTGTGTGTGTTGCCCCACGTTGTTGCCTCAGTGGCTGTGGAAGGTGGCACAAAGGGGATTTAATGTTGCCTGAGTTCTGAGCAATGGTGAAGGAGAAAAATAGATGTTTTCTTAGGAGAAATGGATGAATTCCTGGCTATATATATATATATATATATATTCCACAGTATTGTCATCAGAAATAATATTAATACATAAACTGATCTTCGCTTTAATCCCAAAATGAAGTGCAAACCAAATGTTTTAACAAATTTTGTTATAGCTCTGTTTTGGGACTTTTCTTAGATGTTCTCCAGTTTTGGATTGCTTCTTTTTCTCTGCCTATGTTAAAGCAGAAAAAAACCCAGGATGAACCCTTTACCATCCTGGGCTCTTGAGCAAGAAGTGAGGAAAAATACAAGGAGAGAATTACTTTTGTAAAGCTCCCAGGCTACATAACATATTTGCTCAAAAAAGTTCATCTTTCAACATCATACCTCAAAACCTTTTGGTTACCAGTATCTGGTAACTTATATCCTAGAATTTGAATCATTGAAATTCACAATTGGAATACTAGAATTAGATGTATTAGAATTATTGAAAAATCTTCATTTAACTTATTAAAAAATCAGGGTATCTCTGTCCTTTCTGTACACTAGAATGTCACTTACTTTATTGTGCAAGAGAATTGTTTCCATCAGTACTAAGCAGCACATGTCCATAACAATTTTTAAAGTAGGAGGAGCTATTTTATTTTGTTTGTTAGCATCAAGTTAAGGAATGTCAGTCTAAATTATTACTTGATAATAATGCTGGATAGGCATAAAGGAATCCCCATTCTAAATAACATTTGAAACTTTAATGTTCCTGAAGCTGATTTTTTTCTCCTAAACTAGCACTATTTTGAGTGCTTTTCACACACACACACAAACCCCCAACCCCCCCCCCCCAAAAAAAAACCCTTACAGTTTTCATCTAATTGCAAGTGTTTGCTTTTTAAGTATTAAAATTTCCCCTAAATTGAAAAATCTAACTCCAGTTAATCAAAGTGCTAACGATGGAGATCATAGGTGGCTGTTGAGACATCCTAGGGTCAGAGCCCCTGGCCAGAGAGTCAGGTGTGATTTGCTCAATCCCGTGTTAGTCACTGCAACTTTCTTCTGATACCTCATAAGTAGTATCTTTCTGATATTTGGGAGTTTTAGCAAGTATTCAGTATCTGGCTAAATTGGCTCTGTATTGTTTGCCAGGGAAGTGTAATCTGCAGCCTCCTGCTTTGTGGAGGTGGAAGGAGAAGTGCCAGTTTAGGAGGAGAGGCAGTACAGTGGTTCCAGGGGCACCTGGGCTTGATGGAGAGGGAAAAGGGAGAAGAACTCAGCTGGTGACATCCACCCATTCTTTGAGGCAGGTTTTTTTCTACCAGCTACCAGCAATTAATATTTTCATTACCAAAGATAGGGAGAGAGTTGTTGAGGAGCAGGGTGAAGCTACATGCATACCACAGCACATTGGCTGGGCAAGAGGCTGTCACAGAGCTGTCGTTTGTGTATTCCCAACACCCTGTTCTGATAAATATTACCTTAATTGTAGTGTGGGACTGACTGAATAACTCCCCATGAGTCCCTGACACTGCAGTGGAGCATGACCTGTGGATGAGTGAGCCCTGCTATGCCTGCCAGGAATACAGGTGTCCATGGAAGCTTTCTGGCAAGCCAAGAGCAGGCACACTTTTTTTATTTTTTTTGTTTCCGCCTAATGGAGAGGAGGAAATGGGAGGAGACATGACAGCTCGTGACAATGAGAAGGAGATAGAATTGCCTATGTCTGGAAAAAAATATCCTCTTCTACAAGAATGAGTGGTTAGAAAAAAAACACCCAAAAATATAAGCATTTTCAATATATTACAAACAAAATTATCTGCCAAAAGGGCAAGATAATTATCCTAATGTGATTTTTGACCAAGATAAATTTGTATTATTTTACAAACTGGATAAGAATTTGAATCTTATGCAAAACCTAGGAATAAATCTAAAAAATATGATAATGTAATAAAATTGAAATTATTAGCAGTCCAAGTACCATACTCGAGGCAGTAAAACCCTTTAAGCTCCAATGGAAAATAGGCTAGTAAACCTGGAGTAAGTTACTCTACTGTAATCACTTGATAAATAGCTACAATGTTTGGAAGAATTGATAGTGTCATTATAGCAACATCCCTTTTTATAAACAGCCCAGTGCTGATTTGATTCTAATTGCTGCCGGAGGAACGGTATCAAAGTAGTGTTGCACCAGCAGCGTAACCTGTGGGGTGAGCAGGAGGGGTATCAGCTGCCTTAAATGAAGAAAGCTCAGGTTTTTCAAAAGGCACAGATTCTAATTCTGGGGGTGATGGAGGAGGCTGAGTAAATTCCATGGTAGGAGAAACTACAGAAGAAATGTTTAACAGAGAGAAAGCATAAGGTAGACAAAGCAAGCTCTTCTGAGTTCACAAAATAGTGGAAAAGCAGTGAGAGCAGTTGAGAGGTTGGAGCATGAGCGTGTGTTTGGTTTCTCACCAGGAAGAATTCCCCTGCTGGGCCAGTGTGGCCCCATTATCAAAGTGCAGCTCTGACCTCCCTGGTTCTCACCTTTGCTCTGCCACAGACAACGCAGCCTTGTCCATGGCCCCTTTGTCTTAGGTTCCAATATGGATATCACAATTTTTGCAAGCCTAGTATCACACACCAAGGGCATAATTTTTAAGACATTCTTAATAATTAGAGCATCTTTGTATGCTTGTGAGCACTGTGTCCAACTTTTGGTGTCCATGAATGTACCTGAAAATGAAACACTGCTTTTCCAAAGTTCATCTTTAGCAACTCTATTTCTACACTGCAAATCCTGATTTTACCCTTCTTGTGTTGCAGTGCTATGGAGGAGGTATCAGCATTATACTGATGACTGCTATGAAATTTGAGGGCAATAAATTTACATTGATGTGGAAAAAAGCCTAGAAATACATGCTTCTAGGCTGGATCTTCTTCCAAAAACTAACAAGTTGTTGTCTTATTTTGGGAATAGTAGGAAGAAAAACAGGGTTCCAGAAGGAGGGAAGAGGAGGAACATGTTTAATAGTTCTGTCAAGTTAGCAACAAACCCAAGAATAAACAGAAATGCAAAGGGGAGAGCTGTTTATCTTTTTACACAAATCATGTGATAAGCTTCTCCCATAGATTGTGGAGTAAGTGAAATATGTAAAATAGCTTACTGAAGGAAAAATTGCTTCAAGTAGCACTGACTGGCTCAAGAGATTAGTGATGGGATAATAGCTTTTCTCCAGTTAAGTGGTAGACCAGTTCAAATCAATTCTAGGTCCCTAGAGACTGGAAGGTGTTGCTATCCTGTGACTCCTTCGCAGTTATTTGAAATGATTTTTTGGTCTCAGTTCCATCCTTAGAAAATTATCCCCAACCCAATCAGCACTGAATTACCTTGAGCTAACTGTTGTATCCTCCCCCTAAAGATGCACACCCCTCAAGGCTGTGCGTACAAGTGGCAGTTTTTTATTTAGCACTACATTGCTGGTCAGAAATGTTTTGTCTCACACGGAATGGGCAGATTGCACAAAAGAAGAGACAACTTGGAATGTGATGCAACGTAAAATCATTCTTTCAATAAATATAATGATTTGATCTTTTAATGTGGATCCCTTGGGAGAGCAGGGCTGCTTTTGGACACTTTCAGCTACCTGTCACTTGCACCCAGAGCCTGCCTGCCTGCAGGCTGCATTGCAACTTCACCCTGCATCAGTGCAAATCACGGAGCAAGGCCACAACTTAGGAAACAGCTATTGGTCATAAGTAACAACTAGAAAATTCAAACTGGCAGCATGCCCTCCAGGTTTGTTTTGAAGCATTTATTTAATGTGTGAAGCTGGACCACTGAAGTGATGCTAGGGACATGCCAACTTACGGCAGCTCAGAATTTTGCCTATCAATTTTATTCTGTATGATGATAATAAGTAAAATAGCAGACATTGATTATTCTGACAAACAAGGAAACAAAGTAAGAAGCAATTGTTACCAAGCTGAGGAGCATTTGGATCTTGTAGTAGCTCTAACAGTAGGTCTAGAGCTAGTGAATCGCAGCACAATTCGTATCATTCAGTGAACCAAAGAAAAAAGATACCTGGAGATATTAGAGAAGAATCTCAGAACTTCCGTGTGTATGATTCCCTGGAAAAAAACAAATGACAATGTAAAGGTGTTGGAAAATTGAAATCACATGTTTATAGTCACATTTTCTATAGAACCAATGCAATATAGATTTGGTTGCAGTTGTCTTGCAGGAGAAATTTTATTTTTGCCTTAACCCAGACAGCTTTAGGTTTAAGAACGCTCATCAGGGTGGAAGGCTAAAGGGGGGGTTAAGGAAATAAGGTGTGATAGAGGTGACCTATGGGAACTTTCATTATTATGTGAAGCCATGATGAGTGAAATGAGAGGAATTGCTCTCTGTCATCAAAGGCCGAAATGTCGAGGGAGCAATCACAAATTAATCTATTAAGAACAAGCAAGGGGCTGAACAGCGTGATTCAGAAGAGTGGAAATATATGTAATAAACTGCAGTGTAAAATCACAATGATTTCTGGACACAAACTTAAAGACATCCATCTATGATTTTTACAATGAAACAGGGGTTTCTGTATGTGTATATGTGAGACAAAGTTTAAGCAGATTAAATTGGTCTCTTTCTATTCAGATACTCCCAACATTTGTAATAGCCAGCCTGAATGAGGAGTTGTGTTCTTATTTGTGTGGCTTTAACCAGAACAATGTGTCAGGCATTTTACCATTTTTTAAAAAAGACATACAAATAAAATGCCTCACAGGCAGTTTTCTGTGTGGTGATTTTCCAGTTTTGCTGTGACATTTTTAACCTGAGTTTAATGTTCATAAAATGTGCTATTTGATGACCTAGTGTAACTGAAAGCCTCTTTTTATTGACAGATCATGCACACCCAAGGCTGGAGAAATTTCTCTGTGTCAGACTGGCAAGAAACACCCCCACAGCCTGAAGGAATGAACTTCCAGGAGGAAGAATGGTAGGTCTATATCAGTCAGTCCAGTCTTAGGTTAAAAGTTGCTGCATGATTATTTTGAAAGAGCTCACAACCACAGGATTTGGAGAAAGGCATGGAAAGTTAACCAACTGACAGGACTTTGTGGGTTATTTTCTCTGTTCCCCAGCAGTGGTTGAAGCTTTCTGGAGTGTTAATGCTTTGTCCACTAGTGCTTGGAGTGAGACTTGACACATTACCAAGTGCATTTTGGTGGAGCTGATCCAGTAGGAAGTACCCACCCCTCACTGTGGTACTTGGAAAGCAAGGGTCTGTTGTTTGCTCAGTGCCCGTCCCTG
Source organism: Dendrocincla fuliginosa (assembly GCA_035047845.1). Classification (NCBI taxonomy): domain Eukaryota; kingdom Metazoa; phylum Chordata; class Aves; order Passeriformes; family Dendrocolaptidae; genus Dendrocincla; species Dendrocincla fuliginosa. The sequence continues at coordinate 11,259,563 of JAWWMO010000174.1, forward strand.
ATGCCAATCTTTAGGACTCAATCATTTCACAAACCTCACATAGTTTCAGACTTCTACCTTTGCCAGCTTATTATAGTCTAGGAAGATGAGATATGACTATGCTGAGATACAACCCCCAGTGATGGCACTTTATAATACTGTATAACTGGAGGATTGCTATTGTAGGCAGAGAAAAAGGCAATAAAGCAGCACTGATATCCTGCCTGCCCTCTTACAGGAGTTATTGAATCAAACCTACCAGAACTGCCAGACAAACAATTTGCAGCTGCAGTCTGAAGCCTGACAATGACACAGAATCAAAAAGAAATAGTTGGAGTGCATGGGCTTGTGAACTCCTCTGCGACCCACCACAGCAGGCTCCCTAGGATTGTTCTCCTCTTTCTGGTCCTTTCCCTGTACAATTCCTTCTCTTTACCTCCCTTTTCCTCTCTCCCATTTCCTCTCTTTTTTCTTGCCATTTTCAGCTCCTCACACCTTTCCTTTCTCCCATTGCCTCATTATTTCTTTCTATTGCCTCCAATATACCTCTTACTTCATGTTTGTTTTTACTTTGTGAGTTCAAGTGCTCTCCTGTGTTTCTCATTGATTCTGCTTCCTTAATTGTTTCTTCGTTTTGATTAATTTAATCTCCTCCCCCTAGTTTCTCATAGTCTCTCCTAGTGTCCCATCTCTGCTGTACTATTTTTCTGTTTCATTTTATTTGTTTCTTCTTCTCCTGCCAGTTCTCCTACCTTCATTTTTCTTGAGCCATATATAGCCAGTAGCTGAGCTCTATGTTGCTCTTACTCCTCAAATGTGAGGATTTAAACATTTCCTGTGCACTAGGATTTCCAAAGTGCCAATCCAGCTCAACTAAGGGGAACTGATGTGGTTTGGCTCTAATGTCTATGAAGAGAGATACTGCAAAAGCCAGCGTAACAGTAGCACTCACCAATACTCTCTGGGTCGTGACCCTACACTCACAGTTAGATTCAAAGCTTACCAAATTAATGGGTTCTGGATCAGACCTGCAAGTACCATCTTCTCATCAGATTTCTGTCCTTCATTTCAATAGAAATCTCAATGCTCTCAATTTCCTGTAGTGTACAGTTTTGCTTTGGCTCAGGGGATTATCGTTGCTTTTTTGTTTGTTAGTTTGTTTTAAATGATTATTCTAAGGTACATATAATGAACGTAGGGTTCTATGAAAAGAGGCCATACTATGAAATATGTTCAGACTCATATATATATAATTATTGATAGTTTTTGCATACTCATAAAAATTATCTACTATTTTTGGGGAATATTTTTCCTTTCCATTTCTTCTCTTCTAACCACTGTCTAACCATTACCCTTCTAAAATTTAGATGTGCAGTCCTCTAGATGGCTGGCAGGAAGGTTGATAGTACACAAATCCTCTTCCCGCCATCCTCCCCACCACCCCCCCAAGTTACAGGCTCAGATTTTGTTACAGGATTGATGGTGGGGCTTTTTCAATTACTTTGGTTTTTATCAAGTTCCTTGATTTACTTATTTTCTCTAGTCCCTTTTACCAACCACTTCCACTTAGAAATGTGTCTGTTACTCTTCATGACAATATTCAGGAAGACCTTATATCAGCCTTCCAGTATCTAAATGGGGCTTACTAGAAGGCTGGAGAGGAACAGGGGATGGTAGTGACAGGACAAGGGGGAATGGCTTCAAACTGAAAGAGAGTAGGTTTAGATTAGATATTAGGAATAAATTCTTTACTGGGAGGGTGGTGAGGCACTGGAAACGTGTCCCAGAGAAGTTGTGGATGCCCCATCCCTGGAAGTGTTCAAGGCGAGGTTGGATGTGGGTCTGACTAACCTGGTCGAGTGATCTTTAAGGTCCCTTCCAGCCCAAGTCATTCTGTGATTCAATGAATATTACCCCACTTCCTTTCAAAAAGTGGTTGATACTGCTCTTTATTTATACATGCTACGAGAGCCCCACCACAAGGTAACCTCTTGGTAGGGAGCTGCTGCCAGGATCAACTCCCAAGGCTCTCCTCCAGGCGCACCAGGGCAGCCCCATTTCTGCAGGACTCTGAAGCTGCAGAAGCCATCTGAGAAGGGGATCAGGGGATCATCATCCTGTAGCTGATTACTAGCAAGCCAAGCAACCAAGTCAAGCCCAGATCTCAATGGCATGATGCCACCACTCCTTGTGTATAAATATGTGTAAGAGAAGCATGAAAAAAACTCTTCCTTCCTCTTCCACTTTGTCTGCTTTCTTCTGTCTTTCAAGCTACTGCTCCTGTAGAGTTCAGTGCTGGTGAAAAGGGAAAGAAAATCAGTTCCTGTGTAAACAAACCCTTTCTCCTCTGATTGGATTTTTCTCCTTTTGTCTGCTTCTTTATTTGATTTTAAACCTTAAACTCCTCGAAGGTTTTCCATTAAGATTTTGAGCACAATTTGGAATGGGGAGCAGTCAGAGCATTATCTAAACAGTGCCAGTTTATTTTTAGCTAATGGAAGAAGAGCGCTGATAGGATTAGGCCAGCAATGTGAGTACCTGATGCAGATAGCTATCAACAGGGGAAGGGTTAAGTACAGTTTCTTTCACTTTCTCTCACTCACCCCTTTTACCCTCTCCTGCTTTGCCTTCTTCACCCAGTAACTGACACTTGCTGCAGCAGTGCAAATTCTTGGGCATGTTCTGGTACTGGTCAATACAGGAGTAAATCTCACAGTCCCTCCTGCTGTTTCACATTTGCCACCTGACAGCAGTGGTTGCTCAGGAAGACCGAGGGGTAAGGTTTTAAAGCTTCAGACTGGGTTTTAGCCATGTGACAGCTATTAAAGCAATTGGGAGCCAGGTGGCTAAAATCCAGTGCAATTCTTTGTAATGGTACCCCTGAGAGCGCCCATCTCCTTTTAGCACTACTATTGATTAGGCAATTCTTGACTTTGAGAAACAAAATTGGTGTGTGCATCAAGGTTCTTTTCCTCAATTTGGCCTGGTTTGAAATTAATCGTTCATCTTGAGCCATTATTGTAAGCAGCTTTAAGCTTCGATAAATTTCAGTGTGATTTGAGTTTTCTATCACCCTTCTCTATGGAGGCCTGTTGTTTACTAGTCTTCTCTTGGACATCTCCAGAGCTGTTTGGGTTTTATCCTCCTCTCCCGCATTGATCCTGTTATGTTGTCCAGTGTGATTGTCCAAGCGCAGTAAAATGCTGAGGGCCTTATTTAATGGCTGCACACTGTGCACAGCAGGCAGCACTGAGGCCAACGGGTACTTGGTTTTCAGTAGGTACAGTGCATTTTATGAGGTAGACCACGTTATGTTTTAGCATATTGTCCAGATCCTGCCTTTGCCTTGACTGAAAAGATCTGGTGTTCTTGGCATATAAACTATGTGCAAGTTCCTCCTAACTTCAGAAACTCTCAATGTTTGCTAGGGGTGAAGTGCCACACAAAAGTATGTGAATGTTTGTGATAAGGTGAAAATAAATATGTAAAATTAAGGAAGGTTTTTCCACAACCCTCTCACCTTTTCCATTTCCCTCCCAATATATTCCTTGCTCCTCTTTATTTTTCTAAAGTGTAGGAAGATTCTTCAGCATGTCACATCATTATTTGTGGAGAGAGAGGACAGGCTCTGCCTGAGGATGTCCCCTTTGCTTTGGGAGTTTAATGCATTATAGTTCTGATGGGTTCTCCCATCTGCTTCTTTTGGATGTTCCAGAGTGCTCTTGTGAACTATTAGGTGTTAAGTACTGCCACAAGTGGCTGTCATTGAATAGCTTTTTCCTGCAATAAAACCCAAAGTGAAAGCTGGGCTGGACTGGAGAAAGCTCTCACGCCAGTCCAGTAGTTCAGCAGCCAGGTAAATCTGTATGAAGGCTTTAGTCTGCTGCTGCATCACTTCCCTCAGTGCTTCTCCTTTCTTCCTTGTAGCCCTCCTACTACCCTCAGTAACCAGTCCAGAGAAGGTGCTGTTTAGCATTTCTGTGTTGCTAGAAGACTTCTGTTGGGATGTTTGGATGTGGAATGAGGTGCAAATAAGGGAATTGGAGATGGAAAGGAAATTCTGAAACAGTGGCTTCAGAAAAATGACTGCTTCTTATTCCCATTTCTGTTCAAAACGGAATAAAGCAGTTCCTCAGGTGTCGCAGTCAACCCAGGAAGTCCATCACCCCCTTGCCAAAGAATGTTGATTTAAGCACCCCACAAGTGGTTTCATAAGACATCCCTGTCTGTGTTGAGTTGGGAGGTTGTCAAAGCCCAAAACATTCTGTTTGAACAAGCTGTTGTATTCCAGTGAGATGTTTCATCTGAAATTTCGTAGTCAGTTCTACTAAAAATTCAGCTCATCATGAGCCTAGTGTGAAATGTGATGCTAAGATTACATGGACAGCATTTCTGTCGGACTGAGATGCAGCTCCAAGAAAAAGAAATGGAGGTATCCCCTCTCCTATTTCAGTCAACTTCAATGGAAGTTTCTCTGGAAGGATATTTTTAGAAATCCCAGCAGAATGACAAATTCCAAGCTCTGTTAAATAGGTGTGTATATATGTGTGTGTGTATATATATATATTTAAAATGAAATTATACAGAGCACAATTAGTGCAGAAACATGAATATTGAAAAATCTGAGGCAGATTGACCAAATGTGTAAAAATATGTGCACCTTTGGTATTGGGGGCCTAGCCAAACTAATTAATGAAGCATATGCAGACGTTCTACTTTGCAAGCATTCTTTGTATTTCATTAGAATCTCGGAAATCAGTATGGGGAATCTGATAGGAAAATGTATTTGATCTTTAAATTGTTGTTGTTGCAGCAAAACACATCTCCATACTGTTTTACATTCATGGCTGATGTTATGTCACAAAGTCCAGATTTGTAAAGAGCTTTTTGTTTGTACCAAAACCTCTGTTTTAATTGAAGTTTGTCAGTCACACATCTGAAACTGGTGGTTTTCCACAAATATTTTAAGTGAATGTAGCTTCTGTGCATAGAAATAAACCAGACATTCCCCGTGTAGGAAGCACTTGCCACATGGGAGGTACTGCAGACACAAAATTGCTGAAGGGCAGAAGGGAAGCTCCTTCCACAGTTCAGCGAGTGAGCTCACGATCTCTGACTCTCACTCTCTTCTGCAATGTTATTTCTATTTTACAGATGGAAACAGAGGGCCAAAGAGGTTGGGAGAACAGAGCCCTGCTTTGATGGTGAGAGAGGAGAATGTGTGTGCAGCTTTCTTCAAATGGCTTTTGATTCTTTCGCGTTGTGCTCTCCTTTTGAGCCAAGTTGCCAGTTGGTTTTTCAGACTGGGGAGAGCAGCAAGGATAAATACTGAAAAGTGGGAATTAATACCAAATTTGATTCTACCCATAGTGCAGTCCTGTTTATTTGCAAAGAACATAGGAGGTTCCATTGTCTTTCCTGAGCACAGAAAAGATTCTATAATGGTTAATGGATTTGCAATCAGATCTAAATCATCCCTGAGCCTCTTGTCTGCTCCTGTCTGTTCTTTCTGGGTTTGTTTTTTTGCCCCAAACTTATGTCTGTCTGAAATCTTTGTTCTGCCTGTTTCAGCATAGCAATACCAGTTTAGTAGATAACCATTTGGTTCAAGTTCTGTTTAACATGTCTGGTGATCTCTTTGTTTTGGTTAATGACTCCTGTTGCTTTTTATACTGATTTCTTAAAGGACCTTATTTTTTCCTATATCCTAAATAACTGGCTGTAAATGTGTCCACAGATCTAAGCAAGGCTTCATTAACTCCTTCACAGGAAAGTGTTTAAGCATGTTAAAGTATTAATTACAATATAAAAGTGAGAAACAGTTGTGTCCAGATATTCTGAGCTAAGATAAAACATTGCTGCTTCCCCTGACCTCAGTGGAGCAGCACCATTCTATGTCAACAGAAGCTGTTGTCTGTTACCAGTCAGCAGTGTTGGCCCCTGATAATTGTTTTTCTTCCCTTTGCTCTCTATGGAAGCAGTTTTGGTCCACAGGTTCAAACACAGGCACAGGAGGATTTTTAAATGGAAAAATTAACAAGAGGGCATCACCTGCCTAAAGAAGTGAAGCAATTTGCTGTGACCAAAGGTCTGCCCTCCTCAGTGCCACAGGTTTTTTTCTCCATAAGCACCAAAATTCGTTGGTGACCTCTTTGGTATGCTGCTACTTTTATAGCATCAAAGAAACGAGTGAGTCACAACTGCTCTACTCAGATTGGTTTCCTATCCTCTAATCTTGATGTATCTCCCAGTAAGGGGGGCAGGGGATGCTTCTTGATAGTTCTGTCAGCAATTCTCCCCAGGAACCACAAAAGGTAGATTCCAAATCAATCCATAAACTGAAGGACTTTCCCAGAAGCGCTGGGGGCAAAGACCTGGGATTTCTCTCCCACTTTTACCATGGAGATAAGGAGCAAATGTGCCGAGCTGCATTAAACACTCATGGCTTGGTTTGGCTGGGGAATAGTACCTGGTGCTTTTGTGCCTTCCAGTGTATTCATGTCTCAAACTCTGGAGAGAGGAATGACCAAGCAAGGTGACAAGGCTGTTATACCAGACTGTTTCTGAGGCATCTAGCTAAAATGATGTGAGGCAGTGGTTAAGGAAGGATGTGTTTGAGAGAACTGTGGTATCTCACGGTCTTTGTGCCATGCTGTCTGTACATCTCCATTCAGAGGGCCCAGGAGCTTCAGCTCAGTGTAGCAGGGTGCTCGGGGAGGCATCCAGGAACACGTCATCCCCCAAGAGGAGTTCCTTGCTGAGGGATGTATTTGAATGACACACTACACTCCTCCATGGGGGAGTTTTAGTTTGGTTTCCTGTGGAATAGAATACCCAAGAACAGAATAAAATTAACATTTGGAAAACATTCTGTCCCTCTCTACACTGATTTTCCAGAGCTGCTTTTCACTGCATGCCTAGAAGGTCCCATTCAATTAGGAAATGTAGAAATGCATGTACATGGTTTAAAGCTGTGCATAGGAGGCTGTTCTGTTTTCCAGGCTCTTAAAAATATGACCACAGAGGATATCAACACAGATTTGTGGGATCATCTTAGAAAAGGTTGAATATAAAGTTTTGTTTGCAAATATATGTGCCATCAAAACTTGATTTACCAGTGCTCTTTACCATTTGATCAGATAAAAGAATATTAGCTCTTAAAAATGAGACACAAACTGAATTCCCTTTTCAATGCAGTATATAATAAAACTGTATTTCTCTGGGCTTGTATAGCTCTTTTTGTCATTCAAACAGACACATGCAGAAGTAGCCTTTGAGCCCCTTCCTACTGTTTCAACATGACAGTTGTTTAAAGCAGCAGAGGGCCAGGTGTAAAGAGGGTTATGAAACTTTGAGATGTTCTCTGGTGATTTTTGCTTCTGTGGTTTCAATGCTCCTGCCTGCAGCTATTCCTCTGCTCCGCTGCTGGAATTAACTCCCAGCAGCCAGACAGTGACCTGTGCAACCCTTCCCCAGCACCTCTGATGTTGTGCCCTGACGTGGGAAGGCAAAGGCACGTGTTGCTCTGCATGGGCAGGCAGTGAGTAGTTGGGACAGCAGTGCCTGAGACCTCCACAGTCACATTCCCACGAGGCTGTCATCATTAGGATTCCAGCTCCATTTCCATACAGAGGTTCTGTTCAAATCAGAATAAATCCCTCATTTCTTATTGTCTGGTGTATTGCAGTGGAATAACATCAAGCTTGATCCAAAGTTCACTATACCAGTGTATGTCTTTTAGCTGCACTGGGCTCTGAAAGAAACCCAATAAATAGCTCATGAGCAAAATTATATGGAATGATCAACTTGCAACTGTCATGCTGCATTTGTCTCATGTAGTTAGTCATTATGAAAGCCTGCATAATTCTGGAGCAGGACAGCAGCTTCCACAGTGCAAATTGCAGATTGTGTTTGCCAACCGACAAACATCACAGTATTTGTTTTGAAACTTTACAGTGCTATCAAGGGTAAATTCACTTTATCCATACAAATAGCCCCATTGAGAAAACTTGGGTTATACATGCAAGGAAGAGGAGGCAGGAGCTGGCTTTGGGCAAGAGAGCAGCAAATCTGGCTTCCTTCTGTGGTGGAAATAGGGAATGAGTGAGCACAGAGCTGAAGATATACATTAATGGCAAGTGTGCCACCAGGGACTTAGGGAGAAAACATTGTGATACAATTGAGATAATGGTACTCTGTTGCCCCAAATTCATACTTTGCTCACCTTCCTACCTCAGTCATTTGGAAAGGCAGCTTTTCTACAGGTTTCATGCAAAGTACAGCATCCTCCAGTGCACCTCTGTACTTCCACAGATGAAATTTATTCATGTTGTGAACGAGCTTACCACTGTCAGAAAAAACAGCCCCATTTTTTGGAGATAGAACCATTGAAAAACTAGCTTGTATGGCTTATTTTTTCATTTGCATTATCAAAGGATTTTTAAAGTTTATTTTATTAATAAGCACTGCAGATGTCACTGAGTTTAGGCTCAGTTTTAGGTGGAAAGGGCTTTTTTTACATTCCACCACATATCTTGACAGATTGTGTGTGTGCCAGAGGCAGTGGTCTTAACCCTGGATCAAAACCTAATCTCTCCTGCTTTCGTAATACCTTTCCCTGTAATTCTCTCCCTACTAAATTATATTCTGTTCTTTGCCCTTGAATAATTTTAAAATGTATAGAATAAAGTGTGTGTGTGGGGGGGGGGGGAGTCTGTTCCATTGAGCGATACCTGGTAATCAAAATACTGCATTCATATCTTGCTGCAATGATCTCATTTCTATTGGGACAGCACTCCTGTGAGCACAGGCTCGTGTTGTGTTCATCCTGTTACAACCAGATAAACTCATAATGTAGACAGATAAGAGCTATGCTCATTAATCTATTAATTGCCTATTGTCAGTTGTCAATATGTTTCGCTTGATGGGAAGCTGGAAGATTAGTTTGTATTGTGAGGATGTAGTTTTTTTGTTCTGTATTACTATTATTTTATTTTGGTGGGTGGCATACTACGACATGACATTCAAGCTTGTGGCATCTCACCCGAACAAGTAGAGCTGCCTGCTTTTTAAGTTTCTAGAACCAGAAAAGTGCTATGCCCCAAATGGCTGTAAAATAAAAAGCGTATTTTCAATCAGAGGACCCCGAAAGAGTTGTGACTATGTTGAGTAACACGTTTTTTATGATGGGCATTCAGGACATTCTTAAAATCAACACAGCCTGAGATACCCTGATTTCCCGGGGAAGCTGAAACTCTGTGGGGACTTCATTGTTCGCTGGAAATTTGAGACTGATTTTGTCTGTGACTGGAGCTGCTGGAGCAAGATTTTATTATAATTGTGTGACCTTTAATACACCATGAAGAGATTTCAACTTCTCTATTTTTCTAGCCTATAACAAATCAAATGCTTTCCTATAATGTACAGTCACCAAGTTTACACCTTAAGAAGGGTGATTTTCAAGGGCTTATTTCTACAAAGAACAGTGAAGCAGAGACATTTTCAGGGAAAAAAAAAAAGGAAAAAAGAAGGGAGAGGAACATCATAGAAACACTTTATAGACCTATTTGAATCACAGCTTTAAGTCATTTATATCACGGCCAAAAAGCCCATCCATGTGTGCGTTTAATAATGATGGCCAATTCTGAACGGAGACTGGAAATTTTCCTCTCCATGGCATGAAGCAAAAAAAACCCCTCACTGTTTCTGAGTTGGTAACTTGACCTGTTTGAATTATTTTATTACTTGCGAGACTGTCAGCCGGGTGGCCAGCATTTAAACTCTGAGGACAGATCTGGGGACTGATTTCTGTGGGACTACCACGGTTAAGAGCAGCTGATGATTAGGCAGCTCAGGCATTTTCTAGGTGCACTTAGGCAGCTCTGTGACAAATAGCAGCTCATCCATGGGGCAGTGATCGTCATGCCAGCCATGCACAGCTTTGAAGGGCACAGGCGGATCTTCCGTAGCGTTCAGGTTGTGTATTGGTGCTACATGCCTTGGCATAAGAACCCACCTTCCCTGTTTGCTGCCCTGACAGAGGAAAGCAGTTTATTATGTCAAGGTAGACAAGATGTGTTTCCTTCTGGCTGCAGTCACCCCAGTGACAGGTGTAGGAATCCATCTGCAAGATCCACAAGTCTCTGTTATGATAAGCAAGGTTGGTCTCATAGAAGAGAGTTTGATCAGATGCATTTTCTCATGATATGTGTGTGGGGCCAGGCCTCTATTACAAATTTCCAGGGGAAAAAAAAAAAGCATTACTGAAATGCATGTGGGTCTTTTAATATCCCAAGAAATTCTGTTTTCTCTAGCTATTTTACTCTCTGGACTTCTTTTTTTTTTTTCTGTGAAAAGTTAAGGAGGGAAATATATTTAAATTAAATGAAATTACATGAAAGAAGAAAGGATTAAAAAAAATCTCCCTTTCCACTAAAAAAGTGCCAAACCCCTTTAAAGTGAGGAAATTACTTTTCTCAAATATCATTAATGTTTTAGCTTATTTTCCCCCCACTTTTGGAAAGCCACGGGCATTACAATTTTACTCTTTCTCATCTCCTCTAACCTTCTTCAGAAGAGAAGGCATTTTGAAACATGACACAAGAGCAAAAGGTAAAATAGGAAACACAGAAAGAGAAGAAAATCTCTGCCAACGTTCAGATATCTGTATTCACTGGACAGCAGTCAGATATTTGTATTCAGAGCCTCAAAGGTAGAAAATGATAGAAAGGTGTGAATGGAAGTTTAATGCTTTGAAAACTTATTTAAGAGTAAATGTGATCCATTTAAATGTCTCAAAATAGAAAAATTCAAAATATGGGATTTTTTTTTGCATCTTACCATTTCAATACCTTTTTCTTTTACATGAATATGGCTGAACTCAGGGGACTCTACACACAAAATACGTGTCATATCCTTTCCCAAAGTATGTATTCACTGATGAGGACTGAATTTCAGAGAATTAATGCCTCACTTCTGGAGGAAATATATGGCAAAGTCTTGAAAGGGAACCAGTTCTCCCAAGTCCAAGATGAACAGCTAAGCCAAAATCTCACTCTTTCTTATCACAATTTGTTTCTCTTTCTTTCCAATACCTTCTCTAAACATGTATTTTGTTTAGTTCATTGAGGTCTCAGCCTGTTGCAAGCACCCCAGAATTTCACCCTTTATGGTGTTTTTTTTTCCTCTGTACATTGCCTATATATTGAGTTGCTAGCTCTGCATTTCTTCTTGCTCCCAGATCTCTCCCTGCTGTGCAGAAGGTGACAGCTTCAGGAGCACAATGTTTTGTCATTTTTGACCTGTGGGATAGTGCACACCCCTTTTTAGCCCATGTCCCATTGTAAGTCAGCCCCTTTTGATCCAGACTCCATCCCCTTTTATTGACCAGCTCCCCTATTTCCACTAAATGTTTCAACCCTGCTGCCTGCTCCCTTTGTGCTTTCTTTAATTCTCGATATTTCTGCAGCAGAACTGAGCCTGCCATCAGTTTGTTTAGTGGAGCAGAAGACAAAGCCAGGCTGGTGCTGGTGCTGATGAATAGGTCACCAGTGACAACAACCTGTGCTGCAAAAGTTAGCCCCCACTGACACTGTTTTCAGTCCACTTGAATGGAAGCTCCTGGGAGTCTTTCTTTAAAGAGCCCAGGGGTGAGGAAGGCAGGAAAAGGGAAAGAAAAGGCACAAAACAATTATAGCAATAACACTCCAACTTTCTCAGTTGTGCATGGACTTGGCTAATTGAAATGAGAAGTACTTTGGGTACCTGTAGATATGATAGGTTAAGAGGTTGCTCTTTATTCCCACTGTGGCCTCTGCAGCGGGACGCAGTGGCTTTCTGTATCTCTGGGTTTTCTCTCCATTATTAGGTTAGGTGCTGTCACCTTTAGAAATAAGATCTCCATAAGCCCTTACCCTTATTGAACGAGTTATAGCCATGATCAGGAAGGAAATATTCCTTGTCTGGGTCATCCGAGGAAGATGACATCCAGTACTGCAGCTCTGACTTCTGACCGAGCTAAACCTACACCTCTGTGGGACTAACTGCAGAGTCCCGCCTAAGAGAGAGGTGCTAGAAATGCACCCAACGGACCCCACCTTCCAGTGCTTCTAGAATACACGTCCCTCATCTTGAGAAACTTTCTAATTAAAAAATTAGCTTTTTTTTTATATCTAAATGAAGTCCATTTTATTTAGACAAAATTGGAAACAGCAGCTGTCCTCATAAAAAAATGCTGAGGCTCAAACTGCATTAGTCTTGCAGGGCAAACCCACTTGAGTTATAGACATAGGAAATTATATGTATAAGTGAGGAAAACATTGGTTGTAATGGACAAGACTGGAGAAATAGCTCTTTATTAAGCAGAAAACCCATTTCTTAGAAGGTAATAGGCAAATAGTTTTAACAGGTTTTAACAGATATCTGGCCAGAAATTAAACCAGAAATGCACAAAAAGAGGTAGATGCTGAAAAATTTCAAATCTAACTTTTCAGTGTAGTGGATTTTTTTGAAAACTTCCAGATAATTAAATATTTGTTCATAGATTACATAACATAAATAGCTGGTGGAGCTGGCAAATAGGGAATGCATTTTATGAATAAAATGGATGTGATTTTAATTTGGAAGAAGCAGGGGAGAAACACCAATGTAAGAATTCAGAGGCCAAGATAAATTTATTTCTGTTTATGAATTACAATAAAGAATATGCAACTAAGATTGGTAGATACCACTGAATAATTTTTAGGTTTTTTTCTGAATGAGTGTCAGAAGAAAACCTAATCACACAGTATATATAAGCCTATGTGTATATTTCTTGTACACACTGCTCCAAGTTTTACACAGCCTGTTTACCTTAGGGAGTTAATTTTCATATAACATTTTCTGGTTCTGCAAAAACTTTGAGGTCTCCTAATAAATTTCACATAGCTGACCTGTATGGCAAGAAGCTTGTTACTTATTCTCACAGTTTGTATTTATGGAAAATAGTTGTCTGCATTTTTTATTCAGTAGAAGGCCATTTCTGTTAGAAAAATCACCTAACAATGTGATGATGGGGATGCCAATAATCAGAAGAGGGAAGGCACTAAGTTTTGGAAAATAGCATAGCTTCCAAATCGTGTCGTTTTTAGAAATGACTAATGTTTTGGCAGTGTGTCTTAGCTGTACAAAGAGTTTAAACATGAGCATGCCAGGACAGATTGATTTTTCTTTGAGGAAAATGAAGCTGCATCATATTGCATTGGTGTGCTTTGTGGTATGTCTACCAGCTGCTTGTGGTGCTGCAGTAGCATGGCTTCCTCACCTCCCTACAGGAAGCCCCCTGACAGGTGAGCAGCTCACAGCCACCTTCTCAGGACTCCTCCCCAGTAGCCAGGAGTTGTGGCTGTAGCTCCATGGCTCAGCTGTGCTGAGACAAGCACAGGGAGGACAGAGCTCCCCATCCCCTACAGAGGTGCATGGGGAGGGTCAGACTAGTACAGCTGGAGCTAGATAGCAGCAGGCAAAGGCTACAGTGAACACAGCTGGAAGTCTGTGTGCCTTTTGGCAAAGCAGCATGGGTAGTGGGCTGGCTTAAGATTGGCCCTGGCAGTTTTTCCAGTCATTCATCACATGGATAGAATAGAATCATTTGTGTTAGTAAAAGATCTCCAAGACCATCAGGTCCAGCTGTTAACCCAGCACTGCCAAGTGCACCACTAAACCATGTCCCCGAGTGCCCCATATATCCAGCTTTTAAATACCTCCAGGGATGGTGACTCCACCACTTCCCTGGGTGACCTGTTCAAATGCTCGAGAATTCTTTTAGTGGAGAATTTTTTCCTAACATCCAATCTAAGCCTTCCCTGGCATAACTTGAGGCCATTTCTTCTCATCCTATTGACTGTTTGTTGGGAGAAGAGACTGAGCCCCTCCTCACTGTACCCTCCTTTCAGGGAGTTGTGGAGAGCAAGAAGGTCTCCCCTGAGCCTCCTTTTCTCCAGGCTGAACACCCCCAGCTCCGCCAGCTGTTCCTCATAGGACTTGTGCTCCAGACCCTTCACCAATTTTGTTGCTTTTTCTTAGACACTCTCCAGTACTTCACTTTCTTGGAGTGAGAGACCAAAACTGAAAACATGGGTGTTTATTTCCAAATTGCTTTGAGTGTAACCTGAGTCTTAATTGCTCTCTGGGATCTCCTGTTGTTATATCTGACCTTGTATGCTTTCCCAGCTCTTGTGATTTGTCCACGACAGTGGATTTTTCTGTGGAGTTGATTTTTTTTTGAGAAATTATTCTACTTAAATCATTGCAAGCTCTTGAAAATGTCAGGCATATGTTCATATATTTTGGCACAAAAAGCTGCTTTTAGGTTCAAAAACAAATTAGGAAAAAAGTAAAATTAAGTAGTCAAGTGGGAGTGAAATGTTCCAAGGTCGTTGAAAGGACATATTTGATCAAAGTGATCAAATTGAGTAGTCTTCTAATGTTTAAGATATTTAAAGTGTTTTTAATCCAAATTTGGGGCTGGAGAAGTGTAGAAACTCAAAAATTTTCAGAAGGAGAAAAAAACTGCTTCTGTTTGGGTTCTCATTATTTATACCACTAGAAAGTGCTTACAAAATATTGCTGTTCTAATTTGTAGCATTTTATGCCTACTTTGCGTAGCAATAAGGCAAACACAATCTTATAAATAAAGATAAGAATGCAGAACCTGTTTTGTAGAACTGGGACCCAAATGATTTCAGAAGGAATAAGGAAAAAGAAAACTAATGTTTTCTATGTATTTTTCAATATTTGATAGTCTTCTGTTACTATTGAATTGAGTAGAAGTCATATGATCTAGTTTCACATAAGAAATACCTTTTTTATATTTGAATCCTTAAAATTCTTGTTTAAAAAGGAGTAATTCTGGATTGCTTGCTCGAACTGGCAACTAACCCAGATTTTTCAAAACAAATCAAAATTAGCACTATTGAACATGTAAAAAAAAGTTTATTTACATTTGAAATATGGACACACATTGAAGGTCTGTCTCTAGGAGACCTTTTTGCTACTGGCGTATCACTTACACAGTGAAAATTACTATTCTGCTATGGGCAGGGATTAACTCCTTCCACTTTGAAATATGCTTTTTGAAGTATCTTACCAAATACTGATACCTTACAAGAAAACTTGGAAAAATATTCTATTGGAGATGATGATTTTGAATTCCAGGCACTTCATCTTAAAGTTCTGGATTTTGATTTCACAGTGTAATGATTATCTTTTCCACCATCCTTGTCATTGCTCTAGTAATTGCATCACACCAGTGAGTTCACAGGAGTATGTGCATAACAAATTTTGGAGCTTCAGGACCTTCACAAGGCTTCACTGTCCACAAACATCACAAATAAGTAATTGCCTAAGAGTTCTCATGTCTTTAGCTGCTGTCCATTTGAAACATAGTGCTTTCAAATCAGATTGGTTGCCTCACTAGAAAGGCTTCCCACAACAGTGGCAGATATTCATCCTTTCAAGGGCAACTCTTTTTCTTTCAAGCTCCAATTGGAGTGGTACATAATATTTTTAGAGGCCTAAACTCAATTGGTTTATCAGTGGGCTAAACACAGCACTTAGAGAGAGCAGGCACCACCTTTGGTATTGTTGATGTCCAGAGATGGTTCACAGACAAGTTTGACTGGATCTTTATTTGAAGGACAAAATTATCCCATCCTTGCTGTCATGTAACTCACCCTTTCTGCCCTCCTAATTTATATTCATACTGCCCCCTTTTTTCATATTATAGTGATGTAAGAATTCTAAGAGGGCAGTTACGTAGCCAGTAAAAGAGCTGAAGCCATTGCATCTGTGTTTAGAAGGAACTTAGCAGCCAGAAGTGAGGAGAAACCAGTACTCTCTGTCCTGTACCACTAGGCACAGAGCTCCCTTACATGTTCTGTAGATCAGCAGGGCTAAAAAGCTGGAAAATCACATAAGGAAGCTATTAGCAGCATGATGGGCAAAGCAGTCTGCTCTAGTGGTACCTGCTGACCCAAAGGAGTAAAGATGAGGTTCTAGTGAAATTTAAAAATAATGAACTAAGGTGAGAATTCCTCTGCAAAACTACATCTGAATTTAATAGAGGGTATGTGGTTGCACAGCTCCACAGGTAAAAAATTACCCAGATACTATGAGCATTCAGTAAATACACCCTATTACACCAAAGCTACATCTACAGGTATGCAGTAAAACCTAAGCATTAAAATGATCTTATCAAGGCTTTACAGAGCTCTGGAAATGAGATAACCTTACTGAGTTCCTCCACCCATCTGCACAGCAGTGGGCTTCTTCCACTGGAGCTAATTTATAAATGTTGGCAACCCTGGTTCTACAGAAGCAGAGTTTCCTGGGCTTTCAGATGACTGTACCTTTCTTTGTGACTGAAAATAAAATATGTAGAAGTTAATTTTCTTAAATTGCACACCCATTGTGAGCTCATTTGTGTCTCGTAGCAGAAAAGTACAGTGCTATCAAGGAATTAATTACTTCTGCTGACCTCTTGATTTTTCAGTAAGTGAATCACAACTGTGCTGAATATGACAGGTAGCATCTGATACCAAGAGTTGGACATGTGGGGAGCCACCATTCATGCGCAATTTTTGCTGAACTATAATCACAGTAGTATGACAGCTTATGGTGTGTATCACAGGGCCAGCACTATTTTGTTAAAACAATAAGTTGGTGGGGTTTTTTCACTTATCACAGTAGTTCAGGTGTGTTTCAGTCTTTCTCTGTCCTTGTCATCCTCTGAATTTGCTGACTCCATTTATTTTCATCACAAAATTTGAAGAGGCTAGTACTTTGGTGTCACTCTCAAGTACTTCTGAAGACTGCAGGAGTTTTCTTTCAGAATTTTCAGTTCACTGAGCTGCAGATAGATGTTCTTTCTCATCTAAAACTCATCATTTCCTTACCATTGGAGGTAAAAAAAACACATTTAGGAAATTAGTTTGTGGCTTTCTTCAATTTGTTCCACCTACAACTGCTCATCAACAGTACAGCAGCAAGGAATTGGCACACAGCTACAAGTGTGTGTTCAAATTAAAAGTGCATTGTGTGCTTTTATTCTTGTGTTGTGCAGTGATTATGGAAGGGAAATATATTTATCAAGCAACTAAAAGCACATTAATGCCAGTGAAAGCTGTTGCTACCTCCTACCTTCTTTGTAAGACAGTAAACAAGGAGAAAAGCCACAGTAGAGTCACTGTGTATGAGTTGTGCCTGGTGTGACTCCCCTCTGTTCTTGAGCAGTCCTGAATCCTTGGCTGGCATAAGTGGCAACAACTCTGGTGTTTCCTTTACCTTCCCTTTGTGTTGTAAGAGCAGTGAAATGTATGCAACAGCCTCACAAAATACATGTTGGATAGTATTTAAAGAAAGACTCCTTGCTTGTTAATTATAATAATGCTGAGAATCATAGAAACAATAAGGTTGGAAAAGACCTTTAAGGTCATAGAGTCCAGCTATTGAAGTACAGGAAACTGAAGAATGAAGATGCAAAGTAAGAGCCTGACATTTTCTATCCAGACCTTGCAGTGATGATGGCTGGCTGTGGATCAGGCATTAGTTCTGGGGCAACAAGGATTGGTTCATGGTTACAATATGAGAGCTAGAAATTCAAGGTAATTTCTGTGCTTTTGTAACAGGTTGCAAATAAAACACTCTAACTTCTTTGAAATTTTTTTTGGAGGTGAGGAGATTACTTTCTCATTTAACTTTTAGCCTGAAAGAAAAAAAAAATGGAACCTAAGGAAATTATTTCACTTTGTGTATTTCTAGGATAAGTTTTCCATTCTGACTCTGTGTTTCACTTCATTCTCTGAAATTTGAAAGACAATTTTCACTTTTTTCTTTTTTTAAAAATATGATGTGCTATGCTTTCAGAAATGGCCATGCTTAGCTTTTGTGCCACACAGTGACAGAGTCTCTCAGAGAAATGTGCTCTTTATAGAATAAGATGTGTATTTATTTTTCTTTTCTTAAGAATACCATATAAACTGTGAAGTGAATCTCTTCCTGCCATTCTTCCATTCCCAAAAGTGGGGAGCTGGGAGTTACAGTATGGAGCAGTCTATTGTGGCTCTGTCACTTATGCAAAGAGGTCATGGATCATGGAGTCTGGAAGACAAAAGGTGTAGGGCACTCTGCATCTGTGAGGAGAGGATCAAAACAAATCTCCTTTATCTAATGCAGAACCTATTACTGAATCAAACGTGGGGACATGAAGGGTCCAAGTGTGCTTTTAATAATCTGTGTTACAAACAGACCCTAATCTGCACAATTAAGCTTCTTGGCATTGGCAGGATTTTGTGCAGTTGGCAGTTTTCCCCTTGAATAAAGGTCAAAAAGAGGGGAGTGAATTAACTGATGAATACCTTTTTAAAGGTATTCTGTAATTCCATTGAACGTTAGAAATATTTTCTTCATTGCACTAGTGGCTCTAGGGAAGAGTGCATTCAGTGTCCTAATTTAAAAGCCTGCCTATTTCAAGAGTAGAGGCAGGTCACACAATAAACTAAGGAGGCAAGGGGAATAGGAAACCTCCATGTCACTGTGTAGGTGGGAGCTGGGTTGTCAGCATGTGTCCGACTGTAGCCCACCCTAGGGAGCTCTGCTCATGTGAGTGTTACCTCAGAGGTGCCCTTAATAGCTATCCCTGACTGTTTTCTAGGTTATCACAAGTATTTTCAGCACCCTGGCAGAAATGATGGGGACCTTGTGTATTCCTTCCTGGGTACTTGTTACCCAGAATATCATTTCTCCAATACAAATGCATGTTCTCTTTCCTGTAGGGAGATAGAGTATATGCAGTTCTACCCAAGTGGGTGGTGTAGGGTTGCTCTCACAGTAGGATAGCCTCTTTTCTTGATTACCATGATGAGAAAGTGTTTTCATTTAAATAGGAAAATGCTTGAATGGTTTTCTCATCCCTTGCCCCTCCTCTTGGCAAGCAAACACAGTGTTGGGGCACTGGGTTTATCACAGGCCAAGGGGGGAATTCTCATTGGAGCCTCTTGTTAAAATGTTGGCAAGACATCACTTAGCAGTTCTAAAGACCTCAGGAAGCCCCAAATTTCTCTGAATTTTCCCACCACCAGTCTTGAATGTAGTTGCCTCTTTGGCCTTGCAAGCTTTGGGAGAAGATCAAGGTATGTGCCTGCAGCCGCCATGGTGTGCTCATCAGCACAGGGCCAGCCCCGCGGGACAGGAAGGAAAGTTGATTGGAGAAGGAAACCACCCACGTACTAATCTTTTTGTTTCCCATAGTTATTTTTTCTTCACCTTTTCTCCCTCACAAAATGCACTTAAGGGAAAGGCATTATTTGCCAGAATCTTTTCTGGGAGAGTGAGCTGGAGAAGCTGTGCTGCCTTTGCTGTACACAGATTCTCAGATCTTTCAAAAGCCTCTGTCCAGCTGCCTCGCTCTCGCTGCCGCTGTGTGGTGCGGTCTGACTTCCTTCATCTTTTGTGTGTTGCCGCTACAGTGTAAAATCAGGGGGAAATAATTTTCCTGCACTTACACTTCACCATTTTGGGGCAAATTAATTCTACAACCACTTACTCGAAGAGACGCTTGCAGAATCAAGGAGGGAGGCAGCAGAAGAGAGGTGGATTTTTTTGTGTATGTGTCTGGAAATCGAACATAGTCTGACCAAAGTCTCCTTTTCTCTTTCCTCCCCACTCCCAACCTTTTTTATCTTTTCTGTTTTTACTTAGGTGCTACAGTTAAGTGTTTACTGAATATAATTTCAAATGACGGTTTAACTTACTATTTTAACCAAAACTGTAATTGAAAAATATTTTCCCTGCATTGTTAAAATGCACCTCGATTCCTGCTCAGTTACCCACAGTGTAAACAAGAATGCATATTTGCTGTTGATGTGTGGAATATATTTTTTGTTAAATCAGTGAATGGTTTAAGAATTAAACTAGAAACAAG
This sequence comes from Dendrocincla fuliginosa, assembly GCA_035047845.1. NCBI lineage: Eukaryota > Metazoa > Chordata > Aves > Passeriformes > Dendrocolaptidae > Dendrocincla > Dendrocincla fuliginosa. Next base: position 11,279,499 of record JAWWMO010000174.1, read on the forward strand.
ATGAGGAAAAAACCCTCAGAGCTGTAATCAAACATCCATTCCACCAGCTGAAACATGTTATTACATCTTTCAGCTGATTTATCGTACCCAAAGAGATTTCATAATCATTTTCAGTATTAAAACAAGGGGAATAGAGGCACATTTCAATAACAATGATTGTTGTTTGGAGAATGCCAATCATGTCTAGGAGTGTTATTTACATCAGACAATATGTAGATATTGTGCCTCCAAGCCTGTTCCTGTTCGGTTTTGTTCTTTGACTTACACAAATGAATGCTAAGAAATGTTGACAAGGAGGTTCAATAGCTAAATACAATAACCGGGGTCCTGCTGACTTCCTTTTGGGAGGAAAGAAATCTTTACCACATATGTAATGCAATCTGATGTAGAGATAAATGCAGCTATAAACGTCTGAGCTATCCTTGGTATGAAAGGTGGGGAGAAATTGAGACCATGTACCAGTTTTAATTTGTATTCACACATTAGCTATAGCTAATTTGAAAACAATTAAAAGGCAGGAATGAGAAAAGCAGATGTGGAGCCATGGAATGTACTGCAGAGAAGCAAGCTTCACTTTGTGTTATTTTCTAACACGCAGTTTTATTTTTGCTGGTGTCTGTCACAAATCCTAAAATACCATTACAGAGTTAGCAGATGGTTCCCAAGTATTCATACCTGATAAAGCCTCCTGGGTGATCAAGCACTGAAAAATCAATATATTTTTCAACTTTCAATGGCTAGCTATTCAGTTTCATTACATCTCGCTATTCCTCCATGGCTACTGTGATATGGACACTTACTTCACCATTGCATTAAGCTCTAATCTCCGGGCCGGCTGATACAGGCAGTTAATGAATAGCTAGAGTACCACCTCGGTATGCTTCACAATTCTTCTGATCTCAGTAGGATGTTTCAAGTACTGTGATCTTGTGTTTAGTAACACCCCAGTTCTTCCCCCTCTCTTTTTTTTCCACACATGCACAGACACCCCTCTCCAGCTGTCACCTTGCTGAGCTTTGAAAGGAAAATTCAGTAAATACACATTTTAGCAGAAATATTTTGCTGTGACATTTGACTCTTCTAAATAAATAATGTCAGCACGTCACAGTAAGTCAGATTCATGCCCCCTGGGTGACCATAGGAACAACATTCTTAAATCTATCATTTTCAATAAAGTAACAACTACAGATAGGTCTTTAAAAAGTCCTGCTTTGGTCTGCAGATTATCTACACCCCCCAGAAAATAGCTGTGCTTACTGACTGGTAATGCTTTTTTTAAGGCATATTTCTTTACTCTTAACTTAAACTTGTGGTATGGGAAACTGGCAATAAACAACAAAATGTTTTTCAGTTTTGTAATTATTACAAGTAGCTGAGTATCAGTCTTTGCCATGCATTTTGGCCTTGATCAGGGTACATTTCTAACGCAGGGCAACTATTTATACCCCAATATGCATGGAGAAGTAAAGGCAGGTAAAATGCAAGTGAATGTGTAAAGTAGGTACCCGCACGTGGGCACCCTCAGAAACTGAAGTATCTTATAAACTTTAATTATCTATTATTTTTAAATATTTCGCTGAATTTTACTCTTAACGGTTTATTTGAGGTTGCTGTAAGGGTTTATTGGCTTTGTTTTTACACATCAGTCCATGCTCAGTGACACAGACCAGGCTTATTTCACATGCACCCCAGCACCGTGACATCAGTAAGCCTGGGGCATCCAGAAAACCTACTGAGTCTGATTAAGGCATGTCTTAAATTTCAGACATAGGTCTTGACTCAGTCAAAAAGTGCACGAGATGAGAACCTCTTTGTTGAAAATGGAAACAAACTGCATAGATATTTCCTCTTTCTTAGCTGCATGAAGGGCAAGAGTGAGTCTGCATGTTCCATGGCTGTATGGAGAAGGTTGGTACTAATTAAGAAGAGCCCTTTCTGTCCTCAGTGTTTGTGCCAGGCAGTTCTCAGGCAGTCGGCATCGTCACTGCCATCCCCCAGAGACCCTTCCTTCCAGAACAGTTAACACAGCAGCAGGAGGAGGCCAGGGCTCCACACTGTCAAATGAAACATGTGCCTGAGCAGCCAGGGCTCCTCGCTGCTGACAGCAGCACTCTCCTTTGATGGTGTCCTCTGTGATGTCTCAAGATAGGTACTTGTTGTGCTGTATTTCATGTGTCAGTTCCTGTCCAGTGAAATGCCATGGGTCCAAACTCAGCAGGATGTCCTACGGTTTGAGTCCTTGCTTTCGTTGTGGAAAAGGTGGCTTTCAAATTTTTTAGGTTGGTGGAAATTCATCATTAAAGTCATTATAGACTTTTATCTGTTCTTGATTTGGCCTGCAGGCATTCAGCCTGTACTGCCTGACCATGGGAACCAAATAACTTTGGAGCAAAAGACCTGTGTCGTCTGCAGGCAGTTTTATTAACATCTGAAGCACACAATTGTGCCATGTAGGACCCAAGTCCACGCTAGAGCCCTTTCATTACCCTGCTACACGGCTGGATTTATGCTGGTGGAAGTCCTGGCTAAAAAAGCTTTTGTACAATGATTAATTGACCTTAACAAGTTTAAGGATGCTTATTTGCACACAGTTATGAAGTGTTGCAATATGTCACAAATGAGAGCGGCTTCTATTATAAACATAATGGCATAAACAGTGAAAGCTGGTTATATTTCCTTAAAAGTTCATTGCAGGGAAATGGGGAAGCTTGAGAAGCTAAACAAATCCAGGCAATAATGGAAATGTAGCATGAAATTACTTCTGTAAACAACAGCCATTCATTATTTGAACATTTTTCATAAGAGAGTCAGCAGACGAGCGTTGATGTTAAAGGGTGTGTGTGGAGGGGGAGGAGGAAGGGGGGAGATTATGAATTTTGAAAGAAATCTTCTAGGGTTATACAGACAGATGTACATCTATTTAAAAAGAGGGGTATGTAAAGCACTGATTGATCCCTGAATATTAACAATCGATGCCATTTTCTTCATTAACTTCTGAGTGGAGCACAAAGAAAGGTATATTTGATTTAAGGGGAAGAGAAGGGAGCACTATTTAATGTTGATTTGGTGTAGTGAATAACCCCAGAGAGAAATGTAAATACCAGGCTGCAATAACATGACAGCACACTAATCATATTTACAAACGATATTAAATCTGTCCATTGTGCTTGCCTGGCTGCGGATTGGCCCGACTGTAATTGTCACTGTAACCAGCGCTGGCTTGTGGGAGAATTTAACTGCAGTGATATAAGGTGAGTGCTAGGCTTATTATTACTTTATTATTACCCGGTTTATGTTTATTAAAACAATTTGTCATGCAGAACAGGAATGGGAGAATGGGAACATTAAATCGTGCTGTACTCAACCTGAAGAAATGAGTTACAATAAAATTAATGGCAGGCAGGCCACAGCTGACACTTGTAGCCGTGTGGAGCAGCTACACACTGGTTCGTTTCATTTGCTGATCGTTTCTTGTTAGGGTCACGCCATTAAACTTACATATTGAGAACTACTGAAAATCTGAGGCAATGAAGGTAAAGTTTATGAAGCAAAAGTGGGGTTTTTTTCAGCTGCTAATGCATTCCTTTCAATTATTACAGAAATCAGGAATGCAGATTGAAAGTTTAAATCATACTGAGTTATTAAAGACGTGTGTTGGAGTGAATGTCCTTCAATTTTACAGAGGCTTAGAGAGCTGAGAAAGAGCTGAGTTTAGGCTAAAGTGAGACCATTCTCTAAAGGCTTTGAGCAAAGAGAACAGCGAGAATAGTGGTCATGAAAGGTCTCATAACAAGTTTAATAAAAGCTGCTTTATTTTCTTTCCCTGGAACTCAAGGGGTCCTTATTTGATATCTTCAAATTTATTTCAGCCCAAATCTTCATTATTTTAAAGTAGAGGCAGGAGGCAATGACCATGGGAATAGCATTGAGCCTCTTGGAATTCAGCAAAGAGGCACAGTGACATAAACCCCTCTTGTGACACAATTACGGAAGAAATTAAAAGTGTCAGGCTCTATGTACTTTAGCTGCATAGAAGAAATCTGGCCTCCTGATGAAACATCTTTGTACATGAAAAAGTAATACCCTGCCCTTGTTTCCCATTATACAACAATGTTAAGGAGTCTTCTGGGGTGATTATTAGGGATTTGGGGAAGCACAATAAATGCTGAAGATTAAATCTGAGCACTAGCAATTAGTATTGAGGGAGGAAGAGCACTTTTCCCCCCCCCTTTTTTAAAGTATTTATTAATGAAGCTATTTAAAGAAAACCTAGCCAACTACTGAAGCTAGGAAAGGGAACCTTTCATTTCTAGCAGTTTTATACTTGTGCAAGTCCTACAAAGTCCATGGGGTTATTCTTGATTTATACCAGTGTGAGCAAGTAGAAGATCAGGCTGTCTCTGTGGGATTTTTTTCCCCTCATTTTCCTTTTTTTCAACTAAGATAGTTTTTCAAGTCTTGGAGAAAGCCTTCAAAGGGTGGATTTAGCCACATATTCTCTACCTCTGTCCCCAGTCACAAGGTCTGGACCAAGCATCCAAGAGCTCAGCATCCAACCACTGCAACAGAACACAGGAATGGGAGCTGAGCTCTGGAAAATCCAGTTTGCTGAAGTGAGTGAAGATATTTAAAAGACCTTCTTTTAGAAATCTGTTTTGCTCTTCTGGTTTTCCAGTAAGGGGAATGGCAGATGTTTCACTCACCCAAGTACCTTCCTGTGCAGTCTCAGTGGCGAGGCTGTTGCAATCGCAAAGGCCACTCCAAACCTGAAAAAACACATGGTATGAAAATTCCCTGTCCTTACTTAGCACTTTTTCACAAACTGATCACCTCCTTGAAATAACAGCCACTTCTCTGAGAGCACTGGAAGGTTTATTTGTGAAGATAAAAGGAGAGACCAAAGGCCTTGGCTCACAGATTATTTCCCCTGCTGAGGTCTAGTACCCTAAGAGTAATCCACTGCGATGGCAAGGCACTCATGGTGGACCCGTGTCTTGGAAATTCAGTGACTTGTGGAGTGGTTCCTGACTGCCTTTTTGATGTGGTGCTGCAGGTGCAAATATAAGAGAAGTGATTTAGGGAAATAGGAAAATCACCCAAGGGAATAATTCTTTCTGTGACAGCAGGCTCTGTGGGTGGTGGCTTTCTCTGATGGACAGAGAGGAGATGTAAGGAGGCAAAGGTCTGCCAGCTTGGATCATCTAAATATGGGCAGCCAGCTGCTGTAGTGGAGGATGCCCTGGGAACATAGCAGACAGTAGATACCCACATATTGCTGGCTTTAAGTCCTTTTCTGTTCCCTCTTTTACATTAATTGAAAGGAAAACACATTTTATTAAAACACGTTGACCTGTGTTGCTTGCTAAATAGGCTTTTAACTCTTGCAGCAGAGGTCTGACCTAGTATTGTTAAATGCAGGATTTTAACATAATCTTCCATGTTAGTTTGGTTTTCTCTTTGTAGCATTTAGTAAACTTGGGGAGAAACCAGTTAGTCCTTTATTCCCTTACATATAAAACTCATGAACTCTAAGTAACACAAACACTGTGGAGAGTCTTGCGGAATTGCAGTGCTTATTATATGTGCAAACATCCCTTTGACATGAAGGACAAGGATAAAGTATAGAATTTGGAGTCATATTTATCACTTGGATTATTAATAATAATAACACTTGGCATCTTTACAGCACTTTGCATTTTCAAAATGCTGCATAAACATTAACTAAATGGTAGTTAAGTGCGCATAAATGATATTCAGAGCCATTACCCTCTACCACGCTGATGCATTCACTGTGGGTCTGCACTGAAACGTGTGTACTGCTGCTTGTTGGAAAATCTTTACTGCTCATGTAAAGTATCAGTTTTTCCTGGAAGAACCAGACTGACCATTTTTCATTTTGTTTCACATGCACCCGAAGGCTTTTTGTCCATATTATGGATTAATGGTCTGCAAAATTTCAGTTTATTGGGGAAAAAGAAGTTGTTGATTTTACTTACAGGAGCATAAAAACAAATAAACATAAAGTATAGAGCTCAGAAACCAGAACACTACTCTTTTCCTTTTTTTTTTTTTAATCACATCTTAGTTTGATTCTTACCACAGCCATGCATTTTATGCTCTGTTTCCTGACTGTGGGGCCTGCTTCTGCTCCACCACATGGATTCAAATGCTGGATCTTCCTAGGGCTGCATGCCATGGACCAGTAGGGCCCTTCAGAACCACCTGATGTGCTCACACTGGCAGCAGTATTGCCAGAAAAGGTGCTAGCTACTTGTTGGCCCTTGAATAGGGACTGCACAGGGTCCATTTATGGCCCACTGTTTTCCAGTGATGTGACACTTTTCATGCATGATTCTCAAAGAAAATATCTGTACTTGCCTTATATCTATCTCTCCCCCCAATTTGCAACATACTTTTCTGTAACCACACTAGATTTTATTGCAGTAATGTCTCTTTTTTATGGCTTTAGTGCCTTTCTGCCATTTCAGTAAAACAGAAAGTGGGGAAGGTTTTAGCAGCATCTTGCATGCTTCTCAGTAGCTATGGCAAGTTTGTACCTGAAAACAATTTATTGTGTACCCCCATCAAAGAGGAGCAGAAATCAAGGGAATCGTCAAATAGCAGCTTTCATGCTGGATTGCATCAGTGTAATCCAGGAGCAAGTGAATAATTCTACTGTCACTTAATTAAAAGTTTTAAGACCTTATGTCTTTGACCTTGTTCTTCAGCTGAACACATAAAAGCAAAATGGGTTGCTACCTTAATCTCACTTCGTGCCATTGCCCTCTGATGAGAGAATCCTCTTGGTACCTCTGATGTGTCATTGAAGCGAAGGGAAGGGCTGTTTGCTCTGCTTGCTCCTATCTTCCACAGTGAGCCTACCTTGACAAAGTTCCTCTTGCTGTCTTCAGTCTTCTCCCTGGAGCATCTAGCACATCAGGACAAGAGGGATCTCAGCCCCACACCTTCTTTTGGGCCTGTTAACTGTAACTACTGATGTCGTTTACAAGGATAAACCCTTAAAGCCAGGCCAAGGTAGACAAAGAAAGAACACTGGAGTAATTCCCTTTGGACATCAGAGATTGGTGTTCAAGTTATTGAAAATCTGTGTAACTCATTTTCTCTTTTGTCATACTTAAAAAATCCATGAAGTTTGGCTGAGTGCAAACAATAAGCTTTTATAGTTTCTGCCCTTGTTCATAAATGTGTAATCTTTTGGGACCATCTGAAAAGCTTTGGTACAGCAAATTAAAAGTCTCTAAACTTTCCTGTGTCTCCTTGGACATTTTGTAGACCTGCAAATATCAAGCAGTAATCAATATTACTAATAACTGCTCTAATACTTTAAGGCAAACTGGAAGCTTCCAAGTCAGAGAGCGCAATGCAGCTTTCTCATGGTTAAACATTATTCCTGCCAGGGTCACAGAGGAATAGTGCCCCTTGGCTGGCACAGGGAAATCAGGGGAACCTGAATTGCCAACTGCAGGGTGAGTTGCATACAGGTATGTATGCTCATTACCAAGGCTCACAAATGCTTTCTGTCCCATCATCAACTCCCTCTTTTGGCAGAAGTGTCTGTAAGCTGTGCCCAAAGTGCATGCTGTTCTGCAGGTTTTGTGATCTCCTGTTTCCTTCACATGTGTCTGTGTGTGCACATTTCCCTAACGAGCCAATTATATTGTAGCCAACAGCGTGACTTGCATATTCCCTCTCTCCTCATTGTTTTAGCACAGTAAGCTAGTTTAACAATACTCTCTTAGTATATCCTTTATTTTATCTCTGAAAGAATTGTGTTATTTTCCTTTGTGGTGTGGCATATGGTATTCAATTACAGAACATTTGCTCTCTCATATCTTGTCAATGAATAACCTTATCAGTTTAACAGCTTCAGTGAGGAATATTCAGCGTGGGCCAGAGAGGGTGAGAATTACAGTTGTATTTTTTGCCTATCACCGAGGAGTAAACAATTGCATTCTCTCACCAACTTAGCGATAATTATACCTGAGTCAAAAAATGACTGTACCTACTGGCAAACAGCAGCTGTGAGGTGGGGTGGGCTGGGTGAAAATTTTGTGCTTGCTACCACTACCCAGCTCCTTTCTTGTTACTTGAACCATCACCACTCTGCAGTAAACCAGGAAGGGATTCCTGCAGTTGCTCATGCAAAATGGATGTGGGCAGCAATGCTGTTGGGCAGTGCTGCTGACTGGGTGCCCAGAGAGTCCAACAATGTTTTCCTGCAGAAACAAGTTGGGGAAACCGTATCCATGTGCTTCTGACCCCTGTGCACGCACTGGGATGAGGTGACAACCTGGTGCCTGCCATTTATGGAGCCAAATGGCACCATCCTTTGCTGAGATGCTGAAAAAATGGAAGGAAGTTTTGCCTGCAAAAAATTCCCTGTAACTTCTAGTCTATTTCTAATGGCTGCTTATTTTTATAATAAGGAGTGCTCTTTTCTCTAGCGTGGCCTGTTTCAAAGCCCATTTACATCAACACTAAAGCTTGCCACTGACCTAGTGGCCTTTGGATCAGGCCCATAGTCTCCTTATCTTCTTCCATATTACTGGCACACCTTTACCTTAGGTCTTGATTTCTGTGGAGCTCTTTAGGTCAAGCTCTATCTCATTGATGTGCTCGGGCTTAAATTGATTCAGAAAGAAACTGACTGTTCTTCTAAAGAAGTGGTCATTTTTCTTAAGCGGCTTCTATTTTTAGATAAAACTCCTTGAAGCAGCAGGCAGCATTGGGGCCTGGCTGGCAGGTGTTACTGTGTGCTTTGTGACAAACCTCTTTGGGGTACATCACATGGGCAGCTGGAATGGTACCCAAGGATACCCCACCAGTTCCATCAGCAGTTTGGTATCAGGAAAAATGTATGAGATTTTTTTCACTCCACTGTTGGAGAAAGATATAACAGGGTTCAGACTTGGTCTATTTGCAGTTGGGCAGGTCTTAATAACATTGCCTGTGGTACTGAAGAGCTCAGAAGTGCGTATCTTTTTTTTTCCAGTGGAGACTTTGTTGCTTGGATGAAAAGTTTAGGGGGGTTGTCTAGAATGCTCTGTGTGTAATTATAAGATTGGTTTAACTGTTTGTGTAAACTTCTTTTGCACCTTTTAGGGAGGGGGTGTGCCCAGTTTCAGGAAGCCCAAGCAGGTCCTCTGCAAGGTGCAAGTTCAACAGGAAAACCACTGCAATTAATTCCTTCCCTTCTGCTCTTTTCTACCTTCTCCTTTTTTTTCCTGTAAGCATTGTTGGGTGTGAAAGTACACAGTTGAATGTAATACAGATTCAGGTCCTGGGAAAGGGAATCATGTAAGTCACAGAAAATATTTTATAATGCAACACATAGACCTAATTCTCCTTGTACAACCCCCTTGCTATGGGGCAGTTGTAGGGACAGTGGCAGGTGCAGAGCCTTGATATGGCCCTGCAGTAGGAAACGAGAGGGAGGTTTGGTTCCCAAATTCCAATGCATTTAAAACTGAGGAACCGTAGAACTCATTGCTTATGACAGAGTTATAATTTGTTTTGCTTTTTCTGAAAACTAATACTTTCTCTAAGGTCAGGGAGGACTAAATACCCATATTCACAGCTATTTTTAAGAAATGCAATATCTTGTTCTTTGGCCAAAACCCAGAGGACACTACTGGGGGCTAAGGAGTAGCATCTACTCCAGGCCAACTTTTTGATAGACGTCCTAAGCAGCATTTCATGTGAAGTGCCTCCAAAACATTTCATACTGCCCATTGGCAGAGAAAAGACACCTACCTGTACTCTGAGTAACAGCCCCTTTTGTTTTAATTACTTATTAAATTAGTCTAAATTAAGAAGTGTCAAAGAGAAGCCAGTAGAGTGAACACTAATGCTGATGACAGATTTATGTCAGTACCTGACCTCCTTGTGAGATGGAGTCTTAGCTCAAAGTGTCTGTACAATACCAACGCCATTAGGCTGTTTTGTTGGGCAGTGCCAACAAAACTTGATTATTCTGTGAGAAATTTCAGAAATACAGTTGCTTTATGAGCCCAACTTCTATGATGATAAATTTTCAAAAGCAAAAATGTGAATTTAAATTATTCGTATTCATGTGAGCGTGGTAGAGATTTTTGGAATTGCTGCGGCAAGTTATGGATGATGCATGAAATGAAAAAATCCCTGCCCAGTGCACAAGGAATACAAAAAGGGTTCTGCAGCCAGCACTGTGCTGTACTGTGCTATGGGCTGTGTGCTCTCTGGGGAGAGGTGTTTGCATTTTTTGAAAAGCACCCAGCACATGCACAAAAGTAAACAAAGGACAGAGTGAGAGAAAGCAAAGAGAAATACCTCCTGCCACCCAGGAGCACTTACAGTGTAAGACTGGTGCACTGTTTCCTGCAGCTCGCTTTGCAGCTCCCCAGAGCTGCCTGAAATCCACCATGTGTGGGGCAGATTCTCCTCACCTGGGGGTACCTGGTGCAGATTTTCTGGTGTAAAGATCCACTGAGGCCAGTTTCAGCTGTTAATGTACATATACCTACATATATCTATATATACCTATACACAGATATATCTTTGTGTTGCAAAATGAATGGGGCAAAACTTCTCCCAAGTCTGTTTTGTGTACCTTTCCCTGGCCCAAGAATGCCATGAGACAAAGAGGTAAAAAAAGTCTTATTTGCAGTACCATGATCACATCCACAGTGCCCCATGTGAGATAGTGTTTCAGTTGTTTCTATTCTAACGCTGATCATGTAAAACTGTGGGTGTCCAGGAAAAAAACTCTCAAAAAATACCTGCAGATAATTGTTTCTAAACTTGATTCTAGCATTAGAATTTGCCCACTCGTCTAGTCTGCAGGAAACTAGAGCAACTGTTTTTTCTGCTACTGCACTCAGCATTACCATCTTCCAGATCTGAATCTTCAGTCACTTAAGAGATTGCATTCTTAACTTAAATAGATGATATCTGCAAACACTGAATGTGATCTGACTTTATCTTCCAGGAAAGTTCAGATTTAACATCTTTTCTAGTTGTCTAATGAACTCTTATTGCATGTGCAAGCATTTTTGCCTGAATAGGAGCGTGTATAATAAAATCCTTAAATAATTCTAATCTAGTAAAATATCTTCTGAAGTTCTTTAATGTCTACTGCATTGTGTTTATTTGCTAATTTTAACACAATTTTAAGACATCTGCATTCTCTATTTCAGACAAACCTTACATGGGCCTTTCCGTCCCACAACTTCATGTCTTACTGTGCTGCATAGGGACAGTTGGACTAGGTGATTGTTTCAGATCTCTGGTAACTTAACTAGTCTATTCTGTTGTATATTAGTGTCTGGCCACCACGCCATCAAATAACATTTAGGTTTTGCTTTTAGTGCTGGGTACTTTGGTACAAGAAACGTGTGTGTTTGCTCTCTGCTTCTGGACTTCAATGTCTGTTTTCAGAACATGCTAATTCATTTCTAATCTTGCAATGCAGTATGTTGGAAACCTCCTGCTGTGTAAATAGATTAAGACATCTCACCAAAATCTGTTTTATCATAACCTTTGTCTTCACTATACCTTTGTCTTCCAGTATTCAGTTTATTAAATACTTTTTGGGATTTTTCACACTCCCCCTCATATATTGTGCCTAGGATGACTCATTTAGGAAAGGGTCACTGCTTTCTTATCATTTGTACCCCTTTGCTGAACATGGGCGCGAGTGCTTCCACACTTAGTGCAAACAAACCCAGTCATTTCTTATCAAGGAACCTCATTTGTGTTTTGATGGGCAGTAATGGAGATGTCATCCTAGTCTTACAAACCCAGGCTTCTCCATATCTTAAGCTAGAGGGCTACCATTGAGATTTTAATGCATAGAAAAAGCACGGTAAGAGTTAGAAGCCCGAGAGTGTAGACCTGGATTGAATTCTGTGAGCAGTAGCAAGCAACTACCCATGTATTACATTTATAATTATCTGTACATCATTCTCATACTGCTTGCTAATGTTTTCTTTTAGAAAAAAAACCACAGATTTTATTAATTTTGCAAAGGGTTAGGCCCTTTCCCACAACTTTGCTTTGACCTTTTATATTCACCGCATTCTGTCTGTCTTACTCTATCTGCTCAAGCTTCCTATCTATGTGGATCAAGTGCATTTCTCTGATTAACGGTGTCATCTGGCAATTGGTTTTATAGCCTATTCTGGCATAGCATGTAATAATGTGGTCATATTTGTCCTTATAAAAGCTTTCTGAAGCTGCTACAACAAGGGAGCCAGACCAGGTTAAAAAACAGAATGTCGTTCCTGTTGCACAGTGGTCTATTAAGTCTACTAGCTTTAGACTACTTCTTTCCTTTCACTGAAAACTCATAGCTTATGTTTTTCTGTTGGCATTTCAGCATGATGTTTCCTATCAGTGTCTGTTGACTCATGTGTTTCCTTGGGATTCAACCTGCTGGGCATTGGTGTATCATGGGCAGAGAGACTTGCTTGAGATTGTTAGGGCTGGAAGTACTGGGGGAGGTGTTGGACTCACCTGAGCTGATTCTTGGCAGGTGGTGTCACTGAGCACAATTCTCTGGTGTCTGGCTGGTGCATTGCTATCGCACCCCTGTGGATTGATCTGTTCATCTTGGCTCCAGTGCAGAGATTTTTTCCAATTGCTGTGTGTTTGGAGAGGTCTGCACCAACTCTGATGGCACCCTCCACATTTCCTGTGTTGTGGCCTGGTCCTACCAGCTGAGTCCAGATGTGAAGCATTCAATGCTGGGTTAATTTACTTCATGTTTGCTGATGGTCAGTCAGGCTACTACTAGTCATGTGATATCAGGCAGGGCTCTATCGTGTCACAGCCACTGTGGCTGCTCTCTCTTGTCATACGGGAGCATTCCTTCACGCCCCCATAAAAGCTATCTTTCCTCTCCTTGGTACCTTCCAGAGTGTGGGCCCTGCACTGATGCTGGCAAAGCAGCCACGCCATGGCAATATCAGATACCTCATGCCACAGCACACACAGCGGTGCTAGGAGAGTGCTGTGGTTACATGGGTCTTCCCAGTAAATGTGTTCCTATATTCATTAGCATCTGTGGCCTGTAACTGCTTCCTGACAAAGGGGACAACATCCCTTGAACCTGTTTTGCACCTGCTTTGTGTAGGAGTAAACTGCCTGTACCTCTGCCTACCACGGTGTCTCAGCATGGTCTGCACTGGATGTGTTCTTAAAGCACTCAGAGCTCTGGAGGATTAGCTGGAAGAGCAGCCATCTCATACCAATGCATTTCTATAGGCTGATGAAAACCCCAGTCATTAAATAGTTAATTAGAAAGTGTTCAGTTACAAACTGAATATATTTTGGAAAAAGTTACATTTGTGCTTCTCAGTGGGAGAAAAAAAATAAGCAATTCAAATAATTTTGAAGTTCTAGTCCTTCATTCATTAGGAGATTTAGCTTGCAAAATCCTAATTAAAAAGAACCTTTTGTGTTAATGAAAATATTCTAATAATTTACCTTAAGAAGTTAGTTAAATTTTTTTCCAGAGCATTCTGCAAGAAGAGGTCTCCTTAATGGCTTTGTTCATGTTTATATTATTTGATTGCAAAATTTGGGAGACAAGAGAGAGCTAAACTCATTCTGTGGTGCCCTCCAGTTAACTGTTCAGTTGAAAAACGACCTTCATAACTAAGTCCCTTGCCTTTTCATTGATATCAAGGAGTTACAACTCTAACCTACAGTTGAAGAGGTGGCTTCAGTCTGGTAAACCATCAGAAATTGCATGAGCACCCCGTGGAGTGTAGATATTTATAGATATCTAAGAGGAGTACAGATAACTGGATAATTTGAATCTGAATCCTCAAACAGCCTAGGGCTTTTCTGCTGGCTTTCAAGTCCAGCATCCTGTTGCATGACATTTAGTCATTAAAAGCTGAAGTTTATTTCAGTGCCTATTAATTCTGCATCAGACACAACAATATCGCAAGTCAGAGATCACAAGAGGTTCGCATAGGTTCCTACTGCGGTACAACAGCAAGAAAGACAGCACTTTTTGGCTGTCTTTAAATCAGTTGTGCTGTATATGAGGTTATGTTAACTGTGAAACACATTCATTTATGCAGCCTTAAGATTCAGTGCAGAACTCTCTGCTGGTGTAAACCAGGGTGACCATAAGTCAGTCATGTTGAGCTGAGATATGCTCACAGAGAACCCGACCATTAAGGAATTTTGCACCTTTGGTTTTGTTGCCTTACTTTTGCCACTAGTCTAGCTCTGGTGGGGTGGATTTTAACATTCTAAATCTCTTCATAGGCAGAAATCACTATAAAAATCTTTATATTCTTACAGAAATACAGATCACGAGTGTAAAAATATTTTGGATTTGCTCCAAGGACTGGAAAAATAATTATTAGGGTATCAGGGAATCACAGAAGTGCGTAGGTTGAAAGGGTCCTCCAGAGGTCATACAATCTTCTCTCATACACTGAGCATGTTTGGTGGGAGCATGTTTATTAGAGCCACATCCAGTTGGGTTTTCACTGTCTCCAAGGAGAGACACTCCACAACACCTCTGAACAACCCTCTCCTGTACACTGTAAAGGTGTAAAGGGTTTTTCACCTTTACAGTGGCAAAGCTTGTCCTAATATCCAATGAGAATGTTCCCAAGTTGTAGCTTGTATCTTAGCCTCCTGTGTCAGCACTGTGCATCTCCAAGAAGAATCTGACTCCATTTTTTGGTACCTTAATAAGCTGCAGTAGAGAAGTAACACCTCTGTTTCACTTTCTCCTCTTCGAACCAAGCAAACCCAATTGCTTCAGCTGTTCCTCACCGTATGTTTTTACAGCTCTCTGGTCATACTGGTGGCCTCTGCTTTACTTGCTCCAGTATGTCAGTGTCGTTATTTTCTGTGCAGGGGAACCCAGAACAAACACCACACTCCAGGTACTGCCTTATCAGTGCTGAAAGAGCATGGAGTCATGACTTCTCCTGTCCCGCTGGCCATGTCCCTGCAGACACAGGCCAGTGTACAGCTGGCTGGCTGCAAGTGCAGCCCTGTGGGCAGCTGGCTGTGTTGGCTGCAGGGACAGTGCTCACTTCTCTCTGTGTGCTCTCCATTTGCTGCTTTTTCTGCAAAGAGGATTTCTATCCCTTTGGCCCACAGCCTGTACTGGTACGTGGGCTTGCTCCATCCCAGCTGCAGAAGTACTTGGGTTTTGGTATTGGTTCCAGTAAACTGTGTTCTCTACATTGAACTAATTAAGAGCGTTTGTTGGGGGTGCTTATACTAAGGAGAGGCAAAAAGCCTTCTTCAGCCCTTTCTGTTATTGTTGAGGATGTGCTAATATTTAAAAGTGAGCATCTTTCTGCAATGCTTTCTGCTTATTATTTGCTTTTCCCTAATACTGTAGTGGTCAGCTTTCACCCACACTACTGCTTGTAAAAACTAAGTGCTGCGCTGGCACGCTCAGATTTTCAAACAGAACACGCACATCAAACTGTGGGTCAGAGCACCACTGTGTTATGTGCACAGCTGCTTACGGACAACGCCCGCACATCAGACCTCACATACAAAGTGTCAGGAAAGCACTGGAGACTCCTCACCATCGACCTATACAGGGAAAGAATTGCACTATAAAATTGAGACTCATTTAAAGTAATGATCAAATCTGAGGAAATGGCAATCTGTATGCAGACATTCCACAGGCTGGAAAAAAAGAAAAAGCTAAGTTCATGGGTGAATTATTTGCTGCCAATTATTCTCTCAGCTCTAATATTGAGTTTTAAATATTTAGTTAGATCCACTTTCAGCCTAGAATTTCAGTTTTCATTTAACATCATGAGTGAATATATATATATGTATATGTATGTGACATATGTTATTTCATTACATCACCTTTGAATGAACTTGAATAGTGAATTGTCTGCCTCCTTTCTGGTAGATTTTTGGACAAGGTGTAAGACGTTTTTCCATGGATTTTGGTAGCTGTCTGAGTACCTCTTTGATCTGAAAGTGACCCTGCTGTGTTGAAATGTGGGCTTGGCTAACTTTGTGGCAGGACTCTTGGAGAATTACAAGATGGCTGTAAAGATGCACTAACCCTTTTCAGGACCTAAATTAAGCTTTAAATCAAAGCTAACTAGAATGCCACCAAAGCTTTTCCATTAAGGCTGGCTTACACACCCCTGCACTGTGATGCACAGAAAACATCATAAATTTTGGACCCAGACTGAAACCCTGAAGCTCTGTCTTTACTTTCAAAGTTCATGAAATGCTTCTTCACTACCAGTGAGCAATCCAGTATTTGTGTGAATTGCTTTTTGAGTGTGAAGGCAGATGCTGACCTAGAAGGCAGCTGGCACTGGACAGTTATCACCAGAAACCAAATCTCAGCTGTAGTCTGGCATTTTAGTTATTGGTGTGCAGGAAGTGCCATCATTTTAAGGCAGAAAAAGCTACAAGCATTCAAGAGGTCACTTTCTGTTAGAGTAAGCCCTTCTTTGTAATTGACGCATACAGAGTATGGCAGCTTGAGGACAGGCCATGGCTGTCTGCTTCTTTATATAATAATTTATATATTGTTGTGCTTAAAAGCAAGGATTTCTGTGGTTTGTAAACCAAATGGGAGAAATAGAATTTTTTTTCTTTAGTCTGTGTTGTTCCTTACTGTAGGTAGTGGTGTGAACATACACAAGCAATGAAGTGAGACCCATCTCTCTCCTGAACGAAAGATCTGCTTAATCATAAATGAGTACTTGAGGAGTGAGAAGAAAGTTACAGCTATTAGCAGCCTGGGGCAATATCTGCATGTGAACTTTGGCATCAGATCACAGTGTCATTTCAGAATGAAACTGGTCAAGGAGCTGAGATAAGAGTTAGAGCTGGTGTTTACAGTGGAAGGGAGGGGGATTCAGCCAGGCCTCTGAGTGAGACGGGGGAGGATAGAGCAGTATATCTGAGCTCCCTGCTCTCAGAGGACAAGGTGGCCTGACTAATTCATGAAGATGTTTATCAATAACTGCTCAGGCTGAGCTTTGATGCAGAATTTCCTGGAGCTACATGCGCTCCTGTTCAGAAATGCGGGTGTTATAACATCATTGTGAAACATCATGATGAAACAGTCCATCACACTGCCAACGTGTGGCTTTAAAGCTAGGGCAGGAGACGAAAGCATAACGCTCCAAGGAACAGCTTGTCAGCTTGAGAGCCTCGTGTGTGCCAGCTGGATTCAAGTCCAAGTCTGGATTTGATCCACTAATGAAACATCATCCTCCAAAAACTACTGGCTGAAGGTGGCAGACCTCTGGAGACCTGCAGGGTTGATTGGAAAGTTGACTCTCTCTTAACCATATGCTTGTGTATATGTCAGTTATGAAAATGAGTCAGATTTTCAAGTTTTCAATTAAAAAAAAAATCATTAGGAAAAGCAGCTGCAATTTTGCCTCCCCACTGCCATCCCCTCAGTTAAATGGAAACAGTTCTGTTGATTTGAACAGGCTCTAGGGTTTTATTCCTGTCTTGGATTTGCCAAGGCCAACATATTGCTCCCCGTGGCTCTTGCATTTAGTGAAATGTTTAAGAGTGGAAGAATGTGACATTTTAATAAAAAAAGCTGGTGGAATCTATGAATTCTCTCAAAAGTCCGGGGTCAGTTCCTATGTGATGACAGTTCTGGACTGAAGCAGGCATAATAGTTCTGCCTTCCAGCTGGGGAGAAAGAAGGATTTCCATTGAAGACACATAGTTCAAAATCCATTACTCTGTCCCTAACGTAATACAGAAGTGTGTCTCAGCAGCAAACTTGTTTCTGAGCTAGGGAATAGAGGAAGAGTTTTCTGCTGGAACTTACAAGGCAGTGAGAACATGCATTAGGTAGCCTCCAGAAGATCCGTTCTACAGCAAACTTGCAAATGGATTCCCCCTTTCCACTCCTGGCTCCCCGCTCTTTGCTCGTATAAATATTTAAGTAATTACTTTTTTAGAGCTCTGGGAAAGCTCTATCAATTGCTTCTATCAGAACCTATTCTATTAGCCGAGCAACTTTCTACCATTATAGCAGCTTTTCACCACTTTCTATTTCATTAGCATTCATTTTCTTTAAACCTATGACAGACTACCCACTGGAAATGTAGGCATCTGGGAACATAAAGCTAAAAGCTAAGGTTTGCTTCAGTGCTTGCCAGCCCACAGAATTTTATTGCCTAACCTACCTTCACCTAAATCACACAAAAATGACAAACCTTTTGATGCATGTAAAAATCCTCTGAAACAGAGTTAAACTGCAGGCTTGACTGATGCAAACTGACATAAAGCATCACAATGGTGCACATCAGAGACAGATGTTTTCTCCAACTCCAGTTCAGTTGCATTTTTGCAGAGTGCACTACTGATTTGTTAAATGCACTGCTTGTAAAAAAGATTTGAGTCTGGAGTTCAAACTCAAATCTCCATGAGTAATTGGCGAGCTGATGGTATTACTCTCACAGGTGGAAATGGGTAATGCAAATTTTAGAAGCAGCACATCTGTTCTTTCAGCTATTTGGATATGAGTTCTACAGGAATGACCACATTAGCAACCCCATTGTCATAACTGGAGGGACACAAATCAACAGTGCTGGGGATGCTAATGTTGGGGAATTTGAAAATCTGAGCTTCAGATTCACACCTACCTGGCTGATGCTGGCTTCTGCTCACAGAAAGTCTGTTATATGGTCCTGGTGCCAAAAGAGCTTTGGTGTGTTTTCAGTAGAAAGTGGTCCTAGCAAAAGCGAGATACATTCCTAGAACTGAGTGTCTCAAGTGGCTCTTGTTTTCCATGCAGGAAGTCCCTGTAAAATCACTGAATCAGTACATCAAATTAATTGGGTTTCGGGAGAAAAATCACATGGATTACTTCTGTTCATGCTGTTCATCAAAAAATTCAGCAGTTTGGGGACTTGTTGTGTTAATGTTTTGTTACCTAAGTCGACAATGGACAAGAAGATACACAGCAGAGTGATTGACCCAAAATCACTGTCTGTGAAGTTGAGATTTTCAAGTCTATCATGTCCCCATGCTGCTCTGTTAGTAAAGATACATGGCCATCCCTTGTGGTCAGCTGTCACTTCTTTCAGTTTTCTTTCTCTTGCAAAAACCCGAATGGAAAATAAAAGCAGAAGTTGCTTTGTCTCATATTAACCTTAAGTCTTCTGCTTTGTGACATTACAGGCTGTCAAGAGGGCAACATTTGTCAGCTGTGTAGCCTGGACATTCCCTCTCATACACAGGTGGAAATTGTGTAGCCTGAATGTAAACATTTCAGAAACCTTCCGAGATGTCAGTCTTAGACATGTGCTTTGTTTTTAACATCTTGCCCTGATAAAGTACAGGGATGTTCAAAGTGTGTTGTTGGGTATCAGCCCCTTAGGACAACAACCCAGCCACAACACCCTGTATCTAAAACAACCCCATGCAAAGTTATTAACCCAAAATCTGGCAGTTTGTCAATGGTTTAATGCAGCTGGAGTGATGTCCCAGACACTTTTGCAGCACATGTTATTTTTGATAGTACAAACTTCTTTTAATTATATGCCGGTTTTATTTATGTAACAAATTTTCTATATATTCCTCAGAATATAGTTTGTATATAACATTTTCACAAACTCACACACATGCACAGAACTCTATGATGGTACATTGCATGGAATGCTTTAATTTTCCATTTGTTTGCATGTTCTTTTGTCCATAGTTTTGTTGTTGTCCTATGGGACCCACTTGGGTGATTTATACCCATTCACAAAGGGAACAGTAGCTCCTGTGAGCAATTCTCAAGCACTCCATTGAAGGATACTACCTTCCCATTTTACCAAGCTCTGCCCATGGCTGTTCAGCATCTCTTACAGAGAGAGCTCTAAGCCTGCTAAAACCCTGTGCAAACTAATGAGTGTCTTAGCTGGTGCTATACTTGGCTTTCTGGTGGAAATCTAAGCCCTTTTCCTCTTTAGGTTTGCATGGTCTGATGAAGGAAAAGGCATCCCCAAGTTCTTTTTGTCTTAATTGTGTCCTGTCAGCAGGACAGTATTTTATTCTGCAGACGTTCAAGCTGTCATTTATGGTATGCAAATGTATGAGGATATTGCTTCAGGTAAGTAGCCTTAGACCAAACAAATTGAATTTAATTGGCATTAGAACTTTTAATTCAGGAGACATCAGACAGTTAAATCTGTTGCTAGTAAGAAAGGCAGAGATGATTTACCAAGTGATAAAATGAAGCATGCACTCCTACAACAACTCTTTCCTGAACTAGGCCTGATAAATTATCTTTTCATGTGTTGCTGTACCCATGTGCCAAACTTGAATTTTGTACACAGTGTTACATCATTTTCAGGATAAGAAGATGACTTTTTAATCTCTTTTTAATTCTGTACTTGAAAAATGGCTTTATTAACCTCTAGTTACTAAGGAATAATATATCTGATGCGTTCTGTGGTCCTGGTTACTCTCTGTTGCTCTTCTGCAGAAGTGTTATAACTTCTGAAGAATTGCAATGCACTAGAAGGAGCAATAAAAGACTAGTTTTAGCTATTCATCTGATAGTTTTTGGACACCTGTATTTAAATCACTGTTTATACTGCATTCCTCATAAGGTAGTTCAGACATGACATGCAATATTAAAACCTGCGGGCACCTTTGCATCTAAAATGAATGCCCCCCATCCAGAGACCTATCTTTCTCCCTTGTCCTAAGCAACACAATGCAATCTGAACACCACAGCCATCCAAATATACAGAATATGACCATATAGCTAGAAAGTCAAATATAGAAGTGCCTACCAGAAGCTGTGGAAGGGTGACACATTACATAATGACTGGAGCATTCCCATTACCTGAAAACTAAAATGGCAGAGAAAATTCAATGGCAATGTAGTCAAAGTAATACTCACTGGAAAATAGAAGCTGTGGCAATATCTACACAGCAAACTGTGTGAGATTAAGCAAGGGCAAATGAGTTTTTACAACTCAGAAGAAATATTGTGGAGTCACAGTGATTAGCTCTCTAAAAATAGCTACTTATTGCTCAGCAGCAGCTGGGAAAGCAAGGAGAATTTTCCGAATTATTAAGCAAAGAGAGAAAACAGAAGAGAAAATATTTATTCCACTGCCTAAATTGGTGGCATACGCATGTTTCAGGGGCTCTCTAGTTTTCATCACCCATCTCAAAGGGATGCAAGTAGAAGCCAGTGGAGTGCGTGTGGCCCTGCATCCTGCCGCTCCCTTATTTCAGACAGGCCCGTATGGGCACATTATTGCCAAATGGCCCCGACGGTGCCTGCAAATAGCGGTGCGCTCTGTCGTTTTGAAGTAATGTGAGCTGCCTCCAATCACTAGCTCAGCAGCAACCTGTTTCAAATGTGTGGGTGGCATTGGGCTTTCGTGCGAGAGCAACCTCCCAGCCCTCATAAGCTTCCTTGGGGTCTCCCACGGGCTGGACTTCTGGCACTGAGGATGGCAGCAGCTCCCCTGCCTGCAAGAGTTCGATGGGAAATGGAGAGGCACAGACTTGCACAGGAGTGCGATACCTTCCAGCAGTTGCTTCCACAGAGGTAGCATCAATCCCTATGGGTGCTATAGAGTTAGGAGATGACTCCAGTCAGTACTTCCTTCCATGTAGGGCCAAAGCTCCATCTTGCTCAGTGAGCCATGCACTCATTTCATTTCCTACCCCACCATCTTGAGCAGCAATGGAGATAGATCAGAAAAGGCTGCGGGGTTGTTTAAAGGTACTTGGTCTGGATTCAGGGTCTGGCTCAGAAAGGTGTTTAAAGTTTTGGGTTTAAGAAATGGAGACAGCATAACATAATTCTTGTACCATTTTCTAACAGCTGGCCACTATGAGAGAGAGGATACTGTGTTAATTGGATTTACTGTTTGATCTAGCATGGCAGTTATTTTGCCTTTAGCAACAAAAGAAAAATCAGCTTCTTAGATTTCCAGTGCATGTTTATACATCCCGTTGACATTTTCTTCATCATCCACTGTCTCGTGATTTTGTTTCAAAAGCAGGATAGTGCCGTGGTTACAGATACGCAGGAATCTGTACATCTGGGATCTCTCAGGACGTTTACGATGTCTTGTGGCAGTGTGTGGCTTTGGTTTAGTCACCTGTGTCTCGAGCCAGTCCCTTGAAAATTGATGGGAGTCTTCTCTGTAGTATGAAAAAGCCTAGTTCTTTGGCCTGCTTCAAAACAGTGGGAGTTATTCCATCCATCTCAAATGGATATGGCTTGCAACTCCAAAATGAGGAATGGTAGCTTCTAAACCTTTGCAATGATATTGTGAGGCTTAGTTAATTGAAAGGAATTTAAATGGAAAGGGAGATGTAAGTGAATATTCTGATTGTGTGGAAGAATTTTTTAGTTCTGTGTTGAACCAAAAGGGTCTGAAATCTATTCATGCTCCTGGAAAATGCTGAAGGGTTAAAATGACCTAATTCAACATCAAATACTACACTCCAATATACATTAAAGCAGGTAGATTATTTTTTAAACAGTACTATCCTGCTAAGTGATGCTCTATGCTCTATGATAGACTGGTTAAAGCTGTAAATGTCATTGTTAAAATGAGTATCTTTAACAGCTAATATCTATTAAAATGAAGCACTTAGGAACCAGAAAAGACAGTTTTAAACTGTTAGGTTCCCTAAATTATTTTTGTACAATCAAAATGAGACTCTTAGGGATTAGGTGACAGAGTGGGTTAACACATTACTTTTCTGGATGGAAGATTTACCATCATATCTTGCTTAAAAGTACAAATGAGCTACGACTGCTGTTCTTCAGGTAATCAAGCATATGTGTTTCTCAACTATATTTTAATACAATTGATTATAATTTTTAAGGGAAATAGATGAGGATTGTCCCTGCTGCTGGTATGCTTTGAGTAAGAGTAGATTAGGACTTGGGTTCACAGATTGGATTATTCCCTTGATGAGCTGATGAAGGGATTTTATCTTTGAACTGAAACTGTCCAACTGGTTTATCAACATGTGTTTGCTGTAACTCATCTGAAATTGTTGCTCTGGCTGGATGCAATGGAATATGTCTTTTGTTTGGTGAAGACAAAAAATTTCTTGGTGCCCAAGATATGATATTCTGAGTCAGCTTGTACCCCTTAGTTCTGCTGGAGTTGCTAAAGAGAGCAGTCCTTTTCCCAGGCCATTCTTACCCTTTATTCCTCTTATCATGGGCCTGCTTGGATGCACCACGTCACCAATAAGTACATATCAGCTGCCTCCTCCTGCTTCTTATGTTTCAGCCAGCATCGAAGTTGTGCTTCAAGGCAAGAGCCTTTGCCTTGACCTGGGCTTCTGACTTCACTGTGGATAGAAGGCAGAGCATCACACATGACACAGGGATGTCTATTGATGTCTTCTAGAAAGGGTGTGAAGAATAATCTACCTCTTGAAGCTCAGTCTGTTTCCAAGGTCTTCTTGGGACAAGATGTCATGATGCAGTTGGCAGATCAGACCACAGGGCTATGTGTAATCTTGCACTTGAAAACTGTACATTTATCTTTAAAAGCAAAGATATTGCTTCTTTTTTTTTTCCTTTCTGCTATGACATTAAGCACCCAGAAGTGAGGTACACAGCATCTGTTTTCCCACATGAAGATGAAGGAATACCTTTTATATATTTCCTTGAGTAATTTCTTGGTGAGGCGTGGAAAAGCTTACCTTCAGAGACACCGTTAGCAGCTTCAGGGAAAGTCTCCTTGTACCTTTTAGGTATAGGTTGATAATGTTTCCTTAAACTATTCCATGGATGTGATGCCATACATTGTAGGACCAATCCTTCAGTGCACCCATTTTCTGTATTGTAACCTTTCCCTTTTTTCAGATGTGTCAGGCAATTGCTATTTTGTCTTTTGGTACAGATGGAGAGTATTACAAAAAAAAAAAAAAGAAAAAGAAAGTCTGCTTCATTGCCATAAAGAATTTGCTTTCATGCATTCTTTGATTTTGTGAGTTTTTTTTGTTTTTAAAGACAAGCTAAAGAGAACCTATTTTGTTGAGCAAAGGGTGAATGCCAGAAGCCAAGTGGTCTGCTTTTTCCAACAGCAGCTCTTTGTCTCCCAATGCTGTATGTTTATGTGCCCACACCTTGTTTTGGCATGAAATGCTCCAGAATTTTCCTTTGTGCATCTTTCTGCCTAGGATTGTGTCGGTGCCAGCAGTGTGACAAGTAGACAATATCTTAACATTCAGAATCAGATTTTAGAGATTAATGGAAGCAACTTCCTGAGAAATAGCAAGGCAAGATTGCCCAAAGTTTGTTCTAACTCTTGGTTTGCATAAAAATCTAATTCATAAACTTCTTAACCAGTTGAATGTGAGATGATGGGTAACTACTCCGTTGCATTTTGTCAAAGAGCAGATTGAAAGGCCTCTGATGTTCTTTGGATGTAGCTCTGCAGAACGAAGGAATCCAACCTTTTGCAATGACTCTCCATAGAGGAAAGCTATATAACTGTATGTGAAACAGGAAGTTTCTGCCATAGAGCCATTAAATATAGTTAAGTGGCTACTCTTTCATAGTAAAAATTAATTATTTCAGGAAAACGTGACAAAGCATGAGGACAACTCATAGCGTTGTTGCCCTTTTCCCTGGCATGGGAAAGCTGGAGCATAGAGTATGTCAGGTTGTGTCTTTCCACACACATGAAGAGACAAGTTTGTTTTCAGAATTAAATTTAACTGTCAGCATAGCAATGGCACTTCTGGGAATCTTCATACAAATGAACATAGTGACAGAGTATTACGCTAATTTAAATTGTAAGAATAAATTATTTTTCTATAAATACCACATCAAATGATACTTTTAGACACCACTTGGCAGTATTTTAGAGCTCTGAATAAGTGGCAACCCACACTGCAGATTCTTTCAGGCACCCGTTTTAGTATGTCAGAATAAGTTTTCTGGCTAATATAAAATTATTTGTATTTCACATTCTTAATTGATGCTTTTAATTACTCTTCATATAGTTTAATAGTTTTCATATAGAAAACTGCTTTCTGTGCAATAAGCCGCATCTCCAATCTGCAGCAAAACTTGCTTGAGTCAGGTTTCTGCCAGGCTCTGTGTACCAGCCCCAAATACTAAATTATGTTGGCACTCTTACAGTAACCAAGGGAATAATTGTGAAGGCAAAGTTTGTTGTAAGAAAACCAAATTAGGAGGGGAAAACAACATCACTTAAGAGAAATATTTAGTATGAACTAATCTTTTTGGTCTTTGTCCTCCTATGGTAAGGACTGTTTAACCATGTAGTATAATTACTTAAAACATACTCTAGTTTATCCTGCATAGATTAGTCTCCTGCTTTATTAGAATGCTAAAAGGCCAGTCTTCAAAGAATAAGCAAGTTAAAGCTCTCTCTTGCTGTTTACAATACTGGGGTCAGATCACTGATATCTACCAGCTTTAACGCAAAGCAGTCATAAACCCCATTTAGTTAGTCAAACAGTTAATGAGTATTTAAATCTACAGGGGTCTTTTCAGTGCCTCTTGTAGGCACTAATCAGGCTGTTGTGGAGTCAGGTATCTCCCCTGTGCTGGCTCAGGTTGGTCACTAGACAATCCCCTTTGGCCTTCAGCGGGAACAGAATTGGTCCTGCTGAAACATCACAGTACTGGGTGGGTGTCCTGTCATTTTTTCTGAAATTGTACTGACAGTGGGAGTTCAAGCTGCTTTAGACCTTCTGCATGGAGATGAGGCTAAAACTACTCTCCTGAAACAGTAAAATACAGGGCTGATAGCATTTGAATGCTGTGGAGGGGCTTGACAGGCTGGAACATGTATTTCTGTAAGTGACTGTTTCTGCTTCCTTTACAAAGGTTCCCCACATCTCCTTTTCACTGGCATATCATAATTCTTCCTCCCTTTCCTTCCTGTTACCTCTCTGCTCCATGAAAAACAGATTCAATACACCTGTTTAAGGGAGAAAAGTGTTTTTTGAAGTGTGTTCTTCCCACACAGCCAGGACTAGACCTACATTCTGCTGGTATCAGAGTGTAAAATTCCCACTCCAGATTTCTAAGATGTGTGAGGCCCTTTGGGCTGTCTCATATGGCCTTTCTGGCAACCATAGGAGTCAGTCTGAGCTGGGAGGTGTCGGTGCATTTTGCACTGGTCGTTCTTTTGTGATTTTTACCCCAGGGCCTTAACAGAATTTGGGAAAGGGTTCTAGAGTTCCAGGTCTTGGAAACAAGAGATTTCATGAAAGCCTTTGCTTGAAAGTGTGAATAAATAAAAGTGCCCAAGGATTTCAGAAGACAAACTGGTTTTGTTTTAATATTTTTAAATACAATAATTTTAAAGGCAATTTCATGTAGTTTTTTTGTGGAATCTTGGGTAACTGTTTTGGGCCATGTGTGGTTGGTGATACTCTGTTTTGAAAAATCCACAAGTATTCAGATGATTGTGTGGATTCATTTCAGCTATTATGGGAAAAAAACCTTCCTGCTCAGGCTTTTTCACAATATTGGTATTACCTCTTAGTCTTGGCCAGGCCAAATATACAACGAAATTGGCCTTTGTTTCTGTATTGCAATGCTTAAACTTCCTGTCCAATCCAAAGAAGTACAGGAAAATAAACAAACAAAAAAGGGATCAAATTTAAATGCACAGCATGCTTGAAACTTTGGGTCTGTTTTCTCTGCATTGTAATTTAAATGTAAAAAGCATGTTTCCCACCCAGATGGGGGGTAGGGCCAAGACGGGAACCAAAACGGGGATACTCTGCTTTCTATCTCTTGCACAGATTTTATGGCGTGTTTGTTCTTTCATTGTTGTTTTCTTTAGCCTAAAATAAAGATAAACTAGACAGAAAGCAAAGTGGCCAGGCGCCACTGCACAAGTATAATTAATTCACTGTTAATGTTTCAGACATTGTTACAGCGTACATTGGAATTGCTGGGGCGGGGTGAGATTAGTTTGAGCTATTCGTGTACAAACTACAGGAGAGTCACATTAAATACCCACTCTAATTAATGCTTTCAAAATGAGCACAAAAGGGAATTTGAGCACCAAATGTACAAGTTACCACTTATAGAAAAGTTGGTTTGTACCTCTGCTTCCGAAGTTCACACTGTGTTCTCACCTCAAAAAGTGAGGAATTGTGCATATATCATGCTATGATCTCAGAGCAGAATGTGCACAGCTCATTCCTAAACATTGCTCCACCAGATTATATGATCACCTTGAAAACAAAGATGCGAATAAGCTCAGACTCAAATCTGGGTATCTGCAGATGCAGGAAAATTCATTATCTGATCTGGTCTGCAGAACTGTGGAAGTCAAAGGCTTCCTTTTGTCAAAAGCAAAAGTGTTCAAGAAACCAAAAGACTGAGTTCTGCAGTGTTTTAAGCAAAACTGTAGAGAGGGAAGGTGGTTTCTGCCCAAAGCTTGGAAATAGCCAGGATCTATTAAATTGAAGAGCACTTAATGTAAAGAAGAGGTCTCAGCCATTAGACTATTTTAACTGCTAGAGGAGTGAAGTAGTTTTTGTACGCCCAAAAATATCTAGGTTCATCATTTTTCTGCTGCCAGTATTTCCTGCGGGAGAGGAAAGCTGTGAAAACTGTGACCAGATATGTAATGATACTTGGTATTTATTACAAACCTTCTTAATTTTAGCTAAGTCTTCCTGTGAGTATTGAGTTCAGATTTTTCAGACTGAGCCTCCAATACTTTATATTTAGGCCATGAGATTCTCCAATATTATATAGTTAAGCTGTGTGTCTGAAGTATAAAATAGCCCTTTGTATATTGAGTGTGAAGGCAGCTGAAAGTGTGCCTCTGCTGGCTAGGTGTTATCAGCCAGATACTGAGCTGCTTACTGGGAAAGAAGTGATCGATGTGTAATTGAAACGCCTCTAAGCTGAGTTTTTAGGAGAATTTACAACCTGCAGAAATGTTCTTGTTGCAAATCCTTTTTTGTCTTTTCTTATAATCACCTTTAAGGAACGACCTGGCCACCATCAGTTAAAGGAAGATTTGAGTTTTAAGGCCAAGCAGAGGTTCCTGCGTTTTGGCAATTTTTGGGGAGGGGGGGGTTGCCGTTAAATATAGTTTGTCCTATATCATCATTTATGCAAGGTGATAAAATCCACATTAAATTTCGGGTGAAACCTGGTCTTCTGTAGAACACTATTAGAGTACTTATTAGGACTACAATTTTCATCATGAATATAACCTGAATATCCTAATTTATGACCATCTGGTCTCCAGTGAAGAACAGCCCATGTGATCAAAATGCAGCTTCCCTAGATCAGCTAATACATCCATGCTGTGACTTAAAGAAGACGACACAGTACCCTTAAAAAGCCTTGAGCACCCCTAATGGAACTTTGAGACGAGGGGGGTACCCTTCCCTATCCTGGCACAATGCACTCAGCAGGGCCAGTCATTGTATCTGTTTATTCATTGGTGTTTGTTAATGGTAACGTTCATTTCATTTAGGATTTGATTTGTTTACGAACTAATAAATGTGATTTATAAAAAGTGCGTGTGGTTCACTAATTATTGCACATATGGCGTTTTCATTTTGTAAAACTGGCATTTGCTTTCTATTATGATTATGTCTCCGTTCACCAGTGCTAATTAGTTTGATTAGACAGATAACTTTAACTACTATTAGGACTAGATTAGGGGAACTTTGCATGCAGGGGAATGCAGGGAAGAAGGGTTCATCACCAGTGAAGATAGGTCAGCAACAGAGAGTTTGTTCCTCATTAAATATTTTAAAATTAGTTTTTGTTTTGTTTTCCACATAGAAGAACTGAGAAGCATTCACATTTAGCTACTTACAAAAATCCAATTAAACACAGTTGTTTAGCATGAATTTGTTAATCAGAGTTAATCTTTCCAATGAATGCATAATTTGGAATCTGTGTCTAAAATGTTCCTGTAAGGATAAGCATATTACAGACAAATAAAATAAAATATTAAATGAGATTCTCTCCCTTGGAATTGACTCTCAATATGGAGAAATACTGACTGGTTTATGTTGATTGTCCTGCATGCTGAGGGACAGAAGTGAAATTGGATAATGACTAAGAAATGCCATGTGAAAACCAATGCTGGCTGGGCTGTGTTTTTCCCAAGAGTCTCTGCAAATGTTTGAATAGTGTCATCCAAACTCTTAAGAATGAAAATAAGAAGAAAGAAACAAAAACTCCTGTTTATTATTAATTTTAGGATAAAAATAATTATTCAGGGTAGCAGAAGTTTGACATTATTTTATTTCTTCAAATGGATTCTCTATCCTAAAAAAAAGAGAGGTGCTTTTTCTTTACCAATATGTTAGAAATTACCTTAGTGCACCAAGGAAGCAGGATGCGAAACACTTCCTTTACAAAAGAGATTGATAAATTAAGTGACTGTGAATGTTTGTTTCTTTAAGATGACCGCTCATTTCACTTTGGATGATCACCCTGTATTCATGCAGTTTCTCTGTAATTAATTGGTTTGGTACGAGAGTCAGAATAGTGCCCTGCTAGGGATGCATAGTCCTATTGCATCTACTGGGTCTCTCCTTGCTGTGTTAAAGTGCCAGTGCCATTTGTTAGTGGCCCTTTTATTTTTTGTCTTTCTCCATTTTCAAAGCAATTTATAAGGGAACAGAAAAGTTCTTTCCCATCTAAAAAGAATTGTGGGAATATTGAAAAAGACATAAAACTGCTATTGAAGGCTGAACACATAGAGAAGCAGTAAACTAGATTGTTGCAGTATTTACTCTCTCCTTGGCTCTTCTGGAGGATGCCTCCTGCCATGCCTTTCAAAGAAAACCCCAGACAATTTAAATGTCAAAGTCTCAAATTTCAACATGCATCATTATTGTTGGAAGCATTTGCTCCAGGAAAAGTTTTAAAATTGCAGTTTCTGAATCTTAAAAGAATGTGAACAGGATGGCCAGATTCTGAGATGGTATAAATTGGCAGGGCTTCCTTATTTCAATGTAGTTTATCCTATTTTACACCAACTGAAAATCTGGCCCTGGAGAATGAATATTTATGCCATGCCAGAGAGGTTTGAAAACCCTTTTTTTAAATGAGAATGAATAAAGAAAGGGCTGGGATATGCTGTGTGCTGATGAACCCAAAGCCAAATATGACCTCCCCTTGACCTTTTATGCATTTAAGTTGAAAAAGGCCATTCTGATACATTCCACTGGAGCTTAAAATGCCTATATTTCAATTCCAAAGGTCAAGCTCTCTTCTCAGGATACTGTATGGCCCAGCCTTTGTCTGCTGCCCATTGATGTTGCCTGACTATGCTTCTTATATCCCATTGACTGTTTACTGTTTTTTCTGGCTAATGTAAGTGAAAGAGATAATTCAGATGATTTTGAGTTATGTGTCAGTTCTGATTCTGAGTATGTCTCCTGTGTTCGGTGAAGTTTTAATGGCCTCAAACTCATTAAGTCTCCAGGAAATTTTAGATTACTGTATTAACTATATTTTAATCAATGTATTTTTCTTAAATTCCATTCAAGCCTTTTAGAAGTTTTCTTTTATAACCATGTCTAACTCTTAGATCACCGAATTAAGCAATTGTTTTCTTCAACCCTGCTGTTTCTTTTTACCTTTTGACAGTTTTTGATACTTTTTTTTAAATACTCAAAGGGAAAGGGAACCATTTCCAGGAAATAATGCTTTATGCAACTTTTAAAGCAAGTCTCTGTGTGTGAATGCAAGAACAGCTCCACTGGGATGAAGGGACAGGAACTGGCACTTTTTCAAATCTGCCTGGAACTTTGCATTCAGTGGAGCTATATCAATTTTCATCACTGATGGTGTGGTCCAAAATAAAAAGGTAGTCAGATTTTTGTGGCTAGCAAGGCGCGTGTCTGCCTACCTTCCTCTGGACTTGAAACAGCCACTGTACCGGGTGACTCCCAACAAAGGGCATAAATGAAATCCCATCAAACAGGCTGACAGGCCTTGAGTATAATTTCTCTAGATAGAATCGCAAAGTAATCATCATCTCTAATAAGCTCTCCAATTACTTTATAGAATAATAGTTTATTATGAAATCTGTTTTAACAGACTGTCTATTTTTACCCTCTCCCCTTGAAAATAAAGTCAGACATACAGGCACTGTAGAATGTTTTTGCAAAGCTGAGGGAATGCTCCTGCATAGTAACATAACCAATCAGAAGGATCTTTTAACAGATATATTGTAATTTCTGTCAGTTAGCACAGCTTAATGAATCATTGGTGATGAATAATTTAGTAAGGGCACTAACCTGACACCCTGCTACTGTTGCCTTACTGCACAGTCCTCAACAAACCTGGACCAGATGTTCTTGACCCACCCCTTGGCCATATTTAGGTTTCCCTTCAGTGATCAAATGAGAGGGAATCCAGTCCAACTGGAAAGATAAGACGCAGACTCCTTCCAGTGTGAGGAGAATTGATAAGGAGCAGATCAATACATAATCCTCTTCGGTGGGCAGCAAGGCACACACTTCTAACAGTGGGACATCCCTTCCTTTTCTGCTTCTTCTAAATTGCAAAATTTCTATAGTGGAAAGAGTGTAACACTGCGATTATGTGGTAGCAACCAAACAGAAATATAATGGTAGGTAAAAAAGTGTATATATATATATATATTGAACAAAGGCAAAGAAAGCGGTGTAGTTTTCTTTAATTTCATCCTTGGAAGGGACACTTGGGATTGGTGACAATTTCAGCAAAATGATACATAACGAGGATGCCAAATCCAGCCTGAATTGGTAATATCTGGCAAAATTAAAAGCAACTGAAATTTGTGGGAAGTGTCAGGCAGCATTGTCAAGCATTACCAACTGCAATTGTAATGAAAGCCTACTAGGCTCCTGACCATAGAAAAGCACTTGGACAGGCACACCTACACACAGTGTAGGTGGAAAACTGTTAAAACCAGTATAACTGCAACTACCTACACTGTCAGAGTGCTTGGACCTTAGTACATTTCTCTGTTTCAGCTATTTGTTCAGCTATGAGATAAAAACTGACTCACCTTACATTTGTACCTGCCAAGTAGCATTGAAAGGACTATTTGTAATCACAATTCCTTCCCAGCACTCAGAGAGTAAATATCACTGAACCAATTGTATGTCCAGCTCTCGATGTCTCCATTCATGTTTCTACTTCCTCTTGAAGGATTCATCTGTTTGTTATTCACTCTGTGCCCAGCCTCTGGAACTCCAGAAGTCTCTGGCAGCAGGAAGAAGCCTGAACTGCCTTTTTGAGAGCTTTCCATCTATTTTATTTCAGGTACTTCCCAGGCTCTGTCTGCCCGTCCCTGGACTGTCATATTAGGATAGTGACTCCACCTGGTTCAGCTTTCCTGAAAGGGATGGAAGACAATGTAAGTTCTAATTATCACTTTTCTTTACAAGTTGAGATGATTTTTGCTTGGTATTGTGATAGGAACATCAGCACAAGCACCACTGAAAGCTTGGTGGGAAAGAGTTTAACTGTTTTTTTCCATTGTTGCTTCCAGTGCAGATACTTGGTGTAGAAATCAGGTTAAACAATATAAAGGTTTATTTCCCATGACCACCCCCAAACTCCTGTTCCTTGTGAAAGGAAGAGGTTTGATGATTGAGCTGACTGCATGAGTCAGGGAAATAAGGGTAAGTAATTCTTGTCCCCTGTATTAAGCAAGTTACTTTTCTGAACTTGGCCTTGGGCTTGTATGAAGGAAGCTACTATGGGTTTTAGTCATTGTTTAATTGAGGGGAGTTGTTTAACTTCTGTTATATTTTTCCCTTAAAAAGGCAAAAGACTACTTGGATTTACTTGTTATTATTTCATAGCAGTAGTCATAGTGTGTGACATGTTTCCCAATCAGAGAGTAGATTTATGAAAAGAATTAGGTGATGTTAAGCCTGCAATACTCAGACTGGACTCAGAGATCCAGGGCTTGTCCTGAATGCCCAGGTCCAGCCTGCACTCGTACACTTTTGAGAAAAAGGACCTTATAAGGCCATGACAGACAGTTGATTCTAATACTGCAAAAGGAGAAAAGATATTTTATGAGTGCACATAATTTCTCTGTAGGCAACAGGACAAAAAAAAAATTGCATTAAAAGTAAAAATGCATAGAAAACATACTTAAATCTGAATGTGAGGATGTACAATCCTTCTTTCCTCTGAACAACCTGTAGCAGGAAAGTAGATAATGTTTGGGGTTTAGCAAGTCTTTTGTCTGCCTGCTATACTCTTATCCTGTGTATTATTTTTCCTCTTCTGCTTTGATGTTATTTTCCAGGCAGTTTTCATTTTGCCCTTCAGAAATTGTGTTGTGTGCACTGAGTCATGGACTTGTGTTTTCAGAAAGGTTGTCAGTCATAGCTATTCTCATGCAGGAATGATATGATTAGCTCTGTTTTTTGCTGTAAAGTATTAGTTTAACCAAAGTTTGAACACAGTGGAAAAAAAAAAAATCAGTGGATGAATGTGCCAGCTTAAAAGCAGAAATACTGTGTCATATGAATGGTTTTCTTCCTTTGAGACTGTGGGAAAGGATAGCAAAGAAAAGCAACCCCCCATGTGAGAGATCCTTGGGCATTGACATGGGAGTATCTTAACAGCCTTCAGTCTAACCAGTGCCTGGGGAGGCTGTGAGCACAGGGCCCTCCACAGCTCAGTTATCTCAGAAACCTGGTCCTGGGATTTCCAGCCTCACAGGGTCTGCCTGGGATCTCCTCTGCCGGCTCACTTCTGTATGGTCTGGGGGGTCAGTAAGAAGCCTGGTCTGTGGGTATCTCCAAGGCTTTCTCCCAGCAGGTATCACACACATACCTGCAATAGTGAGGGGTGCCAAAAAACAGAGCAGAAGAGGTGGAACTGCCTGGGCCCCTAAGAGAATCACAATTGCCATATCTTGATGTGTCTCAGTGCTGCTCTCTTCTGTATCTGAAATTTGACTGGTAATCGACCAATATGGGCTGAAAAAATGGTGTCAGCCTGAGCTGTGAATTGACCTGCTTTTGTCAGTTTGTCACAGTCTTATTGCTGTTTTAGCACAACGTGTGTGAGTTAAAGCCCAGCACTTCTGTCACCTAGAGAAAAGCTTGGCAGGCTGATGTCCTCAGGAGCAGTTTCCAAGTACAGAGGGGCCGGGGGTTCCTTTTCTCTTCACCAGGTAGTCCAAAGTCCACATTTTCTTTCTAGTGAAGGAACAACCTAAAGCCAAAATAACCTTTAGGTGCACTGCTTTGGTCTTTACCCTCATCTCCAATACTGCCTGGAATTCACTTGCAGTGGTACTCAATAAGATTTCCTGAGAGTAAGATCAAAATTGTGTCCTTTTCTAAAGGTGACCATATTAGGTTCATCTCTTTGTAAATGTTAAGTTTATTACAGGAACAATAGGCTGGATTCCTTAAATCAAAACATTTCAAATGTAGGAAATGAGGAATAAGAGAGAATTCCAAAGCCTTTTATGAAAGACTCATCTTAAAAGCAAATTTAGGTTTCTGCAGAGCAGCAAATAGATCAGACAGTTCACCCAAAACCTAGCTGAAAGGTTGTGTGTTTATACCTCTTATTTATATGGTGATTTCAAAATAAGTGTTTTGAACAAGCTGTGATATTTTATTTGGTTTCCTTAAGCTAAGAGTATTGCAGTGTCAGACTCTGTTTTCTTAATTGATTGTAACTTTGCCGTTCTCATATTGCAAAGCTTATGATGAATGAATAATGTGTTGCCCAGTGCCTGGCCCAAAATTTGGCTTAGAGTACCTTTTTCATACCTTTCATATCTTTGTTTCTCAGACAAATATCTTTGCTGTTGCTTCAGATAAATGAATCATTTCCAGCAGCTCAAGGTGCTTGAAAATAGTCATAATCCAGACAGCATGTCTGAGTGACCCTACAAATAGCAAACATGGGAATGTAGCTCAGCATGCATAAGCAGCCCTACAATAATAACTTAGTGCGTGCAGTCCAGCAGGTGGGAACAGTCCAGAACTAGGTTGCTAAAGGCACTGTTGAAGGTGTCATGGAACTAATAGATCTGAGTGACTTCAGTTTTCTTAGTGTTACATGTGCAAATTCCTTTTTTATTTTATTTTTTTTTAATGGAGCAAATACCAATCCCTAGTCTGCAGACCTGTGTTATTTTTCATCAACAACATCCAATCTGTTGCTAAACTTGTTTTTTCTGGAAGCTGTCCCGATCTCTCCAGCTCAGCTCCTAAGTCTTACCCACGTCTAAGTCATCTTGCACCTCACTGCTCCTCCAGCTGCTCTGCTCAGATCATGAAATCAGTTTGCAAGCAATAGCCTCAGCCCCTGAGTGCCCTGAACCAGCCCCAGACATTATCAGGTTTACTCTTTAAAAGGGATAAAGTAAAGCTCAGAGTGTGTGAGACTCTAAAAATTGTGAAAATGTTATTGTTATTTCAAAATGTTATTCCCATATGTTCAGGAAACAGAACGGTGATCAGGTTGTATAACTGACTTCACAAAAAATACCTGCTTGAGTAGGTAGAGTAGGGTGGAAACGGGAGGGAGGGCGGGCGGCTGGGGGAGTGGATAAGCATTTATGTTCTAAACATAATGCGACATTACTTTGGTGGGAGGAGAAGCGAGGTGGAGGGAGATGCTGCGGGCGCGATGGTCCGGCGGGGCCGGGGCGGACACCTAGTGGTGGGCAGCGCTGCTTACAGGGGCTGGAGCAGCCCCGGAGGAAGCAAACTCTTCCTTCCCGGCAAGGGCCACATCCTCGGTATCAGCCGCATCCTTTGTCCTGCACACCCTTCCTTCAGCAAGGAGCCCCGGGACTCATTCCAAGCAAGCTCAGGAAAGGGGGAAGGAAATATTCCGGATTAAACTGTTTATACTCTCCTAACCTGACCCTCGGTTATTCCCCATCATTTCCTTCATGCTCACTGCAATGTATGTCCTGTAGTGTTTGATTTTTTTTTTCCTTTAAATAATGTTAAGGAGAGATTTAATTGTGCAACAGCTCATTTCCCAAAGAATTACATTTGTCCAGAGGGCTGCTGTCACCAGGGGTGTCACCTTGCTGAGATATCCTGCCTCTAACCACTCTCCCTGAAGGACTTCTCTAGCCTTCGTGATGTGTCACGGTCTCTTGAGGATGTATGTAAAAAGTTGCCAGGAATTAATTTAGAATACTTAGTGATATAAAATACTTAGTATCCATGTAAGCCTCAAATGAATGAATGCACTAGTCCAGGCCAGAAAGGAAACGGAGCAATAATTGCATGCAGGGTGGCAAGTGTGATTTAGATTGTCCCCTGCTCATATCAAATCTCTAAATTGCAGGGAAAATAATCCACAAATCTTAGATTCCCTTCTATCTAACCCCACTCGGATGGAATAGAGTATTTATTCCTTACACTTATTTTTGTCTTTCTGTCTGTCTTTCTTAAAATAAAAGGCAGGACCTATCCAGTCAGATGCAGTGAAACAAGAAAACACTCAGATATTTTAATACCCTGGAGCTACCCCTTGGCAGATAAAATGACTAAAAATGAAATTTAAAGCACATCTGATTTACCTGTTGTTTGTGTGACTCAAATACCTATGTTTAATTTTGTCTATGGATTGGAAAAAGTTAATTTCAAGCCTTGTTTCTCTTGCTAGCAGCAACAACCTTTTAAACTGAGTATTACTGGTGAACCATATAGAGTTGGTTAAAAAAAAAAT
The DNA here is from genome assembly GCA_035047845.1 of Dendrocincla fuliginosa. Lineage (NCBI taxonomy): Eukaryota > Metazoa > Chordata > Aves > Passeriformes > Dendrocolaptidae > Dendrocincla > Dendrocincla fuliginosa. The sequence continues at coordinate 11,316,175 of JAWWMO010000174.1, forward strand.
GCTTTTCAGTTCCACCATGCAGTTGTTTGGACGACAATTATGGCAGCTGAAGTTTAATCATAGTGTTTGATAGCTCATTTTCTCAATGTCAACACGAGGCACTGTTAAAAAAAATGAATTCTTTCATTTGATAAGCTGGCTCCAGAGCACTGGGCTCATTCAATAGGAAAACTCTTTCACAGGGCTGCAGCATGCATGGTTTTTCTTTCTTTTTTTCTTTTTTTCTCCCCTTTTTTTCTTTCCTATTTTTTTTTTTCTGAAAGCCACCCAAGAAGAGATTAATCACAAGGGGGAAACTCAGCTTCACCCTCTAGCTGCAGGTCGCAATTTTTATTTGTATGGAATTGGCTTTTGGAAAGCTGAAGGCTGCCTGAGGGCAGGGACCTGATATAAGAAGAACCTGAGAATGAAGCAGCAGGGATTGATTAGCCTACTTCATATCCCACACTCCATAAGCACACTCCAACCGCAATCTAACACACCGCTGAGCTGAATAGACAAGAGAAATTGGATTCCTTCCTAATATTTAACCTTCAAGTCAGCTCCAACAGTTGTTGATATGTTGTTCTACCAGCAAGTAACAGTCGCTTTTTTATTCCAGCACCCACCCACACACATATATATACAGTTTTATAAGTTATATGCTATATATTTACATATTTTCCATTTTCAATCTGTTTCAGAGCATGGTTTACCTAATCCATTTCAGTAAAAGTTTCAGGGAAGAACAAACTGACCAAACAATTATGCATAAAACTGTAGTTAGGGAAGGGGGGGAAAGAGAAATAAAAAGCAGAAAAATCTCATTGTCTGTTTCATGCCTTTCAAGGTCTTTTTCACACAGTCATTTTTATTTTACCTGTAATTTTCCCAGTTCATTAATTGTAGGAATTGTCTGGATTGTATCTAGTGGTATGGATGCTGCGGCACCGCCATTCTTAGAGGGTTCATTTTAGATTTTCATATGTAAATGAGAGGTGCATTTCGGGAAATGTTTTCTTTTACTGGAGTTTGCTAAACTGACAGAAGGTACTGCTGCACCATGAGGGCCAGCCTGTGGAACCTGGGCTGTTCATTCCAGTGAACGAGACTTACACTGAAGTTGCCCAGGGCAGGACACACTGAGGGAGCAGCAGCCCCACTCTTTGGTGCACTGGAATGGGCTGCCCAGGGAGATGGTGGAGTCACCATCCCTGGAGGTATTTAAGAAGAGACTGGATGTGGCACTTATTGCAATGGTCTGGTAGACAAGGTGGTGTTAGGTCAAAGGTTGGACTCTGTGATCCCACAGGTCTTTTGCAACCTAGTTGATTCTGTGATTCCGTGATTCTCTGCTGGGAGCTCTGGCAGAGGGCAAGCAGGGGTACTGCCACTGTGCCACGCTTGGTATGGCACACTTCTGGGACCTCATTGAGCCCCCCGATAAGCTCCCCTTTCCAGGGTGAGAGAAAGGTCAAAAGATGATGTAGAACGGCCAGAAAATGGTGATTACAACAGGGCATTTGGGGGCCTGAGTCTCAGAAAAGGGTTCTGCCCTTGCAGCTTGCCAGGGGAGAGTGGTTTTGTTTAGGAAAGACTGGTTCTGTGGAGGAAAAGCCCTGCTCTATAAACATGCCCACCTCACTTTGCAAAGGCTTAACATAATGAGCAGCCCCTGGCAAGCTCCTGGTATCACTGACAAGGCTGCCTGGAGGCTTGCTGACCTACCCAGCCTGAGCAGCTGTCACTTTGCCTTCCCTCTGCTGGGATTGTGGAGCTCCATGCATCGTTGGCCTCTCCAAGCTCTCCATGTCTGTCCAGCTGGCAGGCTATGACTTGCCTTGGCTTCCTAGCCCCCATAAGGGCTGGGATGCCACCTGTGCTCTGTCATGCTCCCCACACATATGTGTCGATGTGTGTGGCACACTCCCCATGGGGTTCTCCAAAGGGAATTTTCTAAAAATATCTCTCCTAGGGAAAAATCACATTTCTGGTTCTTCTTTCATGGTTGGAATGAACAAAAAATGAGAAATTGAGATTTTTCTCAAAATGGTTATTTTGATTCATGTTTAGATGCACAATTTTTATCCTCTCTGAGAAACTGAGGTGCCTTTGCAGGGACTCCTGAGTTTGCCACTGGCTCTGTCTGAATTGTGGAACCCACTTTGCTTCTGCCTGCTCCTCCAAAGCCAGTCTGTATACCTCACAAGCACACCAGGCCTCACTCTTGATGTGAGTTCTTCACATGGACCCAAAGCTTTTTCCTGATGCAGAACAACGTGGTACAAAACTTGCAGCAGCCACAGAGCTGTTCTGTGTTGTGCACAGCACACAACTCAGCAACACCCAGGGGAAGGTCAGCACAGGGCACCACCTCCCACTCCCTAAGTCAGGTATGGGCACCCCTGTGTGTGCATCCTATTTACTATGGCCAGAGAGTGTACCAAGTTCTTCATTGCTGTTTGCAGAAAGCACCAGTGAGAAGTAATTCTGAAGCCTTCTCACACAGCACACTGTACAACCAGCACAGATCTTCTAGAACTGGGCAATGTCATTTTGCAACTCATTGTGAAAAAGGTTGCCTTAATATTACAATGGGAGAATATGCTGCTGCAACCAAAGTGAAATTTTCCTGTAAACATCTTCAAATATTTTTATGACCCATCAGCTTGAGTTTTATAAGTCAATGTATGAGTGAATATGCAAAGCTTCCCTCTTTGTTTGCATATCCTGCCTCTACTGAGTTTTAAATGTTCATGCTATGTGGACAAAATCCAACTCTACATCTGTTTATGGCATATGTAGGCAGCATCATCTCCAAGATTTTTTTTTTCCACGTCTAGTTGAGCTCAGTAGCTTTGTGAAAAAGAACTCTCAAGACCTGAGCTAGCTTCCTTGTACCCAGACTGTTAATTTCCCCTACAGGCTTGGGATCGTCTGGATTTCTTGCCATTTCACATTCAAATAGGACAACAGAAAGACTAAAACTATCCCTCCCTAAGCAGAGAGATACACGTGACACGTTTCCCACCAGTGACGGTCCAGATGATAATTATGCCCATGTCCCCCTGACCACAGTGATGTGACCTTCCAACCTATGGATCTGGAGACTTTAACTCACAGAATAATGCCATGTCCTGGTAAAAACTAGTAGAAGGGAGCCAGTAAGGGCTATTGACTAATTTAGGTTGGCAGTAATGAGTCTGCTGGTTATGCACCAGCTTCACTAGCTTCTGAGGAGATCCCAGATAAATTATAGAATCATAGCAAAGTTTGGATTAGAACAGACCATAAAGATCATCTAGTTCAACCCCCTACCATGGGCAGGGACACCTTTCATCAGACCAGGTTGCTCAGATTTCCATCCAATCTGGCCTTGAACACTTACAGAGATGGGGCATCCACAAATTCTCTGGGCAACCTGTGTCACCACCCTCACAATAAAGAATTTTGTCCTGATATCTAAATCCTACAAGCTTCTCATAGAGCCACATTTCATTCAGGGTGATTTCAGCACTTAGTCTACAAGATCTATGGATCTTTCTGTCCCAAGTGTCTATCCCAGGTCTTATCTCTCTATGGTTTGAACTGATGCTTTAACACAGAATTTTACCCTGATTTCTTTTACCCCTAGTACGAACATACTGGAACTATTACACGAGGCCAGGCCTTGCTCACCGGTTTGATTATTTCTGTTAGGGATTAGGAAAGAAAAGGAGTGCAGGAAAGAGAAAATGGGGTCTGTTTTAAAATATTTTTGTGATGCAGCATTTGACAAGTGATAGAGCACTGCGGCCTTCATGATGGAAAATAGAGATTTAGCAGCCTCAAAAAATTTGTGGGAACAAGCTGATTTTGATCATGATGTTTGTAAAATGATCACTATGTTTCATTTTTGTAAGGCTGAAGTGCTTTCATGGAATATAAAGTGTTTAGTTGAAAGGAAGCACTGGGACTATATCCTAAAAAGTTACTTTGATATAGTTAGATATTTTCATTTGTTGGGATTTTTCCTTTGCCTGAAATTTTGACTGTTTGTTCTGATGTGGGACTTTCCTGAGGAATTAAAGCTGTGGCCTTTGATCAGCTCCAATCGTATGGGTTGTGATTCACAGGGGCACTGATGGCAATAAACAAAGCAATTCCCTTCCCTGTGCACTGGAAGAAGCTTTACTGTGACATTGGCTTTTTAAATGTCCTCACTCTGTGTATGTGTGTGCACATATACATTTTATATGTTACTGTGTCTCTGATTTGATTCTGTACATTCACAACAATCTGCTGCTGCTAATAACTCCCCATGCTGTGTTAGCAATACCTGCCAAGTAATTCTGGATCATTCCCTTACGAGTGTGCTTTCCTGATGGCAAGTACCTAAGACTGCAGGTTATAAAAAAAGACATTTTATTAAGCTGAAATATAAATATGTGTTTGTGTGGTGATCCCACCATATTGCAGCATGCTGGCAATGGAGGGGGGGTAGGGGGAGTGAGAGTACTACATGGGGGCAGCAGAAACAGAGTTTCTCCTGAAGTGCTTGGGAGAAATTTTGAAATCTTCCCCTTTTGATATATATCGTTATTAAGGTGCTGGTTGCAAATTCTTTAACTAATGGCGTCACCTGATATTTCTAACAACTTAATGAATACTATGACAAATATAAATAGAGTTTCAGTAACACAAGTTTCAAGTTTATATTAAAATGGAACAAGGCCCTCAGTAAGACATAGCTCCTGCTAGTCTGTGTGCTGTAAAACCTCATTTGAAGCTGTGCCTGTACCCAGGAGCTTGGGGCCCAAAGAGATGAGAAGGATTTCTGTCTTCATTTTTACAAATGAGAAACTGAGGCAAACGAGTCATGAAGTGCCGTGTCCAGATTGCATGGAGACAGTGTAATAGAGCCAGAAAATGTATTGTGCTATCTTCCTGTCAAAGAGATGTGTTGCTTTCCTGACCTTACTGTTATGGAAACCTTGCGTGAGGTGAGTAGCCTTTCAAGAGTGGGATGCCAGACTGTATTTCTTTTTCCCAAAATAAATTTGTCCGTGCCACTAGAAGCTCACCGGTAATCAGGAAATATTGCTTTCCAAAGACGCAAGATGCTTATCAGGTGGCACTGCAACGTGTCTGCATGGGGTGGCTGGGGCTGGAGTACGAGAGGCAAGGGTGGGCAGGCAGCAACTTCTGCTCTTTGAAAAGTCCCTTTTTTTGGGCACTGCGAATCCCCTGTGCCAACATCCCCAAGTGCCAGCCATCTCCTGCCATCTCCAGCACTGCTCATACCTGTTTCAAGCCATGCTGTCACTGCCAGTAGTCAGGGAAATGGTTGTATTCCCAGTATTGCTTGAATTAAGCACAGGTAATGATATCTCTGAAAAAAAAAAAAAATGAAGTCAGACTTGGATGAATTTACCACAGGAAGATATAAAAAATAAATGTAAGAAGAGGGGAAATGAGAAATGCACTAGAAATAAAGTCATAACAATTACATGAAGGGACAAAAATGCCAAGTTTAGCTGAAGGAAGCCTTATTCGAAGCAACATCCCACTGTTGGTCCTAATCTCATCAATACCCAGGCCCTAATGCTGGCACCATCCCAGAGTGTGGCTGAAGCCTGTTGAATACAAGCTACAGCTTGGCCAGGGCAGCCCCTCCCTGCTGGTAATAAAATGCTCTACAATGTAATTCAGTCATTCTAAGAAGCTTAATTTATGATTTTGCAGAAATTGCCACTTTCTTCTGGGTTTCATACTAAGTTGAGAGGATTTAAGCATAGTGTTAGTAATGCCACTTCTGTGGCAAAGCCATAACCATGAAGGAAAACAGAAATAGGAAATAATGAGGAAAACTCTGTGTAAAGCAGGAGAATTCTCCAGGTGCACTGGTAAGAGCATGTTTTATTAGACATGATTATTTTCTCTGCTGTTTATTCAATCACAGCATCATCTCCATCCTCCTTTTCCTCAGCTCCTCGGCAGTCACTGTTACTTCACACATTGCTCAGTGGAAATAGATACATATTTATTCACCCTGACCCAAAAAATAAGTTTTGTGGCATCTGTATCAACTTGCTGTTGTTCAATGTGTTGTGCCAACATTCAGATCAGCATGCGAGCAGTGTACTGACTCCAGCAAAGAGTGGTTTTGTTCAGTCACAAATTGTTCATGCTGACCCAGCCATGTGCCCCACTGGCTGGCATGGGGGTAAATATGGCCTTTTTGCTGCAGACCTTACCAAAGAATAGGACCTGTTCTCTTTTTGTTTCTTTATATCCACTGTTTCATTCTTCCTTTTGGGTTTTCCATTCTCCAGGGCAATTTTTTCTTCAAAGGTTCTGCTTCATTATGGGACCCTTTGGTCTTCCCCATCTATATCCTCATCCACATAGATTCCCACAAATTACTTACTCTTCATTTATTCTTTCTTCTTACTTTTATCCTATTCTTTTAGCACCTACCTATTACAGATGCTCCACTCTCTCCTTTCTATACAATCATTTCTCATAGATGATGCACAGTACTTGACCCACAACATCTTTATTTAGTTCAAATTCAACAGTTCTTCCTAACGAAAGCAACTTCAAAACATTTGCTGCTTTTTTTCACACTGATTTTTTTTTGTATGTTCTCTTGCCAAGACACATCTATTTGACTGGCCCTATTTCTTTACACCTCTTTCCAACAAACTAGCGCAACTTTCCCTTGGAGATTAGCAGTTTCTCTGTGTCCACTCATTCCACCCGGCTTCTGGTGACTGATGAAATCTGCAAGTAAACTGTGCTGGACTACAGGACATCTATTTTATCAGACACACATATTAGACTGTTTTCCTTTGCATGTTATACTTAAGAATGTAACCTCATTCTACTTAAGAGGTCTTTAGACCCTGTGCCAAATAATGACTGCATTACATTACAATTACATATCCACACCTTGAAGAAAATGCTGTTTCTGTTGTGAAACTGTTTTCATCCAGTTTAATGGTTTTTATTCCCTAGGAAAGTAAAAGATCAGAATGCTTCTATTAACCTTGCTCTCCTAAATGTTTGAGTAGTTAAATTCTAGGTCATTATATTGATTCACAAGGCAAGAAGTGAATTCTGTGGTTGGTAAGTATCTGCCAGTTGACTAGGCTTTATCCAATTCCATCTTGCTCCTGCAGCAGCATAATATTTCCATTGCAGTCAGCTTATGGGTGCAAATGATCGCATCTGCATCTTGATTTATTCCTTACTAGTTGGAAATATGCAGTGTCAAGTATTCAGTGAATTTTGCTAGGTCCTAATGAGGATTCAGTGTAACAGGATTTTCTCCAGCTTCAGTCTTGTAGAAAAGTTTTTCTGCATATCTGTCTTTTCAAATCAAAAAAGATACAGTGTGCTGGTATATAGTATATTTTACTTCCAATAAAGTTTTAGGCTGTGCTAAAGAAAAAGACTGTGCACTTCAGTCCTAACCCTTATACCACTGTGGTATTGACAAGGAGAAGAAAAAGATGGTTGGGAAGAAGAGGATTAACTCCTGAATCTGGCTGGGAAGATGGAAAGAAAGGTTTTTAAGGCCTGTTAACTCTCTTGAACCAGAAGATCAGTAAAAAACAAAGGGTCAATAGCAGAATTTAGGGCTCAAAAAGGCTGTCCTGAGTTGCTCAGTGCACAACAACCCATATATTTAAGTGGTTTGCTAGTCTAGTGTTACTCGAACATATTGTTTTCTTCCCTAAATCCTCTCTTTTCTGACTTATATGTGTTGGAGAGGAAGCGAATAGCACCCTTTTTTATGGCACTGAAAGGCTCTGTCCAGATTGATAGGACCCACAGCAGCCTTCGTGGATAACAGGAATTTTTTTGTGATGGCAGAGTGTCTGACCCTGACCACATTATTCACTCATCCAGGCGTTTGTCAGTCCAGGTGTTTCAGAACTGGTCCTGCTGCTTGTTTAAGAGTGAGGTGCCAAGAGGTGCAGTTGCTGTTATGAAAAGATATCCACTCAGTTGCTGAGTTAAAATCAGATTGTCACTGATTTAAAATTCTGATATTGCTGTCCATCATACTAAAACGTGATAATAGTTCCTGTAAAGTTGGTAATCCTCGTGCTTATGCAGTGTTATGTAGTAATACTCCTGACCAGTGTAAGCACGGAGATTTGGTTATTATGTAGAACAGTTATAATAAGAAATATGACTGCAAAAGCAAAGCAGTCAGTTGAAATTGGTCTATAATTAAATGCTTAGAAAATTCTGTGCTTAGCTCATTTTAAAATCAAGTGCTTCTTTGTAGCAATTTCCTTTCTTTAATTACAATTTCCTGTCTAGTTTGACATTTACAATGCAATCTTGGGGGACATGTTTGTGATTTATTATTCTTGCTCCTATCAGGATATCACTCAGCAGAAATGAGTTTATAAAATAAGAGCTCAAATTATTATGGCCTTTGACCAATAAAGCTGGCTCATAATTTCAGGCCTGAGAAAAGATTAACATTTTTGACAATCAAATGCAGAATTACCAATGGGGGACAATTTTGAAAACTATTTCAATTTTCTGAAACATTGTACATTTTTAATAAGGAATATATAACTGGTTATATATTGGAGCACAGGCTTAAGAGTAGAAAGAGCAAGAGCGAATTGTAAAGCAAACCTGAAAGGAAGACTTTAACATCTAACATTGTTTAGCCTCTTCCGAATGAAATTGAAACTGCTAAATCAACATTACTTGAAAATTACCTAATGGAAGAGATATAAAAGCTCAGACAAGTTCACAGCAATGCACTCTCCCTTTTCTTTAGCATTCCTGACTCCACAGGCTGGAGGAGCTAGGGGAAATTTTTTGGTTAGGATTTATTTTTTTTTTTTTTTTTGCTTCAAATCTGACTGAACAAATTTTTTTCTTGGTTATTATTTTTCTTTAGGGGTCTCATTTAGAGAAACAGATGCCCCTGCTAAACTGCATAAACATGATCTATTCTGCTGTCACTGTTTTCCAATGACTTTCTTTGTCCCCGATTCAGGAAAATGTCATTGTTCAGGACAACACAGAAGTCAAAATGAATTCTCTGTGACTTGTGCAAATGTTCCAAGTTAAATGTGAACTTGTCTGTAACACAAAGTAGGCATCCTGCCTTGTGCCTTGTGAGGAGTGGGTTCTTAAAAGCTCTATCCAAAGTGGTAGGTGTGGTTTTTGTGTTAATTTGATGTAATGTCAAAATGGATGGCCTATAAAATTATATTGAAGGAGAGAGAAATGGTATTGGCAGGGAAGAAAATCTTTATCTTTGGAGATCTTTAAAACAGCTCGTGTACACATTGCTAGGAGGTGCAAATGCTTAGCACCTCTCAAAGTCAGGCTGCTTTTATTTAGATGCCAGCATATAGAGTTAAGAGCCTATTTTTAAGTGCTGTGAATTAAAATGATTATTTTAAAGAATCTGTCCTCCCTCAAGCCCAAGATGAGAAAACATGGTATTAGTTACTTTGTTTTAGTAAGGCAAAAGTGAGAAGTGGCACAGCTCTGACTCCCAAGTAGTTCCCAATGTGAGGGCTAGGAGTCCTGCCACGGCACGTCAGAGCCTCTGGGCTCCTGCTCAGCTGCCTGCACTGTACTCATAAGCACACAAAATTTCTGTCCTCCCAAAGCAGTCTCAAATGTATGTGGGATGTATTTCAACTCAGTGATAGGCTCAAACATATCTCTCTAGGGCACCTGTCTCCAGGTTTAATGGGGAGAAAGGAATATGGAAATTGGATACACCCATGAAGAGGTGGTCATGAGCATCTGCACTGCTTCCCTGAGCAGGGTCTGTGGGAGACCTTGCAGGAATGAGGGGCTGCTGTCTTCCCAGAGACAAGGCCACAGGCAAGTTCATGGGATGGTTAAAATGTGAAGCTCTGACATGGGAAAAAGGAAGGTTAAATCTATGGAATTGCACTCAGTTGCTAAGAAAATTAATATGGTGTCCAGAGTCAATGCTTGCTAGAAAGCAGGGGAGGAAAGTTGAGTGAGTCATGAGACCAAAATATCTTCCTCATCCAATATCAAAACCGAGTAGAGGTTTGATGGCTGGATATGTTTGACTTTGGACTGTAGCCATTAATGACAACTAGAGACATTTTCTCCAACCTCTTTCATTGCTTAATTTTTTTCTTAGAGATTTGCCTTGGGAAGGAGAAGGGTTTATTAAACTTCATCTCTGCATCTTGATATTAAGATAGAAAATAATCAAGAATGCCATTATTGCCTAGTCTGGAAAGGCATGTGTTACGAACTTAAGCATCTTGTAGCTCTAAAATGGTTTTATGCCATCATAAAACTTCAGAATTTATATAGGAGTTGCACATGCCGGTACACATCTGCCAAAAGTCAAACTCTGAGACATAATAGGCCATGCTCTGTCTCCTTTCATGAGACCCTGGCTAGGAGGCCAGTACTGGCACTTCAGTCCAAAGGCTTTTTTTTTTCTAAACTGATAGAAAAGTTTTCCCTATTGAGTAGGATTCATTTCGGAAATCCTTGGTATGTTCTAATTTTATTTGAATTCCTAAATTGAAATAATTACCTTTCCAAAATCTTCCCCCTTTTCTTTGAGGATTATGTTATACTCTTTAATTCTGGGCTGGGTGAACTCCCATACAGAAAGAAAAACATATTTATGAGACAAGGCTCCTCAACTGATGTGAATCAGCAAAGCATCATTGGTGTCAGTGAAATCATGCTAGTTTATACATGCTGATTACTTGGCCCTTAACATAATAAGATTTTCCTAGAGCTGTGTGTTTTTGCTCTGTTAAATCTTTCAATCCACATATGGATAATATATATATATATTTTACTTATGCACAGATGTTTTAGGCCCTGGATAGAAACAGTCATTTGAGTTCTGGCAGAATTCCTCTGTGCTAATGTTATTCTTTTAAGTCATACCAGTTACAGTTTCAGGCACAGCCAGTGACAAATACAGCAGCACAGCTTTGCTCAGGAATATACCACAAACAGAGAGAAAGAGGAAGATAATTCCCCCTTGGTATCACCACTGTAACAAGATTGCCATAGATAATTGTGTAATAATTCCACTGTCCTGAGCCACAAATTGCAATTCTGTGGTCATGGCAAACACTTCTACCTAACTTCACTGCAGTTTTACGTTTCCTGATAGAATGAATTTATAAATATTTGTAGACTTTCTCTTCCATTCTTACCAGCTACCTCTCATGTAGTATCTAGAGTTTCTGCTGTAGAAAAAAAAATATAGTAGAAATATCTCAAGACATGGATTCCTTTTTAATATCAGTATTTTCCCAATGCCTGTGGGGAAAAAAATTGTAAAATCAGTTTGGTGGGAAAACGGGCATTTCGGTGTTGTTTCAGCTTTAGCCTAGGATGCCTTCAGCAACTGTGATATATCAGCAGAAAAAGACTTTCAACACAAGGTACTTTGAACATAGGTTCAAATGGTTCAAATAGGTTCTCCTATGTTCTTTATTTATGGACTTATTTGGAAATGGCCTTGTTTCCCAGAATATGAAGCAACAAGGAGTCCTCATTATTTTTACCTGGACCTTCAGGGTTAGGCCTCCTCTCCCAAGTAGGGCTTTATAAACTCATATGAAGGCCCACTCTGTAATCTCAAGAACTTGGGCTTTGTTTGTGTTCTTAGCAAGCCACGTCATCTAGCCTGGACACAACACTGATTAATTCTAACTCCTGAAGAGAATCAAAGCATTAGCAAACATGACCCTCTCAGAGGGTCTCTTGGGTGTGAGCCCACGTACAGAGATGGTCCTTTCCTTCCATCGATCACACATGAAGTGTATCTCTTCTGACTCTCCTTGAAATCTGTGGGGGTTCTGTCATTAAGTCAACAGTAAGTCCACAGTTTATTATTTGTAATATATTTCTTATTTGTTCAACCCGAGCACTCCTTTTGGTGTTTTCTGGATAAGCAGAGAGTTCAAGAGGAAACCTGATTCCAGTCTCCAGATTTTTTTTCCATGGATTCCAACAGTTTCTGATTTACACAAGTTGGAGTTCAGAACTAGGCTCAGCATCCTTGCTTCTCTGTTTTGACTCTGCTCAGCAATGAAGAAATGCAGGAAAGAGACTGGTGTGCAGCAAACAGCAGCACTATTGGTCTGTGAATTTTTGCACGTTTCGCTATTTCCTAATGTTTGTTTGGATTTCACATACTGCCCAGGCAAGATTAATTGCTTGCACATTTCTGAAAATTTAGTCCAATGATCTCTTTTTCTATTTCCTGGAGTATGTATGCTTTTGGCTGCCAAAAATAACTCCAAGAGACAGGTTACATGGAAGCTGGGATTATCCATAGAAAGTAATAGTAGTACTCTCATGCACGAAGAATGAGCAGGCTGCCGATTGTAATATGTTTAAAGGGTCAACAGAAATCTATAAGTGGTCAAGAAACAAGACAAACACCGGCCACCAGTCTGATGGGAAAAGCAACATCCATTAAGTCCATTAAATTTAACATTGAAATCAATGTTTAAACCACAAGAAGTAATTAGTGTAATTCATATTACAGACCTTTGGATTTTTGAAACCAGGTTTAATTATATTGAAAAATGACAGCTTCATTTGCCTTCTATGGATAGGTTACTACCATGTTCCCGATACTTTTATTAGGGCTGGGTGCCGATATCAGGTTTTTAATGACATCAAGCAAAGTAGTGTTTCAGCCTATTGAGGAATAATAAATCAAGTTAGATTCTTTTTGAATGGAGACAACACAGATCAAGTGGCTTTTAAATCATTATCCTTTATCACTATGACGTAGAGCTGTTCACTTGAAACAGCAGCCTATGGAAAAAAAAGAAAATGCTGTAGAGTGTGGAGTGATATTTGGATTCCCTGGCTCCCTTTGCCATCATGAATGGACAATTCATTAGCTACTCCTAAGCTCTGGAAAGGTATCTCTTAATCCTTTGCCAATACAAACGCCACATAACTTTTACAAGGTCTTTCATTAGCGGTCACAGATTTGAAGAAAGATGAAGTGATACCACACCTCCTGAACTTAAAGCCTTTTAGTATTGATGAAGGTGTTGACAAGGATAGTAAATGGGGCCATGAAGATGCACAAAAAATGTTAATTTTCATAGTATTTGCATTGAGGAAAGTAAAATGTTTATCTTGTTTCTATCTTCTTGATGTGCTTCCACATGCTTTACTTGTATCTTCTTTCTTGAGCCACATTCATTTGCTGCTTCTGTTTAATTTGGGATCCTTTCTATATGGGCTAAATTTTTGCAAAGCTCATGGAAAACCAGTGATGGCTTCTCTTTTGGCTTCCATTAATGCAAAAATATTGCATGGGTATGCAAATAATTTATGTTGAAATTAATACCTCTTGGCCTGGAACTGCTCCTGGTTCTGCCCTGTATTTGGTGGGGAGGAGGGAATTTCATATTACTGAGCAGTGGGCCTCCTTCCTCAGTATGCACATGCAGAGAAATAGGAATGCACATACTCAGACTGCATTTATGAGTGTACTGAAGCCACGAGTGTGCTGTGATTCTGCTTTTGTGTATCCACTGAGCAACCCAAAGAGTCTGAGTGCAGGGGTACTGTACTCAGGACTGAAAATTGTGTAGAAAACCATCAAGGAGTGGGACAACTACTTGGGTTAACTTTGTGTGTGGTAACTGGTAGCAAATATAAGGCAAAACCCGCTACATTTAGATAGCTTTAAATTTTTTGAAAACATGAAACATCCAGCTTCTGCCTACATCAGAGGAAATAAATTTAGAGAGATACAAATTATGTGATACTTCCTGACAGGCACCACAGGGCCTTGGATCTCACTGTTCCCTTCCCAACAGGGAGTCCCAGTCACAGTGGTATTTATGGGTTTGTCTTCACTGTAGTGCAGGTTGGGGATGTGGTGGAGCAGTGAGACGCCAAGAGAATGCTCTGCCAGAGCTTTGAAGACAAAAGATAAAGCTGCCAAATACAAACCCAGGAAATATAATAGGTATTACTGCAAAGAGGGTGACGAGTCATAGACAGGAATGACACCATCAACAAGCCACAGTGATGCTGGTGCAGAAGACAAAGGAAAGCAGTGCAGTAGTAGAAAGAAAGCGAAGCAGACGTGGCATGATTTGAACTATGGGATCATTTTGTCAACTCTCTGAGTGAAAAACATGTTTAAACTGGTAGAGAAGCTCAGCATCTAAGACTGAGCAGTACTGAAGTGTTCTGTACCAACAAGTGAAAATAGTAATTCTCTGTGCCACTCAGAGGTGTTTTGCTGACTGTGGGGATTAGGAGTGCAGGTACAAGATCTCTTTATAGGGCATGGGAAAATGTCTCTTGTCTGAAAAGAAAGATGGAAGAAGAAGATTCCAGACCTGTAAAGAGATTTCCAGCCTAGATTACTCTTTGGGCATGTTGATACTGTATGGATAGATGTACACTCATCATGCCCATGCTATTCACTGAAAAAAATCCTTCTCATGAGGGATTATTAGCTCAGGCCTGGTGCCAGTGCAATCACATGGCTTCTGTCAGATTGGAGCGTGGGCAGAGCTTGCTCATGGCTGTTTCCAATATGTGGTGTAAACATGCTCAAAGAGTAATAGCAGGTGGTAGCAGAGGAGGTGGATAGAAAGGAAGACTTGGAACAAAAGATGTTAAGCTTCATTTGCTGTATGATGAGCCAAATTCATCATTGGTGTAACGCCCTGAAGTCAGTGGAGTTACAATAATAAAATTAGTCCGAAGAATCACATCCGTCCCTGGCACTCCATGCAATGCCTTTGATCTGATGAGGTATATGTCATGGCAACATCTTGCCTCCTGAACTCACAACATGATTCCTCTGGGGTGAAACATCAGGAAAAAACCTCACAATGACACTGGGAAATCATGAGTTGAGTTTTAAATGTGCATTTCAGTTTGAAATCCTGGCAGAGTTTCCTTTTCTTCCTGCATATTTGTCCCCAATGGTAACAATATAATGAAATCTTTGGCCACACATTTAGTGCTCAAAACGGGATTAATTTCTTTCTCTTTGGCTAGTACAAATAATTGCACATGAAGAGTTTATGCAATAGCAGAGGGGGGTTATTTTGCCTTGGCAATGGTTTTGTCTGGAGCAATGGAAGAAACTGAGGTAATATGAATATTGTACTTAGCTTTCTCCATCCACAGAAGAAAAAGCAGTGTTTCGTTTGGCACTCCCTACTTATTAAAGTGCTCTTTTGCATTGCTTTCCAGCTTCAGCTCTGCAACTCCCAAGCAGGCCAAACACAATTCTTCTCACCTCACTCCTCCTTCCTAAAAGAAAATCTCCAAGAAAAAGCCAGCGCAAACCCCAGAAATACAACCCAAATATCCCCCAAGAACCAAGTACATTCTTCTCTCTTTACCATTATTGAGTAAATGTGCTCAGAAGTTGTGTTAGTTAAACCAGATCCTCAGCTGGTTTAGGTTTACCTGCCTTGAATGAGGTCAGTGAAATTGTCTCAGTTTACAGCAGCTGAGGATCTGGCCCTCATTAGTGAAGAGTTTACATAATACAGGACCAACTAGCCTTCAGTGCTATCTCTGATGCTGAGATTTGTGGTCTAGAAGGCTGAAATGGCTGTCTATCTGATGTGAAAAAATGCAAGAGATGGGTGCTCAGGGACTTCTCTACTGAGCAACTGCTGCTCAGAAGGGCTTTTATTCCTTGGGCTACCCAAAAGCACATTTTTTGCATTGTTCCGTAAGAGGCATAAGCTACTGCCTTTCTCTGCATCTCCACTCTTACTTGTCCTATGGTAAAGAGGGATGTTGCAGATTGCAGCTTTGCTGTATGAAATGTTCTCTGAGTTTGCCCTCCCACAGCTCTGGGAGCAGAACTGTGCTTGGTGCTGGTGCCATCCGTGTTCCCTTGGCAGAACAGCTCCTGCAAGGCCACAGCCAGAGTTCCTATGGAAATATGGATTCTATAGGTATGTCCTCTGTGGATTCCTCTCTGTGTAATGAACTCTCTATGTTCTTGAACTCATAGTAGAGCCTCAGCAAAACTGGGTGAGGGAGTGATCGCAAAGCTATTTAATTGCTGCAAATGTGTGGATAAATATGGAGACAAAGAAGGAAGGAGGCAAAAGTCATACATACTCACCAAACTTTTTGTAGCCAAGGAACCTAGAGGCAACATACCTGTCTGATCCTAGAGAAATGAAAAACAACCCTTTTTATTATCATTTCTGCTTTTATTTATAAACTATCTGCTTACCAGGCAGTTCAAGCAGCTTAAAAAAAGCACTGAGGTGCAACAGAACATGTAATTTGTAAGTAATATATCAGACAAAAGTAGTTGGTTTTTCCTGCTCTTGGAATTTTTCTGAGCAGGTCAGAATGTTGTTCCATGCTGGCTTTTTGTTCAATGATCTTTTGTGAGTATTTTCCCTGTTTTTTTCAATCCCACTGGGAAGTAATTTGATGCAAGTAGCCCACACTGGGCAGCGTGGCCTCACCAGAACTGGGCAGATGGATCATGTGTTTGGGTGAACAAGGAAGCAAGTGCATCTGGCTCAAATTTCACCCCTGAATTTCAAATTCCTTTTCTGCTAACGCCATCCACATATGAGACTTGGAAATGCACTTTGCACAATTTATTGTTATTCTGATTTGTATTAGAGTTGTGCAGAGTGATCCCAGACAAGACAGGGCCAAGTGTACTTAATTAAGGTATAGACCGTAGTAAAGACCTTGATAGGTGCAATCTATTTGAGTTTACAGCTGAGACAGGTAAGAGAGAAGGAGGAAATGGAAGCACAAAGGGGTAAAAGGACTTGGTCAAGGTCACATCTGTGTAAGTAAAACTTGATCACCCGAATGTTCGTGGCAAGTAAATATGAAGGGAAAGCAGTCGGCCAAAGTAAATTCACTTTAAAACCTGAATGAAAATAATCAATATTATTCACCCACTGTGTCCCAGATGCCTGAATCAATTTGATAACAAACAGTTTGTTCACTTTTTTTAGTTATTTGTAAAGAAGTGGCTTGATTGCCAGTGTGCCTAATTCCAGACATATGCCAATTCCCTAATGGTAATGGAGCTGCACTATAGCATGCCAAGACTGAGGCAGATACTCAGCTCTTTCCTGCTAGATTTTTCCCAGAAGGTCTGCAGTGAAATCCCTGTTTAACGACTATCAGACAAACATATGTGCTGCTTCGTGGATCCACTTTCTGTTCAGCGTAAGCATGTAACAGTAGCTCGGTTCCTGAGCTGCGGTCATGGCCCTGTTTGCAAGCACACGCTTTAGGCTGCCCGTAGCATGCAAGTTCAGTGGCACTTGGGTGTTTGTTGGGAGCCATTCGTGCTGTGGCACCTGGTCTCTCTCACAGGAGCTGGCTTTGGTACCTGACCACCTTCTGGAAGAGGCTACAAGAGGGCTGAGCTCTGCAGAAACTCTCTGGGCACAAAGAACAGCTTCCTATGGAAAGCGTGAGTCTGGTGCTTCTTGTCTGTCAGCTCAGGCAGACTCTCTGGACACAACCATTGAGCACATGTGAGAGGCAGAGCATTTACAGAGACATGGGCACAAATTTTCTACCAGTCACTGCCACAGCCATCCTGCAAGGGGATGTCAGGTAGCAAACACCAGTGGGGCTGAAACCCAGAAAGACTCTTCTGGCAATTGGATTATTCCACAGCTGACATGGAGATCAGCTGAGGACAGGTACCTCCAAGAGAGTGGGGTCTCTTTGTACTGGGTGATGATTTAGCCTATTTTATATAACCTGCCTTCCCTTCATTTTCTTTTAGCAAGGGCTATATATTACCTCTGGGCTAACAGATTAAGTGTATTTTTAATTTTTTTCAATTTCCTGTTACTTAGATTGCATTTACCTTTGAGACAGTGAGTTCTGCTTACAGCTTAGCTGAAGTTCTCAAAATAGGTGGACTTTTTCAGTTGTTCTCCCAAAAGCAGTAAGAATTTGAATATATTATGGAGTACTGAATATCGGTAGGATAAATACTCCTTTCTGGTAGTTATCTATCTTAGTCTACCAACTGAGTGCTATAAAAATCTCCAGAGCGTGTAATATTGCAAATTCATGAAAATCCATCATTTGGCCCAAAATATCAGCCATCAGATATTTCCTGCATTTAGTTATTCTCTGCAGAAGAGTTATTTGTTAAACCTTTGCAAATTCATATTCCTTTGCCCATCTTGCTAGATTCTGTAGTGTTGCTTTTCCATCATCTTTGAAAATTAAGTCATTGTGTCAGTAATTATTGTAGAAAATAACACACACACGTCACCCTCGTACTCAGGTGTTGCTCGGGTAAAGGACTACCCTTTGCTGAAAGCAAAGCAAATCATGAAGGTTTGGACTAACACTGTTGCAGAAAGGGGATATTTTTAGTACTGAAACTCCTGGAAAAAAGTCTGATACAGCCTGAACAGCACAAACTTGCTATGTTATGTGTTGGAGTTGCATGCACATCTTTAATATTGAAATTTCTTTCTCTTTGAAACTGTTTCTTTCTATGCTCT
The DNA here is from genome assembly GCA_035047845.1 of Dendrocincla fuliginosa. Taxonomy (NCBI): domain Eukaryota; kingdom Metazoa; phylum Chordata; class Aves; order Passeriformes; family Dendrocolaptidae; genus Dendrocincla; species Dendrocincla fuliginosa. The sequence goes on from JAWWMO010000174.1 coordinate 11,334,672, forward strand.
GTCTTTTGTTCTGTGCAGGGAATGATTAACCTATTCCTTGCTTCATTCACTTTTGTAACTACCATTGCTATTACTCTTTCCTGTAAGAAACCAGGGAGTTGTATTTTGAATATTTACCATGTAATTAAAGGATATAAAATACTGTCACTATAAGCATGTTCCCTGTTAAACATGCGTGGTCATAAAATATTAAGGGAAACTAGATCAATCTATTGAAGACACTCAGATACAAAAGTTTTTTGTAGGTCACAGGAATGTATGAATGAACTTGCTGCATATTATAGAGCTCTGGGCTGTATGACCATGCCCGTCAAGTTACTGGCACACAACTGAATCTTTACATAGAAGAACAAAACTTGGTGTCAAATAATGCCTAAAAGCAAACAGAAAGCACCTTGTCTCCTTCAAATGGCATCCTCCCAGGAAATGCAAAAAAGAAAAATCAATATATTAGAGTAGCTTATGATCTCATTTAAGTGATTCAACACAACAAAATTTCAATGACATTTCTTTTTTCTGTGACTGTAGGCTTGTCTTTTCTCTCCAAATGGCAGTCCTAGGTTTGGAATTTTTTTTTTCCTTTCCTTAGGACCATGCTGTGGAAGGCAGACTGTCCTGGGGAAAAAACATGTGGTGTGTTAAGCTACTAGAGATTAACAGAGGCCAAGAAATTCATGAATGCCATGGATTCTACAGCTCTAGTCTGGGGAGGGGAAAGACCTGTGCCATATCAGGCTGGCTGGTGTACCCACTGGACTTGTCAGATCGTCTCCTACCATAGATCTCTGTGTTTTTGCCTGTCTGATGTTGATTTTTCTCAGAACAAAGGCTGTACTTTTCTTTTAAGTTACCTTACAGCTCCCTTATACAGGAAGTGTGGGTGGCTTATACTTTCCAGTCATATCAATTTTTGTATCTATCTGAATAGGATTATTGCTTGGGCTTCAGAAGATGTTAGACCTATTTACATTTGAGTTAAGCACTGATCATCCCCTCCTTATGGTTTCACTGCAGAAAGAAGGTGGTGGTGGCAGTGAGCAGATAAATCACAAAAGACACGCTTCATCTGCCTGATCTCTGGTCTCACTTCTGCCCTTAGAAATAGTGCAATAGTTCAAGTTTATAGCCTTTGTGGATTAGAAAAGCAGCCTTATGTTGTTTAAAAGAGAAAATGTCCTTAAACAGTGTTATTGACAGTTATTGCTGTTGTATCAGTGAAGACCAGGGCTCATTGTGCTAAGTGCTGTGCAAATGTATTTTAGAGGGCTTCCCTGCTATGAACAGCAATATTTTTGTTAGAATCAGAAGGTCTTGTTATTCCTATGGCGCTCTTTGCCCTATTTTGCAGCTCAAATAGCACCTGGGCAGTCATGCTTTAGTAAGTCAGAAGAACCAAGTTAAGACAGACACATTTCTGTCATGTGAGTACTCCTTTATATCTTCTGTCTTGACCATGTTTGGAGTTTTGCTGTCTTTATTCCATGGACAATTTGCCACACTTCATATTTTCAAAAAGTAACCATAGAGTGAAGAAACCTAAACAGGTTGAAACAAAAATTTGATGTTGTCCTATTTTTAAAACAAAATATTTTGATCTATAGCTTTTGGTCTTATTTTATAATAAGTACATGGCAAGATTAGTCTCTGACTGACTCATTTAGAAGGCACTAGAGAAATAGTGGAAGTGGGAGATGCCTATAATTGTATTTTAATCAGAAAATGAAGTTCTTTAGTCTTTCTGTAGTTCTAGAGTAGTGATACAGATTGCCCTTAATCAACAAACACCTAAGGGCAAAACAGTTCTATAAGCATCCTAGAGTGACAGTGCCAGGGAGGACTGAAAAATTAGACATGCCTTCCATCCCTCTGGGTTTTATTGGAACATATTTTCCTTCTCTCCTTCCTTTCTTGCATGACTACTCTATTTACACACTGCAAACTTCTCAGTCTTTAGCTTTGGTAACAGTATTGCTGATGCCTTCTTCCATTCATGGTCCAGGGCTCCTTTCAGTCCTTTCTAGCAATGCTACTGCCTGGCCAATTATTTTATTGTGTTGATGCATCTTTTTATTTCCCTTATCTCTTATCTCACAACAGTTTCCACATTTCCTTTGGTGTATCCTTTTCAAAACTGAGAGTTCATAACTAGGTCAGCTTCAATGTGAAAGGTGAATGTGGAGTGTTAGTCTGTGCTCAGGAGCCTCTTTGCCCCTTACAGAAAGAATCTCTCACATTTCCTCAAATTTAGTCAGCTTTAATGGCCTGATTTATTAATTGCTGAGCTGTTTTCTTCTGGAGAGCTAGCAAAGATAGCTCACATAGTAAGATGTTAATATTGTGTGATTAGGTACAACTTCAGAATGTCTGAATCCGTATGTTGCTCTTTTTGGTGGATTAGGGCCATATGAAACTTATTCAGTAATATCGGTGTTTAAGAAATGAGAGTCTGGATGAGATTTTTGGCCACAGAGCACATTTTCTGGGTGCCCTTGGGTGACTCAGTTACTTGTTGTTGTTTCAGCTTGGTCTCTGCCAGGCTGATGTAATATTACATGGCTAATATAGGTGCTGAGGAAATAAATTAGTGAATGCCTGTGAAGCATGCAGATCATTGATGTATGGATCGCTTCTTCTGAGAGACACCAGCAGAAAGCTTCTTGGGAACAGATGTTGCCTTGCCAGTTTGAGAGTGAGAAAACTGTCAAAGAAGTGGACAGGAGGCTGGTAAAAGGAAGCAGGAGAGAGCCTGCAAAAATTAGCACTGATACAACAAAAGGCATTCATTACTTGTTACAAAAACCCTAAAGAAATCTGAAGTTTCATGTTCCCTTCAAATTTGGACACTTAGAGCTCTTAAATAATCTACCAAATTTGAGTTGGAAGTCTAAAAGTCTAAAGAAAGACCTCCTGAAAGGCACTCAGGCACACAAAACAAAATCTATACACATATAGATTCATTTAAGCCCTGAAATTAAATAAGCACTAAACAAGCCCTGAAAAATGCATACAAACATAATCTAATGAAAAGCTACATTGTAATCCTTCCTCTATGAATTATAGTTCATATCACAATAACTGCCATGAATTCTGCAGGGAATGTGAAAATGTAGGTACCTATTCAGATTGGAAGCCATAAAAAGGAACCTTTAATAACAAGTGGATCCTTACATTTTTTGAAATAACGAAAATAAGAAAGGGACCAGAGGGAGTGAAATGCATAAGGAGCGGAAAATCTTGAACCCATGCTGGCCCGAAAGAAGTATCAGAAAGAAAGAGCTCCTTTAAGTAAAAAAAAACCTCCCAAATTAGACCTTTGTCTGACCAATTCAATAAGAAAGGAACAGGGAATAAGGAAAGTCATTCAAACGTATTCATTAAGTTGCCAGAGAAATGCTTATTAAAGAAACCCTCATCTTGATTCCTTTTTTTGGGGAGGAGGAAAAAGAAGAAGGAAGAGAAAGACTTTTTTTTTTTTTTTAAATTTAACACTAATTCTTCAGAGGAATTCTTCCTATTATTCCTTTTATTTTGACTTACTGCATTTGAAAAATATGTTGTCTTTTAAATAGATTTATTCCTTTCAACAGCATTTGACATCTTTTGTCAGAAGTTCCTTCATTTTTCCAGTTTATTTCTTAACATGAATCTGTATAAGTGGCTTCTGCTGTATTAATTGATGTGTTTGTGTCTGTTCAGAGCAAATGCATTCTCCTCACAGGGATTTTAACAGGCATTTGTTTAAGTGGGTTTTGCTTTTCTGTGTCTATTTCTGCTTGTTTTTCTGGTAGAGAAGGAGACATTACTAACATGCAGCCGACATAATGAGTCCCATTAACTCCCAATTCAGCTTGCTTTTTGACCACCTCTCTTTTAATGACTGTACTTTTCTTGACTGCAAAGTTTAGGGAATAGGAAAACTGTTCGCTCTGCTGGATTTTAATACATGTTTACATCCTTCGTTACAGAACAGCACCACCTCTCATTTAATGTTACTCTTAGCCTTAAAAAAAGCAATCAGTAATAAGTAAATGCGAGTGTGTGTGTGTGTGTGTGTGTGGAAAAGTGTGGTGCAAACTAGAATTTTTACAAAGACTGCCGAGCATTTTTAGAGAGTAAGCAGCATTTGTTGTATTCTAATATTTTAAAGCTTTTTCATTGATCTCCTGTTAACTGAGAAGCAAGAATTAACCTCAATGACAGTGCTAGTAGCTCTGCAGTCTATTTTGGCCTGTTCTTTAAGTAAAAAGAGCAACCTAGATGAGAATTTTGTGCTTCACTGGATATTGAAAGATGAGGCAATAAACTGCTAAACTTGAGTAATCACACACTCCCAGAGGAATGCCTCAAATGGGGTTGGTCAAAAACCTTGAAATTCTAGCCTTCTGCACACTGCCTGGGCTTTAACATTTGATGAGAGTCATTATAGTGGGGGACTGAATACAAGTGTCTTCTGATTACAGACCTTCCATTAAAAGTTCCCACCAGTGTGCCTTTCCATAGAGAAGCGTCAATGGGATTAAAATCTCAATTCACCCCAGTCAATTCTCCAGTAACACGATTTCATTAGAGGCAGGCAGGGAGGAAAATGGACTAGAAAGCACTGAAACAGCTGGTGTATAAATTATAAAGTGTACTTTCTACTAAGTGAACACACCTTCCGCTCAGCCACATTACTAATTAATGTGTAGGGTAGCCGATTTTATGTAAATTGTATTCTTCCTCTCTCCTGTGCTTTGGTTAACAACAGGTTCTTCTAAATCTTGGAAAAAGAAAGATTATGCAAAGCTATCATCATATGAAAATAACGTATTAACATACTGCCTGTGAACTGTATCCAATCAGTTCCTTTTCACTGGCGTGTGTACAAAACAATTAAAATCAAATTTATATTGCACTTCTTTAATATATTCTGGCATTAATATAATCAACGAACAAGTGTTAAAAAGTCTTACAGGCCTATTCTGCTTTAAAATGATATGTTTGTTCTCAGGGTTAGTGGGTATTTTCAGCTTCTTTAAAAGGGCACTAAAAAGAAAAGTCCTGGGCATACGAACACGACTCTGGCAGCCCTCAGCTGATGTGGAGTCAGCCTCACTTTTTAATGGCAGCCTGTTGTGTTAATTTTTTTATGTGGTGTCTTTAGTCCTGGACTCTGGCAGCTATTCTCCATGTTACCTGAAGCATATTTGGTTTTAATTATCGGATGTTGCCTAATAACTGCTCATGAAGGTTGCAAGACGGCTGAATTATCTGGGTGACCCACAGGCTGGTTGGGCTCCCAGCTGTTCCCGTGCCAGGCAGGTACACGCCTACACACCCAGGGCTGGCTGGCTGCATGCCTGCCAAGCCCCACGATTTCACCTGGAGACTGAAGGATAGCTCACATGCCATTAGTATATCCTTATTTGCCATGTTTCATGCTCTGAGGCTACATTTTTTCTGTCTGTTTTCCTTGTTGCTTTTGGTGTACTCTCAAGTGATGTCAGGTAGGAAGAACCAAGATATTGTGTCACTGCTCTCAGAGGAGCGGGCAGAAACCAGCAAACTGGTGCAATCAAAACACTTTTTGTCAGTCACTGGGCTGGACTTTCCTTCAAGAGGTTATTTATTCTGTCCTTAATAATATCTGCATCTTTCCAGGAACAGTCCTCATCAAGCACCTCCAACCCAGACCTTCTCTAACTTTGCTGTTTCTTATCACCTTTAGCTGCAGGTAAGCCCATTTCTAGTCCTCCTCACTAAGTACACAGAAGAGATCACTCTTCCTTTTACTTATTTTGAGACCCTATCCTCCCTTAGATATGTACACAAAGAGACTAATGCTACTGCCCAGCCAAGATGATTCTCAAAACCATGACCATGAATCTGGAAATGATTTTTCCTCTCCCCTGGCAGCGCTGAATATGCCTACAAAGACATATCCCTCTGAGGAGAGCAAAAGAGAACATATTTTCTAGGAGAAATAAATGAGGGAGATCCTCATACCACTTCTGAACCTTTTTCTTTATGCCAAGAGGCAATTGAAAATAAAGACCTTGTGTGCACATGTATGGGCAGGGTAGTGTTACAGAGTTCTAGTGTGTGTTACAACCCAGAGACCTACTCTTGCTTTTCAGATGAGAGTTCTTTTTCTTTAACTTACTGTTGAATCTTATGATCGTGTAAGTGAAAGGGCAAGGGTCTGTACATGCTCTCTCCTTGACCATTGCACTTGTGCAAAATTAATTTCGGTGGTGCCTTTCCAGTCCTGGGAAATGTGCTGGTGAAGCCTGTGAGCATGCTGCTAGGGTACAGGCCATGAAACTGAGTCCATAAAATGTTTTCTGCAGCATATAGATTCTTTGCAATAGGAGGAGGGAACTTGTGACAGAGACAGTTTGTCCACTGAAAACTAAGCTGAGACCATAAGCTCCCTTCAGTTTGGGCCAGAGGATAGTAATAAACCATGGAGAAGATGTCAGTGCCTTTCCATTAAGTGACCCCATGTCATCCTTATTTATGAGCTCCTAACAACGAATTTAGCCAGATGGCCTATGTGATTGGCATAATTCCAGTTTGAAATTGCGGATTTGAATTCTTGAAAGTATAAATGGTTATGCATTTAAATATCCAACCTGTCAGGACAGAAACCATAGGATACTTCTAGGTTATAGTTTGAGTGATAAAGACATGCCACCTGAGTGGGAATTTGGTCTGAAAACTCATCAAAAATTGCTTTTTAGGCTTCCACCATTTCTTTATCCTCCTCATCCTTTTGCAACAAAGCTGTGAAATGAAGGTGGGTGAGGAATGCAGAGGAGAGAAAAAAATGCTAGGATTCATTGCCAAGTACTTTCGTTTTGTCCGTCATTTCCTACTAGATGATTGGGAATGGAACCAAGTCAAGCAGCTGACTGACAGTGTACCTCATACCAAGCACTAGATCAGACCTACTGCAATATTTTCCTCCTTGATGGTGTTGACGGCATAAGTGGAATCTGCAGACTGGTCCCCAGCCAAGAGGCAGAGGACAGCATCATCTGTAGTTCTTTATAGGAACAGAATAGGAACACAGGAGGTGCATGTTCCACCCTTGGTCACAGTGGTGGAAGGCCATTAACTGGGGCAGCTTCAGTGTCAGTGAGAAGCCAAGAAGGGCCACAGATTACAGTACTTACCTTCCCTGATTGCTCAGCACTCGAGGTAAATGTCCTCTGTCCCACCCCCTTCAGTTCTAAGTCACTGTCAGGTCCTTCCCCACTGGCTGATGGACAGCTTGATGCCACTCTCCAGGTCTGTCAGGACTTGGTAGTGCTGCCAGGGTGCTTTAACTACTCACTAAAGGAAGGAGGACAGACATAGCACACTGCACCCAGGTTTGCTTTCACAGTTACCGCACCAGAAAAAAATATTCTGTTGTTCTTTAAGAAATACTTTGCTGACAAACCATTGCCAAATAGGGTGAACAAAAAAAATCTCAGGAGTTTCTGAAGGTGATTCCCCAAAAGTGGTTTAACAGGGCTTAACAATGACTTATCTGGTCATTTGCTGTGTTGCTCTTTTTGGAGGGAACAAGTGCATGGAAAGACCAGTTTGTAGTTGTGGTTTTCCAGGCAGCCCAAAGTACAGTTAGAAATAAGAAAAGAAGCTTCTCTTCCTTTCAGTGGTGTTATCAGGAAGGTTGAAAGCTGACGAGTAGGTTTTTCAGTGATTTGGTATTGTACATCCTCAGTCAAGGAGATTCCGGCATTCCTGTAATTTTTACAAGGGCTTTTTAATGTTGCTGTATTATTTGTATTAGTGCTTGCTGGATTCATAGGAAATTATCCCATTTGTCTTCAGTGGATACTGCATAAGACTCAAAAGAAAAAACATGTCCATAAAGTTTGCTAGGATTCAATATGTAATATTTTTTTTTATAAGGAAATGAAAAAGATAGTTCTAGTTACATTTTAATTACATTTCTTGAATATACACATTGTCTGGGACCTAGAATATCTCTAGCATGATGGAAGGCAGCAAAAGAATGGGATTAGAGCAGATGAAGAAAACATCTCAGGCCTAAATAGTGATACAGAGAGGATAACCAATCCTAACAAAACCAAACTGAAATGGTTGAAGTTGTCTGGCTTTAGGGGATGTTTAGTTTCTTAACACAAATTGCCAGAAATAGATTTTAATTTCTGCATGTATTCTGTAATTATTTTTGTTTCTATGTAACTGTGAAATTGAGTCTTTTGCTTCTGCTCATATCAGGTCACTTCTGAAAATGAAGTGTAACTCAGAGAACAGCAATATTATTATTATTCCAAGGCTACATGTTTGGGCAATTATATAAACATTGGCTTACTGTCAGTAAGTAAAAACCTTTCCCAAAATACCTGGACCCTTAAATTAATTAGACTTGTCATGTCCTCCTTTGAATGCCACCTTATGAGAGGGCCACCTCCTGCCCAAACCCACGCCAAAAGTCCCTCCCTCAGGTCATTTTATCACGCAGCTGTCCAGATGAATGGTGTTCTGCAGTGAACACTGTTGCTGCTTTGATCACTGAGTATAAGCTTATGTATGTACAGTTCTGCAACTTTACATCAAAAGTCAACTCAGTGACTCACATGTTGCAGAAAGGGGGAAATTTATTATGAGCAGCACTGCTTCCCTGAAGGAAGTAAGTACAGTTTCTGTGACCTAACCTCAGACACATCAGGGACTGATGTTCCGTTTCTATCGTGGTTGGAAGCTTAGGAGCACAGTTCATATGAAAACAGCTGGAGAAAAAAGGCCTGATGGAGAAAAATAAGAGCATACAAAGTGTAATGATACTAAATTTAACAAAACATTTTTTTTTTCTCCCTAAGTACTCTTAATGAGAATAAATGGTTTACCTTTTCAGATCTGTATATTGCTGCAGAAACACACCTCTGGGAAAAGGCTGCAAAAGTTCGGGCCGCCTTCTAAATCCCTTCCTGGAGACTCATTTGGGAAGAAGAAAAGACACAAAATGTCATGCTGGTTCTCTAAGTGAAGGTAAGTATTGTCCTACAGTAATGATGGCCAAATTTTGTTGCAGAAGCAAACTGGTGTTATGTCAGCCAAAGTCTTCATGATTATTATGAAGGTGAAGACCTTTTCTCCCTTTGTCTATTCTTACCTCTTTGTAAACAGGCCTGTGTAAAAACAGGCCTATATAGAAAGGATGGCATTAAAATCCTTTGGTTTGTGGCCCCCCCCCCAGCTACACCCTGTGTGTGTGGTACTTAAAAGGGCAAGTGTGTCCCACAGGGAGAAGGAATATTCAGTGTTCTACAAATGGCTTTGAACCAGCTGCACATCACAAAACCACCCTGCAGAGCCACTGGGTCTAGGTACTCTTACTGGGACAAGTTCATCCACGACGGTATGGGGAGCTGCTTAATTGAGCCTCATTACTTCCATTTCCTACTGACACTGTGCACCCTGTGAGGTGCTGCTCAGGCATGTGTCAGGGGCAGGGGGTTGAGCAGCTGCTGCTTCTTACATGGAAGCAGGAGAGGATGCGTGATAACAGTGCCCTAACCCAGCACTGCTGCCTCCATGGTTGGTATGCTCATGAGGAGGAGCAGGCTGCTAATTTGACCCCCTTAGACAGGGGGATGCACCTGCCTCGGCCATCACAGTCTTCTCTTCTGCTGGGCCTTTTGCCACAGAGGATGGTGCACTCCTGACAAACTGCCACCAGCAGGTATTCCCTTATCCCTTTTGGATCCCTGCTAATCTATATGTTTTGTCCTTTTTAAGAAGGGTTTGTGCTTTGAGGCGTCTCAGCTAAAATCTCCCAAAGGGAAGTATTTCCTTTTTTTAACAGGTACGCATGAGCCATCTATTTTCTTCTTTGGGTTGTGTAACCTGCACACCTCCAAGGTCAGACAAGCATCCTTCCAATGCCTTCAGCTCCGATTCTGTTTCTTCAAGCACACAAGATCACAGGTAGACATAGCCTTCCTGTTCATTCCTGGTCCTGTGGAGGTCCTGAATCCCTGCTGAGAGCTTTGTTTCTATGACTGTTCTTTCTTACAGGCATCCTTCCAGTTCTTTTCTGGTGTATTGTCCTCAGTTTTCATTGTTGAACAGGATCCATTACGGACTTTGGCTCCTACAGGTAAATATGTAGTATGTGCCACTTAATGTCAATATTTCCAGAGTACCACAAAAGCTGTTAGAGGAATTAATCGCTTTTTGATTTCTATGGGACAGTGGAAAACATGTGAGAGAGAACTTAGGCAATGATATCTGTTATTATCACCCTTCTGAAACTCACCACTGCTGAGCGAAAATGAGCTTTGTGAAGGTAATCAATCACTGGCCACCACATGGGCTCCCTCAGTATAACATTAAGGGTAAAACTCATCACTTTGAACAGCATCAACACAGTCTTGGGTAACACCAATTCTCACTCACCCATTTGTGCAGAGGAGATGAAAGAGGTATCTATTTACCCAGGATACTCTGGCTTTGCATTTCACCACTCCCAGCACAAGTAATGACTTGCTGGACAACCATCAGACTAGCCAGACAAGAACTTTCTGTGCCGCAACGTGGTGTGGAGCTATTGTAGCTCTGCACGAGTAAGAAGTCAGATAAATTATAACAACCAGCATCACAGCAGAAAAATGACAATAAATACCATAGTATTACAGAGTGTTCCTTCCTTTGCAGCTGCCTTTTGTCAGGTAGTATGCAGTCAATTCATAGAATAAGAAATTATTTCAGAACATACATTATACCAGAATGTTATGTTACTCCCCAGAAAAACCCTACTTAAGTTCCCTCACAGGAAGTTTTAGGTGAGGGATAAATTCAGAGATGAAAGGTGTCAAAGGGACGTGTTTGTGAGCAGAGGAGGTTCCTTGTTTGGCAGCACCTGAGAGCAGAGCTAAGCTGGTCAAGGCATTTCTGTCTGTCTTCTCTGCTTATGTGTGTGTAAAGGTGCCCAGGTGATTTCCATGGCACAGGCTTTGTAGGCATGCTGCATCCTGTCACTGGAGACTAAGAAGCAGTGGCAGGTCATCACAAAGAGAATTTGTTCATGTATTTTGACAGCTGAAGCTAAATAGAATAAAATAATTTGACAGGAAGTGAAGCAAACATGCAACAAAGGAATAGACTTGCAGGGATATCAGGTTACCAGAGGAGAGGGGGAAAGAATTAGGGTGAGAAATGTATATACAAATAAATATAGAGGTTTTTATAAATCTATTTCAACCTCAACAGTTTGACTAGCTCAGAGTTCCTTGTCTCTTGGCTTGTTCGGGTAAGGAAGTGCTACTATCACAGTAAGCACTTCCACTTTCTGACAGGGAGTAAGGAGACTGCAAGATCTCTTGCCAAGGTCTCTTTCAAGTCTGAACCAAGTATGAAGCAACAAAGTAAGAAGGTCTACTTGAGTTTGGAGAGAGTCTAAAATAAAAGCTCTAGGAATTGCAAGCTGCTCTATTAGTCGCATTTCAGACCCATGGACTGCATAGGTTTGTGGCCAAGAAACTGCCAATTGTGACTGCTATTCCCAAAAGGAAAAAAGAGAAATGCTATACAGGGCACAAAAGCAACAGTAGATTTCTTAGCATATATCCCTTTCCAGTGTGAGCACAGGCAGCTTTCTGCTCTGAGGAAACAAGGGCAACTTTGCCACTAGTATTACCAAGTGGCTAGAGACTTTCTTAACACTGTGTTGCTGAAAAAAATATAGACAAGCAAAAGAGAAAATTTATCCAAAATTACAGCAAAGAAATGTATAACCTTTGCATTAGAAAAGGAAAAAAATTATAAACTACACAGGAGGCGTGGAAAGTGACAGTGGGGTTTTCTCATTAAAGATGCTGACAACAGAAAAGTAGAAAAGGCAACATGTCGGCACAGCTGTGACTGGTCACAGCAGTGATAGCTGGCCTGTTTCTGAGGACCACCGTTGTGATCCTTGGGAACAGTGTACAGATGTGTGGCAGTACTCAGCCTGATTAGGTTGTACCAGCCTGCAAGCCTCCAGCCAAACATCCTGCCTTTTAGTGGTACATGTCCCTTGGCTGCACACAGCAAACTCAGGCCATCTGTGAGAGAACAGGATCCTCCTCCTGTGCCTGGGCAGCAGCACCGCCCAGGGATTCTGCCGGACCACAGGCTGGC
>JAWWMO010000174.1:11348014-11353014 GCA_035047845.1 Dendrocincla fuliginosa
AGACGTGATTTAAAAAAAAAAAAAAAAAAAAAAAAACAAAAAAACCAACAAAAAAACAAAAAAAACCAAGCACACAAAAAAAACCCCAAAAAACAAACAAACAAAAAAAAAACCAAACCAAAAAACATTACAGTGGAATTTGCCTGACACAAACCTGTCTCACCCTGATGTGGAGACACAAGGCACTGCGTAGCTTTGGGGAAAGAAACAACCAACGGCCCTTAAACCCATTCAACATGAAAGGACTTTGCTATTCTTCCCTGCACAAGTAGACATTTTAAAAAAGGACGATGACAAGATAAAGTATTACAAAAATATCCACCTGTTGTCACAGTTTGACTCAGCTATGAGAGAAGAACCCTTGATATTATTTCTATGTTTAAACACATTAGACATTTATCAGAGATGTTGACGTGGAATACTTATGAGTCAGGTGGAAGACCCTACTTTGCTTGCTTCAAATTTTAGGGCAACGGTCTTTGCAACTCTGTTCTTGCAATCCAGCCAGGACGTGTCTTGTTCCTGACATGGGAATCTCCCCTGCTATTATATCTATACACAGATTGGTAAACCAGAAAAGTGAAAATCATAGGATTTTTAGATTTAACCTGACTTCTGCTCTGTTATTTAAGGATTGTTTGGCATTGTGTCCATGCATTTGAGAAGAAAATTATGATTAACTTTGCAACCATTCTTGTAAATAGGCCTCTTTTTTTTTTTACAGAATTATAAATGTTGGAGAGAAATGAAAAGCAAGAAAATCAAGATTTATTAGGTCCACATTTTCAGATGTTCTAAGTGAGCTTTTGCTGTGTGGGAGCCATAGAAACACACAGAGTCTTCCTCCTCACCAGCAGAGCTATTCAGCTGGAAGCTAGGCTGATTTCAAACCTGTTTTTGCCTAAGACTGCTGGTATCTCCAACCGAGATCTGCTGGAGGGTGCAGGCTTAATTATAAAGTATCTTCCTTACAGCTGCAGAACACTAATCCTGATTCACCAGAATCCAGCACCTTTGCTTAGTTAGAGAAACTATTTTTGGATCTTTCAGAGTTAATCTAACCCTGACCGAAGCCCTGTGGTGGACACCCAGTAGTCATGGAGTACCTTTTATGCTCTTAATGTGCCTAGTCAGAACACCTCTTCTTTTTTACATACCTCTCTACAAGCCTATCAGGCACTGTAACAGTGATTTCAGCACTATGTTGCTGTTTCAACAAGATATGAGGTCTTACCATGTATGTAAATTTTGTAAGGCAGGAAGTGATTTTTCTTCCAAGGGAAGAACATTCTGTGGCAACAGTCTCCTAGTGCCTCTTACTTCCTTCCGGTAGCATCATGTCAACACAGACACACTTTTGTACCTTGGAGAGCAGATCAGTTACTTTGCTGGAAGGCACCTAAATCAGTCCCTTCTGGGAAATTTGGACTGGCCCCTTGGTGAAGAGTGGAAGGCAGGTTGTACTCTGTATTAGCCAGTGTCCAACTACTCATTCTTCAGTAGTGAAATAATGCCCATCTCTCATTCAGTCAGCAGCCATTACCTGTAGACATTCCAGTTTTGTATGAATTGTAAGGTCTGTGGCCCTGAAAGTGTATTTCAACATTTGGAAAAGACTTAAGACTAAATTAGGCAGCACAGTGAAAGGATTTAGTTTTTCCAGAAATTCCTGTGACTTCTGTAACATTTCTACCTTTACTGCTTAGATAAAAATAGCTTTTTAAAGTTGAGGAACTTCTTGAGGGTTGTATGTGACTGAACTGAGAAGAAAAAGAACATTCTTTCCTCTGGAAGTTTTTTAGGATTCTTTCTTTATTCTTTTATGGTAAGTGTGGAACAAATCATTGTAATATATATTTTGTTTAGTGTACTATAGATGTGGTGCAAGTCTAATTAAAATCTGAAGCTGTTGCTTTTATATTATTCATAATACTTACAGTAAAACAAAAACAAACAAACAAACAAACAAAAAACACCACAATATCATAAATGACAGTGATTTGAAGTAAATTCTTCAGGTCAAGCCCAGGGCAAAGTGACCCTGAGTCACTTGGAAATTTTGAATGAAAACAGAGGGTAGGTATTTATTATTTAAAAAATACAATTCCAGTTCTCCCACAACATTAGGCACTGAGGCCATTGTAAAGGAGAATGAGTTTTGGTATGCAAGTAGCAGAACGGAACACAGAAACAGTGTTTTGCAAAACTACTCTGGAATTATATTGAAAGCTTAAAACTTTACACCAGAATTGGTTTCTCCCCCTTAATCCACACTGTAATTTTCAAACATAGAAAGCTATGAGAAACTTCAACGCAAGGTAGGAGAACCCTCTTTTGGAAACCTAAGGCCTCGTTTGTATTTACATTAAAACCTTTTCACAGCTCCTGGTAATATAAAGAGTTTTTAAGTTTATCTAGTACAACCACGAGCTTGATAGCTTCTTCACTCTGCTCATCTACATTTAGGGATGGATGACTGTGGTTTTAATGAAACAGAATATTCCTAATACTAATGGATGTTAAATTGCTTATTCTTACCAAGAGGTACTCCAAATAGCACATTTGCCTCAAGTATATGATATAAAGTGATGAGTTAATTCATGTACTTGTGTCAATTGCTTCAAGATACTGAGAATTAGCTGCATTAGTGATTTTTTTTCTTTACATATGAATAGGAAAGTGCATTGGAATGGAGATCGATTTAAGCTCTACTGCACAAGGAGGGGAGAAATCTGGTGGATGGTCCTACAAATGTCATTGACAAGGTTAGTAGGTTCTTTCTCTTTGCATTTTCTTGGTATTCCTTGTACTTAGGCTTGAGGTACTTAAGATTTCTGGAGTAGTCTGTGGCAGAGAAATTTCTGATTGCAGTGAATTAACCAAGAAGGGTTTGTCTTCAGGACAGCCACATCAAGTGGAGCTTGAAAATGCCTTCTAGTCACCTCTACCAGAGCAGTGCTCAAGTTGCTCCAAGGACCTCTTCTCCATTTGAACTCCCAAATCCACCTGCATCATGTCCTGCGAGAGCCTTGGAAAAGCAAGAAAAATGTGGGGACAACTGCACACCCCAGATATATCAAACTGCCCTGGAGATCAAGGGCCACAGCACAGTGTGATTCCCCAGCCTCAGGGTTCCTCTGAAGTAGAACAGAGCAACAGGTGGCAGCTGTTAATGTGCTGAATGTGGCTTCCCTCTGTGTCCAGCCATTGAAAACAAAGCCAGCGAGCGGATCCATGCCAAACACTTTGCAAGCATGGAGCTTACACAATTGGGCTCCGCCCACATGCCTCACATGGGAATTTTCTCCCTCACCAGCTGGGTTAAGATCACAAGATGGAAAAAAGGGGCGGGGGGGCAGGGAAGAGCTGGAGTTGTTTTATTTCCATTGTAGCTCCTGAGCTGAAAGTTCCTTTGCAACAGAACAATAGAATAAAGATGAGAGTGAACACTGCTGATGGCTCAAAATCTGGCACCAAAGTTTATTTTTTCTACACAGTCTGAGCCTGAACAGTCTTGTCAGACAATGTCAACAGAGGTGAAAAAAAATGACGAAAATCATTGAATCTAGTTCGGCTCAAAAATGAATAAATGTACCAGACAGGGTAAGTATATGGCCATTAAAAATGGCATAACCCTGACTGAAAACTGAACACCCTCATATGTATTTTGTACTCTCAAAGGCTTATCATGCCAGCTGTATTTTTGAATGAGCTAAGTGTCTACTTCTATGAAATGAATGTGAGTAGGCACACATAAGCTTTCTCATCAGTGTCCATACTCATAGCTGGGCATGTATTGAAGTCTCTCAACTCAGCTTGTTATAGCTATCTCGATGCAGAGCCTGAAAATGCCTCTTCTCCGAGACCAGACAAACGTGAACTGACAAGCACTGTATTTTGCCCTTAAGGCTCCTGTCCATGGTGATGCATCATCAGTTATTCTCTGTAAAAATCTCTGCTCCCCCCACCCCACATGTGCTTGCCTCTTTCCTTAGTGTTTGCCTAATTTGGAAGCAGGTACAATTCGTGAGAAACACTGAACTATGCTCCAGCACCAGTGTCTTCATGCTCAGCTGGAAGATGTGTGGGTTCAGTAAAAGGCAGGTAGGATTTGAGAGCCTCAGCCTTAGAAGAAAAGGGATAGAGACCTACAACATGTTGGTGCTGCTGTGTGTGCCTCACCCGGGAACTCATGGAGCCTCCACGCCTGTCACCCATGGAAATCAATTTCCTGTTGAATGGTGCCTGTAGTCAAGAACTAGATGCTCAAAGTCCCATTGTAGCCTGACACAATGAAAATAAAACCCGAGGACAATACAGATGCTGATGTCTTTACTTGCTTTGATAACAATGACACCAGTAAACAATGACGTTTAAGTGCACTTGCATGGTTCTTAAATTAAAAACAAGATAGCCAAGGGCAGTGAGAAGTCACTAGCATTCCTGGGACTGGCACAGAGAAGGGCCTCCTCTACTTCAAGCTGGAAACAAACCCCACAGTGTGGGGATGACCACAGTACCTTTGTAAGGGGGTGACAGCTTCCAGGCTCTCAATTCTGTTATGATTCCCATTTCACAGAACGCCATTTACATAGTCACAAGAGCAGCAGGGCTTGAGGCTGGGGCATTACAACGTTTTTGATACAGGCACTGAGACCTGTTCTCTGTGGGTGCTTCAGAAAAGAAAGAAAATGGAGTGCTAAAAAAACCTCTCCCTGCTTTTCTCCTTTCATTTTACAGAAAAAAGAAAAGGCTAAAGGCTCTGCTGGAGTGACTCCATTGACACCCATGGCTTCCATGGGCTTCAATTTGCAAAACAGACAGAGGAAGAGAAAACCCTTCCTCCACCTCTCTCCCCTGCAATTCTTGAAAGTGACATCTGTGCAGTGCTGCAGGAAAGATTACACATCTTAGTCTTATTTTTTTTTACCCTGCCACTCCCAATTTACTCATGCCCACTATCATAATATTAATTTTTAGCAAGGAGGAGTAAGGAGTGC
>JAWWMO010000174.1:11358014-11367928 GCA_035047845.1 Dendrocincla fuliginosa
TAGTCAATGGCAAAATTCAAATGTAAGTTTAATTTGACACCTTCCACTTAACTGATTCCTAGTGTGCAAAAACCGCTTCAGTTAAGTACTTAAGATGACATTAAATTGGTCCTGAGTATCACACTACTCTGTAGTCCTTAAAAACTTTAATCACTGCCTTTCAGTCAGGGCTATGCTTCCTAGGTATATAAGAGCTTTAAAGTGGGACCGGCCAAGGAATTTGTTCCAAACTACACAGCTGTCCTCAGTACTTCCTTGTATCTCTTGATAAGTAAAAGGATTATTAGTTGGAAGGAGTTTAAAAACTATCAGGGATGGTTGTTGCTGTTGGGTTTTTTTAGCTCTAATTGAATGAAGGCAGGGAAGCACCAGTAAATAAGCAGCTGGAGTAAAGAAGGAATTATCCTTGTTCTGAGGAGACTGTTTTTTAAACGTGCAAGGAGGTTAACAGGCTCTTTTACTGCTTTCTGTTTATCCTGCACAGTTATAGCTCACTAGGCTGTAACTGGAGTACCAGACAGAGAAGTGGAAAGTTATCCAAAATTGCTCACTTGTTTAAAAGTAATATATACATTATTGTTAGTCATTCCATGGCATTAGATCTTACAGCTACATTTCAGTTAAGTGTTCTTCTATGGGCACGTTCTCTCTCTAGTATTTGGGGCAGCAGGGGGATGGTTTTGGCAGTAGTGTTCCTTTCTGGCAGAATTTTAGTGCTTAGATGGCAAGCTATATTTTATCCATATAATGTTTAATTTAATAAGGAAAAATGTGATTATTTGAATTAATTAGAGCATGTAAGAACTCTGCGTGTAGGCACTTTTGACAGTCACTTTTAAGTGCATGCTTATATCTATTGATTTATAAATATTTGAGGTATATTTATGCAAATTTGATACACTAGCAATGCACGGTATTATAGATCGTTTGCAAGAGTGTTGTAGTGTGAATACACATTTAGGCAGCGAGCAGCGTTTATTAAATGTCCGTGGTTCAGCCGTGCGCTTGCATGGCGGTATTTCTTCCTTTAAGGCTTAGCTATTAAATCCATTGTAAAACACTGCAGAGCTGTATCTCAGCCTTTTTAAGTGATCGCTTGACTCCAGTGACTGCTTAGTATGGAAGCTATAGTCAAAATATGTCTATTTAAAACAGATGTAGTCATTAGGAGGCCCTCTAAACTCTGCTTCTCAGCTTTTTCTAAGTCAAACTGTCTCCTGAGCAGGTTTGGAGACAGATGATTATCCCTGCTTTCCCCACGTGTCAAGTGTAGCCACACTGCGGCAGTGCCAAGGGGCTAGTGCCGCAGAAATAGGACTTGTTACTTAGTTAACAGACAAGTTTGTTGCCGTTCCTGCTCCTCATTCTGTCTCCTTGATGTTATTTAAATATGAAGCTAAAAATACATAATAGTCCTTGCTTGCCAATAGGCACGGTAAGCAATTTTACTCCCCTGAATGCTGCCGGGGGTTAGCTTTGGCTGCCTATTTGTTGCATCACGTTGCAACAGTATGGGCTGCCACAGGGAAGGTGCTTTGGGCCACTGTGATCCCATAGAAGGTGAATGTCAGTGCCTAGGGTGAATTTAACCACAGCATGATGAGCAGGAGGAGTGGGCTGTAATAATCTGCTGTGAGAGAAAGAGCAGAGCCTAAGCAAGGTCTTGCCAGTAACAGAAAAGAAGCAAGATTGTTTTCCAGGCTGCCCTAACCATGACCTTAGGATAGGGATTTCTGACTGACCCAGTGCCATGAAGCATTAAAAACGCAACAAATGATCCACTGGGCTCTCACTTCTTGACCTCCCTGCGAGCAGAGAATCTTTTCTAACTCTCACTGAGAGAATGATATCATTTCTGTAGTTATCTTTACAGTTTTCAGACTGAGTCTCTCACCTGCTTAAAGAGAGCTGTGGCAACCACTATAATTTCTTTCAGTTATTTTCCTGGTTCAGGATATCAGTCCTTGCTCTTCTGACATTTGTTGATGGGCCAGAAGAATGAAATTACCCATCTGATCTGTCATTTTGTTCAGATAGCCAACATATAGCTCTTCTTTAGGACTAGGGGATTTGGCACCATTGTGTACAGGAAGTGGGAAAAAAAAGGGACAGTTTTTCATGCAGAATGGACTTGGTGGTTTACAAACACAACATCTTCCAGTCTCTCAGCTGTGACCCTTTTACAGAAATGATGTGCAGCCCCTTCTCTGAGTGGCTGGCATCATAAGAGAACAAAGGCAGTAAAAGTGTGTTGGAATATAAGTCTGGAAAAATTTGGGTGCTCTTCCCAAAGTGTCTGTGTGTAGGTGATGCTCTGCATGCTAAAACAAGCATTGCCACCTGCAAATGGGTGTTACAGGTGTGTTCCTGGTGTTACAGGTCAGGGTCTGAAGTGCATCCTCTACCACTCAGTAAAACAACCTGTGTGCCTTGAAGCCAAGCAGACCACTGCAGCAGAGTTCCAGTGGTTATGCTCTTTGGGTTGCAACCGCATATTGACTCCAGAGTTTGTCAGCACCACTCTGCTGGTTGCATGCTGTCCATATTATGTTTTTTCTGTGCTGCTGTAGCACAGGCCATTGTGACCAGCCTCCGGATGCTCCTAAATTAAAGCAGATCATCTTTTACTCCTAAGAAACCTCCAGAACCCAGCTGCAGCCATAAAGCTGCTATCAAATGCAAGCTGGCTGCAGTTCAGAATTGGGGCCAATATTTTTAACAGCATGAAATTTTGTTGTAGGCCCTCTGGAAGGATTCTGTATATGAAATGTTGAACTGGAGCAAAATCAAAATGGAAATCCCCTGTGTAGAAAAACAGGTGAAGAAAAGGTTGGCTGTGTTTGAGAAGGGAGATGCATCTCTCATATGTACTACAAATAATATCCAATAAATTTAATTTGGAATAGGTGTATTTTTCTTTACCATTGGCTTACGTTAACAAATACATTATAATGTCATGACCACTCTTGTCCGAGTTGGCATCACTAGAACAGACTGACCATATCAATTTCATCAAGATAATCAGAAAATAACTTGACATTTTATGTTAGTAATTAAATCATAAACTCTACCCACTTTGTATGGGCCTGAACTTCTACATGTTCTTTCATATTGCCACTGGTGGCTTTTTGTTTGCATTACAGCAGCCTGAGAGTAAACGAAAGGCAAGATCCAAGATAGGAAGGCAAATTGTTTTTGCAAACATGGCAAAGAAAGTGTGTGAAATCAAATGCCAATATTAATGCATGACATCTGCTCTCTGCTCCAGCTCTGAGTAAAGTAATCCAGTCCTAATTATACACTGCTGTGTCCTCTACCAGCTAAGGAGAACGGTGCAGCCAGTCTTAGGACTGGTATATAAATTTCTTTCTGGATCTGATAGATACATTAGATGCAGGGCAGGCTTTTCATTTTTTGGCTGTCAGTTGCTTTGGGTAGCACAAAGAGTGGGGAGGAGAAAGGTTGCAGCAAGAAAAGATCAAAATCTTCCAAAAAGGACTCTGCTCTTAGAATAAAAATTTTTCCTAGAGAATTTTCCCTGCAGACCTCAATCAATATTATTCTCATCTGAGTGCACATATTATTCATTAAGAAATATTGGCAAGATGTGCACTATAGTGTATGCCTTCATTACAGCCTCCACCTGCTTACTTTTATCAGAAGATCTTCTGTAACTTTCGTCTTCCATAACTGTTTCTGTCTTTGGATTCAGAGAGAAATCTTGTCATTTCACAGGATGGGTTTATTTAAAAAAAAAAAAAATCCCCTCGAAAATCCTAATCTCTTTGGTTTGTATATGTGTTTTCTGGTCTCACAAGTTAATGGATCAAGAAAATTATCACCATTAGATTCGGACTGAACTGTATGCTGATGAAATCATGTGCAAAACATCGGCCAGTGCAACAGACCCTCACTGACATGGGAATAGCTGGAATTCCTCTGTTGTGTGTTCAGCTGCCATACCGTATTCTTTGTGTGCACCTACTGCTATTATGCCAGCAGCCATTTTCCTATGGAATTAATATTTTTGGATGATATATTGTTAGAATGATGCTATGAAGACCTGGCAAATGTCATCCATGCCAAGTGGAGGCAGAGGGAGCCACAAAACATGGGGGACACTGGCAGCGTCTTAGGACAGTGTCATCACAAAGCAATGCAGGCCTGACATTGCATTTTATTTTTTCAATCCATGTGTTTCTATCTCTGACTATTCTGTGTCAGTATTGCCTGGTCTCCTTAGCTGCAAGACAGTGAAGAAAGAAACTATCTTATTGAAGAAAGGCCATGGGATTTTTGGACAATATGTTGTGGTCTAGCTCCGGTACTGGGACCTCTGTGTACTACTGTGGTATAAAGATGAGCCGAAAGTAACAGATTATGAAGAGGCAGCTCCATGGCTCTGTCTCTGTTCACCCATCTCACATTTGATTAGTCTCTGCTTGACATCGGGCTGGGAGCAATAAGCTCTGATCATAACAGAGTATGTGGCAACAAGCCCGAGAGCTCCATGTGTCACTCCAGAACCAGACACTGTCTCACTGGATTCCTCCATAAAACAACTGAGGTAGATGTACGGATGCCAGATTTGTCTTTCAGGTCTGCTTACTGCACCCACCAAGGTAAGGAATAAAAGACAGGACTACCTACAGGAAAACACTGCAAGAGCAATGAACTTTGAAATAGAGGATATACAGAGTCAATTATTGGTCCAGACGAAAGTGAAAGACATTATAGAAACACTGTCACTAGAATTGACTCATAAGGATTTGGGTGTTTTTTTGTTGGGGTGTGTGTGTGCTAAGGATTCTTTTGTACTTTAAAGAACCGCTGCAAAAGTACTGCCGGGAGAAGAGGTGGCAGAGTCAGAGTCCCATTTGTTGGCTTGCTCAGAAAGGTTGGGCTAAAGGTGCATTCCCAAAATTTTACATCACTGTTGAGAATTGATTCACCATACAACTGGAAGAACACATATCACTTGAGCCTGAAAAAGGTTTGAGAAGTAGAAGGACAAAGGAGGCCTCTACTGAAAAGATGTATGTCCTCTATGTATGCTTTTCCTGAAGCCAAGGGGAATCCAGTGTCTGCCAGCTCCTAGTCTGGACCTCCTCTAAAGCCATTCACTTGGGTCATAGATTCCTACAGCCCTTCTTCCCAGCTGTATCAGTACTGGGAAGACACTGATGGATCTGCAGTGTGTCAGACCCAACCTGACCCTCCAGTAGTTTATATCCATTCACAAAACCTTTCTGATGCTGGTTTCTCACACAGAAACAAAATTCATTGAGTTCATTGAAACTGAGCTGGTCAGGGTGGGGGTGAGAGTGGGGCACAGAATCTGCCCATTAAACAAGAAAGAAACAAGAAGCAAAACAAGAATTTAGGTCTTGCTACTTTCATTTTTTTGGAAAAAAAAATTAAATTTGTGCTATGGAGAGCAGCAGCAAAACTTCTGAATAACTTATTTATCCCCTGTAAATTTATCTAAAAGGTCATTCCAGATTGTGAAGTCTAATGGCTTAAAGTGCCAGCCTTATATCACAGTGGTAAAGAACTCATTCTCTAGAGGTGGTATTTTTGAAGCATTGCCATTTTTCTTCTATCAAAGGAAACGTTGCATTTTTAACATGATTTTCTTTTTTAATGAATAGCCTGTATTTATGAAAATATTTAAAGTTCATTTCACGCAAAACAGTAACAGAATTGAGTGATTTATTTTCACAATGTATAGGCAGAGAAGTTAAGTAGATCAAGGCCAAGTTTAGAAATAATTGAGGTCTGTAGATCTCAGGTATGAATTTAAGTGGTCTTTTGAACTGCCGCCCGAGTTCTGTGTGAACATAACTTTTCAGAGCACTTGTGATTTTCCTCCTTTACAGGACTGTTGAATTGTGGTATAAGGTCAGGCCCATGGTCACTCTCTTCTGACACTAGCAAGGTAGGTGCAAGTGATTCTGAAATGGGTAATAACACAGAGATGTTTTGTACCTAATTTAGTATAGAGCTGTGTAAATTGTCTTGGTTATTTGTGTGAATTCAAGAAATAAAACCTATGTGTCTAAACTGGCAGATAAAAGTCTCATCTGCTGAGAAATCTGACTTTGAAAATAACTGCTAAACTCACTGCGCAGAATAGTCTTTGGTATGGCCTGGTGCTGCTTCACTGTGGGATTTTAACTGGCACGTGACTTAATCACCTTCACTTTTGTTTTGATTTTTTTTTTTAATCCTGTGAGCTGAAAGATAAAATAAAAAAACATATTAACCTCCCTGATGAAGCTTTATAATTCCCAACACTGAAACATTAACCAAGTCCTTAATTAAGAGAGACTAAAAGTAGAAGAATGCTTTTATGTCATTAGCTGGTTTTTGCTCCAGTCATCTGCCTCATTCAAGCATAGGATAATATGAAACCTCACGGGTCTGCTAAAGGCTTGACTTAAGTATGTTGTGGACTCTGCAATTTAATAAGAATGGCACATTGTTTTTAAGAAACTTCATTTTCTCTTGCTTTTGCTCAAGTAAAAGAAAAAAAGTAAGAGCAGCTACTGAGCAAGAATGTCAAGTTAGACCCAGAGCTCTGATCCTAGCCCTTGTTGCACAAAGGTGTGCTTATTCCTGTGTGCCTCTTCCCTCAGGCACCAGGAGTAGCAGGAATTAGTATTAGAGCAGAAACTTTCCTAGGCAGAGCACAGCTGTTCCCTTTTTTCTGTAGTTTCTGCAGTATTGAGCATGATGACTTCTCAGAACTGCCTAGAGAGGGAGTGTGTAAGGTACTTTAATTGAATGAATAACAGTGCACATCAATGATAAACTGGCACCACAGCAACAGTGTTGTTTGGTCCTCCTCCAGCAGCGAGCTGTTTTAGTGCTTTGTTCCAGAGAACGGAGGGTTGGGGAACTGAGGCTTATTCCCAGACACTGATCTGTGTCAGGTTTTCCCAGTAACTCATTATGGGGACAATTACCTGCATAAAGTGCTTTTTAGAGGAACAATCTAGATGTTCCTCACTAGTATCAAGGTACTAAAAATTAAGTGTGGCAAAATTCTCCATGTAAGGTTTTTAATCTACTGGATGAAGAAGGCTCAAAAATTATGGAAAATTTCTCACTTCTCTGAAATTACTCACTGAACAGATATAATGGCAGCACACACAGGACAATGGTTCACCTCACTAAAAATATAATTTACTTTAAGTGGGGACCTTTACCCTGGGGTTTGCCTTGTCACCTTATTAAAATTGTAAACCTAAAAATCCCCATAACTGTAGGATTACAGCAGACTGTTCAAACTGCAGGATATGTGTTTGGTTATGGAACATTTTGGTGGTTTTGGCATTATTCTTCTCCCCCCTCTGCAACACTTTCTCATGCGCATACATATGTGCAAAATTCTCACTTGCTTTTTCCCTCCATCTCTTTCTTCTTCATCCCCAGTAACCACACCTCTCTCAGCTCAAGTGTGAACACAACTTCTTAAGGATGATACCAAAGTCAACATCCGTTTCCTCAGTTTCTTCCCATTCTACCCTTGGCATCCCAACAGTGACATTGAGCTCTCAGTAAGTCTGTGCTTTGATGAAACCACATCACTGCTGTGGCAAGCTCAGAATTAAAGCTCAAGGGTTGCATACTAAGATCCTGAAATTCTAGCTTTGCACCCAAAAGTCTCCTTGGCCACAGAGAGAAAAGGAATGGGCTCAAGGACCAAAAGAACATCAGAAATAAGTTAATGCATGTTGTTCACCAGGATTGGTATTTTTCAAGTGCTGCTGTGTTCTTTCACAAAAGGAGGGAACAAAAAAGATTCATGGAGTTAGAAGGACCAAGTTCCTGTGGGTGCAGTATGTGCCACAGAGTGGAAATTAAAGACCAGAGAATTAACAGGGTTTATTGTGTTACAAAGCTGAAAGCATTTTTATCGTTATGCGTGTGTACTCACGGAAAAACATACTGCATTAATGAAACACAACTTTATGTTCCCAGTCATATTTATGCTTGCTAAGAATGAATGTAACTTGGGAAGTTTGTTGTCAAGCAGTCTTAGTTATGAGTTTGTTTTGTTTACTGTAGGGGCGAAGAGTAAGTGCTTGTGGGGTTTTTCACCCCCTTGGCTCTAGGTGATGTGTACAAGGTGTGCCTTGAAGAGAGTGGGTAGAGTTGCCAAAGAAGCAAGTTTAATAATGGATATCTTGACATGGGTGAATGTGAAGATGGGGAACTGAGGAGGTGATAGCTCTCATGAGATGATGTGAAGCATTTTTCTCCCTGAAATCTATCAAAAAATGTTTCTCTCTCCTCAAGGGGAACCAGCCTGAACAAAAGTCCAAAAAAAGGCAACATGGTGGGACCTAAATAAAAGCTAATAGATGAGCTGAGCTAATATTAGTTTCCTGATATATAAAGCCAAATGGATTAATGGATCAGCTCATGCATTGCCTAAGGAAACAAAAAGAAAATCTTCAATACTTCTGTGCACATTGAGGACATGAACAATAAAGGTCTTTAGAAAGTAAAAACCTAATTTGGGGGAATCAATTACTACTTCTTTTTTTTCTTACCCTTTCTTTTAATTATTATTATTTAAAGGAAGTTCACAGTGAGGTAAAATTTGGGCAACACACAAGCCAGAAGTCATGCATCTCAGACACTACAATGATGGTCGATCTCTGCTTGTATCAGTCTTGCTTATGCTCTTTTTAGCATTTCAGCTTCAGCTAATGGAAATCAAGCCCATTATGGTAAACGTAGGAAGCAAGTACATTAATAGTGGGCACTAACATTAATTCAAATGGTAAACAATTCAGAACTGTTCCCAGTACATACTAGATTATGTATCATCTTACCTGCTGCTTCCGAGAGTCACTTCTTTCACAGGTTTTTAAAGTACAGGAGATTGTATGCCACAGAGTTTTCTGCTTTGGTAAACTATTTGCAAATTCTGCTTTGCTCTCCATCAGTCCTGTATACTTTTATCTTTTTGGGTTTGGTTGCAAGCACTTTCACTCCAGAACTGACACCATCGCAATGCCAATCTGTTCCTTACTTTAAAAGCAGAGAGGCAGACAGGGCAAGTTTAGCGAAGGCGAGATGTGGGGAATAGTCTAATGCAAAGGTAGACAGAAAATTGGGCTTATTTATACAGTAACACGTGTGTTAGAGTAATGCCTCCCTTCCTCGTCTATACGCTTCCCCATTTTCTCTCTCTCACACGTATATACACACACACTTTAACTGTGCTTTTGTGTTTTGTCAGAATTAATGAGAAAAGTTCCCTTGCCCTAGGGGTAATTAGTGTCCTTGGAGTTAAATAAGCTAATACTTAGACACCTCTGGCACAGGCAATTATGTTTGTGTATTGAATAATTGATTCAAAGAGGGGGGGAAGGGGCTGCTAATCAGATCTGAGCATAATGAATTGATTTAATTAACAGGGGAATCTGAGGGTCCCTGGGAAATGTGTGCATTTATTCAGCAGCAGGAGAGAGTGCAAAGCACATAAATTGAGAGAGAGAGCGAGCGAGCGAGGCAGGCGGCAAGTGCTTTTGCTTTCAGTGATAGGTTCACATCTTTCCTCCCTCCCACCCCCCCTTCCTTTGAATATAATTTTAGATTTAGAGTGAAATCAAGAGAAAAGCACTTTAGAAGCCTGGAAAGCTCTTGCAGTAGCAACAGCAAAGGGGAGAGAGGTTGTGAGCGATCACACGCGATTACATTAAGACAATTTTTGACAGCGCAGGTTGGGGAAGGACGGAGCAGGGGGAGCAGCCCCCGATATTGGTCCTCCCTTACCTTTTTCCTCTTCCCCCCCCCACCCCCCAACCTTCCCTTCTTCTTTGATCCCTAAACTGGCACTCGAGCTGCAGCGGCGGGGCCGGGGGCGAGGCGGCTGGTGCAGCAGCCCGGCTCCAGAT